>OW240914.1:133883579-133907830 GCA_933207985.1 Pelobates cultripes | reverse complement strand
GTCAAAGCAGAATGGTTTTACAAAGTACTTGGGGTTCGCTGGGATGCTGGTCACAGACTGATCTAGAACCTAATTATAGAAGCTTCTGTTAGCTCCCCTGAGCCTAGCCAACGAGTTAAGCACCTGCACCTCCAACTAAGCCCAGTGCTGCAGCATCAGAGTCCAGGAGAGGATGTGACCAGTACCTAGTGGACCCTTGCTAAGTTTGAAACCATTTACAGATGGTTAAATTACTTACCCTGGGAGGGTGCCAGGGCTCTCTTACTCTTACTCTATAGTGGGCTATAGTGGTTATGTGCTTGCTTGGAGTGTTCCTTTATAATCAAATCTTTTCAATGGAAGCCTCTTATTTTACAACAAGTTCATGTAAACATTTCTCATTAATCATTACCATGCCATAGATAATTTATATCTTACCAGCAGCCACCATGATGTAGGGATCCTTGAGTAGTGTTAAGTATGATGTTGGAGCAGCTGACTGCAGAAGAATGACACAACATATCAAAAGCATGCACAGCACTAACTGTGACTATTTATTTGTCTCTTTTGTCAGTGTTTGGAATCCTTAGAGAGCATACTTACCCCTGGGGAAAAAGTAGAAGGTCTCAGAATACACAGCTGGAGAGCTAAAGACAGAATGAAAGTCTGACATTAATTTGACAAAATGATGCACAGCACAGTTATTATGTGAAACAAGCAGTTATAAAAAGTCAAACCACTCAGTGGACTAGGTACACATTATATTCAATCAAAAATCTTGTATTAAACATTCATATATATTCCAATGTCAAAAAGAATAAAAGTGTTGCATCTCTCTCTCTCTCTCAATATTCTATTTCAATCTATTCTTACCTCCATCCAGCAGAGCCAAAATTGCCAGGATTAAGAATGGAGCAGTCTTTCCAACAAATTCATACATGACCGAACCAAAAGGAGCACCAGCTGTAATAAGGGTATCAGAAGAAGTGTGAAGTAAAACAAATAAAATACAATATTTATTCAATATTTCAAAAAGTGTTATTAAAGTTATACCTCTGCAGAAAAAAACCTTCTTTCCAAAAACACCAGTGTTCATATAATTTGTCATGTTTTGTTTACACACTTGTGAGATTAGAAGGGACCCTTGAGTTGCCTTCAGTCACAGAGTACATCAATAGGAAGGAAAAACAAGTGCCCTTCATGACAATAGTTTAGAGAAATTCCATTACAACATGGCAATCTTAGCTTGACATAACATGTCAAACATAAAACAGTGTACTTACTGAGCACCCCCAAGGCCAGACCCCCAAGTGCTATTCCCATTGCTTGGCCTCTCTCGTAGTCATCAGTATACACGTTTGCTAGCATCCCGAGACCTGAAGGCATATGTAAAACACTGAATGCGTGCAATGGTAAAGGGAAAGAAAATAGTTACAACACTTACTGCAATTTCTAAAAAGCCTATTTAATTGACTATAAATTTAAATAGTTTACTTTGAACCATAAATAGGTCAAAGACAAATAACATGAAACAAAAAGAAAAGGTGATTTAATCTTTGACTGTTGAGTAAGTATGAAGTAGTTTAATAGTACTTAAAGGACCACTATAGTGCCAGGAAAACATACTCGTTTTCCTGGCACTATAGTGCCCTGAGGGTGCCCCCACCCTCAGGGTCCCCCTCCCGCCCGGCTCTGGAAGGGGAAAGGGGTAAAAACTTACCTTTTTCCAGCGCTGGGCGGAGAGCTCTCCTCCTCCTCTCCGCCTCCGTTACGCCCCGCCGGCTGAATGCGCACGCGCGGCAAGAGCTGCGCGCGCATTCAGCCGGTCTCATAGGAAAGCATTTACAATGCTTTCCTATGGACGCTGGCGTGCTCTCACTGTGATTTTCACAGTGAGAAGCACGCAAGCGCCTCTAGTGGCTGTCAATGAGACAGCCACTAGAGGATTAGGGGGAAGGCTTAACCCATTCATAATTATAGCAGTTTCTCTGAAACTGCTATAATTATGAAAAAATGGGTTAACCCTAGAAGGACCTGGCACCCAGACCACTTCATTAAGCTGAAGTGGTCTGGGTGCCTAGAGTGGTCCTTTAATGAAGCATTTTTGGTGCACAGATCATGCCACTGCAGTGTCCCAGCTAAATTCTCTGCAATTTAGGAGTTAAATCATTTTTGTTTCTGTTTATGCAGCCCTAGTCACACCTCCCCTGGCTGTGACTCACATTGCCTGCATGGAAAAAAAAATCATTTTCAACAAGATGTTAATTTACTTTAAATTAAACGTTAACCGGAGGCTCCAGCAAGGTCTAGCAAGCTACCAACTGTGCAGAAGATAAAAAAAATTCTAAAGTAAACAGACTGTGCAATAAAGGAAGTGTAAATATCAGATGTCTCTTTACAGGAAGTATTTAGGAAGGCTGTGCAAGGCACATGCAAGGATATGTGATTAGTGCTGCATAAACAAAGTAATTTAACTCTTAAATGGAAAAGAATTGAGCAATGAGACTGCAGGGATCTGTGACAAACGCTCCTTGCCACGAACTCCTGGAGGAGTGTAGAAGCTGGCCTCCTGCCCACTGACTATGGGCCATATACATTGTGCCAAACACACTATTTTCCCCTCTGTGCACAAATACATTTCCCCAGTTCGGCAGTTACAAAACTACCAAACACCGACCACCCCCTGGTTCATTAACTACAAAGAAACCACAGACATAAGTGCTCTCCCTGTGTGGCCGCCATTCGTATAACCTAATAAAACATGCTGGAGAAAATGGCGGCTATCTTGTCGCACGAACAAAGGCAGCCAGACTAGGTCATCGAGTGTCTGGAACTATAAGTCGGACACTCAACCTCGCGAATACCGGTAAAATCACAAGCCAGGAGAAAGCTGTTCAGTAGGGTTGTTCGCACAAACAAGGTGAACAATCGCTACCTATGAGCCAGGGGAACCATTCGACAGTTTGTTCGTATGGAACTCCTGAAAATGACTGACTGCTTCCACTGAATCTCTGGAACTATTTTGGGCAGACGCCACGTGTGCAATCGGTCAAAACTTTACCCCGGTGGTAAATCGGCTGTATTTGTGGGATCTGAGCGCTATTTGGACAAATTGGGTGCTCAGATCCAGGCTATCTGAGGATATAATATTTGCAGGGGTTCTGCTTTGTATTATGTATATTTTTAATATTTTATGTTTTATATTTTGTAACTCTAGTGCCTGGAAGATAATTAATTTAAGCAAAGTGCACTTAATTATCTCCCGGACACAGAGACTACTGGGCGTGTTGTGGGAGTGTTATGGGCATGTTATGGGAGTGTTTTCTTATTTTACTGCTGGAGACCCCCTGCTGGGGGTCTGTGTATATAAGTGGGCCATCTGGCCATAACATAACCAGTCTTCTTGTACCCTTCATCAAGTCTAGGCTGATGTTTGAGTAGCTCAGAGCTTAATCACTGCTTCACTTGGGATTTGGGAGAACTACAGCGGATATACTCAGGCGGAGTATAGGGGATCCATTACAGTGAATAAAGGTACTCATATACAAGTAACCTCCTAAAACACTAACTGAGACTCAGATCACTTTAAGGTTGATCATGGGGACACTATACATTTGAAGAAGGTAACAGAATAGTAGTCTTAGGGATACATGTTTCTATTCAAAATTCTATACTGTTACTTTATTTAGACTACAAAAACAGTTTTTGCTGCTGAACGCAAATGTCTCAGGTAATACTATGATGGATTGCTTTCTGAGGACACATAGTTCACTACTATCAAAACGTTTGGCATCAATAAACCCCAATAACAAAATTGTGTCCTCATTAACATAATAGGATATCCCATATAAGTTAAGCTTCACTGGAAACGAGATTACACTGTCTGTTGTATTATTGCTCCCTCCTGCCTCATATACAAACCATAAACATCATTAATATTGGATTAGGATCCCAGTGCACACATGGATGCTGTAGCCCCTGTGGTCCCAAATTAACTGGAGTGGAAAATAAAATGAAATAACTGGACATGCAGGTGGGGTGGGAAAAAAAATTATGTTACCGTTAACCGTAGCAATGAAGCTTGACAAAAAGCCCTCTTCTTCACTCAAGAGTTAAGGCAAATGTTGTGCTATGCCCCCTTACACACCCTCTGATATGTGCAAAGGGTAAAAGTGATAGATATAAAGTATCACAAGATGTCAAATACACTCCCTCTACTTTAACTTGTCTGTGTCCAGGGAGTAATAAATCCCATGGTACCTGCAGTGTGTTAATAAAATACCTTTATCCCTAGACCAGGTGCCCACATTCTAAATATTCAGTCAGTCTATTTTTACCCATGGAAAGATGATAAAAAGATGTATAATCTAACTTTCATTTACCACTTGCTCCCACCTAACTCTCCTGTTTACTCTCTAATTACATCATCCCAACTGCAAGTTGTCTTCTTCTTAAAAATAGCTATACATTTTGTTACCAGCAACAGTAGAAAATGCCGATCCAATTCCTTGCAATGATCTAGCCAAGAAGAGAAGTGTGTACGTCCCAGAGAAGGCAAACACTATAATAAAGAGAAACGCAATAATGGTGGGAGAGAAAAGCAATCTGTAAGAGACTTATTGCAATTCTGACAGTGTCAGTGTCTGGTTTTAAACTGAGATGACCATCATGTACATACTGTATAACCATCCATGAAACAAATAAAAAGAAGTGTCTACTATTCTTTTTTTTTTTTTTACATTCTTTATTTTACATTGCTGAGATTTACAGAGATGCTTGTAGTGCCACAACAGCAAGTACAAACTTGAGTCTAGTATTCTAACCTATGTTCAATGTGTTTATTTTCATAAACAAGCCAAGGGAACCAAACATTTAGAAGAATAAATAAAGCCGTTAAAACAAATACTAAACAAAACACGCATGCAATGATCAATTAAAGTTTCCATAGTAGTCCAGCATGGATCAATACTGAAAGCAGTTACCAGGGCAAGAATGCAGAGGAAATACACTTGTGTACATTCCCTATGCACAGACATGTGCACTGACAATCATTTGTGCTGCTTTTTTGTATATTTTTTTTATTCACTGACCCCATGAGGTCTATAATGTGGATGAGAGGTAAATGATCTGCACAGGCAATACATTTATGAAAAGAACAACACAGAATAGAAAGAAAGTGATCCTTTCAGAAATTAGGATTTACTGAAAATTGTTCAATACTCACTTATAGTGGATAGGAACATGATGATAAATCCACAGAACATTGGAGGATCATATCCCACCCTGGAGAAAAGAAGAAAACTGTAATATTATTTTGCAAAGTTTCAACCAATATCTGCCATTTTAAGTGATAAGGTCTCAATACAATCTAACACCCAAGTACATGGACTTCATTTGACACAAATATGTACCTGTTAGTGACCAGACCCACTAAGGGGTTGATCATGAGCTGTAATATAGCTTTGGATGCAAAGAGCAGACCCACTCGTACATTCTCTTCCCTTAGGAAGCTCTTCCCACTATAGCATGGTCCATCTTTTAGAACTTCTTGGGACTCATTTTTAATATCTCCGTTATGAACAGCACCAGTCCAGAATGTAGAGTTATCATGTAAGGAGATAATGGAGATGAAAGTTGAGTTGATAGCAGGAGTGTGAGAGGACAACTGAGTCGCTGACGTGTTTATATACTCCGTGTCGTAAAGGAAAGTAGGGATAATTGGAACTGCAAGTAAAATCAGAATTAGATAGCTCTTTATACACACAACCCCTAATAATTTTTGTCCTCAAAACACAAACATTATTAATCCCATTATATACAGAATCTCATTGTGTTGAAAATTAATTATTAAATGTGCGGTAAATATATAAATGATTCCATAAAAAGAAAATTCAGCGCTTAGATAGTACTGGTGCAGTTCAGATAGGCAGCTCAACAACCGTGTCTCTCTTCTTCAGAGACAGAAATATAGTAGAACAGGGGAGTGGATGTAGCCTTAAATGTCCTCTATGATATATGGAATAGAAATAGATAATACAGGAACTTATAATGTAGTATGTATTTGGTATTAAGAAGGTATTAAGGTTTAAAAAGAAATGAGAGAAATGCACTCACACTTTGTTGGAGATATGATGAAGCTCCAACTTATGCTCCTAATGGTGTGATCCCGCTTGTGTATATAGTGCGCCTTATCATTGGTTAATCCCTGTAGGTACTTAGGGAAGGTCTTGTGAGCATGGGAGAAAAAACGAGAAACAAAATAGTGTAGTATGCTGGAGATGAGATACCTATTCAAGTGGCTCCTAGAGTATAGCATGGAGTCGAATGATCCCCACCACGGATATGGTGTCCAGGAGATGAGTTGCAGCACAGAAAGGTCTAAAGTATAACATTTTGAAAGTATTAAATTACTATTTTTAAAATTGTAATACTTCGGACCTTCCTGTGCTACAACTCATCTCCTGGACACCACATCCTTGGTGAAGATAAAAACCTACCTATGCTTCTAGGACTAAGCAAACCATATTTGCTAATCCATATTAAGTAGATTTTCATTTGTTTCCTATATCCTCACGCAACGGTGTGCACTATACAGTATTTTCTTCTTGTTTCATATATACACAGAGAGGACCTGTACCCAGGCCCGGACTGGCCATCGGGCATACCGGGCAAATGCCGGTGGGGAGATCAAAGATCTCCCTCACCAGCCCAGAGGCATGGAGATGCGGCCGCCGGCTGGGGAGGGAGGGAGGCAGGAGAGAGGACCGGCGGAGATCTAACAAGCAGCTCTGCCGGGTCCTCTCGCGGGATTCTGAGCGTTGCCGCGGTTACCACGGCAACGCTCAGATCTCGCAAGAGTGAACTCTAGCCTGCAGGTTAGAGTTCACTCTCACCACTAGGACCACCAGGGAAGGATGGCAGCACGGCTCCTCCACATGGCAACAAGGCTCCCCACCCCAAGGCAGAACGGATCTCCTCCCCCCCACACCCAGAATAAAGGTAAGAAGAGAGGGGGGGGGGACATAACTTTTTTTTAAAATTATTAATAAAAAAAAAAATATTTAAAATAAATTCCCTAACAGCCCCCTCACACACACAGCACCCAGACAGACACACACAGCACCCTCAGACAGACAGCACCCTCACTCCCACACATATACAGCACACACACACACATACATATATATATATATATATATATATTATATAAAATAACCCTCAGTGAGTTAACAGACAAAGAAAATTAGAAACCTAGAATGTGACGGCAGATAAAAACACCCTCACACACAGCACCCCTCTTACACAAACACACTGTGCACCTCACACATTCAATACGTCCAAATATATTCTAAATATATATACACACACACTACAGCACCCCTCACACTGCACCACTACACACATTACGCTCCAGATACACGCTAGATCCCTTACCCTATATGCACTCTTAATCCTCTACACATACACACACACAATCTTCTATACACAATCTACACACTAGATCTCTTACACACACACTGCACCACCTACACACACACTACATTCCTTGTAAGCAAACACATACAACATTCTCTAAACACACCCTTTCTACAACCCCTACACACACTACGTCACCTATACACACACACTACTGCCCGTATGTACACACTCGCTACATCCCCATAACACTATGCCCCTATACACGCACTCTCTACAGCCCCAAGCCACACATGCTACACCACAAACTTGACCTATTTACACAATACCACACCACACTCTACACACACAGGCAATCCCACAAGCATGCGCCAAACACATGCACCATACACTTTCCTGGCCCTTTTATCCTCTTGTATCCCACTTGTGGAGACACCAGAGACAATTTAAAAGCAAACACAGCGCAAGCATGTTATTACATTTGCTTGCGCTGCGCAGAACAAATACAGGGCCTTTTTCTAATGCTAGAGCTCTTCAGTGGGGCTCTGCGCATTGAACCAACATGCTCACTTTCAGAAGGGGCGTACTTGTCATTAGTGATGACAAAACACACCCTCTCTTTTTTCCCAGTCCGGCCCTGCCTGTACCAACCACATATCCTAGAGTGGGGATTATTCCACTCCACGCTATACCCCGGGAGCCATTGTAGAGCTCCATAAAATGTAAGTTTACATCTACTTATTTACTTGAATAAGTATCTCATGCTCCCATGCTCACGAGACATTCCCTAATTACCTGCACTTTATCCACAAGCGGGGATCATACCTCTCAATCCCTTAAATTGGAGCTACATCATAGTTCCAATAAAGTGCAAATGCATTTCTTTATATTCTTCTTTTAACATACCAAAGATATACTACACCAAAAGTTCCTGTATTCTCTATTTCTAATCCATATATCACTGAGGACATTTAAGGCACTACATCCCCCCTTCCCTGAGTAACCCCATTATTTCATACTGGTCTTTAAGACAACACAATCTGGGGAGGGTGAAATCTGCATCTATGGCTGCAAACAATTTTACTGTTTTCTCCAAATAGTAAATATGTTGAAATTATGCACAGGCAAGTGAAATATGGAATCATACTTGGCACTCTCTGTCTAATTAAATACATATACGAAGGTAGAAGAAATATTTTATATTATAGATCTGGTCAGGGCTCCAGTACAAAGGGAACTCATGGGAACTCTGTTCCTGTGCTCTATTTAGAGAGGGAACTGGGTTCCCACAATGGTTACTGTGAAGGGAGGCACACTATGTATAGTATTGGAGCATTAATATAGGGAATTTTAAAATTACAAAGAAGGGAGATAATTTTAGTAGTAGAAATGTTTTGTTGCCTGTCTGCAGTATTGCAAAGGTTATTTAAACACTGTCAGACAACAGTGATAACTGTTGAAGGACCATTATCGGGTAGTTATTATATAATGATAGAACACACTAGAACAGTGATGGCGAACCTATGGCACGCGTGCCACAGGTGGCACGCTGAGCCCCCTCTGTGGGCACGCGGCCATAGGTCGCCGGAGGGAGGGAGGGTGTGCTCCGCCGGCGCATCCATAAGGCGGCACAAGTGGCCGCCTTAGGTCGCACAGGCCCGGCGGGCGCAAAGCCGGAGTGACCGGCAGGAGGTGAGCGCATAGTGCAGAGCGCTCCCTCCTGCCAGGCACTCTGTGTAGCGTGGCCGAGCGCACCGCGGTACAGGAACTTATGTTTCCTGTACCCGGGCGGACAGAAATGAAGTGCTCACTGAGAGAGCACTTCCTGTCCGCCGGGTACAGGAAACTGAGCTCCGCGGTGCGCTCGGCCACGCTACAAGGTAGGAGATCAAGGGGGGGGACACCTGAGGGAGAGAGGGGGGGAAGGGTAACCTGAGGCAGAGATGGGGAAGGGGACACCTTAGGGAGAGAGGGGGAAGGGGACGACCTGAGGGAGATGGGGGAAGGGACAACCTGAGGGAGAGATGGGGGGAAGGGGACAACCTGAGGGAGAGATGGGGGGAACCTGAGGGAGAGATGGGGGGGAACTGAGGGAGAGATGGGGGGGAACTGAGGGAGAGAGATGGGGGGGGAACTGAGGGAGAGATATGGGGGGGGGAAACTGAGTGTGGGATGGGTGAAAAAAATGAGGGAGGGATGGGGGGGAAAGAAAACAGTGGGGGGGGGAGAGAGGGGACAACATACACACAGCACCCCTGCCCTACACATATCACCCCACACAAACACACACACATCACCCCACACACATCACCCCCACACACACACATCACCCCCACACACACACATCACCCCCCCACACACACACACACCACCCCACATCACCCCACACACACCATCCCACCCATCACCCCACACATCACCCCACACACAAACACATCACCCCACACACAAACACATACACTGTACCCCTCAATGCAGTGTGTGTATTTAACAGTCTGTGTGTGTGTACACTCAGCAGTCTGTCTGTGTGTGTGTGTATTTAGCAGACTGTGTACTCAGCAGTCTGTGTGTATTCAGCAGTCTGCTAAATACACATACAGACAGACTGCCGAGCACACACACAAACTGCTTAATACACACACAGATGTTAATTAGTTCGGACAACTGTATGAGTTGTTTTTTCTAAACTTAAACCTCAATATTCAGGTTTAATTGCCGTTTTGGCACTTTGAGGGGGAAAAAAATTGGCATGTATTACGGTTTGGGCACTCGGGCTCAAAAAGGTTCGCCATCACTGCACTAGAATGAACATTTAGGCACTTTAACATATAACAGTCCCTATACTTTTTTTAGGACTTGACCACTGGATCTGTTTCATTGTGTCACTCTTACCATTGGTGTCATTATGCCAGAATGATCCTTTTTAACCATAAATTCCACCCCATCCCTCCCTCCCTGCACCCACACACACACCAACAAACCACCACCACCAAAAAACAAAAGTTGATAACTTATGGAATGACACAGAGGATTTTATTTTATTTTTTTATTTTTTTTTACAAATAGGGGTTGATGAGTGGCCCTAAGAAATGTGCCCATAATAGGCAACCTGCCTTCTTGCAACCCACTTGTCTAAGGTGAAAGATCTATTTCTAATACTAAAAAAGCAATGTTTAGGAAATATTATAAAAAGTGGCATAGAATGCATAAGAAACTGTTTACTTCACCAGTGAAACAAGTAAAGAACATACCCACAACTGTGAAAAGCATGTTATCCAAAAGCAGAGCCACAAAAACCACAACAAGAACCAACTTGCGGGATTCACGTTTCTCCTTGAACCACATGCAGGGACCACACTCCATCATGGTGACAGACAGCAAACCTTTGCATAGGAGAGAGGATTTAATGTTTAACCCATTAAGTTTACTGTCAGAATGTCATATTATTTCTTGTCTATTCTACTTAGACCTTGTACGCCATGTACCGGTATATATATTTATTTATAAAAATATTTTACCAGGAAAGATACATTGAGATTTCTCTCGTTTTCAACTATGTCCTGGGTCCACAAATCATTGCATTGTTACATTAGGTACAACAAAATACAAAAACAATATTAATACACAATATATCATAGAAAAATTTAACATAGAACAGGCAGGAAATATATAATCAACCATGACAGGTGCATTCTGTTTTGAGGTATGTAGAGAGGGATCTCTTAAATGACTTTAGACTTAGGGAAGATTTTAAATTGTGCGGGAGGTCGTTCCACAATTGCGGCACTCTGTAGGAGAAGGAGGATCGGGCCGCTTTCTTTTTGTATTGAGGTAGACTAAGTAAAGTGCTTGTACTGGATCGGAGCTTATAGAAAGTGGGAACAGCTGGGGAAAGCATTTTGTTCAGGTAGGGTGGGAGTTTCCCAGAAAAGCTCTTAAAAACAAGGCTGGAAAGATGAAGGGTGCGTCTGGATTCCAGCGATAGCCAGTTTAGTTCCTTTAGCATGTCACAATGATGGGTCCTGTAATTACATTGTAGCACAAATCGGCAGAACGAGTTATACAATGTGTTGAGTTTATTAATGTGGGATTGCGATGCAGACGCATATACTACATCCCCATAATCAATGATTGGCATCAGCATTTGCTGTACAATCTTTTCCTTTACTGTAGGGCTTAGGCAGGCTTTGTTTCTGTACAGGGCACCTAATTTTGGATAAAGTTTAGATGCAAGCTTTTCTATGTGCAGGCCAAAAGATAGATTGGGGTCTAATATCATACCCAAGTATTTGAAAGAGTGGACTGCGGTCAGTGTGCCATTTGAATTTGTTTTGATGGATAGGTGGAAATTGTGTAATTTGTGTAATTTAGGTACTGTTCCAAAGATCATTGTGACAGTTTTGTCAGTGTTCAGGAAGAGTTTGTTTTTTGCGATCCACTTTTCTACCTCTGTAAACTGGTCTTGGAGCAAAGCCTCAAGTTGCGGTAGATTGGATTTGCTCGCATAGATTACCGTGTCATCTGCGTACATGTGTACATTTGAGGATTGGCAGACATTAGGCAGATCATTTATAAATAATGTAAATAGTAGGGGGCCGAGAATGGAACCCTGGGGAACACCACACGTGACTGGGAGAGGGAGGGAGTCACTGTCAGAAATGGACACATATTGCGAGCGATCCGATACATACGATCGAAACCAGTTTAGAGAATGATCACCAATACCTGAGTTTTTGAGTTTGTGCAGTAGAATGTCGTGGTCTACTGTGTCAAAGGCCTTAGCAAAATCAAGGAAAATAGCTCCAGTTAGGGCTCCTTGTTCCATGCCAGTTTGGATGTCATTGCAAACTTTTAGGAGGGCAGTTGTAGTGGAGTGATTCTGGCGAAAGCCCGATTGATCAGGGGTCAGATAGTTTAATTGTTGGTAGTACTCACAAAGTTGTGTATGGACGCATTTTTCTAAGATTTTTGACAATACTGGGAGCAATGATATTGGGCGATAGAAACCAAAGTAGTGTCACCACTTTTATGGATAGGCACTACTCTCGCAGTCTTCCAAAGTTTGGGTATGTATCCAGACACCAAGGATTCGTTAATTAGAGTTGAGACGGGTTTAGCAATTGCCGGAGCACTGAGCTTCAACAGCATTGCTGGGATTTGATCAGGTCCGGACTGGTTTTTCATTTTTAGATTATTAAGATGTTTTTTAATGACACTAACAGGTACAGGTCTAAAATTAAACTTATCTATATTGGGCCTTCATCGCATTTATTATCATCACATACATTACTTAGAACTATTAATTTCTCTATATGAATATGGCTGGAGAAAAGCAGTCTTATGGGAAGGACCGCAGTTTATGACAATGGTTTGACATTAAACCAGAGGACAGTGCAGATAGACTTCAGGCAAATAACCACTACAGTGAGTTGTAGTGGCTGCGGTACTTAGAGCAGCAGGTGCAGTTGCACCAGGACTGCTTATAGAGATACATACCATATTAATAGCACTTTACACAGGCAAGAAATTGTAGTGTCTATGGGTAAAAGATTAAATTAGATTGCAATTTCTATTTATAGAAAATAAAGAAAATAACCTTTTTTTATTTATTAAACAGTTTATTTGAGTGGATTGAAAACTAAATTTGCAAACACTTTTCAGCTTTGCTATTTTGACTTAAAATTTTTACTTTGTTTTTAGTTCACCACAATATATTTTTTAATAAATAAACACAGTTATGTCTCTACTTACTTTCAGCACTGCCATAAAAATTTTTGGGGCCCCTTACTAAACCATTTGCTGGGCCACCCCAACTAGGGACCAATTTACATGTCAGGCGCCCGTAGAAACAAAATTCTAAGGCCGCAAAGTAAGGAAAATGAAATATACATATTGTGTTACCAATAATGATTATCTAATACTTAAAATGTAATGGTAATCACTAAATAGAAATAACCTTCGATTTGTGATGTTATCTATAACTGATTGTTATTGTTCACAAATCAATAAATATAAATTGGATTTGGAGCTTATCCCCTTTTGGCAATAAAGGTCTTTAAGACTATACCTTTAAGAGAGAGTTTGCCTCAGCAAAGCATTTTTCGGAATGTTAAGGGTTTTAAGTCCACACATTCCTCCCTATACACAGATGTATGTGGTTTGATTTGTCAGGAGCCTTACTTTGTCCTTCTCTGTAACAAAGATCTTTAAAACTATACCTTTAAAAAAGAGCTTTCCTTAACAAAGTACTTTCTGGCGTTCTAAGGCATACTAAGTCCACAAATTCTTTATCATACACAGGTGTATGTGGTCTGATCTATCAGGAGCCTCACTTTCATTGGACTCCTCCTATATATCTCCAGAGTTTTCTATGTTTGTTTATGTTGAGAAAGCACCAGGGGGGTGCGAAACGCGTCCAGGGTACTCACCTCATCTCTTTTTGGGTAGCAGTGTGGGTGGTCTCTCTCTCATCTGAAGCTGGTATTGCTATCATTTTGACACTTTTTCATCTTATCCAATATTCCTATTTTTTGAAAATCTGTTTCATTTTTGCCTGGATACTTGGAGTATGGTTAAAGGACCACTATAGTGCCAGGAAAACATACTCGTTTTCCTGGCACTATAGTGCCCTGAGGGTGCCCCCACCCTCATGGTCCCCCTCCCGCCCGGCTCTGGGGTGAGGAAAGGGTTAAAACTTACCTTTTTTCCAGCGCCAGGCAGGGAGCTCTACTCCTCCTCTTCGCCTCTTCTCCTCCTCTTCGGCTGAATGCGTACACGCGGCAGAAGCTGTGCGCGCATTCAGCCGGTCTCATAGGAAAGCATTCATAATGCTTTCCTATGGACGCTGGCGTCTTCTCACTGTGATTTTCACAGTGAGAAGCACGCAAGCGCCTCTAGCGGCTGTCAATGAGACAGCCACTAGAGGATTTGAGGGCTGGATTAACCCATTTATAAACATAGCAGTTTCTCTGAAACTGTTATGTTTATAAAAAAAAAGGGTTAATCCTAGAGGGACCTGGCACCCAGACCACTTTATTAAGCTGAAGTGGTCTGGGTGCCTAGAGTGATCCTTTAACATTTCAATCCATTGCATTCTGTTTGCATAATACCATGCCTGCCTTGATGTTCATCATGTATGAGGACTGCCATGATACATTTTCTGCCATATTTCGTTTTTTGCACTAATTATCAATAAATGTGAAGTTTATGCAACATATTCATTCCCTCATTTATTCGCATAGAAATCTATTTTTTCTGTGGCTTACAGGAGTTTATCCCTGAGTGCGGACCATAACTTTATTCTATGAAGTATTACTTAATTAACTTGACATCGCAGGCCCAAGAATATCTAAATACATATTCATTATTGACAACTGCATATGTTTAAATACATATGTGCAAACATCTGCTCTGAGCATAATGTATTGTGTTTTAATCTGTAAGTGCAAAGGAGGGGTTAATAATAGAGAGAGGTTAATGTCAGAGTTTTATTACATGGGGTGTTTAGTATTAAAAAGATTGACAGCTTGAGAGGGTTTGAAGTTGTAGTAAAAGGGATATTTAGGATAACTAGGTTTAGAGCTACAGTTGGGTTAAATTTAGTATTAAGATACACGTTTAGTTTTTATAGGAGATAAACATATGATTAAGAAAAATGGTTTATTTTCTGGTTTAGGCTTTGAGTGCTGGAGTTGAATGGGGTATTTACAAAGTACTCACCCTCCTATGTCTTCTGTAGATCAGTCAGATTGATGAAATTGGAGCTGCAGGCGTGGTTATATAGTATCAGATAAAGCTTCTCCTGATCCTCCTGCAAGGCATTTTATACGTGAGAGGTTACTAGTGGGCAGATGGGAAGTGATCCTGTCCTCTTCCTGTCCAGCCTCACACACAGACATTGGAGGAGCTGGGACAGCACTGGGTTTCACACCATCTATAACTGTTTCTGCTATTAAAGCTGACTGGACTACAAAGGACACTGACCAAGGCATCTGGTACTTATCTCTCCCCACAAGCCTATTAAAGCTGTAAAAAGCACACTATAAGTACTAAAAACAGATGGTCAGGTGCCTCTAGGCAGGTGTCTACACTGCATAATGGGATATTCGACCCTGACCCCAATGCACACTAACAGAAACAAATGCACTCACACTCAACTCACATGGACAGTTAACACAATTGCACATACAGAAAATCACTGCCACAACACTCTATCTTAGCCACCCTCTGCGTTGCCTAACTTAGCTATCTTCTACTGCGCTGGAGGATGCACTAAGACCATGATGAACAGAGTGCTACAGCAGCGCTTTCTGCATGTTTTCGTTGGGGGCTGACCAGAGACGCTCTCTGTCATCCTGTCATGCCTGGCACAAAGCCAACATGCCCCCTCAATGGTCGGGGACGCCCACTTTCTGGACATGTCCACTCATTTTGGGTGTCACCTATGAGACAAGATATGTCACTTTTGATGCCACCTGAGGATTCACCCATACTAAATCCATACCGCTCAATGCTGGGAGGTATGTTTTTTTTCAAATGACAAACTTTAATAACAATTTGGAATGAAACCCTTTTTGCACCATAACACATACAACATTGATCTTTAGTGGTTAAAGTGCTTAGACTGCTCATTTAATATGTAATATATCTGCAAAACACATTTAGTTTATTTTTACTTAAATACATTTTACAGTATAAAACCAGCTTCACTGAAAATAAATTATCAGTATGTAAATATACAACATCATACAGAATAAATACAGGTGTGCGATTTGCATTCAAATGATTTGTGCGGACTGGTCAGGGATCTGAGTGCTTGTACAAATTATGGGATTGGATTTCATTTTACTACAATTCATAGTGAATAGAAATTCAGGAACTAAGCATTGTATCACAGAAAAGGGGCTGACATAAATTAATTCTCATCTGTGAACTATCTAGTCACCAACCAGTTATTCATTAAAGTGAGAATTACAAGGAATTCAAAGTGGATTTCAAATTTCAAGGAATACTATAGGCACCAGCACCACTACAGCATAATGTAGTAGTTCTGGGGCATAGAGTTGAGAAAAGGCAATTTTTACTCTCATGACGAACACCACCTCTAGTGGCTTCAATATTCGCTAGAGTGGCTTCCTGGTTTTGATCTTCCACACCCTGTTAGTAGATGCTGAACTCTCCTTATAGAGATGCAATATTCGCTAGAGTGGCTTCCTGGTTTTGATCTTCCACACCCTGTTAGTAGATGCTGAACTCTCCTTATAGAGATGCATTGACTCAGTGGATCTCTCTGAGGTGATGCTGACTGGTACAGTGCAGAGATTTTCCAGGTGAGCACAGGGAACTGTCCCTAGGCAGTACAGCATGAGTACATAATCAGCCCTAAGGGGAAGCATTGAATTGGCTAAGATAATCAAGTTTGAACTGCTCAGCTAGCAGAGGCAGGACAGCTGCATGAAGGCCTGCGCATCTGGGGATATAAGGTAAATAAATGTGTTGTTTTTTTTCCATTTAGTTTAGGGTGACGGTTATCTAAATAGTTCATAAAACACTATAGAATTAGGAATATAAGTGAAAACAGGATTGATTGGAGACATTTTATAATATGGGAAATTCAGTTTGAATTCTTATCAATTCTCACTAGTAAATAACCCTGCTTGGTTTGAATTCTAGCTCTATTCTTAAAAGACCACTATAGGCACCCAGACCACTTCAACTCAATGAAGTGGTCTGGGTGCCAGGTCCCTCTAGTTTTAACCCTGCAGCTGAAAACATGCTATCACTGAGGGTTAATCCAGCCTCTAGTGGCTGTCTCCCTAAAAATCACAGTGAGAAGACACTGGACGTCCATAGGAAAGCATTGAGTAATGCTTTTGTATGGGCTGTCTGAATCTGCTCGCGGCTCTTGCCGCGCATGTGCATTCGAATCTGGCATTGGCAGGAAGTGGAGAGTTCCCCAGCACAGAAGGAGCCTGGCGCTGGAGAAAGGTAAGTGGCTGAAGGGGTTTTAACCCCTTCAGCCCAGCGGGAGGGGGCCCTGAGGGTGGGGGGGAGGGGGGAGGGGCTTAATGACCCTATAGTGCCAGGAAAACAAGTTTGTTTTCCTTTCACTATAGTACTCCTTTAAATTGGACTAACAATTTAACTAAACAGTACATTGTAGTGAAATCAAAACCGATGAAAAATATGATTAAAGCTGAATTGCATATATTTTCCATATAATTTTTTTAGCCTAATTTTTTAATATTGACTTATAATTTGCTATAGTTTGATATTTAATGAGAAAATCCCAAATTTGAGTCTGTCACCTCCTGCTTTCTTTTTTATTGCCTGTTGTGTCCAAAATGTATGATATGCAAGTGCCATAATTTAACTTGCTTCATTGTGATTTACCTTCTTATCATAACTAATATGACAGAGGCTTGTTTGTTGTGAATTCTGTCTATATTCCTTGAAAATGTATAGATGATACTTTTTTTACATCGTATAGATTTGTAGATTTTTTTTTCTACCAAGTGTGCCAAGCTACACAGCTGCAGAAAAGCTACAACAATGCCCACTAGAAAATGAATGTATTTATGTAGATTATTTAGGGAAAACGCATGCAAACACTTGTATTCATTTGCCACAATCATTTTGGAGAAGGCATACGCCACCTTAAAGTAAGCATAACATTCATTGCTTTAGACAGCAATAATGTATATAACTCCCTGAATCTGATTCTGTCATGCACATGTGTTAGGGATCAGAGTCCCTTTGAGGTATCATTATATCTTTAAAATAAAATGTAAGGTAAAATCCAGCAAATTTACAACCTGCAATGGTTTAGTGGGTTTGTAAAGCTCCAACAAGAAAACAAACAAAAAAACATTAAAACCTATTTTAGTATAAAACGTAAGTTTTTTTTAAATTTAATGTACACTTTGTTACATTTAGATTTGAGTTTTAATTATATTATTAAGGATACAAAATAAATTATTATACAAGTATTTAAAACAAATAAAGCATTAACATGCTACAAATTGTTCCCAATTGAATATCAGTGTTCTGTACGATACACGGAACCACTGAAAATTTACAATTGTTATATATACACATTCACTTCGTGGACACAAAAAACCATGCGATCTTAATCCATTCATAACAAGCACAGGAACAAATGTTAAAAATATTCTCTTAAGAAAAATTTTACTAAAGCATTTTACAAGTTTATTATATCTTAATACACCCACATATTAAGGATTAATCTGGTAATCTAGCTATATGTAATATCAAACTTCAAGATTTTATTTTTATAATACTTGTTCTCAAATATCTAATTACACAAATCTGAATTGAATTGATATTTTTCCTCTATAAAATTATTGAGTCTTCCTTAACGGCTTAAATTTTTCTACCAAATTTTATAACCATGCGCAATATTTTTTGTATTTCATTGCTGTGTCAGAACAAGAGATACCCTGGTAAGTAATAATTACTGGATGGAATAAAAGCAGGTCTTACCTTCTGATTGAAGACACGGGTGCAGCACTGACGTCCTATTTCAATATAATGATTTGTCTGGACAGTATTCTGTCCTTGCCAAGATGAAAGTCTGCCCAATGAACATTTAATTGCGAACCTTTCTAGTCTCACCCTGCAGCACATTGTCTGCGTCACTGCAAGAGAGGGGTTAATAAGATATAGTCCAGCCTGCTGTTCAAGTTTTATCTCATCCATCAAACCACAGCTCAGAATAAGGAAAGATACTGGGGATGTGACTCACAGTAGAGGTTGTTTGCTCTTCCCATTGACTGCCCTGGGCATTTGATGTGCACATGTTTTTTTCTTTGGTTTTGTTTGCCTGAGGGTGACAAAAGCAGATATCAGTTATGTCTACATATGGAAATGGGATGGATGCGCTGAGTTCTGAACTCAGGTCTGAAGCATTAAAAAAAAAGTTTATATACATAGGGAATATAATCACATATAGCACCTATGCCATAACACGGTGGATTTTAAGTCTATGTGACTATATCAATAACACATAAACTATTGCAGCATAGTGATATACATAATAACATTTTAATTGAATATATTGTTAGAGCCAAATTGGTGAATAGAGTTTGAATGAAACTTTGCAGGTCAGGGAGATTTGTCACCTAAGTATACAGCTTATTCCATAAATGTTAATTCACGCAGTGCCTTGCATTGCATTCTGGGACAGAATAGTGGTCATAGTGGGAAACAGTAAATCTAGGGCAAACTTCAGGCAAGTAAATATTTTAAATCTGAATAATTCAGGCTAACATATGCACAGGGCTGGTGCAAGGATTTTTGCCACCCTAGCCAAACAAAAATTTGCCCCCCCCCATATGCTCTGCCCACCTTGTGACATCACAATGCCCCACCCATATGATCTGCCATATGAGTCAACACCAGTGCTGCACACAGTGTCTTTTCTCTAAGGAAGGCAGTGTGTTTATATTAAAAAGCCTGCAGGGACAGGCCATAGACATCAGAACCACTACATTAAGCTGTAGTGGTTCTGGTGACTATAGTGTCCTTTTAATGTGAGGTGAATTAGAGATTAGTGCCACTAATAATATACTGGATTGCCTACTTACCACCAGATAGAGATGTGCATGGGAAAATTATTCGGTTCGGCATTCCGAAATTCGCCACTTCAGCTCTTTGGTTCGGCACTTCGGAACTCCGGCACTTCGGGACTTTGTAACTTCGGAACTTCAGGACTTTGGGTAAGTGTAGGGTTAGGGTTAGGGTTAAGGTAGGGTTAGGGTTGGTTTAGGGTTAGGGTAGGGATAGGCTTAGCGTAGGGTTAGGGTAGGGTTAGAGTAGGTGTAGGGTTGGTTTAGGGTAGGGTTAGGGGTAAGGTTAGGGGTAGGGTTAGAGGTAGGGTTAGGGTAGGGGTAGAGGTAAGGTCAGGGGTAGTGATAGGTTAGAGATAGGGGTAGGGTTACGTTAGGGTTGGTTTAGGATTAGGGGTAGGGTTAGGGATAGGGTTATGGTTACCCTAACCCTACCCCATCCCTTAACCCTACCTCGACCCCAACCACTAACCCTACCCTAACCCTACCCCAACCACTAACCCTACCCCAACCCTTAACCCTACCCCAACCCTCTCTTGTTGCCACGACAGTGACCAATGTCACAACAGTGACCCCTTCACACAGCGTGAAACCCACAGAAAGACGGTTACCGGACCTTAGAATGGCCGGACTAGCGTCTGAGAATAGTCAAAGGAATAGCCAGAGGTTAAGGGAATACGGAAGACGTGCACACGATTATCCAAGCCAAGTAACGGGAAACCAGAAAACAGAATAGTCGGAGAGATAGCCAAGGGTCAATTACCAAGAAGGACAAACAGAGACAATAGCACCAGGGGACTTTAAACAAGAACCACACTAGGGCATCTGACAAGTGTTATGATAGCACTTTTATAGTGTGGGTTCTTTGGCTTTAATTTTGTAGCCACGCCCCCAAAAAGTCCGGGAGCGTGGCCACGTTTGAATTTTGGCAGCATTTTCTTTCTGACGTCGGCGCGCATGCGCCGCGTCATAAAGGTGGGCGTGTTCCGAGCGGCCGGCGTCAGGAGAGCTGAGCCGCCCCCCGGAAGTATCGGAGGAGGACCCGGCGCTGCGCGGGACCGGCGGGGAAAGGTAAGCGCTCGTTACAGTACCCCCCCTCGAGAACCGCCCACAGGGTGGGCGGAACCAGACCCACAAAAGCGCCGCCTCTCAAACAGACGAACCAGACGAGGGGAGTGTATATCAGATGCATCCACCCATGACCGTTCTTCGGGACCGTACCCTTTCCAATCAAGGAGATATTGCAATTTACCCCGAGAAATCCGGGAATCCAATATAGATTTAACTTCGTATTCAACATGATCCTCTACGGGTGCGGCAGGAGGAGTGGAGATATTCCGAGTGTAACGATTACAAATGAAAGGTTTGAGAAGGGAAACATGAAAAGCGTTAGGAATCTTCATAGTATTTGGCAATCTCAAACTATAACAGACTGGATTGATGCGTTTGAGTATTTGAAACAGGCCTATGAAACGGGGAGCGAATTTCATCGAGGGTACCTTTAACTTTATGTTGCGGGTACTCAACCAAACCCTGTCACCTGCTACGAACGTAGGAGCAGTCCTGCGTCGTCTATCCGCATTATTCTTTTGAATCGGAGTCTTTTGAGTTAAGATATGTTTAACCCCTAACCAAGTTTCTTTCATATTGTTAAGAGTGCTGTCAACACTAGGCACTCCTGTAGATGAAAAAGAACTCGGCAAAGTTGTAGGATTAAAACCATAATTAATAAAAAAGGGACTATGTTGAGTGGATTCGTGCATCAGATTATTATGGGCGAATTCAGCCCATGGAAGCAGTTCCACCCAATCGTCTTGGTGCTCAGAAGTGAAACAGCGGATGTATTGTTCCAGGCATTGATTCATCCTTTCCGTAACCCCATTAGATTGGGGATGGTAAGAAGAAGAAAGGTTAAGGATAATACCTAATTGGTCACAAAATGCCTTCCAGAACCGTGAAATGAACTGTGGACCCCTGTCAGAAGTAATATCTTGAAGTATGCCATGTAAACGCACTACCTCTTTTATAAATAAAGAGGCCAGTTCAGAAGAGGACGGCAATTTGATTAGTGGGATGAGATGAGTCATCTTAGAGAATCTGTCGATTATAGTCAATATAACCCTATGATTCCTGGAGGGAGGTAGGTCCACTATAAAATCCATAGCAATACTTGACCAGGGTTTATCGGGAATGGACAATGGCAAAAGGAGGCCCAAAGGACGACCTTTAGATGACTTCGTGGAGGCACAGACCCTACAAGCAAGAATGAACTCACGAACGTCCTTCTTGTATGAAGGCCACCAAAACTGTTTTTCGAGTAAAGACTCAGTTTTGTGAATGCCTGGATGCCCTGCCAATTTGGAGTTGTGTACAAGGAATAAGACCTTTTTCCTATAAGCCAAGGGTACGTATAATTTTCCCCTGGGAACAGTCAATGAGGTCTGATCCTGAAACCTAGATAATTCCTCCATTAACCCTGAAGAGATTTTGGCATGGACGGTGGCGATTATGTGGTTGGATGGGATTATGGAAGAAAAATGAGTTACTGTAGGTGATAAGTGTTCATGTTGACGGGATAAGGCGTCAGCCTTAGTGTTCTTTGATCCTGGTCTGTAAGTTACTATGTAATTGAATCGTGTTAAAAATAAAGACCATCTAATCTGCCTGTCTGACATTCTTTTAGTTTCTCCAAAATACGAAAGGTTTTTGTGATCCGTAAGGATGGTGATGGGAATGGTTGACCCTTCTAACAGATGGCGCCACTCCTTGAGAGCAGAGATAATAGCCAATAATTCCCTGTCCCCAATGTCATATCTCTTTTCTGTCTCAGTTAATTTCTTAGAAAAAAATCCACAGGGATGCAATGGTTGATCATCAGATGGACGTTGAGATAGCACCGCACCAATACCGGTTTCAGATGCATCCACCTCTACTATAAAAGGACGAGAGGGATTGGGATGCCTCAACACCGGTGCAGAAGAAAAAGCCAATTTAAGTCTCTCAAAAGCTTCCTTGGCCTCGAGATTTCATTCCATAGAATTTCGTCCTTTTTTGGTCATGGCAGTGATAGGTGCAGTGATAGAGGAGAAACCCTTAATAAATTTTCTATAATAATTGGCAAATCCTAGAAAGCGTTGGATGGCTTTGAGTCCAACGGGCAGGGGCCAATTAAGGATAGCTTCTAGTTTTTTCTTATCCATTTGAAATCCAGACCCTGAAATTATATAGCCCAGAAAATGCACAGTGTCCTTATCAAATTGACATTTCTCCAACTTACAGTAAAGTCCATTTTCTAAGAGTTTAGAAAGAACCAACCTAACGTGAGTATGGTGGTCTTTAATATTCTTGGAGTAGATTAGAATATCGTCTAAGTAGACAATAACAAACATCTGTAAATATTCCCTTAAAACACCATTAATGAAGTCTTGAAAGACTGCTGGGGCATTACATAACCCGAATGGCATGACCCGATACTCGTAGTGACCATAGCGAGTATTAAAAGCAGTCTTCCATTCGTGCCCTTTTTTAATCCTGACTAGATTGTATGCTCCCCTCAGATCCAATTTCGTGAAAATAGTCGCCCCTTTTAATCTATCGAAAAGTTCTGTAATTAAAGGAATAGGATAGGCGTTACGTATAGTTATTTTGTTTAAACGCCGATAATCGATACAGGGCCTTAAGTCCCTTTCCTTCTTGGAAGCAAAAAAAAAACCCAGCACCAGCTGGGGAGGAAGATTTAGTAATAAATCCCTTTCTTAAGTTTTCCATGATATATTCTTCTAGTACCTTATTCTCGGCTACCGAGAGGGGGTAAACCGTGCCTCTAGGGGGCATAGTGCCGGGTAATAAGTCAATGGGACAGTCATAGGACCGGTGTGGAGGTAATTTTTCTGCCTCTCGTGGTTCAAAAACTGCTTTCAGACCCCAATATTGTCTGGGTATCTGAGTGGTTAAAGGTTCCATAGTAGGTTCATTAAGTAAACCTACGTGTTTAATAGGGGTAATACATTTTCTGCGGCAAGTCTCACTCTATTTTACAATTTCTTTTTTCTCCCAATCTATAGAAGGGTCATGTTTAGAGAGCCAAGGAAAGCCAAGAATAACAGGAAAGATGGGAGAAGTGACCTGTTGCAGGATTATAACCTCCTTATGCAGGGAACCTACGGACAATACCACTGGAAGAGTCTCTTGTGTGATAAAAGGGATTGATAATGGTCTACCGTCTATGGCCTCAACTGCCAAGGGTGTTGATCTGTTTTGAAATGGGAG
>OW240914.1:133869647-133883479 GCA_933207985.1 Pelobates cultripes | reverse complement strand
TGGGATACCTTGTAGATCTACGTCACACATCAGTCTATGGTGGAATCTATGCTATTTCTGACATTGCTCTCTGTCTGGGATATGCATTGGGTGAGCAATTATCTCAGTAATCTTTACATATATGTTATCTGTGATTTGAGTCTACTTTCAATAGACCTCATTTTATCAGTTTTTCATGTTTACTAACAGCCAAATTCCTACTTTTGACTGATATAAGTTGAATTAAACATGCAGACTTATAGATGAATTCTGAACAATATCAATGGATGTTGGCAAGAATTAAAGGAACGCTCAATGCACCATAACCACTACAGCTCACTTTAATGGTTATGGTGCCAGGTGGTTATGGTGCCTTGACTCTCTATGACTTGCTCACTTACTTCTTTTTGCCCTGTGATTTTCTGCATAAATCAATCCTTCATGTTCAATGCCCAATACGCACTTGTGGCTGCATGAGCGACAATGATTCAGTTGTACAAACATTATAAACAGAACAAACAAACAAGTTACTTTGGAACTAAACCTTAAAGCAAGGGTACCCAAAATTTAAAATCTCCAGATGGACCTTACCTCCGTTACAGCTCCGAGGCCAAGTTCTCCCCTTAGCCCAATCTCTTATGTCCCTCCGCCTTGCTGGAGAGGTAGAGAAGTATGGGGAGGATGGGCAGAGGATAGGAAAATGGGCTGCGCAAAGGGGAGGACAGTGTCACCATTGGATGCCGGTCGCCAGTGTGATGTGAATGCTGATGACAGACTAATAGACACATATCATGGGTTGGCAGTTGTTTAATGTCCCTTCTTGTATTCCTCTGCTGGTCCTGGATTCAGCTACAGCATACAGTGATTATAGCCCTCTGGAACCTTGAAAATTCCCTAACATAGTGGACAAGTCGTATTGGGTAAAATGAGAGCTGTTTATTTCAGGGAAAACCACATGTATTTATTCCCATACACACCACAGTGGGTCTTCAGCCAGAACAATGCAAATCACTCCCTGGTGTCTTAGTGTCTGGGACATAATTGAGTTAGGACAATATTATTATATCATATAATAATTATCTGGCCAGCACCAAGACGCATTGCATAATAGCTGTTACATATTATAATTAACTCAATAGCTTTCATTAATGTCAACATTTTACAAAATAACTTGTACAATGTATCCCCACATCCTATAGATCATTTAAAAGTCTTTGATCAGGCACATAGTCTGTGGGCAGGAAGCTAGCTATTATGCCTCTCCAGCACGCTGTGGCTCGGTAGCTTCCATGACAACACAGAACCCTTGTTTCGAACTGGCTAATGATACTCCATTGAAGCGTCCCAATATGAAGTTACACCCCTGGCAGCAAAGGGGTTTGATAGCAAAATGTGCACATACAGACTTAAGTAGTTATGGTACTTTGAGTGTTTCTTTAATACTTTCTCAATTAAATCATTGTTCAAACATCTATGGACTGCTCTTTATGTTCCATTTTTACAATAGACTTTTCTTTGTTATGCATCTCAGTTTATAAAATTGTGTCTCCTTTACACTGTGGAACACGAGACACAAAGTCACCAACTTCATGCAAAGTTTAGAAAATGTATGGGATTAGAAGAAAATTAATGATAATCTGGTAGAGTTGGAGAACATTTCTGTGTGAGGGACAGTTCCTCACACAATTTTATATATGAGTGAATATTCACAAAGAACAATATTTTTTCTCTCTATCGTTAGGTATGTTATATTAATAATCATGAAAATGTTCTTTTACGTAGCATTCTCTGAGAATCAACACCAAAAACGTTACTCTCCTGAAAAGATCTTGCTATCTGAAAGTATCCTTTCCAAATGCTTCATCTACAGAAGTCACCATTACAGTTTACAGGGGGAATTTTTGCAGATAAATTATTTTTGACATCCCTCTTAGACAGCCGGAATCCATTTTTATGCAACTTTCACTGCTCTTTCTGGAGCCTGTATTTGAATTTACAGGGCATACGTTTATGTTTAAAAATCATTCATACAATGGAGTGTTTTGTTTTTGTAATGTAAACATATCTAAATATCTTCGTGCCATGAAGTTTATAAAGCTAAATACAGGTCTCATGGATGTTTATTTTACTTCCTCAGGCCCCTCCTCCGGTGGAGCCATTGCAAAAGCAATTGGGTTTTCCTGGTTAATGGTGATTGTTGGCATTTTAAACATTCTCTACTCTCCACTTTGTATCTTTCTACGCAACCCACCAGCTAAAGAGGAGAAACTGGTAAGAGAACACTATATTGTTTTTCTGTGTTTAATTTAAAAAAAAAACAAATAATAATCACTTGTTTGCTTACTTCTTTGTGCCTTGTGATTTTCAGTCCCTTAACGGGGCACTCCAGACCCCTGAAGCACTTTAGCGTCAGGGGTCTGGAGTGTCCACTTTTTTTTCCATTTTGTAAAAAGAGCAGTTTTCAATAGAAATTGACATTTTTATAAATGAATCTGGTTACACCCCTTTGGTTTTCATTCAGACAACAGGTCCTGTTACTTCCTGTTTATTTAGCTCAGTGGCGCTAAACTGAAGAGGCAGCAATTGCTCAGAGCTCCTGCCTTGCAAAGACTTCTCATTGAGCTGCATTGAGAAGTCTGTGATTGGACAGTCACAGAAAGTCAGAGTTGGGGTTAGAAGGGAAGGGCTTGCAAAGGCAAAAGACAACTGTAGGTTTTAGATATACCCCTATAAAACATGCATATATCATATTTGCTTGTTTTCATTTGGGATATATCTACTAAACAGTGATTTTTATTTATTTTTTTATAGGGGCAGTGGAGTGTTCCTATATAAAAAAACATTAGATTCAAGCTCAACTTCTCTACTCATGTGTGGCTACAATGATTCATCCACAACATACAAGCATTATAAATAAAACAACTAAAAAGTTATGTTGTTACTAAAAATTGGAGCAAGGATGTATAGCTTTAATCTTTTTATGTTGTAGAACTATAACTCCCATGCTGCTCTGCCAGCCTATACTTTTTTACCACATTTTTGCATCCATATTATATGAGGTAAACCCAGTGTGTGCTACTATAGTAATATGCCTACCAACAACAGTATATATTAGGGTTGTACCAGTCACATCACCAGTGATAAAATAAATTAGGTCCAGGCACTCAGGATTGCTGCAGAAAGGCAGGTTTATTGAAACAAAAACGGCAGTGTTTCAGCCTAAACAGAGGCCTTTATCAAGCTTGATAAAGGCCTATGTGTAGGCCAAAATGTTGCAGTTTTTGTAACAATGAACCTGCCTTCCTGCAGCAATCCTGAGTGCCGGACCTAATTTATTTTATCTACTAAACTGGATTTTGCCAACCTCAGCCCTGATAACCACTCATTTCCTAAGTGTGAGTGTGGTATCCTCAGTTTGTGAATTATATCACCTGTAATGTCCAGAATGGTGGAGATGTGGTAGGGCTATCCAAAGAAAGGGTTGTCAGCCTCAATGGCCACCCCCTCTCAGGGCAGATAATGAGGACGTACAGCGTGAGATACCGGACCAAAGGTCCGTTTCGATTCAGGAAACTCTCTAGTGGCTGTCTGGTAGACAGCCACTGTGGGCAGACTTAGAAATTGCAATGTTTTACATTGCAGCACTAAGTGCAGAAGGGTCATTGCACCCAGAACACTATAATTAGCAGAAGCGGTCTGGTTGCCTACAGTATCCATTTAAGAGTAATTCACTCATATAAGGTTTTTAATGCAACTCAAATTTTGATTTATGTACCTTTTAAAAGCCCTTCACATAATAACCCATCTACATACATACAACTGGCAGGTCTGTGATTCTAATCCATTTTAAAATATAGAAAATCACAGTTATACTGCACCAATACGTGGCACCATGTCAATAAATGGGAAACTTCCATGAAAATTAAGTATATTGGTCTGGTTATTCTTAGATTATGCTATTTCAAATTATTTTCTCAGTGTGCAGCACTGAGCCAGGAAGCACCTCCAGTGGCCATCTGAGGAGTGGTCACTTGGAGGTGTCCCTAGGGGCAATGTAAACACTGCCTTTTCTCTGAAAAGGCAGTGTTTTGCATGAAAATGCATGCATATAATGATTATACTCACCAGAACAACTACATTAAGCTGTAGTTGTTCTGGTGACTATAGTGTCCCTTTAATGTTGACATAGAAGGGATTTTCCAAACTATTGGTGTCAGAATATAATGTTGCATTGCAAAGTATATTGTCACATATTCATGAGCATGTTTCAAATACACAGTTTCAAAGATGCCATAATCAAATATAGATATTAAATGTAATCTGTACTGTCTGCTCTTAAAAGGACACTATAGTCACCTGAACAACTTTAGCTTAATGAAGCAGTTTTGGTGTATAGAACATGCCCCTGCAGCCTCACTGCTCAATCCTCTGCCATTTAGGAGTTAAATCCCTTTGTTTATGAACCCTAGTCACACCTCCCTGCATGTGACTTGCACAGCCTTCCATAAACACTTCCTGTAAAGAGAGCCCTATTTAGGCTTTCTTTATTGCAAGTTCTGTTTAATTAAGATTTTCTTATCCCCTGCTATGTTAATAGCTTGCTAGACCCTGCAAGAGCCTCCTGTATGTGATTAAAGTTCAATTTAGAGATTGAGATACAATTATTTAAGGTAAATTACATCTGTTTGAAAGTGAAACCAGTTGTTTTTTTCATGCAGGCTCTGTCAATCATAGCCAGGGGAGGTGTGGCTAGGGCTGCATAAACAGAAACAAAGTGATTTAACACCTAAATGACAGTGAATTGAGCAGTGAAATTGCAGGGGATTGATCTATACACTAAAACTGCTTTATTTAGCTAAAGTAATTTAGGTGACTATAGTGTTCCTTTAAGGTTGGAAGTCTCACAACTGGTTTTTGTTATGCAATGCAAACTACTTTTGTCTTCCAGGCCATCCTAAACCAAGAGTGTTCAATGCAGACCAGGACATACATGACACAGAGCACCTTGCCAGACTTGTCACTCTCTGACCATAGTGATGATGAGATGAATACTCCCACCAACAGTACGAAAATGACTCCTCGTTGATGAAGTGCCCATACAGACGTTTCTCTGGCACCAAGTGCTCTGCTTACACATCCCTCTATTAAACCATGAACTCTAATGGAGCGTCTGTACGTTAGTTTTACTCAGCTAGAGACCTTTAGAGCAACACTATGTAGATATTTACCACTGCAAGAGATGTAAGAAAATACACCAGTCAGACTTTAACCTCCAGAGTTCTGTATAATGTAACTGCATATTAACTAAACAAACTATGGTCTGTAGAGCCATGGCTTGTTATGAAGATATTCTACAGGTGTTTTGTAAATATTGTAAATAAAGTACAAAATACAAATTGCTATTATAAAATATTGGTAGTATTACTAAAACTGTAGGATAGATAGATAGAACAATTAATACAAATTTGAAATTGTAGCAGAGGCTATTAAAAAACCCTCAAATATACAAAGACACATCACTGCATTGGTGTAAAACAAATTAATCTGATTATTAAAGAAATGGGGAGACTATGCAGAATTTCACAAATTGGTAGCACCTGGGGGTATTGCAAGAGGGGATTGGGAGTCTTCCAGGAGCATGTTCTTTATAGATTCAGGTGCCTTCAAAGAAATGCCAGGTTGAAGATGTTCTACATGGAAAAAAATAAACAAGTTTTTCAAATCTTGGCTCAGGAATACAAACAATATTTATTTAGGTGTAGGCATCAAGTACTGGAAAAAAACCTGAATGTGAGGGATAATAAAGAGGGTAGTTAGAGATAACAAACACTCTAGCCAAATCTAGTTAGTAAATGATTATCTATTCATGTAATAGAATGACTTGGACACCTATTTCAACAAATTGTATTTTTCCTCATGCTGACAATAAATACCGAGGTATCTGGACGGCTATTAGCTCCTTAACGACCAATAATGTAATGAAATTTCACAACAAACCAGTCTTGAAAGATGCTGTATTAAAATGGAATGTCCTACTCTTTTACCAAATGCAAGGATGTATACATTTGAAACAAGCAGAACATTCCAAATTAATAATACAACAAACTGTTTTTTGACTACACAAAAACGGAGAATATTGTGAATAACAACTAACTTTTCAATTAACTAAGACCGTTTCTATCCATTGTAGCAAAGATATGTACAAACTTGAAAGCCATGAATTAAGGGGAGTATCATTCATCTAGGGTTCCAAGAATGATCATCATTACACTAACTAAATTATAGCTTTATATGATATCCTGCTTACAATATTGTTTGAATGTGATGTGATGACATTGAAAGGATGTTCATGTAAATGAATTGAGAAAAAAAATCCGACCTACAAGGCAGTGTCTGCAGATTGCTTATCTGTAGTTGGTGAACATACACACGTTATGATTTTAGATGAAGTTCTCAGGATCTAGCTGTTATGGGAAAATTACACATAGCACCTTCAGTTAACAACAATTTGTATTAGAGAGGCTATAGATGATCTTGTTTCATGAATTTATACAACACATAGAGAGTCATGCTCTCCTCCTGTAGTCTATTGTGTGTTACATAAAACATATTCTTTGTTCTGCTGTAATGACTGCAATATAGCGTATCAATACCATGCAGTTTCTGAAAATATTTGAACACAGTCTGACAAAAACTGAAGTTACCTTGCACCATAACTACTTGTAGTTGTCATGGTGGTTGGATAATTAATTTAACGGTACACTACAGTCACCAAAACAACTTTAGCTTAATGAAGCAGTTTTGGTTTATAGTTAATGCGAGTGGGAGGAAGCGAGTGGGAGGGCAGAGGAACACATTAGTGTTAGATGAATACATCTAATATAAGTTAACATTAGACTGAAAATTAAACCATTTTTTCATGCAGGCTGTGCAAGTCACAGCAAGAGGAGGTGTGGCTAGGACTGCATGAACACGAGCAAAAGTGATCTAACTTCTAAATGTCAGGGAATTGAGCACTGAGACTGCAGGGCCATGATCTATACACTAAAACTGCTTTATTAAAGGGACTCTCCAGTGCCAGGAAAACAAACCATTTTCCTGGCACTGCAGGTCCCCTTTCCCTCCCACCCCCCATCCCAAGTTGCTGAATGGGTTAAAACCCCTTCAGTGACTTACCTGTATCCAGTGCTGATGTCCCTCGGCGCTGGGTCAGGGTCCGCCCACGCTCCTCCCCCACCGACCACCGACGTCATCCGGCAGGGTTAGACCTATTGAGCACGCGCGGCTGCCGGCTTTCAGTGCTTTCCTATGGGGATTTCAGCGACGCTGGAGGTCCTCACATAGCATGAATGATCCATAGCGTGAGGACGTCCAGCGACGTTATAGCACACTTTTTATGTGCTATAAACACGGAAGTGCCCTCTAGTGGCTGTCTAGTAGAGGAGGAGTTAACCCTGCAAGGTAATTATTGCAGTTTATGAAAACTGCAATATTTACACTTGCATGGTTAAGGATAGTGGGAGTTGGCACCCAGACCACTCCAATGGGCAGAAGTGTCTGGAGTGTCCCTTTGAGTTTTAATATGCTTGTAATTTGTACAGATTGTTGAAGATTTACTTTTAATTTACCAAGTTGATTGTCAATTCACTGAATGCAACCCATTGCTTGAAAAGATAGGACAACAATTATAGTCAAACAGATTAAATGTTTTCTGAGAATCTACAATTAAATAAGGACACCAAAAGCACTGTTCTTTATGAAAAAGAAAATCGATTTGTTGGTTTTAGGTCTATTCATTTAGACTGCTCTCTGTTAATTGGCAGTTTGATTGTGCGCTACATACAGATTGAAACCCTGCTACATTTTACATTAAGGAGGCACTCCAGGTAGGATTTTTTGATGCACTATTCCAGATTATATATTAAAAATGCATGAAATTAAATTAAATAATGCCCCATCAATAAATCTCTTGCAAGGATAATGATCCATATGCTGTATTTCTTAGGATAATTGGTTAATTAACTTTGAACCCCCACTGAAAAGCACTGTCTCAACCCCTTGTCTCTTATTTGAAGGATGTTAGAGAAACTGGCTGGACTGTCAGTCATCTCAGTACCGTGCTCTAAATGATATCAGAGGATCAGTGCTCACAGTTCCCATTGGAAGAGGATTAGCTAGATTAACTAGGGATTTCTTTTTTTTTTTTTTGCAGGATGTGGATAATTTATTCTGCCATGATATTTAACATGTGTGTTGCAAATGTAATCATGAACGCTTGCTGTCTTTGGGAGCGTAAAATATGGAAAGTGTTTGACAGTTTTTATTTCTTGCAATGTGATCTTTAAATGTACTTTTTTTTCTTAATAAGTAACACTATTATTATCATTACCATTTATATAGCACCAACAGATTCCGTAGCGCTTTACAATATTATAAGGGGGTGAGGGGTTGTTTAACTATAAATAGGAGAATTACAAGAAAACTTACAGGAACGATAGGTTGAAGAGGACTCTGCTCAAATGAGCTTACAGTCTATAGGAGGTGGGGAGTAAAACACAATAGGACACTATTTTATATATGTCACTTATTTTCAATTTCTTAGCATTATAAGATGGAAAATCAATATATTACTGATATCCTTGATATACCATGAACTGACAAGTATGGTCTTTCACCCAATGCAGCACTGAAGTAGTATGCATTTTCTCTATTAACATGATTAAATTGGACATGTGGCAATCCCATTCTCTAGCAGTAAAGGAAAGGCAAAGCCCCTAGCTCTTATCCCCTCCCTCCTGTTTAATAATGTTAACAATAAACAAATATTGGATTTGGGAGTCCTGTGTGACAGATTAGCAGCTGGAAGGCAGGGTATTGCTCAGTGACTTGCTGCTATTTATTACCTGCTTTAACAATAATTGGGTTCACATGCCAGCTCACAGCCTTCACTGATGTTAAAGGAACAGTTTAGGCACCATAACAACTTAATTTAATGAAATTGTTATGGTGCAAGGAGGTCCTTGGCGCTGGCTCACCTTAAGTTGTTCACCAAAGTCTTTATTCCAGCACTGAATCTTCTTTTAATCTTTCCATTTTCTAAAATTCTTTAAAACCGAAGGCTCTTGCAGAATCGTGCAGTGGGGCCGCAGATTAACTGAGAGAGACCTGTCAGTTGACACTGTCAGCCAATCAGTGTATCACCATTCATAAAACTGGCTCGATAAGAGACTTATCTTTTCTAAGCCAGTATTATGAATACGGATTCACTGATTGGCTGAACGCATCAGCTGACCGCTCTTGGATAGAGAGCCTTCTGTTTCAGAGAATTTTAGAAAACACTAGGGCAGAAGCAAGGAGATTTGGTGCTGGAACAAAGACTGTTGGAGAACGGTTTAACCCCTTAACACCATAACAACTTAATTTTGATAAAGTTACTATGGTGTCTTGAGTGTTCCTTTAACATGGAGAAAGCCTATTTTAAGATCCAGGTATGTAACAGGAAAACCTGCATATGTTGGTCTATATTATAAAAGAATGTTAGGGCTAACAGGTCAACCAAAATTTGTTTAGCTAGAATAAGCAAGATTGAAGAAAAGTTAACATTGTGTTCCTCCTTATGGGACACTCCAGGCAGCTGGACAACGTTTATGCATATTAACCTCTTCACTATCAAGCACTTTTTCTTTGGGAAAACAGTCCTCTGTGACTGTTGAAATGATATTAACCATTAAAACTTGCATTACTGTCTGGATGGAGGGGATAAGCTTACATTTTAAGCAGCCTTGCAAGCATTAAATTAATTATTAGACTAGTGGCTTCTGGCAGAGCAATTCATTCCTTTACACAGTGGCAGAACTACCACCAGTGCAGCTGCACTGGGGCCCGCACGCTGTTTTAATACCAGGTACTAGACTGTGGTCAGAGGGGGCTCTCTAATTAGGCAGCCGCCTTAATCGCCTTAGGGCCGACTGTGTCACTGACCGAGGACCCGACACCAGGACGGGACCTGGTGGCTTGCTCTGTATGCCGCTGGATGAGAGGCCCCTCCAGTCTCCCAGGCCGGAGAGCACCAATCGCAGACAAAGGTCTGCAGCTCTGGCCACCGGACCACCAGGGAGCTCCATCAATACCCCCTCCCTCACTCCATCAATACCCCCCTCCTCCACACCATCAACCCACCTCCCTCAGCTCACTGACACACAAGGTCACTGACACACACTCACTACTGACACAGTATTTAAACCCTATCTGCCACATGAGGCTGGGGGAGATGAAGTTTTCTCTGGGAGGCCATTTTCAGGTCTCTTCCTGCAACAAGGTCTGCTGCTTGAGTGTGGGAGGCAGAGCTTATGTGCGGAGGTGGGGCTTCTGAACAGGGGCAAAGCTTCCATGCTGGGCCGGGGCATAGGTGCTAAGGAAGGTGCTGGGAACCAGGGAGAGAGACTCAGTGTTCCCTCCTGCCGTCAGCCGCCTTAATGTAGCCACATCAGCCCCGAGCACCTGCCTTCTGAAATCCCTCGGACTGACAGAAGCTGTCTCAGTCCGAGTAAAAAATTATTTAAATAAAACATTAGGGCTTCCTGCCATCCCTAGGTGCTTCTGCCCACCGGGAAAATTCACCGCATCCCGGTGGGCGAGTCCGGCCCTGGATGCAAGCTTATGTAATGGAGCTGTTTAAAATCTAGACAGGATCCATAGGATCTTACCACCCTGTTCTTCATCTAGACAGGATCCATAGGATGCCTAGGCCTAAGCATCTACCAGCTACCATTCCAAGAGACGTTATAACCAAGATTCATCACTTTACAGCAAAATAATTGATTATGAGAGTGTCTCGAGCCACACCACTGCTTCCAGTGAGATTCAGCGGCATCCAAATATATGCGGACTTATCCTCAGCTACACTCAACAAACACAAGGCTTTTGGACATATCACCATCGCCCTCTGGAATGCGGGGGTGCTCTATAAATGGTGGTTCCAGCCAAACTCATTGTTTGGAAAAATGGCATAGAAAAACATATCCTTAACCCAGAAGATAGAGATAAACTAATGAAGAAGTAGAGCATTCTGGTTGAACCAAGGAACCGCACTGCCGATCCGCAAGTCTAAGCAAGCTCTCCTGGCTGGTGGTCCCATAACTGGAAGACCACAGCAAAGTGACTGTCATGAGTCCACACAGGACATCTCCAAATGGCCACTAGGTCGAATGTTGGAAGCATCAATGATCCCATAACTGAAGTTTATTGCTAACTAGTTATTATGTATGGTTTATAATTTTAAGTTTGGCACATATTGCACTCAGAATGTTATGTTATTATATACCAACGTAAGGGCAACGGGAATGTATTTGTGTACATTTAAAGTCCCACCATACACACATAACAGTCTAAGCCCTTAACAATTGAAGACATGCACTAAATACACGATTGACAGGTTGTTATATTTTGAGTGATTTAGTACCGCGGGAAGGTTTTGTGCTAAGGTTAACTAAACCCTCCCCCATATGACTGTATTAGAAACAATCAGATACCTCAGATACATCTCAGACACTCAAGACAACAGCAACAGGAAGAAACAGCACGAATTTGGGTCTGGTGTAAAAGACAGAAAGGGAGAGGGTAGATCCCAGAGCATGGCCCAAGGAGGTAGCGGTTTTGCCGACACAATAAATGGCACTAACATTGGTATCCCTTAACACAAAAGGGCTTAACTATCCCAATAAAAGAAGACTGGCCCTCCAAGAAGTCAAAAACGCCAAAGCACACATACCATTCTATCAAGAGACACCAACCACAATTCTCCTCCAGACACCTTCCCACAGACTACCACTCCACTTTTAAGTAAAAAAAAAAAAAAGGGGGGGGGGTATCCATGTAAATACACAAATATGAGTTTTCCACCTCATAAAAAATAGGGGACAAAGATGGTAGGTTTTTATTACTGCAATGCCAAATCAATAACACACTACACACACTTTAAATTTCTATGGAACCCATAACAACCAACACGTTTTTCTGGAGAAAATCCTCGCATTGGCGGTCTCTCATATATATGGGGAAATCTTAGTGGGAGGGTACTCTAACTTCATTATGGACTCAACACTGGACACAATGTTCCTCCACAACAATATCACAAAACACAGTTCAATATGCAAACTGAGGTCTACCCTCATACAATATGATTTTCTTGACATGTGGCGAATCACGTCAAGATTTCACGTTCCATTCAACAGTACATAACTCATACTGTAAAATAGACCATTTCCTTGTACATACACTACACAAAATCCAAACCACCCACATTGGCGACATCTCGTGGTCCAACCATGCACCTATCACACTGACAATGCAGAAGAACTTCCCCAACAAAAGCTAGCGTTTGTGGCGTCTCAACGAAACACTCCTAACAGACCTTGAAATAGTAGCCCAAATGAGAAAACAGAGGACACGAAAATGGAAAATCAATGGCAGGTACACAAAGCAGTCATGATTCATTAGACACGCTAGTTACAAGAAAAAAAAACGCTTGGCAGAATATACAGATGTTCTCCAAAGGTTAAAAGACTTAACACACACTAATAAACTAAATCCATCTCAAGCGACCAATCAAGAAATATGCAGACTACAAACTAGACTGAGAGATCTGGAATTGAAAAGAACTACATACCTAATCAATAGAGTTAAACATAACTTCTTTACCAATGGGAAAAATACTTGCTTCACAACTCAAACCACAACTAAAATATCTTATCTACAAAACAAAAAATGCATAGACCCTCGGCAAATCGTAGGTAATACAATATAATACAATACACAATCTGAATGAGGACACCCATACACCAACGATAGATGACATCCAAACATTTCTAGATGGAGTTAACCTCTTGACCCTACTACTAAATGAAACTATAGATCTCTTCTGGTCATTTACGCAAGCAGAGATAACACAAACTATTAAACTACTACCAAGAAACAAATCGCCCAGTCCTGATGGGTTTCCTAATTTAGACTACCAAACACTCCAAGAGCTCCTTACACCGCACCTGTTGGAACTCTTTAATCACATTTATGCACTAGGCTCCATGCCATCGCATATACTCGAAGCGCATATCTCGACCCTTCCAAAACCCGGTAAACCGCCTACAGAATGCCCCAATTTCAGACCAATATTGCTGCTAAATTGCAATACTAAACTATATGCCAAACTAATCACCAACAAGTTATCTAACCTATTCCCCAGACTGATTCATAATGATCAGTTTGTATTTATCAAAGGCAGACAAGGGTCTGATAATACCATGAAAATATTAAACATCTTAGAGTATATAAAATGAAGAAAGAGGGTTGCAGCGCCTTGTGAGTATCTTCTGAACCAGATGGTGAAGAAAATATAGAAATGCACTTACAGTTTTTTGGAGCTAACTGTAAGTGCATTTCTATATTTGCTTTACCAAGTATAAGTACCTACTACACTATATTGTGTACCCTGATCTTTTACATGCACTGAGCACCATCTGGATCAGAAGACACTCTCAAGGTGCTGCAGCCTTCTTTCTTCATTTTGTATCTTACTTACTGTGATGGGATTCCAGCGTGGTCAAATTCATGTGAGACCCAATCGGTGAGTAAATAAAAGACCTATTACTTCCTGAAGACTTGTGTCCATATCTCTATGTGTGGCTTCTGCGGTTTGTTCCTGTTATTCCTCCGGTAACACTACTACCAGAAAGAAGAGACTCTGGCTTGGGTTGTCCTAGCTGCCAACGAACATTATTGGAAGCACTAGAAATCCTTTTTTTATTCATAGTATCTCAGAGTATATGTCATCAAATAAAATGGGAGGCCATCTCCTG
>OW240914.1:133859405-133869547 GCA_933207985.1 Pelobates cultripes | reverse complement strand
GAAACGTTGACCGCTTAGGGGTTGAAACATCGACCACTGGATTTAGAGTGCCGGTATATTTGTATTATTATATTTCCCATGTGACTAGAGCACCAGGTACCATGTATAATTTTACGTTGGAATTCAAGAGCTTTGAAGTAAATATATATATATATATATATATATGGAAGGCGTGGCCTGAAGTTGTGGGAGGGGCTTGGTTCCCCTTCTTAAGGAGCATCAACCCTTCCCTCATTACCTGTTGGGTCTGGCGAATTGTGGGTAGAGAGATCGTCACTTCCGGTTGTTCTGGCGCCATTCTACTTACCTGTTTCACTGTGGGTAGCTTCCTGGGTCCCAACAAGTGCTGTCCCATCCTGTTCCGCCCGTCTGGCTTCATTTTCTGGCCGGGCGTTTCGCTGCGCTTTCGTTACGGCAAAATCGTAAGTTTACGGCCGTCGCAATTTCGGCGCGGCCGATTTACGTCATCCTAATTGTACAGTCGCACACGTGGAAACTCTTCGGTAAATATTTATACGAATACCGGCGTTCGGTTTTCTGCTTGTATACGCATAGCATGTTACATTTTAATTCGTATAGGGCAATTCGCTACATTCATATTATGCCCGTTCGTTTGCCGAAAGCTGCTTCACTTTTATGTTACAACTTGTTGTATGCCCTAGGGCGACCTCTGGTGGCTGGTTCATTGTCACTGATTTCTCTCTCAAAATACATTCCACGACCCCTGGTGGTTATTAAAGTTATGGCAGCTGGTACAAGTAAATGATATTTTCAGTTATGATTATAAGATATCTTATGCTGGTTAAAGTTTGTTGGGCAATTCGTTAAATATGTTTTATTAATTAAATTGAACAATGCATTTACACTCAGTCACCTTATGACTATTTCGTATGCCGAATCTCTAGTCTTGTATGTGGTATAATTATGATATGCACTAAGAAGACCTCTGGTGGTCAGTTTTCAGTACTTTTAGTTGCTTGCACAACCCTGCTGATCAGAAAGGTTATATTCACGACCTCAATCATTTGTAAGATTACAGTTTCAGTAGTCCAGTGTTGTATGCATTGTATGAGTATCAATATAAGGACATTTTGTCATGACATACTTAACGGTCTATTAATTAGAGACCTCTTGTTTTCAGTGCTCTACATTAATTCCTCTGGGTTCCGCTACCCCACCACTGTTTCACTCTACATAGGTCTGTTCCTATATTTAATTATACCTTCATGGGTCACGCCAGACCAGATTCCTCAAAGATTTTTCTATATTACTAGGTATAAGCATCCTAGCACTTCGTAGTATTCAGGTCCCAGTCACCTAAACTGTTGGAATATTATTTATAGGTATCTGATCAGCAGGGGGTCAAGGGCTACATATTTCAACCCTTACGAACTCATGTTAATCTCGTAGGTTACTACAGCTCACCTGGGTCACGTGTCCTACTTTCTGCAAAATTCACTACTAGTGAAGTACTACTGGTAGGTATCAGTTTAGCTGGGGATTTAGGGGCACAATTTCGTTTTATTTTACCCATACAAACGTCAATTACTCTTGTAGATTACGACAGATCTCCTGTACACTTCTTCTCATACTATCTGGCAACTTACTCAACAGGTACGTCACGTTTCGACTACTTCTCCCTCCCTACCTACCTTTAGGGTTTATACAGATACTGGCAAGAAATAGGACCCACTAGGTATGTTTTTCTGGCCTTCTACGCCTTACGTTAGTGGTCCCGCGAGGCCAACACCCATCCTCAATTCGGAGGTACGGCATCCCCTCGGGCCCTTTCATAGCTAGCCGCCTCGCTTAGTTGCATAGAGAGGGCCTCACTTGTCACTCCCATTCTGTCTTATGCCTTTACAAGTCACAGAGAGGCCACCACCCTGCCATAATGCCAATGGCCACGTATCCCACACGCGCCAAATCATAGATAGTGCCTCTCAAGGCCGCTTGGCCACTAGTAGGGCCTCATCTGTCACGTCGCTTGATAATTCTTCGCCGCTTGGCATTTAGTGATCAATAGCCAGTTGGGTAGCCCCAGATAACATACTATTTTATGTTGTAGCATGTCACAAGTTCCTGAAGAAAGGGAAGATGTGTCCATCGCCAGTACACCGGCTAGATCGGTCACTCCATCGCGGGGTGACGACAACGCAAGCCCTGCATCACTCAGGGCGTGGACTGTTCCAAGAATTACGGCTGAATTAAGGAAGAGAAATATTCCGTTCCCTGCTACAGCTAGGAAAGCTGAGTTGTACAGACTATTAAATACCCAGACTGATAACTCTGGGGCAGGGGAAGGATCCAGCGGGAACCATTCCTCAGATCTGCAGTCAGTTTTGTCGTCAGTCCTGACCTCTTTGGGTCGTATTACGGACAAACTGGACAAAATGGACGCAGATAGCCAGCAAAGGTCGCCTGCTACTGCAGGGAGCCCAGTTGCTGCAGTATGCTTGGACCCTCTACCGGGTAATTTACCAACTAGCTCTAAAGACCCACATATAATTAACCCAGCACACATGGTACCTGCTAAAACCAGAAAGGACATCTTGGAAGGAAAGGATATCAATCTGGTATCACTTTTGATTGCCTTCACAAGATGTCCTTGAGAATAAGACATATGCATATGGGGATGTGTCAGTAGTTCTCAAGTCCAGAGATCCCAGGCTGAATCAAAAGCTTTCCATTCCAGAATTTGTACTGGCCTTCGGTATATACAGGGACGTCCTATGCTCTGTATATCCAAATAGGAGGGAAGAATTGGACCTTTACCTCCACAAGCTGGTGGATTTGGGGCACAAGTACGGTGGTACGTCATTTTACGACTACCACCGTGCTTTTTCCGCAAAGGCATCGGCCACCCTAGCACAGTTCAATATTCAGGCTGATTGGGGTGTGCTTGATACTGAGCTGTTTTGTCGGCACTTTGCGGGCCTGAAAACTCCAGCTTGTGCCATTTGCTCATCCAATTCCCACACGGCTAATTTATGCCCTAATTCTCCTGAGGTGAATGCTGCTTTTTCACCTGCTAATGTGGTACCCACAGGGAGGTCTGGCAGGATGTTTAAAGACAAACTAGGCCGTGATATAGTGTTCTTGGGCAAGTCACAGGTCTGTAACAATTTCAACACCGGCTCTTGCGGGTACAGTGCCTGCAGACTTCTGCATGTCTGTTCAATCTGTTTCAGGGCTCACGCCAAGGCAATGTGCCCTAATAAACTATTCCCTAAGCAGTATCAAACGTCTCTTCATGTCTCCCTACTGAAAGAACTTTTACGTAATCACCCATCACAACATCTCGTTGACTTTTTGGTGACAGGGTTTACGATGGGGTTTCACACGGGTATTGTGCACATGCCTACAGGGATCCTGGAATGTAAAAACTTACAAACAGCTCTAGCAGCACCCGACACTATCAACTTACTCATTCAGAAGGAAATGGACCAAGGTTTCTTGTTAGGCCCTTTTGACTCCCCGCCGTTCACGGTTTGGAGAACTAATCCCATAGGACTGGTCACTAACAAATCCTCACAAAAACAAAGGCTAATTCTCGACCTGTCAGCCCCCCATGCATCTCCTACTCCAAGCCTAAATTCATTAATACCGTCTGAAGAATTCTCCCTCCAATATGCTAACATAGATAACGCAGTCACAGCCATCCTCGCAGCCGGAGTAGGGGCATGGCTATGTAAAACGGATATTGTGAACGCTTTCAAATTACTCCCGATTCATCCATCCCTATGGCATTTACATGGGGTTAAGTGGCAAGGCTCCTATTACTTTTTCACTCGTCTCACGTTTGGTTCAAAAAGCAGCCCCAGGATCTTTGATATATTTGCGGAGACGCTGTGTTGGATGCTGCTTAACCTCTGTAAATGCCCCACAGTTATCCATTACCTGGATGATTTCCTGACCGTAGAAAGTAACTCAGCACCTCCTACTAGCCTCCAGTCAATCACACGACTGTTCACACGATTAGGAGTTCCGGTATCACCGGCAAAGACTGAAGGTCCCGATACTATAATCAATTTCTTAGGGGTTGTACTTGACTCCGTGAACATGCAGGCTAGCCTCCCCAGGGAAAAGATCGAACGCATCCTGGCAGCCATCGACCTTTACTTGGGAAAAGGCTCATGTAATAGGAAGGAATTGCAATCCCTGCTGGGTTCATTGAATTTCGCAATGAAAATTATTCCACAGGGGAGAGCATTCATTTCCAGGTTGCTTAGCCTGTTTCCAATGTTTCCAACTGACGCATCCCGCATTTCACTAGACATACATGCAAAAGCTGACCTTCGTATGTGGAAGGAGTTTTTGCTAAACTGGAACGGGAAAAGCATTTTTATCCCGGTTTGGTCAGAAAATTCAGTATCACTCTGGACAGATGCCGCAGCCACTTCTGGATTTGCCGCTATTTGGGGCAACAAATGGATGTATGGTAAATGGCCAGGAGAGATTACTGAGATCCCCAGGTTTAAGGAAACTTCAGCACTATTTGAGCTGTATCCTATCGTAGCGGCAGCAGTTAAGTGGGGAGCAGGCTGGTCTGGGAATACGGTTCGTTGCTTCTCAGACAACATGGCTACATGCCATGTTGTAAATAAGGGACGTTCCTCTTCCTTGGCCATCATGAGGTTCATGAGGACTCTCACATGGCTGGCCGCTAAACACAGTTTCCTTTTGTCTTGCTTTCATGTGCCTGGTTTTCTCAATATTGCAGCTGATCACTTATCACGGTCTCGGTTTCAGGAGTTCCGGGAAGCCCTTCCAACAGCTGCCCTAATACCAACTCCGGTACCACAGTGGCAGGAAATGGTCTGGGACTAAAAGAGCTGCTATGTCATGGGCGGCAACTCTCACAGCTCGGTCTTTCTGCTAATACTAGGAAGGCATATGGTAGAGCTTTTGATGTATTTAATAAATTTTTGTTGGACTTTAATATTGTTGACCAGTTTTCCATGGAGACCATTATTGCTTTCATCTCCTTTTGCCACCTTCATCTAACATTGTCATACAACACCATTAAATTGTATATCACAGGTATTCAGCACCACATACTCACTTCTTGGCCTAACAAACAACGCTTTATATCCTCCTACCAAGTAAAAGCTATACTTAAAGGTATCAAAGACTCCACTCCTACACCCTCACCTGCTAGACTACCCATCCACGATCTATTATTCCAGGCACTATCAAATCTACTAGACACCTCACCATTCGAAGGTCATACCAATCGTGTTATTAAAACAGCCATCTATCTCGCATTTTACGGTTTTCTGCGACCCAGAGAATTCACCACCACTAGCGTTAACTCACTCACCTTCATCACTAGATCCGATCTCATAAAGGTGCACGATCACTATCAACTATCCCTACACCACACCAAAACTAGCGCCAAAGGTCAGACAGTCATTATACCCTATTACCCCACTAGTAATATCTGGTGTCCGGTGGAAGTTTTTGACACTCTTCTGGCTTTCTGTAATATGGCTCCCACACAGCCACTCCTATCCTTGCACGGTAATGTACTCACTACGAGCAAATTCATGATGTATGTTAGGATGTTGTTGATCCGGCTAGGTTTGAACCCAGCCAGCTATTCCGGACACTCCTTCCGCATAGGAGCCGCAACGACAGCTTCAAAAAAGAATATACCAGCTCACGTTATCAAAATATTAGGCCGATGGAAATCCACAGCATATACCCGCTACATTCCCCAGCCTGTACAAGAAGTACGCCTGGCTTTCAAAACCATGAATATGTAATGTGTAGTGTCGAGTTATGATACAATAAATGGTTATATCTTTTTGCCCTCTTTTTTCAGGCCTACTTCCTCGTCAGTTCCGGCACACCACAACTGACCTTTCCATTCTATGTTTGTCTTATGTCAATAATACGACGGCTTATGCCATGACCACAAATGGAAGGCGTGGCCTGAAGTTGTGGGAGGGGCTTGGTTCCCCTTCTTAAGGAGCATCAACCCTTCCCTCATTACCTGTTGGGTCTGGCGAATTGTCCCACCCACCACACCACTTTTATAAGCATTCTATAAGGTAGGCCCTCTTTTTTCAGGCCTACTTCCTCGTCAGTTCCGGCACACCACAACTGACCTTTCCATTCTATGTTTGTCTTATGTCAATAATACGACGGCTTATGCCATGACCACAAATATATATATATTCTGCTTACTATCTTTATTAATCCGTTCAAAAAACATTGCTTTTGCTACAAAAATCTGAGCTGTTAGCAAACCAGTGTAATCAGATAGTGAGATCTGTATTAAAGTGTTTGTTGTACTCCAAGACTGATGCATTTACGTTAAATTATTTTTAAGAGCTTTATACAACACAGCATCATTTTCAGGTAGTGAGACCTTTTTCTAAGTGTTCAAATCTTTTTGCTCGAAGTCTGACTCAAAAATCCTGCTCAAGTTAAGTTCATTCTAAGAGCTTTATAAAACACAGCATCATTTGCAGTGAGTTACTGCGATCTGTTTTAAAGTGTTCAAATCTTTTTGCTCCAAGTCTGACTCAAAAATCATGCTTAAGTTAAGTTCTTTCTAAGAGCTTTATAAAAATCAGCATCCTTTGCAGTGAGTTACTGAGATCTGTTTCAAAGTGTTCAAATCTTTTTGCTCCAAGTCTGGCTAAAAAAATCATGCTTAAGTTAAGTTCTTTCTAAGAGCTTTCTAAAAATCAGCATCCTTTGTAGTAGAGGCAAGATCTGTATTTTCCAAGTGTTTTTTTTACCAATAAACAATCATGAATTTGGACAGCTGGTTAAAGCAGGGAACTATTCAGAGAAAAAGTATTACTACTTCTAGCTGTTCAGCACCTTTAGAAACTGAGAAAGAAGATACACCTAAAAATCCAGAAAACATACCCGAAATAGTTGAATCTACTGTTCCTCGAATAGCAGAGACAAGTGGCAAGTCAAAGCCAGAAATGAAGATTGTCCTGAAGCACAGTGCTTATTTTGCAATAAAATATTGCCAAGTTCATTAGCACCTGCTAAATTACGTCGTCATTTTGAGCAAAACCATGCAAAGTACAAAAAGACATTGACTTTTTTAAGCGAAAGGAGTACCAGAAGAGTAAACAGTTTATGAGCAAAAAATGTAAAAATTATAATGAAAAAACCAGAGAGGCTTCTTACAGAGTGAGTTACCACATAGCACTTGCAGGAGAAGCACACACAATTGGGGAATCACTAAAAAAAAAAACATGTGCAAAAGAAATAGTGTCATGTATTTTAAGTGAGAAGTTGAGTAAAAAATGTAAGCTGTACCACTTCCCAACAACATAGTATTCATGATCTTGCTGATGACATCCATACTGAACTAATTTCTCGACTGCATCAATGTGATGGGTACTCATTGCAATTAGACGAGTCAACAGATATTGCAGGACTTTCAATTTTGTTAGTTTTTGTTAGATATAATTTTGACAAACAGATTGAAGAAGACTTGCTTCTGTGTGAAACTTCTGTGTGAAAACGCATACCACTGGTGAGAACATCTTTAACTGTTTCCAGAAGTTCATGAGGAGACACTGTATAAATTGGGACAAGTGTGTAGATGTGTGCAGTGATTGTGCACAAGCAATGGTTGGAAAAGTGTCAGGCGCTGTGACACGAATAAGAAGTGCAGCAAAAAACAGCACCAGTTCTCACTGTGTTCTTCACAGACATGCACGGGTAGCTAAAAATATTTCAATCTCACTAAAAACTGTGCGAATCGGTCCAGATGATTAATTTTATAAAAAGTCGACCATTACAGTCACGACTATTTAAAAGATATGAGGTGAAAGTGAGAGTGAAGATATGGGTAGTCACCACTCTGCTCTGCTTTTGCATTCAGAAGTCATTTGGCTATCATGAGGTAAAGTCCTTGTTAGAATGTTTGAATTGCGTCAAGAGTTGTTTGCATATTTACAGGATCAAAATTTGGATTATCTGGTCGATTAACAAACATTTTGTGGTTATCCAAAGTAGCATATCATAGCAGACATATTCACAAAATTAAGTGATGTATGTTTTATCACTACAAGTTAAAAAACACTAATATTTTTTAATGCAAGAGATAAAATATTTTCACTGTCTCGTAAGCTGCGGTTTTGGACCTCATCTGTTGAGCAAATAATTTGAACTCTTTGGCAACACTTAAGGATTTTCTTGAAGAATCAGAAATTGAACTTGAAGATGAAATTCACAATGAAATTGTAGATCATCTTCCCAATTTAATCTATCAATCAGTATTTTCCATTATTGAATGAACAAAATAATGACTGGGTTCTAAATCCATTCATAAAAGACAAGCCAGACAATTTTTCTGATGAAGAATGAGAATCTGATCGATATAACTTCTGACAGTCAACTAACCCAAAAATTTCAAATTATTGCTTTATAGGGTGATTTAATCAAAGAATACCCAGAATTGTCCAAGCGGGCAATCAAAGTTCTGCTGCCATTCACCAGCACATACTTATGTGAAACTGCATTCTCGCTTTACTCTGCAACAAAAAACAAGTATGGAAACTGACTTGATGCAACAGCAGACACGCGAATACAATTGTCAACAATTAAACCAGATATAAAAAGAATTTGCCAGCAAAAGAAAACATTACACTCTGCTCATTGAAAGGTTTGCGCTACTCTACGGCACACATATTTAGGGGGGTTTCCACAGTGTTGCTATACCAGGTCAAAGGGTTCCACGGGAAAAAGTAATTGGGAAACCCAATTGTTTTGTTTTTTTATTATTAATTAAATTTGATTAATTTCTCTTCAAAAACAAATCTCTGTCATTTGTCTGTACCATGCAGGTATAATAAGATAAATACAAGAAAAGTAGACAAAGTTAGTTATCCTGTTTCAGCCGCAGGCAAAACAAACCTCAATCTGCTGAACGATCAACCCTTATGTCTCAACCTAATCCCAAATATACTTTATCACCATCAGCCATCACGTCACCAGTTACACTGTGTTTCTTTATTGTTAAGTTTTGGAAATTTACAAACATAAGAAACTCTCCATATTTTTACATCATGTACTTCCATGTTCTTGCTTAGTTTATTGCTGTCTGGCAGAGTCTACACCCTCACCTGCAGGACGGATGACTGAAAATCAACAGCAAAGGTGTGATTACAGGGAATCTGTCAGTCCCACTAGCCAAGCATTCCAAGAGGTGTATGCCTTTGTATAAAGACAATCAAAGTATTGCTTGGGGCACCAACACTGGACAGGAGTCATGACCCAGAATGTCTTGCTATTCCAATTCTGTGTGTGCAATTCCAGAGTCAAGTCCATGCATCATTCTTCTCAAAATGCCATTAAGCTTCAAAGAGTGTGCTTAAAAGGCATTTCTATTTAATAAGACTTGATAATATGTTAACTAGATCTATAGGGGTTTATAATAAATTAGCCAGGCCTTCCTAATAAACGTAATACATTTTACATTTCTCAAGCGTTGTGCGATTAAGTAGAATTTTAAACTCAAATGGTTATTCTGTAAAGAGAGACTTACGGGAAATTCAAAGTGAACTCAAAGTTTCAAAATGTAGGCTACAATAGCAGAATTATAAAAACTCTCCAATTCAATTTATTCCAGTTTGCCTTTATTGTAAACAATAGCATTGAGTCTATACATCGTGCAAGCAGATTTTTTCATTTTTTATTTTAAATGTGGAAAATTTCCCCTACTTACCGATATTTTAATCATGTGACATATTACATAAGTACATAAACACATAATTACTCTTACACATATATTAGACTTAGAGATTAATTTAATCTTGAACTGCAATTTCTCTGAATTTGGGCCAGAACTCTGAGCAGAAATGTAGCCCAATCATGAATCCACTGAAACATGCAATTTTCACTTTGATTTATAATTCTGACTTTTGGCACCCACAAAAAATTAATTGATGGGAAAAAATTATGATTTGGTAGTCAATAAATGTTGATTTTATTCACAGGTCCAGTGAGAAGTAACTAATAGAGGGAAAAAGAAGGAACAGTAAAATATATATTTACCCATATATATATATATATATATATATATATATATATATATATGAACAACAAAGAAAAAAAATGGCTGCGCCACAAAGTGCAGGAACGACAATAAAGTGATATTATCA
>OW240914.1:133780174-133859019 GCA_933207985.1 Pelobates cultripes | reverse complement strand
CAAGACAAGAAAACGAGAAATCTAATAGTGCAATATGTTAGACATGTGCAATTCGTTTCGGTCCGAATGTGAATTCTGACGAATTTCGGGCATTTCGGACATTCGGGTACTTCCAAATGTCCGAAGTGCAGAATTGCCGAAGTTCCGAAATTACCGAATTTCCGAAGTGTCAAAGTGCCGAAGTTCCGAAGTGCTGAAGTGCCGAAGTTGCCGAAGTGTCAAAGTGCCGAAGTTGCGAAGCACAGTATTGCCTAAGTACTAATATATTTACCCAGTGAAAGAAGAAGAATGTTACACTGTATACCATTTTAAATAAAAAAGTATACAAACATAGCCAGGATTCAGCTGTAAGCATTTGCAACACTTACAACAATCAAGTAACATACATTAATATAAAATGTAAGTTACTTAGCCTGTCAATGTAATGACAGGAATGAATAAGTAGATAACTCCCTAATTCCCATGGTATTAGGGAGCTATCTACTAAAAGGCTGAAAGACCTAAATTGGTTTTTCAGCTAAATTTACTAATACTAAGTAAAGATTACTTAGTATTAGTAAATTATGTCCCTCTCGCTATACTGTGAGTAGGGGCATGTCTATTAAACAGTGGCTGTGGCTGCTCACTGTTAAAAAAAAAAGGTCCCCCCTCCCGAGCACCCACCCCACTTATAAAGCCTTGCCCCGCCCTGCAATTAGGCTCAGAGCACTCCGATTGGTGGGTTTAAGCCATCCAATCAGAGTGCTCTGACAAGTAAATGAAGAGACTAACAGGTAAGTCTCTACATTTACATGTCACAGCACTCTGATTGGTTGGCTTGAAATCCACCAATCAGAGTGCTCTGTGTCATTTTACACAGCGTGGGAAAGTTCTTTGGAATTTTCCCATGCTGTGTAATTTGACTCATAACACTCTGATTGGTGGATTAAGTAACCAATCAGAGTGTTATGAGTCGAATTACACAGCATTGGAAAATTCCAAAGAACTTTCCCACGCTGTGTAAAATGACACAGAGCACTCTGATTGGTGGATTTCAAGCCAACCAATCAGAGTGCTGTGATAGGTAAATGTAGAGACTTACCTGTCAGTCTCTTCATTTACCTGTCAGAGCACTCTGATTGGATGGCTTAAACCCACCAGAGTGCTCCGAGCCTAATTGCAGGGTGGGGCAAGGCTTTATAAGCCTGCCCCCGCCCTGCAGAGATCAGTCTGTGCGGAGCCTTCGCCAGGTGAACATAGATTATTTTTTTTTGCGCTCAGTTTATTTTTTTTAGATTGCGTCAGTTATTGAATGGTAAATTATTATTTTTTTTACAGGTACTTAGTTAAAGGTCCCCCCCTCATTTTTAGGGTGAGGGGGGTAGGTAGGGGGATATTTTTTTGGGGGGGGGAAGGGGTGACTAGGGGTTTGGGGACCCCTAGTCAACTGGGGGGGGACATTTTTTTTTAGGGCCCCCACCCGCCGCTCAGGGGTGGGGGCCAGGGGGAAGACATTAGATCCCCCCCATTCCAATTTAGGGCCCCTACCTTCCGCACAGGGGTGGGGGCCTGGGGAAGGACATTAGGTCCCCCCCTTATTAGTATTTAGGGCCCCCACCCGCCGCTCAGGGGTGTGGGCCAGGGGGGAGGACATTAGGTCCCCTCCCTTATTTTACTGTAGGGCCCCCACCCGCCGCTCAGGGGTGCGGGCCAGGGGGGAGGGCCAGAGGGGAGGACATTAGGTCCCCCCTTATTAGTATTTAGGGCCCCCACCCACCGCTCACCCCTGAGCGGTGGGTGGGGGCCAGAGGGAGGACATTAGGTCTCCCCTCTATTTTACTATAGGGCCCCCACCCGCCGCTCAGGGGTGGGGGCCAGGGGGGAGGACATTAGGTCCCCCTTCTATTTTACTATAGGGCCCCCACCCGCCGCTCAGGGGTGGGGGACAGGGGGGAGGACATTAGGTCCCCCCCTTATTAGTATTTAGGGCCCCACCCACCGTTTAGGGGTGGGGGCCGGGGGAGGACAATAGGTCCCCCCCATCATTTTACTTTAGGGCCTCCACCCACCGCTCAGGGGTGTGGGCCGAGGGGGCTCGGGAGGAGGGACTCAATGTTGCTCACTGTTTACTAGACATGCTAGTAAACAGCTGCTCACTGTTTACTAGACATGCCCCTACTCACGGTATAGCGAAATGCCGAAGTTCCAAAATTCTGAATTTCCGAAGTGCCGAAGTTGCCGAATTTCCAAAGTGTTGAAGTTTCGAAGTTGCCCGAAGTTCCAAAGTGTTGAAGTGCCGAATTGCCGAAGTCCCGAATTGCGAAAGTCCCGAATTTCGGAATGCAGAAACGGACCAAAAATTTTCCCCATGCACATGCCTACAATATGTCAGCTTAAATGAGTAATGGGTAATAAAATAACGGTAGCTTACTCACATTGGGTGGAGCAATGACCAGCTCTAGTTTTGATAGCGTATCGTGCTATAATCCCCACTTATGGGATGTGTTGGTGAGTGTCCATAGAAAGCAGTGCTCTCTTTTACAATAAAATTGGTCAAATATTAAAAATAGTAAATACTCACAAAGGTGGAGAAGGCACACTGCTCTATGGATAAGGTGTCGGTGGTATGATCCCCACCTGGGATTTCTTTGGAGTAGACAAGAAACAAAGTAGCCAGGAGGTAAGTATATTTTTCAAAAAAAAAATTTTTTTAAACAAAAGGTATTTGTCACAGTATACAAGTATAGTGCCCAAAAAAACTTTATTCAAATAAAGGTTTTGAATAAAGGTTTTTTGGTCACTATACTTGCATACTGTGCAATCTATATATAAAGATTTTTAACTGCTCCTGAATTACCATTTGTTGGTTACTTTTTCTCACTTTATCTGTGAATGTATTACATACAAAATTACAACCCTTTTGACTATTTTTAGACTGAATTCTAAATAATAATTAAATCATATGACAGGCACATTGGTGTGATTTAGGCAAACCATGCCTGGCACATATTGACGATATTAAATAAATTCCTCTTAATCTGCAAAAATATATTAGTAACCCACTTTCAATCTAATCTATAGCTGAGAATAACTATCCCAAGAATGGTGAACTGTAGGTACCCAGTGTTATTCAAACGCATCCTTCATAATTATCTGCCAGGCATAGGATTGCAGAGAATTATGGGAGTTAAAGTGTATCATCAACTGGAAAGGGAGCAGTTCTGGACTCCAGAAAATACCCATTTCCCTAGAGATATAAGTAAACATTTGTTTTAATGCATTATCAGGGCACACATTATCAGGGAGATCATAAGCTTAGTATAAGAGAGTAGAAGTCAGGAAGTCAATGTATATCATGACTGAGTTCCTTCGGCCTTTTAGTTTACAAAAAAAGCTTCCGGGGCATCAAATCATGGGTTAAACAAAGCATACCGCTTGTTTATAGCTTAACATTAAATATACTGTAACAGACATCAAAGGCAGATGCCCAGGGCTGATAGCAACACAATGTGGAAAGCTAGGATTTAAGTCAGACTAATTACCACTAATTAATAAAAAGCTACATTTGGAAACAATGCAAAACACTCTTACAAACATGCCTAATTATTTTATGTAATGAATAAAATGTGATTGATGTTTAGGTTTTATACATAAACAGAAAAGGGAATGCATACTGGACTAATTATTTTAAAATTTTCTGATTTGTATTACTTTAGTTATCATCTCTAATCAAATATTAAGTTATATGTTAATTGTCTCGATATTCTATTAATATTATTTTTACTATTATTACTTTACAAAGAGGATACTGAGAAAGATGGCAGCAAGGACATTGTTGTGTATAATTTATCCACGTAGATAGAAAATGATGAGTTAAACTTGCAAAAGTAATGCAAGATAGTGCAGTGAGAGCAAATATACTCTCCTCCAATGGTTAAAGTGACAGTCCATTGCCCAAATGCAAAATATATATATATATTTATATATATATATATTACTGTTAAAAAATATTTTATTTAGCACATTTTCATTAAGAGTATATCTAAAAATAGCTTTCAAAAGTTTCAGATATTTTGACTGAAGCCTTTGCAATCCCCCCTTCCTCCCCCTTCCCTTTCCCTCCCCCCTTACTCAGCCCAGACTTTATGCAGCTGTCCAATAACAGGCTTCCCAATGCAGTTTAATGAGAAGTCTTTGCAAGGATGCTGCTCTGAGCACTTGCTGCCTCTTGAGTTTAGCTCCACTGAACTAAACAACCAGGAAGTAACAGGTCAAAATGTCAGATATGGTAAAAAAAAAAGGTAATTTATGAAAGTGCTAATTTCTATTAAAATCTTTAGGTATTGTAAAATTAGACACTCTTGAAACACAAACAACTTCAGCAAGCTAAATTGTTGTAAGGGTCTGTAGTGTCTCTTTTACATGCATTGTATTCGAATCTGTGGTTATTAAAGGGAGTAGTGTGATTTTCTTTTATTCCAAGTAATCCTGTTGAACACACTCCAACACCATCACAACCTCATTCTAACCACAGTTAGCAGATATATAGCTAACTCATATATTTAAAAAATAATGTCCTTGTCCTGTATCCAGGTCCAGCATTCATCTCAGGGAGATGAATGGAGGTTCAATGCGGATGCCTGTGCAACTCACAGTTTAGTGAATACAGATCATGAAGATAGTTAATTAAGTGATGGCCCAACAATGGTCCAAAAACAATCGGATGGAATCAGATGAGGGGGTAATACTGGAATACGTAATAGTAAAAGAGAATGGATCTGTCCCAAATGATAAATGAGTGAAAGATCTATAAAATCCTTTATTGTAAAACTAAAAAAAACACTAGTGCACTAACCACAACCACCATATATGTGGTCTTCTTGTGGTAGTGTACAAGTAACTGCAGATCATGAAGACGTTTAACAAGAGGTTTGTGACTCCTGGTGACCTTTTGCCTCTTGGAGCCTGAAATGGAAATCTTGCCTTGAGTGTAAAGTCACAAAATCTAATTAGATTCTTTTAGCTCATGTATTGCATTGTAAATTCACATCTATAATCCTTTCTATCTAGCACTGTTTTTCACTCTGTAGAAAAATATTATATGGCCACATGTCTGTTCTGTGCGTTTATCTCTTGAAAGGAATGTAAAAGATGCCCTTTGCTCTTATAGTTTTTTTGTTTTTGTTTTTTAATTATGTAGAATATTCTGCTTAAATATGCAATAGTGGTTATTTTTTACACCTGATCTAGAAACACAAATACCCCTACATGCAATATATTATATCAAATGAGCTGTAAAAATACAATACTTGTGTCCAAAGTACGTGACATTATAAACAAAAGGAAACATGCAAAATGTACCAAAGGAGGCAAATGCATTTTCTTTTATTTATGTAATTACATTTTTGCTACATGTGGCCTTTTGAATTTTGTAACAAAGTCTTGGATTGTGTAACCAAGCCTCGCGACAAAAATAAAATACACCATTGAGGATTCTCTATCCTCTCCATGAATTAATTATGGTCAAATGGATAATGGTGACCAAGATTACCATTCATTATCCTGCATTAAAAAAATCTCTTATTAGTACAAGACACCTACATAATTTAAGTGCATTTAATTGATTATAATACACTGGAGATTTTCATAATATATCTTTCTTATTTAATATATGCATGTTATATATGCCACTTCAACAACTCCTGATACCAAATTTACCTTAATTTTCACAGTTGCCTTAAAGCGTTTGTTATGTAAGGCAGTGGTTCCCAACCCAGTCCTCAAGTACCCCCTAACAGTCCAGGATTTTGGGATTACCCAGTTATGTTTAAGGTGTTTTTAGAAAAAGGAAAAAAAACACTTTAGACACAACAGGGTAATCCCTAAATCCTGGACTGGCAGGGTGTACTTGAGGACTGGCGTGGAACCCTTGATATAAGGTATACAAAGTTGTATTCCTTACACTATAGTTCCCCCTGCCTCCCCTTCCTGTGCACTCCCCCCCCTCCCAGCACGGAAAGGATTAAATACCCCATGCTGTACTCATCCAATTTCAGCACCAATCTCCCTTGGCCATGGGTCAGTGCTCTGCCTCCTCCAATGTAATTCGACAGGGGGGGGGGGCTAATGTACATGTGCGTAGATCGCAATGTTGCAATGCTTTCTACCGGGATTTTACTCATGCTCGATGTCCTCATGCAGAGTGTAAAGACATCCAGCGTCAGGTGCCGAAAAATGTCACCTAGCAAGCAGGAAGGGCCTCTAGTGGTTGTTTTATTGAATTATGGCAGTTTCTCTAAAACTGCAAAGATTTTCATTGCAGGACTATGGGGACAGGGATATTGCACCCAGACCACTTCAATGGGCTGAAGTGGTCTTGGTGCCTATAGTGTCCCTTTAATTGCTGCAAACTGTGCTTTTCACTATGTCCTGCTGGATATTTAAATATTTAAAAGCAGCAACTGGATTTCCAAAACTCCCACTGATGTTTAGTACTCAGCATGCACATACAGCCATCTTAATACCTGCATACCAACAGCCTGATTTGATGCCTTTTTAAAAAAATTAAATATCGAACCAAAAAACAAGGTCACCCTGAAGAGATACATATAGGTTGAAAAAACTGTCTGTGCACTGGCATTTTTTTTTTTAGACAATTTTTATTTTTCAGTAATAGGTTAGAATTTTGACAAACACCGCAGTTAAGTAGATATACACGTGGTAAAGAAGTGGATCAGTATTAGGGTAATAACATGTTGCTTTTGAGTCAATGTCCTGTATTAGCCTAATATGCTCGTTATGGATGGTCACTATTTCAAAAGTGCTCCCTAACTTGAATGTTTGAAAATAAGTCAACATGACAAGATCCAGACAATCATCCATTCCATTTGGTGCTTCTGCTAATTTAGACATGAAAGTATTATTTACCATGTTCAAAAACCTGTTTCCCTTAACTGAACTACTTGTTCCACTTGCCCAATCAGTGTCTGGATATGTAAAATCTCCCATGATTAACAAAAATACCAGTTGTGCAACCTAATTAATTTGACATAGCAAATGGAATCATGAATTCCATTTTGCCCTCTCACTTCCTTAATGTTGAATCATGACTGCTGATGATAGCCAGAGAGGCCAAAGAGACCTACAGTTCCCTACATGTAGTCCTGAGTGTTTTTAAAAACTGTGTACTCTTGGTGGAATTTTGGTAAACCAGCCTCTCCTAGGAAGATCTTCCACTATGATCTCAATTTGAAAATGGCTCTCGCTGGGGTTCATTGGAGTCCCAACTTTGTAAGCCTTTCCAAAGTGATATAGCTCAGCATTCTTTTCCAATCTCTTCCAGGATATTGTGACTGTGGCATAATGGGATAAATCTTGCAACCATGCAGTCTACTTCACATTAATAAGTCGTTATCTTGGCTTGCAGTAACCAAGCTTGAGTGTGCATACTCAAATTCCATCTATTGATCAATTAAATTTGGTTAGTGGTTTAATTGAGCAACTAAAGGGGCAATTAATGTTTTACAGATGGACAATTTGGTATTGGGTAAGTTGTTTTTTTGCGCATTATCCTTAATCCCTATGCACATCAGTGATGTGCACTATAGTCATTGCTGCCACCTAGTAGTTGCGGGAGTTTGAGCACAGAGCTTAATTTTGTATGTTTGTATTTTTTAGTGTAGGACTTCCCTAAGAGGTTTTGCCTTGAAGTGGTGGGTAATCTTATAGTTAGATGGCCATTGGAGTGATACCAAGAAAAAACAATTGAAGTTATTTAAATGTACTTAGAGATTTGGGATAGTGAGCCAGAAACTTTTTTATTTTATGTATTGGGGCTCATGGCTTAATTTTGCATGTTTGTAACTTGTTTTTTTTAAATTTAAAAACTGATGTTTGTGTTTGCTCCATTTCTCTTTTTATTATATTTTTTGTGTGAAATTGGAAAACATTTTGCATGACAAATAGGCAAAAATGGGGAATGTGGAAGGCCAAAAATACTTTTTAAAGCACTGGGTGGCTGCATATACTGAACTGTCTGTATATCCTCTCATCTTAACAGATTACTACCGTGTTTCCCCGAAAATAAACCCTACCCCGAAAATAAGCCCTAGTCGGATTTTCGGGGTGGGCTGCAATATAAGCCCTACCCCGAAAATAAGACCTAGGCATTGTACCTTTGCGGCGAGACTTCCTTCTTCTGCTGTAGGAGGAGCGTCACGCAACGTGATGATGACATTTTGCAGCGCCGTCAGTCTGCCTTCACGGATCTTCAGCGGAAGGATCCATTTCCGGGCGGTGAGGCTCCCAGTGGTCGGACTCGGCAAGGAATCTTTGAAATGTGAGTACCGCTAGATATTTTATGTCTGGGATTAATTGAATTAATTAAAGGGGGTTGGGGGGGGTGAATTAATTAAAGGGGGGGTGAATTAATTAAAGGGTGGGCTGGATTAATTAAAGGGGGGTGAATTAATTAAAGGGTGGGCTGGATTAATTAGAGGGGGTGAATTAATTAAAGGGGTGGTGAATTAATTAAAGGGTGGACTGGATTAATTAGAGGGGGTGAATTAATTAAAGGGTGGGCTGGATTAATTAGAGGTGGTGAATTAATTAAAGGGTGGGCTGGATTAATTAGAGGGGGGTGAATTAATTAAAGGGGGGTGAATGAATTAAAGGGTGGACTGGATTAATTAGAAGGGGTGAATTAATTAAAGGGTGGACTGGATTAATTAGAGGGGGTGAATTAATTAAAGGGGTGGTGAATTAATTAAAGGGGTGGTGAATTAATTAAAGGGTGAGCTGGATTAATTAGAGGGGGTGAATTAATTAAAGGGGTGGTGAATTAATTAAAGGGTGGGCTGGATTAATTAGAGGGGGGTGAATTAATTAATGGGGTGGTGAATTAATTAAAGGTTGGGCTGGATTAATTAGAGGGGGTGAATTAATTAAAGGGGTGGTGAATTAATTAAAGGGTGGGCTGGATTAATTAGAGGGGGTGAATTAATTAAAGGGGTGGTGAATTAATTAAAGGGTGGGCTGGATTAATTAGAGGGGGGTGAATTAATTAATGGGGTGGTGAATTAATTAAAGGTTGGGCTGGATTAATTAGAGGGGGTGAATTAATTAAAGGGGTGGTGAATTAATTAAAGGGTGGGCTGGATTAATTAGAGGGGGTGAATTAATTAAAGGGGTGGTGAATTAATTAAAGGGTGGGCTGGATTAATTAGAGGGGGGTGGATTTATTAAAGGGGGGGTGGATTAATTAAAGGGGGGGTTCAATGTACATACCGGTACCGTAAATAAATAAGCCCTACCCTGAAAATAAGCCCTAGTGTGTTTTTTGTGACTAAAATTAATATAAGACCCGGTCTTATTTTCGGAGAAACACAGTATCTCATTCTACCTAGAATGTCTCATGAAGTATAATCGTGTGACACAATTGTCCTCAGTGCTATGTCAATGTATCAATCACAAATGCTTAATTCAAAAGTTGGCTATGCCCTCTACTTTTATTTTGTTAGTTTTAGTGATATAATAATATTTAGCTGCTTTGGCAATAAATCCAATGATTTTCAAGCAGCCTCGTAAAAATTCATCATAGGAGGCTAGAACTAGATTATCAAATACAGCCTACCTTTGCACTTACTTTTTATTATCTTTTCCTTGGTTATATTCACAATATGCCCAATGTGGATAACATATTAGCAAAGTCAATGGTTATTACATTTAAAGCCAAGATGGTTTTATGTAATTTGGGATGTGCCTTTACATCCCCTTTGGGACGAGTTAGAATTTATCTAGACTGAACAGTACATAGTACGTTTTGCAACAGTCATTCTTGAGCTTTCAATATAAAAAAGAATGAAAATGACAAAGTATTTAAATATTAAAGATAATAAAAAAAGGCTTATTTAACTTTACAACTTCCTTTTATGAACATTAGTGTTTTTCCTGGCATCTTCCCAAAGTAATAGAATATAAGTAGGATATACATTGCGTGGCCCCTTTGTTAACACCTGCCTATTAATGCTAATAGCTAAACAGTGAGTCATACAGCTGTAACTCAATATATAAAGCAGTATATAGACACGGTCAAGAGGGTTAGTGGCTGCTCGACCAAACATGAGAATGGCGAAGACGATTGATCTAAGTAACTTTGGCATGATTGTTGGTGCCAGACTTAGTGGTTCCAGTGTGTCAGAAACAGCTGACCTTCTGGGATTTTCCTGCTCTGCAGTATCAATTGTTGACAGAGAATGTTGCGATAAACAAAAAACATTCAGCAAGCAGTTTTGTTAACAAAAATATCTAGTTAATGGAAGAGTTCAGAGGAGAAATGCCAATTTCATTGAAGTTTGTAGAATGTCTACACAATTTACCACTTATTATTATTATTATTATTATTATTATTAATATAGTACCTACATATTCCAAAATGATATGCAGTTTGCATTCAGGAAAAGAAGACAATGTAGTGTTTATTGCTGTGTTATGTCAATAGTCAGGGTGGTGAATTTTAGTTCCTTAATACTAGTTAAGCAACATTGCAATGCCTACATGTGCATTGTTCTGACCTTGTACATACGTTTAGCATCAATACCTACTCAGCAACAAATTGGACTGGGTAGGATAATGCTCACTGTGTTACAAAGCATACATTGCTTTACATCAAGCATGTCAAACTCGAAGGCTAACACGGGTCAAATAAACAAGGTTTAAGTTTATGTGGGCCACAAAAAAAAAAGAGTGGCAATGTTTATGTGGGCCACAGGTGGCACGCCGAGCCCTCTCTGTGGGCACGCGGCCATAGGTCGCCGGGAGAGGGGGCCGCTGGCTGTCTGCAGAGTAGGCACCTGCGTGCCCGAAACGGCAGGCGCCTACTTTGCTTCCATGTCGGGAGGCAGGGGGAGGGCTCTAGGAAGCAGCTCTCCTGTCCTCCCGCGCGATGCTGTGTGAAGCATTGCCGCACGTGGAGTACAGGAGAGCTGCTTCACAAAAACCTACTTACCACCACCAGACCACCAGTGATAGTTGTGTGTCCCCCCCCCCCCACTCCTTTACCAAAGGTAAGAGGGAGGGAGGGGGGGGATACAGAATTAATAAATATTTATATATTTTTAATGTACTACCCCCACACCCACACCACCCCTACCTCATACACCACACTTTCACTACACAGCACCTACCCCACACAGCACCTCTTACGCACACACACACTTCCCACACACACACACACTGCATCCCTCAGACACACACTGTACCCCTTAAGACACACACACACACACACTGCACCACTCAGACACACACACAGCACCCCTCAGACAGACACACACACACAGCACCCCTCAGACACACACACAGCATCCCTCAGACACACACACACACACAGCACCCCTCACATACACACACACACACACATACACACACAGAGCACCCCTCACACACACACACAGCACCCCTCACACACACAGCACTCCACAACCTTATACACAAACACATACACTGCACCCCTTAATGCAGTATGTGTGTGTGTATTCAGCAGTCTGTGTGTGTGTGTATATTCAGCAGTCTGTGTGTGTGTGTGTGTGTGTGTGTGTGTATTCAGCAGTCTGTGTGTGTGTGTGTGTGTGTATTCAGCAGACTGTGTGTGTGTACTCAGCAGACAGTGTGTGTGTGTGTGTACTCAGCAGTCTGTGTGTACTCAGCAGTCTGTCTGTATGTGTATTTAGCAGCCGGTGTGTGAATGTGTTCAGCAGTCTGTGTATATATTGCATTTGTTGGAGATACTAATAAATATGAGCTTAATTTTATCTATTTATATCATTATTTAAAATTTGTATCATTGAACTCTCTGTTGTGTTCTTTTTTAAAAAAAACAAAGTTGTTAATTAGTTCGGACAACTGTTCGAGTTGTTTTTTCTAAACTTAAACCTCAGTATTCAGGTTTAATTGCCGTGTTGGTTTGGGCACTCGGCCTCAAAAAGGTTCGCCATCACTGACCTAGACTCACACAAACTAAAATTACTTGTATCATTCTAATGTAAACAATATGTAATCCTGGGTACATATCTATAATTTACTCAGTAAGTTACTTGAAGTGAAACTTTATGTCTCCCCCCAATCTAATACACAGTCTCCCACCGCCCTGCCCCCCACTCTAATACACTGCTCCCACCACTCTAAATTAATACACTGCCCCACCTCCCTTTCCCCAATTTAATAAACTGCCCCCTCACTTTAATAAACTGCTCCACCTCCCTCCCCCCAATTTTATACATTGCTTCCACTCCCTGCCCCCCAAATTTAATACATTACACTACAGGAGGGTTCCCCCAAGCTCGATTTCACCTACCCTAAGCCGTCTTCTAGTCCAGCCCTGCATGATCTTCTCTGCTCAAGCAATCCACACGCTCCACTTGCACTGCGAGCATCAGGAATGGGAGAGTAGCTGGCCTGCTCTGCACGCAATCAGCCACTCTGTGCACTGTAGCACCGCTGTGCAGCTGCCAGATATGATTCCATATGATGGAGCACGTGATCAGCCGCGGCCCGTGGGAGGACCACAGCACAAAGCCATCCCAGGGCAGACAGCCTACCTGGAAATTTCCAGGTATCCCAGTAAGCCAGTCTGACCCTGGGCCGCAAAGATACCCATTGTGGGCTGCATGTTTGACATGCTTACCTTACATTGATTTCACTAACAGAGTGCTCCAATGGACAGTTACTAAATCCCAAACAATCTTTCAGAACTATTTTTAGAACACCTACCTCATATTAAAAATATGGGATTTAGTCAAACTAAATAATACTTTTATTTACATAGTTGTGAAAATACTACTCTAACGGACTATATTTGGAGTTAATTATGCAGCACAATGTGGTGGCATTGCTGTGAGTGCCGGCTTTGATGTTCTGGGTGCAGCTTTAATGCTGCAGGTTTGTGTTTAATGCAGCAAGTGCAGGATTAATATAGCCTGATGTGGGTTAATACATTAGGTGAAGAATTTATAAATATAGGTTTATATAATACTCTGCATTTATTCAAAGGTTTACTGTCATAATGTGATTCATAGAACACATTGGGCTTGTATGTTTTGTTTTGTTATTTTGCCAACTAGCAAATCCCAGACTCTTATACAACTGGTCTATGTATAAACCAACAAAAGTAGATGCTTGAATTTTATAACATGACAGGAGGCTTCATATCTGCTTAAGTCTCTCTTTACTAGAACTCCACAGCAGCACATTAACATAGAGATAAAAAGACCAGAGAAAAAAAAATCAGGAATCTATAAAAGGCTTCTCCCAACTGACTATTTCCTCTTTCTTTGCTGCTCCGCAGTCAGTACAGGTCAGGGTACCACTGCCTCCTGTTATATATGGATGGTTGTGGATATTTTACTGTATTTATATGTTTATTACTGTATTGATTTATTTATTTAGAGGGTATTTTTGCATCTACCTACTTAGTGCTGTAGGGATTGATTTATTTAGCTAATCTGTATTTTCTACACCCACCTGCTTAGTGCTGTAGTGATTGCTTGATTGATTGATTTATTTACTCTGTTTTTCTGCATCTACCTTCTTATGGCTGCAGGGATTTATTTGTTTAGAATGTGTTTACCTTCCTACTGCCGTTATAATTTATTTAATTAGATTGTATTTTCCTGTCCCTACTTTTTTGCTGTAGGGATGTATTTTCTCTTATGACTTTTCTGCATTTTCCTTTTTTGGGCCCCCCGTCTGTGGATCGTTTTTTTCTCGGATTTGGGGGGAGTTTCCTTTTTCCCTCCCTCTACCTTTTCCGGGTGGCTTTGCCCCCTTCACTCTTCGTCCGTTTTGCGGCCGCCAGAAAGCGGTCCTCCGACCACTTTCCGTTGCCGACCGCCGGGACCCCGGAGTAAGACTCCAGTGGTCCCACGTATTGGATCCCGCCCGCCGGCTCCGTCTGCCGAGCGAGATCCTCTGCTTCCACCCCACATGCTTCCGCTCGCAGTATAACTGCTTCTGTGGCGTGGGTGTGGGTTACCTTCCCATGCAGTGCGGCAGCCCCGCGTATCCACTTCCCCACAACCGCGTGGTCAGGTGGGGCCGGGGCCGGCCGTTACCAGATTTACTGCATTAGTTCCATCGATGGCAGGCACATGTGCTGTAGCTTTGGCTGGAACTCAGCTATGACTTGGGCGCATTGCACCCTCAGGCTCTCCTGGCTTTGTGCCCCATGTGGCTGGCAGGTTAGGCTACTGGGGGCCATAGTGGATGATATAGATCACAGGCATGCTATATAGAGCTGTGCACAACCCTTCAAGGGTTACAGGCACAACTGGCAGTGTTACCACTTATACTCATCCCCTCCTTTTTTTGTTTGTTCAGATGATTGCTTGCAGCGCTCTGTTTTATCATATTGACCAATGGAGCACCTCTTGTGATGTAACTCAGTTGGTGAGTTCCCTGACTACAGGTGTACTCAATATGCAAGTTCACTATTTACGGAGTGTCAGGCACTGAAGTGCGTTATCTACAGTTACACAATGGAATGCTAGGTAGTCACACAGAAGAATGCTATGTGCAGTTACACAGTAATATACTATGTGCAGTTACACAGTAATATACTATGTGCAGTTACACAGTAGAATGCTATGTACATTTACACAGAAGAGCGTTATGTACGGTTACACAGAAGAGCGTATTGTACGTTTGCACAGAAGAACGTATTGTACGGTTACACAGAAGAGCGTATTGTACGTTTGCACAGAAGAACGTATTGTACGGTTACACAGAAGAGCGTATTGTACGGTTGCACAGAAGAACGTATTGTACGGTTACACAGAAGAACGTATTGTACGTTTGCACAGAACGTATTGTACGTTTGCACAGAAGGAAGTATTGTACGTTTGCACAGAAGGACGTTATGTACAGTTGCACAGAAGGACGTTATGTACAGTTGCACAGAAGAGTGTAGTGTACATTTTATCGGAAGAATGGAATGTGTAGTTCACCTGTACATCTCTGAAGGTCCTGACTTGTCTGTGCCCCAGGACTTGACCGGCTTTGTCCATGCCTTACTGATTGGCCTGCTCTGCCTATGCCCCATTGATTGGCCTGCTTTGTCTGTGCCCATTGATCTGGCCAGAATGTCTGCATGCCAAGCCTACTGCCACATGCTCGCGCTTGTGCATTGCATGCTCTGCCCAACTTGCCTTGGTCACTATATGGGGTGCTGCCCCTATCTCCCTGCTGGTGACACTTGTCCTCTATACTCCTTGAGGTTGCTTTGCCTGGGACCGCTGCACAGGAGAACCCTTATCCGGCTTAACAGCGCAGACAATGACTACTATGTCAGTGACCGCCTCCGTGGAATTAGGCTTCAGCCAGGGTCCTCCCTTAAGCTTATCAGGAGCGTAACGCTAGAGGGCCCACCTTTAAAACGGCAGACGACTTGAATGAGTCAGACTCTCCTAGAGGAGAGCAGGCAAGTGCGCATGAGCGCTACTGGAAGGGTGAATGCCCTGAACCAGGCTCCTAGAAAGACAAGACTCCGAGGAGCGACTAGCCCCTCTGCAATCGGGCAGACGGCCCTGCCTATATGGTGCGGGGGAGGCGATGACCACGGGACGCGGCAGTGACCATCTTCTTAAAAAGGCAGACGACTTGAAGGAGTCAGACTCTCCGAGAGGAGAGCAGGCAAGGGCGCATAAACACTACAGGTAGGGTGAAGGCCCGGAACCAGATGCCCTGAAAGATTAGACTCCGGAGAAGTGTCTAGCCCTGATACGATCGGCCTTCACGGCCAGACGACACTGCCTATGTGGTGCAGGGGTGAAGGTTCCCGTAACCCCCTCACCACCACCATGGCTGCCCTAGCTGAATGGCGGGCGGTCCAGTTCCCCTCGGAGGGAGAGGACGATGGGGGTGTGGATGACGGCCCCTAGTGGCACCATGAGATGTAGAACAAAGTCCACTACAGTGGCGCCCGACGAACGTGGAAGAAGAGGTCGTCTCGTGGATCGCCTTAAACGGACCCCTGTTCGACCCTCGATCCATTGCTCACCTGGCTTCTTTGGAATGGTCTCTGCCTGATCACCTGGCACCATCGGTGCGTTTCTGGGCCCGTAGACCGCTGGCTTAAGAAGCCCGCAGGATAATTTGAGCTGTATTCCCAGCCGGGCTTCTGAACAAAGTAGCCGCAAACCCAGACTTAGACCCCGGTGGGGCACTGCAGTTTTGCTGGTTAAGCATCTGTCTAGTATTCAGGAGATCCTGAGTGCGGCCCACTGCAGTGCCTATACTATTAAGTCCTCACTGGCAAGCCAATTGTTCTCCGCTACACAAGTGAGTTGTGCTAGCAGAACATACAAGGAAGTATAAAATGTGTCCTTTTTTACATGGAAAACTTGACGGAGGCTTATCTCAGCTCCAACCCGTACCTTTTATAGGGGATTGGATCATTGACCCGGAATTTCACACTTGCCTCCAATTCCAGATGATATCCCAGACGGGGCCCCAAGTCTGGGGTGGCAGATGAACCTATCCTAAATGCAATTTTTGGACCACTGGAGGTGCTTGGGAAAGGGATCTGAGCCCCTCGGAGTCCCAGCACGAGTCTACGATTGAACGTATATTCATTAATATTTTGAATTAGACGCGGCCCTCAAGAAACTTCTAGGGACCGCGGTGCCTAGTTCTGGTAAGGTGGCCTCTATTTTCTCCCTGGCGAGATAGGTATCTTATGCATCAGTCATTTGGGCGATGATACAACCTGTTTGGCAGGTTGGGAGGATTTGAGGACATTCAGGAATACCAGAACTATCTGAAGAGATTTTTCTCATTTTTCAAACGTTGGGACCTGGACGCGACTCTTCATCGATATAGGACATCTTGCTGTACGGTCTACTTAGAAGGGCTTGCTGGACCCCCTGAGAGGTACCTCCCAGACCGAAAGGTCAGAGGCTCCCTGCGTTTTTCCTTGTTCAAGTCCCTGGATTTCGTTTTCAACCAGGGAAATATTGACCTCCTCTACATCTCAAGGAGTAGAGTCCTGAAGGGCGGATTGGACGCAAGGGGGTGCCTCCTACGCTCTCCTCTGCCCGAGTTCTTGTATGTATGGAATAGTTTTCTCTGGGAGGACCCGGCGTCAAGACTTTAGTCCACGGAGGAGGACCCATCAGGCTCGACCAGTTCGGCTGGATGACGGACCCGTTTGCTCAGCGATGGACGCTTCCCTCCAGGAGTGTTCGACACAGAGACGCGGACGAGTCTCCTCTGTTATCTCTATGTTAATGTGCTGCTGTGGAGTTTTAGTAAAGAGAGACTTAAGCAAATATTCGCCTCCTGTCATTAATAAAATTAAGATTATAGTTACACTAAAGCTAGTATAATCTACAATTTTGTGTTAAAACTGTTTCTATTAGACACAGCCTTGCTAATTGAGATTTTCAGTACAAAGCCGTGTGTGATATTTGGCCATGTTGGCTCAAAATAAAACATAAGTTCCTCCACAAATGGAATACCCCAGGTGACACTGAGTTTTTTTTGGGGTAGTAGATTATAATAACATTAGGTGACCTTGCTCGTGCAGCCTGCTGTCACATGCAAATCTCATAATGAAAAGGGCCCCTGGCTTGTTAGGAAGATTTCAGTGACGCATTTCATTAACTGCATTCTGTTAAGCCATGGATATTTTCTCTGTAATATAAGTGTTGAACACATATGCCATCACTCATCTATTTTCTGTTTAGCAACTGTTCCTGCGTATCACATGAATCTACAATCTATAGAATGCAATTGACACTGTCTGTTGTGTAATATGTGTTCTGAGTGGAAACTTAACATGCTTAAAGGGACACGATAGTCACCAAAACAACTTTAGCTTAATGAAACAGTTTTGGTGTATCGATCATGCCCCTGCAGCCTCAGTGCTCAATTCTCTGCCATTTAGGAGTTAAATCACTTATGAACCCTAGTCACACCTCCCTGCATGTGACACACACAGTCTTCCATAAACATTTCCTGTAAAGAGTCATCTAAAGTTTATCCTTTCTTTATTGCAAGTTCTGTTTAATTTAGATTTTTTCTTATCCCCCTGCTATGTTAATAGCTTGCTAGATCCTGCAAGAGCCTCCGGTATGTGATTAAAATTCAATTTACCGAGCAAGAGATAAAAATTCTTGAAGGTAAATTACATTTGATTGAAAGTGAAACCAGTTTTATTTTCATTCAGGCTGTGTCAATCAGAGCCAGGGGAGGTGTGGCAAGTGCTTTATAAACAGAAAAAAAGTGATTTAACTCCTAAATGGTAGTTGATTGAGCAGTGAAACCTGAGACGCATGATCTACACACCAAAACTGCTTAATTAAGCTAAAGTTGTTTAGGTGACTATATTGTTTCTTTAATGCTGTCTTGTGACAAAATAAGCTATTTATTTTGTAGTCTAGTTTTAAAACAGTTATTTCCAACTCTGTTCCCAATTATAATTCCTATAATCCACTAGTTGGCAGATAATTATTGGGAAAATAGTCCCATAGCAGATGGAGTGCCATGGTTGATTCTCTGAGCTCTAGAGGTAGCTGTTCTTTCTCTAGATCACAGATGATTTCTCTTTTGCATGTATAGACAATAAAAGTAAAGAAAGGTAATGTAATTATTAACCTCCTGAAGCAGGGGGCACCATGTGGCCGGCACAGCTCACACATTCTCTGGGTGATACGTGTGCAGGGAGCTCTCCTATAATGCAGGAGTGCTATAGGGACCGTGGCCACACAGCACCCGGGGAGGATTTAATTATAATTGCTTCATGCATGGTGGGGGCAGGGCTAAATGGGTTAGGGCGGAGCTACATGCAGCCAGAACCTGTGAACTCTGGGAGATGCATGAAGAAGTCTCTGCTCCCCAGACACCTAAACACCAGGGACTGCAGTGCCCCTGTTTCTCCAGTCAGCACATAATAGAAGCAGGTACCTCTGTGTCTGTGTGAGAAGCTGTGTGTGTGTGTAAGAGAGAGACTGTAACTGTGTGAGTGTGTGTGTGTAACTCTCTGTAAATGTGTGTATGTGACTATCTAATTGTGTGTGAGCCTGTCTGTAACTTTGTGTGTGTGAAAGAGAAATTGCATAATTGTGCGTTTGTGACTTTCTGTGACCGTGAGTGTGTGTGAGACTGTCTGTAACTGTGTGTGTAAGAGAGACTGCCTATAACTGTGTTTGACTCTACCTGTAACTGTGTGTGCATGTGTCTATCTGCTTGTAGCTGTGTGCATGTGTCTGTCTGCCTGTAACTGTGTGTGTGTGACTGTCTGTAATTGTGTGTATCTGTCTGTATGTGTGTGTGAGACTGTCTATAACTGTGTGTCTGTCTACTTGTGTGTGTCTGCATGTAACTGTGTGTATCTGTCTGCCTGTACCTGTGTGCATGTGTTAATGTCTGCCTGTAGCTGTGTGTGTGTGTCACTGACTTCCTGTACCTGTGTGTGACTGCCTGGAACTGTGTGTTTCACCATATACATGTAACTGTGTGACTGTGCGCATGTGGCTGTATTTGACAGTGTATGCGTATAACTGTGCATCTTACTGTGGTACTGTGTGTGAGCCTGCAAAAATACACACCTGCATTCACACATGGACCTACATGCATATTTTTATCTGAATTAAATACCCATCACACATCCAATAAACCCAGCACAAATATTACACACAACAAGTTAAATATATGCATACATATATCACACACAGCCAATACACCCATTACAAATATCACACACAGCCAGCACATAGCATACATATCACACACAGCCATAACGCCTCTTTACACACACTATACATAAATGAAAAGGTATGACCAGGGAGAGGCGCTGTGAACATTTTTTGCACAGGGCGCCTAAAGGCCTAAGGCCGGCCTGGTCACTATCGAATAAATGAGAAAAAAGAGAACTGCCAGGAGAGAGAAAAAAATAACTGTATTGCTGGTGAAATGTCAAATATCAACCAATTTGGCTAGGTATTTTTAAAACTAAAATGTAACTTTTAATATAGCAATTAAGAGGTGAAATAAGTTACCATGACAAAAAGAAAATTGAAACAGAAATAATAATGTACATATTTACAAAGCAATTATCTGGAGTGTAGCTATAATGTCTGTTTATGAAAATCTGGTAGTTCTACCCAAAGATAGGGATAATGAATACAGAGTAAGGTAGTACAGGCTGTAGCTTTGTGAGTTCAGGCTAATAAAAAGACCATTTGTAGCAGACCAGCATGATAAGAATAGAAAAAAATCTAAACTCCAAACAAAGGGATAAGGGGACGGCTTCTTCCCTTTTGAAAAAAAGTAGTATAAAACAATGTGCTGTGCTGCAATAAGATATCAGAAACAGGGGCGGATCCAGAACCCAATCTCGGGAGGGGCATATGGTTATTTATAGAAACAATCCAGGCACAATGTAGTGGTTATGGTGCCACGAGTGTTGTGGCACCTTCTCAGAGTAAGTAGACAAATTGTTTAAAAACAGTTTGAGACTGTCGAGGTAGGTAGGGTCTGTAGTAGGGGACAGGGGCAGTAGTGTGTGTGGTGTGTAACGTGTTAAGGGTGTAGTGTGTGTGTGCGGGAGGGGTACTGTGTGCATGAGGGGTGTAGTGTGTGAGAGGGATACAGTGTGTGTGCGAGAGGGATACAGAGTGTGTGTGAATGAGGGGTCTAATATGTGTGAGGGATACAGTTTGTGTCTATGAGTGGTGTAGTGTGTGAGAGGTGCAGGGTGTGTATGTTTGGGGCAGTGTGTGTATGTTTGGGGGGCAGTGTGTGAGTGAGAGATGCTGTGTGTGTGTGTGTGTGTGTGTGTGTGTGTGTGTGTGTGTGTGTGTGTGTGTGTGTTTAAGGGGTGCAGTAAGGAGTGCTGTGTGTGTGAGTGGATATTGTGTTTTGGGGGTAGGTGGGAGCAAATGAAATTTATTATTTTTTTAATTAAAAATGTATTAAATGTTATATCCCCCGCTCCCTTCTTAACTTTGCTCAGGGAGGGGGGACATTTCCTGCAAACCCTGATGGTCCAGTAGAGAATCCCTGGTGGTCAGGTTTGAGTGAAAGCATGCAGCTTTGACTCATAACTCTCTGATTGGTTACTTAATCCACCAATTAGAGTGTTATGAGTCAAATTACACAGCGTGGGAAAATTCCAAAGAGCTTTCGCACACTGTGTCAAATGACACAGAGCACTCTGATTGGTGGATTTCAAACCAACTAATCAGAGTGCTGTGACAGGTAAGTGTAGAGACTTACCTGTCAGTCTCTTCATTTACCTGTCAGAGCACTCTGATTGGATGGCTTAAACCCACCAATCAGAGTGCTCTGAGCCTAATTGCAGGGCGGGACAAGGCTTTATAAACCTTCCCCTGCCCTGCAGAGCTCAGTCTGCGTGGAGCCCTTGCCGGGTGAAGAAGGATTTTTTTTTTTGCGCTTGGGTTTGTTTTTTTAATTGCGTCGGTTATTATGGATTTTTATTTGGCCTTTTTTGGGGCTGAAAAAAGAAGATTTTAGAAGAAAGAAAACATCAAATGGTAAGTTTATTTTTATTTTTACAGGTACTTAGTTAAAGGTCGTCCCCCCTCCTTATTTTTAGGGTGAGGGGGGTAGGTAGGTGTTTATTTTTTGGGTAGGGGGTGACTAGGGGTTTGGGGACCCCTAGTCACCAGGGGGAAGGGGGGTTAAATTTGTATTTAGGGCCTCCACCCACTGTTTAGGGGTGGGGGCCAGGGGGAGGACATTAGGTCCCCCCCTTATTCTTGTTTAGGGTCCCCACCCATTGCTCAGGTGTGGGGGCCAGGGGGAGGACATTAGGTCCCCCCTTATTCTAGTTTAGGGCCCTCACCCACCGCTCAGGGGGAGGACGACATTAGGTCCCACCCCAATTTGCATTTAGGGCCCCCACACTCAGGGGTGAGGGCCAGGGGGAGGACATTAGGTCCCCCCTTATACTTGTTTAGGTCCCCCACCCACCGCTCAGGGGTGGAGGCCAGGGGGGAGGACATTAGGTCCCCCCCCCTTATTCTAGTTTAGGGCCCCCACCCAGCGCTCAGGGGTGGGGGCCAGGGGGGAGGACATTAGGTCCCCCCAATTTGTATTTAGGGCCCCCACCCACCGCTCAGTGGTGGGGGCCAGGGGGAGGACATTAAGTCCCCCCCCTTATTCTTGTTTAGGGCCCCCACCCACCGCTCAGGGGTGGGGGTCAGGGGGGAGGACATTAGGTCCCCCCAATTTTTATCCTCCCCCATTTTTTTACTTTATGCAGTGGGTGAGCAGCAGCGGGTGGGGGCCAGGGGGCAATTTTTTTTATTTTTTTTAACAGTGAGAAGCCACAGGCTGCTCACTGTTTAATAGACATGCCCCTATTAATAGTGCGTAGGGGCTTAATTTACTAATACTAAGTAATCTTTACTTAGTATTAGTAAATTTGGCTGAAAGACCAATTCAGGTCTTTCAGCCTTTTAGTAGATAGCTCCCTAATACCATGGGAATTAGGGAGTTATCTACTTATTCATTCCTGTCATTACATGACTGGCCAAGTAACTTCAATTTCATATGAATGTATGTTACTTGATTGTTGTAAGTGTTGCAAATGCTTACAGCTGAATCCTGGCTATGTTTGTATACTTTTTATTTAAACTGGTATACAGTGTAACATTCTTCTTCTTTCACTGGGTAAGTATATTACTACTTAGGCAATACTGTCCTTCGAATATTGGAGCTCCAATGGGGTGTCTGAAAAGATTAAAGAGAGGAAAAAAAACAGTTTCTGAACCCATTAACCCTTTAAGGTATAACTAGGAAGAAAGGGGGTTTGTTTTTTTGTACGAACATGGTGCAACACTGAATGAAGGGACAGTGCCAGGGTACTCCAGGCACTATAACCAATTCAAAGAGATGAAATGCTTATAGTGACTACAGTGTCCCTTTAAGGGGTTAAAAGGTAAGTAATTGAAATTGCTATTGCTGATAATAAAGTATCAGTATGAGTAGACATACATAGTGGTTAGTGGATAAATTATGTAAAATTGAATTCTTCATTAAGTCCTTTCGGTGACATGGTCTGGAACTCGTAAACCAATTGCATGTATAACTGCTGAGATTCCCTATATATAAATAAGAATGAAACTGAAGGGTAAATAATTCCTCCAATATTGTGTCCATAAAGTCAAACCATGGGAAAAGAACAATGGTACTTACAATTCACATAGTCATGATCTACTTAGAACTGATTGATACAATTGTTAGAATCTATTATTTGGTAGCCTCAGAAAGTTAGTTTATGAGAAAGGTAACAAAAATACATATAATGTGTACTTTAATGTTAATGCTGCTAATCTCTACTACATTCCATAATTATGGCTGAATATGATGAGAAATGTGGTTCACAAAAATTAACTTTCACAGAAATATCCCTGTAAAAATACATTTCTGCAGTTCTATTATTTCTTAGCAGTTGTGCTAACAATGCAAACCTCAATTTGCTTACAAGAATCTCTATATCATGAAGCTGGCCTGCCATTTATGCTATGATGAATCACAATATGTGGCAAGAGTCAGATAAAAATTATTAAAATAACTCTCTTCTGGTCTTGTTCTAGCTGGTTTTTCCTCATTTACATATCTACCCTATTAAGTAAATGGGCTGATGTTTGATCTCTAAGAGCGTTTTTTATGTAGGACAATAGGAACCAATTAGGTTGATGAATATTATTGATAATTCTGCATATTACATAGATATATAAGTCTTTGGTCAATGCTTAGAACTTACTCTTCCATACTGATATTTGGTTTTACAATGGATGAGTCATATTGTAATATTAATATACAGATCATGCCTCAAATGGTTTTTGTTTGCAATACTTGGTACGGTTTCATTTTATTCTCCACTCGGAACAAACTTGGTTGGATTTATAACAGTTATTTTTTAGACCCAGATAAGACTTTTCCAGGTCAACCGACCTCCTCTTCCTTCCGAAATGCAACACCAGTGTCTGTGTAACCTGTGGGGCCTTATCCTGTCTATGGGTTGACTGCAAGGGGCAATAAGGAAGGCGATCCCGAGACCTGACCTCAAACATTTTTGTTTTGGGTTCCACTTTTTCTCCACCTGGTAACAAACATGTCTACCAAAATTTACAATACATCCCATAAAGTATAGTGAGAACATGGAAGTTGTAGTTTAACAGCCAGAGAATGTACAATTAACTAGTGCGATCAGAATAGGAGGTGTAAGAGGGATAGCTAGATTACCTTAATAAGTTAGATCTCTTCACCTCTTTCAGAGCATTTGATGGCTCTAATCAGGATCAATGAGAGTTGGCTACTGTGTTCCTCTAAGTGGGTGAGGGATTACCTTTTCCAGTACAATCCTAAACTCCACCACTGATTTATGCATATTGAATAATGCAGAATCAAGTGCTGAAAGGCATTATCCTGCTTAGCACCATGCCATTGCTTAAATATGTTTCGCATATGTTTCGTTTTTAAGTATGCATCTATTCCATCCTGAAACTATCTTTATTGGGAACATGCGCAGACACAGGTACTATCTTCATTCACAGAATGTGGATCTCTAATTATGCTGATAATATAAAATAAGATTTCTACCAAAATATATAATTTCAGCACAAAATCAGTTCATAATTCTGTACTGAAAAGATTGATGTACACAGTATGGAACTTTGTGTATTATCCTAAAAGTAAAGTAGTGCTAACATTACACAGACCGACAGACATATAGATAACAGAGAGACATAACAGACAAATGGAAAGTCATATTTTATTTGAATGAAAACTATTTTTTTAATCGTATTTGCTTTTCCAACACAAAACTAGCAAAATATCAGTGTATATATTCTTTATTGAACATTTTATATTATGCTCTTAAGAATAAAACAACATTCAGTAATCTGAAAATGAGAAGAATGAGCTGTGATTCTTGACAAATGCATTTTTCAATGTAATAAATGCATGATGTTATTCCAGTACAGCTATTAAAGTATGTCAATTTCTGTTATGGGAAATAATTCCCATAATATGACATTTGTAAAAGAATGTCTATTTTGCTTAGAGTGTGAACATGTTCCTTAGAAAGGAAACAATTAATGCTCTTTGGAACATTCATTATTAGGCATTGTGACAATTAGAGTATGTGGGTGTATACTGAGTGGCACAAAACCAATTGTTTTCTATGAAATAAGTGGTCAAAGAAGTATTCAAACGACCAGGAAAAATGTGCCTTTCCTCTTCCTAGAGTCTTAAGTTAACATTTTCACTGCAAGAATGTACAGTACAGTTTGTGTGTAATTACCACAAACAGTAGACCAAGATGCAGTCATTAAACTTAAAATTTACAATGTACCAATCGTGCTCCTATGGGGATTTTTTTTTTTTACGTCACTGTAAATAGTTAAAAAAAAATAATCTGATATAGGTTGTGCTAAAAACTAAAGTTTGACTGGCCCCATACAGAATAAGGCAAAACCATAAGATGCTCTACTGAGTGCTCTTCAGATTGCAAAATACGGGCATTGGTCATGCTATTGAACAATGTCCAGAGTTTGCAGAGCAGGCTCCGAATATGCCTGAATGTGGTTTGGATTTCAGACGGGCAGAATACTGCGAGACAGCTGATGTCAGAATTGGATTGTTAAAATCCAGGCCCAGATGCTTCAAATCTGGGACTAATTTAAAAAATCCAAGCTACTTGTTTGCTGGTAAATCGTTATAAAAGCCAGCAGCTGCTCACTGTTACTAAAAACTATAAATATTGCTGCCCATTCCCTAGAGAGGCCCAATCCCATGGGGATGTGGCATGTAAAATAACAGGATAGACCGGGGGCCCTTTAAATGAAATAATGGGGGATGTACAGATTACTTTCCACCCACCTGCACCAACACATCAAGTTGGGGCTAGTAAATAAAAAAAATAGGAATATAAATAGGGATAAAGGGTGGATATCCTATTGCCCTCCTTCCCCCAGCTGGTTGGGGTTATTTATTGAACATGGGGACCAAGTGTGTGTTTGAGTTTGGCTTGCACTTTGACTTCACTAATCTCTCCTGTCCGGACCTTGGCTTGTTTTTTCTTCCTGTTTACCTCAGCCTTTATTTGACCGTTCTGTATCTCCTTCATACTACCCCAGCCATCTCTCATGACAAGTAATAGATTTGTGTGTTTGGGACTCTGCATATTCCTGACACTCCCACCTCGTGACTGTTACATATACAAATATACATTATATCCCAATACTACTATTGAAAATAATAAAGGGCAAAATTGCTAAAAAAAAAAAAAAAAATTTGATTTAAAAAAAATGGAAGCGACAAAATGAAATCCATCTGAGCCCAGTGAGAGCTCTGCAAAAATTATGTATTAAGGCAGGAAAAACTTAAATAAGAGCACTCTGGAAGGCTGACTTCTCTCGAGAACTGGGAATATTCCTATGAGTTTAAAATATTACTGGTTGATTTTAAAATCGGTGCATTGTACATATTCTGAACCCTATACTTGTTATAAATATGTTAATTTTTATTAATGGATTGTTCTTAAAACATGCCCCCTCCCCTTTAACGTAAATAATTTTTTACCCACCTTTAATCCAGTGCCAGGATATGTCCATAAGGCAGCCACCACTCCTCTTCTGACCTAATACATCAGGATGATGTCTGGTACAATCCAAATAATCTCATAGAGAAGTAGTAAGGACCTACTGGGCCTGGGAAGCAATTACAATCCGCAGGCAATCAGATGTTTCTTATAGGGAAACATCTTCTAGTGGCTGTCTGACTGAGTGATCTATTGTCTGACTGACAGCCACTAGAGGCAGTTTGACTGTAATGTTTTCTCACAAACAGCAATGTATACAATGATTAGACACCAGATAGAGGATCTTTTCACCAAAACCACTAGCTCTTAATGTAGTGGTTTTGTTGCCTTTATTGTCCCTTTAGGAATGTAATGCCAATCATCCATGAAACACTCACTGCCATTGGACTTTGAAGAAGTGAAAGCATATTCTCTGAAGGTTTGAATCATGCTTCAACAGCTGGCATCAGTTGCAATGCCTAGTAGTACAGTGGGCCAGGGAATATCGCCTGTATGAAGAATGACAGAAGTCCCCCTATCCTTGCAAACATGCGTAGCAGGATTGAATCGCATTAGAGCACCCTGTGAATCTCCTTGCATATAGATTAGACCTTGGAGGCAGGAAGTTTTAGTATGCAGAACATCGAGTTAATCTCGAATCCTAAGAGCCGGATCGAACGGGAAGGAACCAGAGTGGATTTGGACTGATTCACAACAAACCCAAGAGATTCGATAAGATTCACAGTAACAAAAAAACAGAAGGTTTTCCAAATAAATGTAACGGAGCTCCCTGTATCCTGGCTGGGTACCTCTATGGAGGTATTGTAGTGGACCCTGAGTAACCCGGTTGGTTACCCCCCTGCCCCCCGCTATAAATAATTAAGAGCCCCATCTTCCCCATTAACTGGACGACACACAGTTCCAGGAGTACAACAACCACTTTATTGGCCACAGGGGCCTTCATACTTTCCCCATGCAAGAGGTGGAACACACATGAAGACAATGTTCCCTCCCATGATCCTCCCCCGCCCGGGGGTCGTATATTGGAACCGTAACCCCAGTCACTTTATCCATTGTTCCCACCACAGTTTCCCCACCCAGGGCCCTCCCAGGGGCCCCCTGCCAGTAACAGAACTCCAATCCCTTTGTCCCTTGTTCCTGCCACTTATCCTCAGGGTTTCCCACCTCCGGTGGCCAGGGGTCTTCATCCCTTGAGCCTCTGTATCTGGGAGTCCCAGCGCAGGAAAGCTTCACAGAAAGCCCACCAAACCGCCGTTGTCCCCAACAGAGTGCCCCCACCAATCTCAGGTATCCCCCCGAATGGTAACTGCCTCTGTTCATGGGATCTCTGGGTGAAACCAGGCAAGGGAAGCATCTCCATTCGGGACACGAATGCTCCTCCTGGCCGCCGTTCGTATAGACCCAGGGAAGCTCTCATTAATTACTAATTGATTGGTGTGAACACTCCAAGGGCACTGGGGAGATCCCCGTTCAAGAACCAAATGGGTGGGAAGCAATCCACAAATGCTCCCCCTAGATGGCATTCGTCTAACGAACGGGCCGCTTCCCAGGGTCAGCAAGCGCAGAGATTTACCTTGCAGTTTGTAGTTTTCACACCTCGTTACAAGGTGTGAATGTTCTAAGACAACATTCTAAATGAGGTTTCTTGGTGGTCCCCTTTTGGGAGGTGAACGGAACCCGTTCGCATTGAGCTCTCTCGAACGGGGAGCAGGTAAAACACACAAACACGACACAATAAAGTGGAAAGCACAGGGGACAGCTCCTAGCAATTTGCAAATAGGCAGCGATCCCACCACAGCCATCATCCCCTCTGCCTATTCCTCTGCAGCCCTTCTCCCAGGCAGGTACAGTATGCACCTCTGCCTGCAATGTGATTGCTCTTGTCTTTATAAAGACACTTGCAGCTCTCAGGCCTAGCTCTCTTTGTTTTATCCCCGGGTTAGAGGGATTGTGCAGCCAGTCAACAGGTACTACATCTCTGTGGCTGGAATCCCTAAAACTCCACACACGACACCACATTCTAAAAGTAACTAACATACATATTTTACTTGGGACTAGCCCATATGTTCATTACATCAACCTTGCTTTGACAAACTCAATAAAATACAAATACAAAACATGTCAGAAAACATACAGGAATTATAGTAACCTAATAACATAACAGGAGGGCAGACAAAACATTTAACACTAAACACTAAATATTTTACACACAGACTGCACCTATGGGCAGAAGGTCCAGGGACTTACATAAATAGTCTGTCTGAAGCTCCTGGTAATGGTGACTACCGTCACAAGATCATACAGTGAATCCCTTGAACGTTGGGTGACTACCAGCTTCAGAAGCAGCACCACGGGTACAAGCTGAGGTAGAAAGGGAGGCAAGTGAACTGCCAGGGAATACCTCACCAAAGAAACCGCAGGAAGTGACAACTGGAGGGATGAACCGGAATTGAAAGGTAAGTGTCCTTCAAGTTCAGGTGCGTGAACCGGTCTCCTTCTCTGAGAAGTTCACACAAAAGATGTATACCTACCGTCTTGAAGTGGCAGTATACTACATGAGCATTGAGGTGTCACAGATTGATCACTGGATGGAAATCACCAGTTATCTTCCAGACTAGGAAGATATTGCTGAGCCATCTTTAGCGGGTTGTATTGCTCCTTTCCTCAGCAATTTCAGGATCTCCTGATCAATGAGGTGTGTGTCGGTCACTGAAAATCCATCCTGCTGGTATGTCCGCACCATCACCACATCTGACTTCTGGTGCTCACCCAGAAAGGGTTCCTGCACAGATGTAATCCAATTTTGTGCCGTTGTTCCAAGTGTCATGTTTGGAGCCAGACTTGTCAGCTTGTCACTCGTCCAGCATCGAAAGTGACTGGGGCAAATCCTTGTCAGGGGAGTGGTCAAGATTGTGGACTGAAGTGAAGGTCACCATAGCTTTGGCAAGTTTTGCATGCACCTTGCCCTTAGACTTTTCAGGACGTGTATCTCCACCTTTTCAGTGGTGCTTCGCTTCACTGATGTAATCCTTACCAGAGGAATCAGAATCACCTTAGTCCACTATACATTGGGCACGCTTCGAGGAAGAAGCAGTCAAATAGGATCAGGCATTGCAGCACCTTAGATAATGCTGTCTCCACCATTGCAGTCACTGCTGCATTAATCATGGATCAAGTATAATACTCATGTCTACGCCAAGTCAACTCATTATTGATTGTGCAGTATAGTTTAAAACAGCTATTTCTTTCATCTGAAAATAGTATCTTTTCTTTATAGCATAATCTTTCTATATTTGGAACTTATTTTCCATGGGAGCAAAGCATTGAAAGTCAAAAATTTGTAATGTAATCACCAAATTGATATAGCTTATATAGAAACAGGGTGGGCTGTGGATCATTTAGTTTAATATGCAGGAGATACGGATCTTATTAAAATAATTATGTCATACAATAAAGCCTCTGGAATTTTTGTGTAGTGTAAAGGCCACTGAAAAAAACCCTGGGGCCACATCTGGCTTGCAGACTTCAAGGTGTACATTTATCTAGAACACACCAAATTCTCGTATTTTAAATAACTTAATATCTGCCTTCTGAAAAGCTACAGCAATTTATAAACTATAGTTATAGAACATTTACTAGTGACATATTTCACAATATGGAAAAATATTTGACTGCTATCAGGAAAGCATTCATTGTGTACTACTTGCTAGGATTTGGAGAGAACTGCTGTACAAAACCAGTAATAAATTCAGTTATGTTGGATTGCTGCACCGCTGTGGTGCTCTGGAGAAATGAATTAACTCATGGTGTCTTTGCAGGATTTGCAATGTTCTCCGAGGCTTCAAGCCTGCAGGACACCATATAACAGAGAAACAGAGATGGAAAAAGTTACAATATCCCATGCAGAATATATAACAGTTTTTCCAAACCTAGACCGCAATGAACTCCAGCGGAGAAAATGTCTTCTGGACTGGATTAGGAACCTGTCGTATAGGAAATTCTTTAACACCAAGTGATTATGTAAACAAAAAATAACAATGTTGAAGTCTCTAGGACTGGAATTGTGTATTCTGAAGGAAATCTGAAAGTTAGGGGCACTGACAAGCCAAATAATCAACCAGACAGTTTACAGACAGTAAACCCAAAATGCACAATATAGAAAATCTATCAAGGGCGTCTTTATCCAATACTGAGGCTCTTAGAAAAGTTGCCTTCTATCTGGTGTACCTCTATGTGTTTTATCTGTCACAATTGCTATGATGGCAGACAGTCTCTGTACAGAACTAACATCATCCAAATGTGTATATTAAAGGGGCACTGTAAGCACTATAACCACTACAGCCTGAATAACTTGGCTGACACTTTCCAACAACTAATCTTGTCCAAACATGCATGGAACTGATATACCTAATGCAGAAGTATGAACTTACACTTCAGCAATATGTTTCAAGACTGGTTAAACCGAGGGTACTCAGTAGACCCAGGTAAATGTTAATCCATTAAGAAATGGTGGGTGGACTCCTGGCATCATAACCACCACAGTCAACTAAAGTGTCCCTTGTTATATTGCTCAGACTGCCCCTTTAGGTTTTAGTTAACAAGTGCAAATTTTGTGTTAAGCATTTGGCCTCAAAAAGTCAATGAGGAATTCACAGAGCCAAATATGAAATAATGAATTTGAATGTTTTTTTTAAATATTCAATAGTGGCATTTCTTTATCTGCAGGGCAAATGTCTCATTTGGAAACATTTTGATGCTGTTATTTCAATAGTCCAAGTGGCTTATCTGTTTTGTACTGTGCAACTCGTGAAATTGTAAAAACATCTGCTTAGTTATGATAGTAAAAAAAAAAAATGTTAACTTGCAAAAAAACAACTTACAGACAGATGTGTAACTCCCAACTGCAATGTCATTTAAGCTGAAAGGTGAGAAGGCTTCTATCATACTAGGAAAATATGTTCAAATGTAACTGAAGAATCCCCATACATAAAGACAGGGGAATGTCAATTTGTCCTAGGAAATATGTACAATTAAATATTTAGTATTTCAGTTTAGAGGGCAGAAAAAGCAATGCTATACCCTTCAGGTATTAAAGCAAAAATACAGAAGAGAGTGTTCCTGTAACATTGCATAATATATCAATCTGGATGTCATAGTAGAATTGTAATTATTGTAATAGCTGCAGAAAACATTAATGCTATATAACTGCTAATTAGGATAATTGTTCTCTGTAGCATATTGTGGAATATAGGAACATGTGGCACCCAACAGTAATCTAGAGCTATAAAATGAAGAACTTGCTCTATCCTAATAATTAAGAAAAATTAAGAAAAATTCATTGCCTGTAAAATTCATTTCAAATCAAAGTGAGTGCTATTAATAATAATTTCTAAGTATTAATAGTAATTTTGCTAGTAAGTTATTTTTTTGTTGGAAGTCAGAAATGAATGGATTATGGTTTAAAAATTGTCCTTATTGTTGCGTATTTTTTATTTTGTCTTCTAGATTTTTTTTACATTTATTTTCTTTTACCTTCTTTTAATTGTTTTAAAATTTTGCGGTGTTTTGATTCATGTTTGGGTGATCAAAAGCTACATAAATAAAGTTTATTCTTACAATAATTTTGTTTTACATAGAATTCTTTTCCAAGTTCCAAAACCCAAAGGTTATTTCACAGAGATGGTGGGATGTAGGCAAACTATTCCCTGTCTAGTCGCTATCTAATAGCTCATCCCATTTGCAATGTATTACAGTTACACTTTTTTAGATCCATGCATTCCAGCGATTGTTTTCAGTGCACACACTCATGCTCACCTCAAAAGAGTATATCAACAGCTCTTTGCCATCTGAACACATACATTATTTTTTGTAAACCATCCATACTTTGCAATGTTGCTACCAGGTCTTGACATGACAAAACCAACAAGTCAATCCATATTGTAATGCAAGATACTCTACAGAAATATATACATAACACCACCATAAAGCGATAAGATCTAACCTTATGGTTTTTTTTTTTCAATGAGCTTACACCCTCCATTAACCTATTTGTCTATTTTACAGATTCTGTCTTCCCCAAATAACCATCCTTCAAAGAAAACGTAAAACTTGTTTAACAACAACAAAAAACAATCTAGTCATTAACTAGCAGCTGGAACTGGCTACTACTTTACTAAACCTGTGGAATGTAACATGAGCTGCAATTTCGAATTTAGCAACAATTACTCATCCCCCCACAGGTTTTGACTGATGATGTAGGAAGAAGGTTATTAAAATGCCATTTTCAGAGATTTTTTTTGCATTGCTGGAGACAGACCTTTTTTTTATCAGTAGAATTTATCAAAGCTTTGGAAGAAAAAGAAAGCTTTTAAGGCCATATAGAATAGACTACTAATCGCTTGTAAATGAATTTAACTTTGTTGTGTTGTCATTTATTGTTTGAATCTTAACATGTTTCTATTTATTGGTTACATTTCTATATGTTTGTCTTTTTGGTTTTGTTCATAGTTGGCAAATCCTTGTGTGTGTGTGTGTGTGTATATATATATATATATATATAGTCTGATACAGTTATCAACTAGTATATTAAGTGGGTTGGAGTATGGAAGCCATTTCAAACAGACGTGGCTCACAATGGATCCTCAAGAAAAAACTCATAATATCAGAGTAAACCTCATAATATCTCAAATAATCCATTTTCATTTACTTTCACTTTTCTCTCTGATGCCAGTCAAAAAGCTGACACTAGAGATACATGTCCAATGCCACCATTATTAATGTAGAGTGTGTGAGCCCTCTTGCAGATCTTTCTTCAGCCTTTTGTCTGCGTTATACAACACACTTAAACTTCATGCACACATATTTCAATACTACATAAAATGATGCCCATATTCATACACACTGCCACACAACATATGATAAAATGTTGTTTTTTTAAAAGGGTGAGTGATAATAAAAGGGTACCTTTTAATCATATATGAGGCTCTTCAGGACACACAGGGTTGCAGTCTAGATTAGTCTCCTTATCAATACCCCTGCATATTTATATATAATGTAGTTAAGTCCGTTCATGCCTAGCTTATATGATGTGCAATGTTTGTGTTGTAACACTACGGCAATAAAAATATATAATTTTAACAAAATGTTTATTGAGAACCTTTCCCAAACTCCCTCTTGGTTTCCTTTCCTCCAGTATTTTAATGGAATTGCAATAGACACAGAGGTATAAACAAATGTTGGGAATGGCAAAATGCTTCACCTGTGTAGAGAAGAATCCTTGCACCAACTCTGTTCAAGACTTGGCTGTCAGAGCGCCCTGATTGGCTAGTTAATGAGCCAACCAATCAGAGAGCTCTTACTGACATTAGCATGGGAAATTTTCCAACACAATGTATTAGCAATGACATAGCAAAAGCAATGACATAGCGTGGGAAAGCCTTTATAAAGATTTGCCTGCAATTTGTAGTGGGAAAGGATTACTTTTATTGCATCCTGTTTTTGAATTTTTCTTTCTTTCTTTCTTTTTTTTTTGCAAATCTGTTTTCTATTTATTTCCACGAGTTGCACTGGGATTTATAGATTTTTATTCAGTTATTTTTCACTGTACTTTGTCCAATCAGACATAATTTTTAGTGAGTAACCCTGACAAAATTGTCACCTGACATTTCTAAAAACAATTCCTTCAAACTATTATTCTGCTGTCTACAGTAATTGCATATTTTTTGCTCACCATAGCCTTTGTGTAAACTAACATCTGCATCTGACAGATGCATTAATATTAAGAAATAACACAAAAAAGAGGCCTGGGTCTCCAGCTTTTAAGGCACTTTCTCTAACTGTTTTTAGTTACAAAATCATATAATACACTGTTTACTAACACAGCAGGACTATATACATCAGTGCCAGGCACAATGCTGTCTCGCAGCTTTTTAAAACCATAATCCATTCATTTCTGACTTCCAACAAAAAAATAACTATTACTAGCCAAATTACTATTAATACTTATAAATTATTATTAATAGCACTCACTTTGATTTGATATGAATTTGAGTTTTGAATATGAATGTGCCCAACATATCCATATTATTACACCATCATTTAGAAGTTATTACCATTGACACTGTGCAGGAGAATTCTAACCATTTTAAACAGTTTATGCAAAACTCTCACCGTGCCATCTGCATGATGTAGATGAAAATTCTTGATCCTGCATCAGAACAAAAATTTATTTTCATCATGTGCCCACTGTTGTCTCGCCGTCTTGTTTTTAGACAAAAGGCATGGAACTCATTCTGCTGCTGTTGTAGTTTATCCACTTCAAGGATGAACAAATGGCGCACAGATAGCTTTCTACATGCCAGCATGTTGTAAATATAAGTTATTTTAGTGTTAGTGACCTTTCTGTCAGATTTTTCAAGTCTGGCGATTTACCTTTGACTTCTCAGTTTAACTCTGTGTTTTTGCCCACACTGCTAATCATTGTTTGTTTTGTTTTCTCACTAGTTTTGTTAACTCTAGCTACTGTGTCGCTTCTCCTTAAATGTCAAAAAAGACATTGTTTCAGACCAACCATTTCTGTAACATAATATTACATCTTAGTCCTTTGGTTTATATAAGTAAAAAGTGCGAAAGGATCCAATTAAAAGTATTTCAATTCTAGCTATTATATCGGGTATCAACTTCTGGAATTCCATTAAAATACTGGAGGGAGAGTTTTACAAAAGGTTCTCAATAAACATTTTTTTTAACTTATATATTTATATATATTTTTATTGCAGTAGTGTTACGGCACAAACATTGCACATCATATAAGCTAGGCATGAACTGACTTAACTACATTATATGTAAATATGCAGGGGTATTGATCAGGAGACTAATCTAGACTGCAACCCTGTGTATCCTGAAAAGTGCCATAAATGAAACCTTGTCTGGCACCGCCAATTATATCACTGTCAAAGTTTCTCACACTGCATATCGTTCCCATTATCATGTTTATTCAAAAAAGTTAACCTCTTGACATGATATATATATATATATCAGCAGCTATAATTATTATTATATATTTTACTTTATAGAATGCCAACGAATACTTATAAAACACTGTTCAAATGGTAGACAAGTTGGATGTGTAAGCTTGTAAACGATACTTGTGCATGGCAAAATAATTTATTTTCACCAAAACCCCTAATTTGAAAAAAATTAATTTAAAAAAATTAAAGGCTGATGAATTTCAGCCATATGATGGTTTTGCTCCAGAAATGAATCAAACGAACCAAAAGGTTGTGAAAATGTCCAATCAGTGTTCTGCAACACATATGCATAATATAAATAGTATCGTATATTTCACAATACACTGATAGGCTTATTTTCCTGCCATTTGGTTTACAGATCAAGTGAGATAAAGTAACCGAAAGAGGGACAAATTGGAAGAGCAAAGGGCAGTATACAAAATCTATATGTATATGTTTATAAAATATATATATTACAATTTATTCATCCTTTTTTCCCTCTTTGGTTCATTTCTCACTTGATCTGTGAATAATTTGAACATTTAGCGACTGCACCTTAGCCATCAATCATTTTTACCATCAATTAGCTAGGTTATTTTGGCACCACAGGTGGAATTTAGAATCATAAATCAAAACAAACATGCTTGGCCATTGCGCATTTCATTTGATGTGTGATTTGGCTGCATTTAGGGTCAGAGTTCAGGAATTCATACAATCAGCAAATCGGCCAAATTCAGACGAATTGTTGTTCAGAACAAAATGAGTCTCAAAGTCTATTGTAAACCAATATGAAATATAATTTGAATTTGATATGAAAATTTTAAGATTGACTTACCCCAGGTGCTGTGAATTGGAAGCCGGCGCCCTGCCGAACCCAGTGCGCATGTGTGACAAAGCTCTGCCCCAATGACGTCACCACTGGGGGCGGAGCTTTGTTAAGCATGCGCACTGGGTAGAGCAGGACGCTGGCTTACAATTCACAGCACCTGGGGTAAGTCAATCTTACAATTTTGTACACCATATATAAACACACTGTTTACATGTATGCATTTATGATCCTAATGAATGTCCGTGGAGAGGACCGAAACATTGATCCTGATTTTAGCATGATATAATAAAATAGTGCAGCCATCTACTTTTTATAAGTCTATCTCTCTCTCTCTCTCTCTCTATATATATATATATATATATATATATAGCTATATATAGATAGATAGATAGATAGATAGATACATAGATAGACTTATAAAAAGTAGATGGCTGCACTATTTTATTATATCATGCTAAAATCATAAATAAAAATAATTTTAAAAAATTATATATATATATATATATATATATATATACAAATATATATACATATATATTTAAATTCTACAAATATATTTATATAATATTTTTACATAATCAAGTCATTTTATTAATTACAATTTGAGGGACCTGCCTTACAACCCAGGCTGAAAGTCCAAAGTATTCAGCTCGCAAGCCCTATATTTAACCCTGTAACTTTCTAGGACACCATAAAACCTGTACATGGGGGGTACTGTTTTACTCAGGAGACTTCACTGAACACAAATATTAGCATTTAAAAACAGTAAAACATATCACAATGATGATATCGTCAGTAAAAATTATGTTTTTTTTGCATTTTTCACACACAAACGGTACTTCCACTGATGATATAATTGTTGTGATACATTTTACTATTTTGAAACACTAATATGTGTAATAAAATACACACATTTGTATACAGCGAAGTCTCCCGAGTATAACAGTACCCCCCCATGTTACTGAGTCAAATATAAGGCTTGAGTTTTCTTTATTTCACATTGAAATTTGCCCGATTGGTTATGTTGCTTTTGAGAACGTATGGTATCCCAGGAATGAGAATTACCCCCATGATGGCATACAATTTGCAAAAGTAGACAACCCAAGGTATTGCAAATGGGGTATGTCCAGTCTTTTTTAGTAGCCACTTAGTTACAAACACTGGCCAAAATTAGCATTCAATTTAGTTTTTTGCATTTTTCACACACAAACAAATATGAACACTAAATTATGCCATTGTTTGTAACTAAGTGGCTATTTGTAATACCTTGAGATGTTTCCTTTTGTCAATGGTACGCCATCATGGGGGTAATTTTTATTCCTGGGCTACCATATGGTCTCAAAGGCAGCATAACCAATCTGGCAAATTGCAATGTGTATAAACTGAAAAAACATGCTATATTTGACCCTGTAAAGTCCCAAAACACCATAAAACCTGAACATAGGGGGTATTGTTTTACACGTGAGACATCACTAATATGACATCACACAATATGATATAATAGGCATAACTGAAACATGGTGGGATGAGACACATGACTGGGCAGTTAACTTAAATGGGTACATGTTATTTAGGAAGGATAGGAAAAACAAGAAGGGTGGTGGGGTATGTTTGTATGTCAACCATGATTTAAAGCCAAATCTTAAGCAAGCGGAATGCGATGAGGAAAATGTGGAAGCTTTATGGGTAAATATCTGCTTGGGGGAAAAGAAGGGAAACCAACTATTGGTTGGGATATGTTATAAACCACCTAATGTTAATATTGACGAGGAACAACGGCTGTTTGATCAAAATGAGAAAGCTGCAAATCTGGGTAACACTTTAATTATTGGAGATTTTAATTACCCGGACATAAATTGGGACAGAGGAACTAGTAGCTCAGCAAAGGGAATAAGGTTTTTAAACTTGTTAAATGAGACCTTCATGTCACAACTTGTACAAGCACCAACTAGAATGGACGCTTGTCTGGGCCTGGTTTTAACAAACAACGTTGATCTTTTGAACTATAAAATAGTGATCACAATATAGTGTCCTTTGAAATAAACTCAAAAAAACAAAAGCATATGGGGTATACTAAAGCATATAATTTTAAAAAGGCCAATTTCAATAAGTCAAGGGCAGCTTTACAATATATTGACTGACATAAACTCTTTAGTGAAAAGAACACTGAGGATAAATGGATCATCTTATTATTAAATATTAGAAAGGTACATTTCTCAGTATGTACCATTGGGAAATAAATATAAAAGAAACAAATTAAAACCAATGCGGCTTAGTAGAGAAGTAAAACAAGAGATTAAAAATAAGAAAAGGGCATTTAAAGCATTTAAATCGTATAAATCAGATGCATCTTATAAAAGATATAAGGAAGCAAATAATGCGTGCAAAAAGGCAATTAGATTTGCTAAACTTCAAAATGAAAAAATGATAGCTAAAGAGAGCAAAACCAACCCCAAAGCATTTTTTAAGTACATAAATTCTAAAAAAAAAAAAAATGAAAGTGTAGGTACACTAAAAACTGAAACGGGGGTGTTAGTTAATGAAGACCAGGAAAAGGCAGGAATTTTAAATAACTATTTCTCCTCCGTATATATTAAGGAAGAACCCATGGCAATAGATGTGCAAATGATTGCTACTAAAAACTTGCAGAATAATTGTAATTGGTTAACTCAAGACAAGGTGCTGCAGCAACTAAAGAAAGTTAATATAAACAAAGCTCCAGGGCCTGACGGTATCCATCCACGTGTACTTAAGGAACTAAGTGCAGAAATAAGTGAACCTCTGTTTTTAATCTTTCAAGATTCTTTTCTTTCAGGAAGTGTTCCGGAGGATTGGAGGAAGGCAGATGTGGTTCCTATATTCAAAAAGGGTTCAAAATCCTTGCCTGGAAATTATAGACCTGTGAGCTTAACTTCTGTGGCTGGGAAAATATTTGAAAGGTTATTAAAGCAGCACTGTCATGCCGAACTTACCTTTCCTCAATCTCTTCCTCTTCTCCCCCTCTCTCAGGATCTGTTATTCTTTTCTTCCTGTCTTCTTTAGTTTTCTTTAAAATCATAAGACAAAGTAGGGACTCTTTGCCTTATGGAGGATTCCTCCGCTTGACCAGCTCTGACCAGCGGAGGAGCAAAGTGTGCTTCATTTCCGCTGGTCAGAGCAATTTTCCCATGATTCTCACCTTTCCTCAGTGTTCCCGCGATGCTTCCTGTCATTTTACACTAAACTGCCGAATTGCGTTCTAACTGAATGAGAACAGTATGTTCGTTTCTTTTAGAACGCAATTCGGATCGCAATTTCATTCGAATGAATGAAACTCCGATCCTATTCATGCTGTGGCTGCACCTTGCAGCCGCTTAGTAGATAACTCCCTAATTCCCACGGTATTAGGGAGCTATCTACTAAAAGGCTGAAAGACCAATTTACTAATACCAAGTAAAAATTACTTAGTATTAGTAAATAATATGCCCCTACTCGCTATAGCGTGAGTAGGGGCATGTCTGGTAAACAGTGAGCAGCCTGTGGCTGCTCACTGTAAAAAAAAAAAAAAAACTATTGGCCCCCACCCCTTAGTGACGGGTGGGGGCCCTAAAGTAAAATAAGGGGAAAGACCTAATGTCGTCGTCCCCCCGGCCCCCACCCCTGGGCGGTGGGTGGGGGTCATAACGATAATGGGGGGGCTACTCCGGCCCCCACACCTAGGCGGTGGGTGGGGCCATAAAGATAATGAGGTGGGGGACCTACTGCCCCCCCTCGGCCCCCACCCCGCGGCCCCCACCCCTGGGTGGCGGGTGGGGGCCATAGTGAGAATGAGCCACAGGCTGCTCACTGTAAAAAAAAAAAAACTATTGGCCCCCACTCCTAAACGACGGGTGGGGGCCCTAAAGTAAAATAAGGGGGGAGACCTAATGTCGTCGTCCCCCCGGGACCCCACCCCTGCGCAGTGGGTGGGAGTCATAACGATAATGGGGGGGCTAGTGCCCCACCAGCCCCCACCCCTAGGCGGTGGGTGGGGGCCATAAAGATAATGAGGGGGGGCCTAGTGTCCACCCCCCCAGCACCCACCCTTGGGCGGCGGGTGGGGGCCATAATGATAACGAGGGCGGGGGACCTACTCCCCCCCCCCGGCCCCCACCTCTGGGCGGCGGGTGGGTGCCATAGTGAGAATGAGGGGGGGGACCTACTGCCCCCACCCTGCGGCCCCCACCCCTGGGCGGTGGGGGCCATAGTGAGAATGAGGGGGGGACCTACTGCCCCCCCCAGCCCCCACCCCTGGGCGGCGGGTGTGGGCCATAGTGAGAATGAAGGGGGGGAACTACTGCCCCCCCGGCCCCCACCTCTGGGCGGTGGGTGGGGGCCATAATGAGAATGTGGGGGGGACCTACTGCCCCCCCGGCCCCCACCCCTGGGCGGTGGGTGTCCTTAGGTCTCCCCCCTTATTTTACGACAACGACATTAGGTCTCCCCCCTTATTTTACTTTAGGGCCCCCACCCGTCGTTTAGGGGTGGGGGCCAATAGTTTTTTTTGTTTTTTTTTACAGTGACACCCACAAGTCAATTCCCCCCCCAAGGTGACTAGGGGTCCCCAAGCCCCTAGTCACCCACCCCCACCCATAAAAAAGTCCCTACCTACCCCCCTCACCCTAAAAAATAGTGAGGGGGAAATAAAATAACTAACCTGTAAAATAAAATTAAACTTCCATTCGACGTCTTCTTTTTTCTCAAAGCTTCATTTTTCAGCCCCAAAAAGGCCAAATAAAAAAACCATCATAACCATCGAATTAAAAATAAAATAAAAATCCCAAGCACAAAAACCAGACGAAAAAGAAAAAACCTGAGCGCAAAAAAATAATCCATCTTCACCCATGGAGGGCTCCGCGCAGACTGAGCTCCGCAGGGCGGGGGAAGGCTTATAAAGCCTTGTCCCGCCCTGCAATTAGGCTAAGAACACTCTTATTGGTGGGTTTAAGCCAATCAGAGTGCTCTTTGTCATTTTACACAGCGTGGGGAAATTCAGAAGAATTTTCCCACGCTGTGTAAAATGACACAGAGCACTGTGATTGGATGGATTTCAAGCCAGGGGTGGGGGCCGGAGGGGGGGTGGACAGTAGGTGCCCCCCCTCATTATCATTATTGCCCCCACCCGCCGCCCAGGGGTGGGGGCATGGGGGGGCAGTAGGTCCCCCCCTCATTCTCATTATGGCCCCCACCCGCCGCCCAGGGGTGGGGGCGGGGGGGGCAGTAGGTCCCCCCCCATTCTCACTATGGCCCCCACCCGCCGCCCAGGCTGCTCACTGTTTCCTGGACATGCCCCTACTCGCGCTATAGCGTGTAGGGGCATGTGGGAGATTTTAATCTCCCTTGTGCTATTATGGGGGTCATATTGACCGCCATAGAGTGAGGGGGGACCTGGGAGGGGCTTATGAAGTGGTGGGGAGCACTGCTCCCTGTCACTTCTATCTTTACATATTACAAGGAGGGAGCTGCATGCCAGTAGCTCCCTCCTTGTAATAAACTGCACGAACAAACGAACACTGATATATAGTGTTTGTTTGTTCGGCTGATATTTCTATTCACTCATTCGTCTGTCTGATGAATGAATAGATGAAATTCCCGTTCGCATGTCCAGGTGTTTCACTGGGCATGTGCGGGAATCTCACAATCTGTCTAGTGTGGGCTGATGACGTGTCCCACAGGGACTTCATCTACCCACATAAAGATCGGGGCAGAAAATAAGGATTAAAAAATAAGTAATGTGGGGGGCTTAGGGGCATTTGGGGGTGACTAGGGTGTTAGTTAGATGTAGTGGAGGCCGGAGGGGGGTTAAAAAGGATTCGGCATGACAGTGCCGCTTTAAGGGATAATATTCAAGAATTCCTTGAGAAGAACATGGTTATCAGCAAAAATCAGCACGGTTTTATGAAGCACAGGTCATGTCAAACTAACTTGATTGCGTTCTACGAAGAAGTAAGTAGAAGTATAGATCAGGGTGTTGCAGTGGATGTGATCTATTTGGATTTTGTCAAGGAATTTGATACAGTTCCACACAATAGATTAGTGTTCAAACTCAAGGAATCGGTCTAGATGAAAATGCTTGTTCTTGGGTAGAACATTGGCTTAAAAACAGAGTACAAAGAGTTGTCATTAATGGTAAATTTTCAGGCTGGACAGAGGTGGCAAGTTGTGTCCCTCAGGGGTCTCTTCTGGGACCCCTTCTATTTAACATGTTTATAAATGATCTTGAAGACAGCATTGAAAGTCATGTTTCAGTTATGCACTTCGGCGTAAAGAATACACAAGCAACGTATACCCTTAATGGAAGCGAATTAGGGATAACAACACACGAAAAGGACTTGGGAATTGTTATAGAAAACAAACTATGCAACAATGTGCAATGTCAATCAGAAGTGGCCAAGGCCAGTAAGGTATTGTCATGCATGAAAAAGGGCATTCATTCTCGGGACGAGAATATCATTTTGCCTCTTTATAAATCACTGGTAAGACCACATATTGAATATGCTGTGCAATTTTGGGCACCTGTTCTAAAGAAGGATATTATGGCACTAGAAAAAGTGCAGAGGCTGGCTACAAAATTAATAAAAGGAATGGAACATATCAGCTATGAAGAAAGGTTAACAAATTTAAACCTATTTAGTTTAGAAAAACGTCGCCTGAGAGGGGATATGATAACATTATACAAATATATTCGGGGCCAATACAAACCATTGTGTGGAAATATATTCACAAACCGGACTTAGGACACAAGGTCATGCGTTTAGACTGGAAGAAAGACGATTTCGTCTAAGGCAAAGGAAAGGTTTTTTTACTGAAAGAACAATAAGGATGTGGAATTCTCTGCCTGAAGAAGTGGTTTTATCAGAGTCCATACAGATGTTCAAACAGCTACTAGATGCATACTTGCAAAAAACAGAATATTCAAGGATATAATCTTTCAATGTAGGGTAATAACTGCTTGATCCAAGGATAAATCTGACTGCCATTCTGGGGTCAAGAAGGAATTTTTTTCATAGCTTGTTGCAAAATTGTGCTTCAAACTGGGTTTTTTGCCTTCTTTTGGATCAACAGCAAAAAACAAATGTGAGGAAGGCTGACCTTGATGGACGCAAGTCTATTTTCAACTATGAATACAAATGTGTGTATTTTATTGCAGTAAAACCAAACAGTATTATGACATTCACAGTTAAAATGTCATGTAGAACAAAAAAAAAAATTTTCTCCCTTTTTTTTATATTTTATTCCTTTTAAATTATGTTTCATAGCTAAATATTTGATGTTAAATAAAATTATATATAATAAGTGTGGGTGCACTTAATATAAAAGAGGTGAATTACGGTTGAGCAGACATATAGTCAAATTCCAGGTTTTGTTTACGTTTTATTTTGATCACAATGTGTACATTTGGCTCAGTCCTTAAGGGGTTAAACTAAAGTTGTTTGATGACTAGAGTATCCAATTAAATAAGCATGAAAATGTTTGAACATGCAAAATACCAGACTGATTTCATATAGCACATTGTTTGTATCACTAATATGAAACTTGTAATTATTATAATTACATTTAATGAACGCTTGGAAAAACTTTTTTAATAATTTGATTTGTTTGAGGGGCAGGGGGGTTTAGTGATCGTTTTATTTAAATGTTATTTATTTGCATATCACACATGTAAATCATTGTTTTATTTTATCCAATTATGATTTGTTTGTTCCCAAAAGAATGTTCCATGAACTACACCTTTCCTGGTTTTGTATTTTTGTGATCATTGACAGGCGATTTTAAGTAGTGGATTGAAATAGGCAGTCCATCTTTCCCGTTCATTCACTGTCGTCATTCAACCTGTCAGTTCTATGTTCCATGTCTGCCATAGGTAGATTGCTTTCATATGTGAAATTGGAAGGCTCAATAGTTCACTCATCCAATTCAGATTTAAAAGGAACTATATTTCGAGTAAATAACATCACGTTGTCAAAAAGTCAAAGCCACATGCACGCACTTGCATGCAAAGTACTGAAGAATAGCACTGGTGGCTTGGTGGATTCAGAGCATTGACAATGAGAGGCCCTGTATTGTGTTTCTATTTTTATGGCACCTGTTATTATTCTTGTAGAGACAGCAAGAATGAGAATGTAATATCTAAATCTGGTCTCTGATGTATTTGATGTATGTGATATATCATTATATGATAAAAATGGTAGAGTTCTAAAGTAGTGAAGTCCACCCAGCCAAAAGGATGCACATAGTAACCCCTTCCAGCACTATCTTTAAGTGGGGTCAGGAGGGTTATCGTAGAGGATCTACATGTTCCTGGACAATCAGGGAGCTCCAAGTGGTGTGCAGAGTGAGTGGAGGGGGCAGAAAAATAACTGAACATAATATCCTGATCTTCTGGCCCCGATTCCACACAGCCTTTGGACTTCCCTGATGTTAAATGTGGAGATACTCTGCTTCAGTCTAACACAGCTACACTACAGTATTGGTATTTGTGGTAAGTGGGATTAGGAGAGTGTAATGGAGCATTAAGAAACATAAGAGGAGATAACAGGGGTTTAGGATGGGGTACATAAGGGGGCTATGTGAAAACAGGAGTTACATACAAGGGAGTGAGGGGTGCAGAGAAAAGGGGATAAAATGGTTAGGGGACAAATAGTCATGATATTCAGTGGCAAATGTTTGGGTATGACTCTATACCTACTTATTAATGCAAGTATCTGCAAAAATGGGCTCTAAGATATTTCAACTGTGAATTGATTGTTGGTGCCAGACATAGTGGTTTGTGTGTCGAGAGGGAGCTAGTAAGGAGTTATGGATAGTAGCTTCACACATTTATTCTGTGGATTAAAAGAGCAATATGTGTGTTGGGATTTATGTTGGCACTGTACTGCAGAGTTCGGCAGGAGGCTAGAATTGTGCAGTGCCTTTGCTGGCCCAAGTTTATGCAAGTGCTAATGGCTAGCAATATAACAATATACTGTTATAAACATACATATGTGTTTATAACAGTATAGCAAGCTTATATAACATTGCCAAGTGAGCTTTAATTCCTCATTACTGCCTCCAATTCCCTGGGTTAATATGACTGCATGGCAGCACCCATATTAAATATATGTGTATGTGTGTGTATATATACACACACACAAATGTAAATGTATGTATGTATATGTATATATATATATATTTATATATTTCCTGGCCATATCCATGGCAGCACAACACGATGGGTAGCTCCTCCCTATCCCTAATTAGACAGGAACTAATTAAAATTAATGTAGAAGTACCTCCCCCTATCTCCTCCTCCCTCAGTCTTTTTGTTCCTGTCCTATCCCTATGGGACATGTGATTTTTTTTCTTGGAACTATTATTTTTCTTTTATGGCTTACTTGGTGATTTGTTCCGCTGGCCTCTTGGGAGTTCAGCCTTTCTCCCTTGGAAAGTCTCCAGTTACACGGCCCTGTGCAAAGGTGACCCCCTGGAGAGTACCCCTTTAGTGACCGGGGGTCTGGTACTTTCTGTAACCCAAGGGGTAGAGAGCTGTTAGGTTCCCTAATGCTGCAGTGACCCTAGGGGTATCAGTGGGCAGGCGAATATGGACTTGGACGTGTACCTTGCTGGTCTGGACTTCTCCCTGTTTCCGACTTCCCTCTGCCTTTTCCGCCGTCCTTCTGATGGGGTAAGTCCCTGTGGTTTCTTTCACTTGGCATTCGTTTTTTCGAACGCACATGCGTTCGTATGGTTTGCTGATTGGTTTTGTGTCCGTTCGTGCCTTTAGCCGTTCCCCTGAAATTTTGACATTCTTATGAATTTTAGCCGTTCGCATGAATTCTGGGGAACGTCCGTTTGTTCACACGAATGGCTCGTTCGTCTGTTCGTTCATCTGTTCATTTGTCTAATTGACACAGGAGCTCTGTGTGTGACATCAGATGCCTATTAAACAGCCCCCTGGTTCACACTCGTGGGAATCGTTCTCGCGAATGTTGCATTGCCTCCTCCTATCTCCTGCTTGATTTTCGTTTTTGTCTGCTTTTCACTAAGGTAACGGTCTTTTTATTTTTTAAAGTGGTATCCTTCAATTTGTTCTAAATTTCAATTTGAGATTCTTTCTTGCATTTGGTTCTGCAGATGGATATGGAAGTCTCAAATTCCTCTAATTCTGATTCTTCCCCACAGAACAAAAGGTCACAACCTAAGTTTTATAGGTAAGCCATGTATTTTCTGGTTTGTTTTATCTAGCATTTAAAAGAGTGTGGATCACTGATACACTGTTCTGTCCCTGTTTCTGCAGTTCTAGGGGGACTAGAGCTTCAGTGTCGTCCAAAGGGAAGTCGCCCAAAAGGACACAGTGTGAATCCTGTCATAACAGAGCCTTGGAGGGGAAACGTCTCTGTTTTTCTTGTCTATCTGTGGAGGCAGGCCCATCTCAAAGGCAATCCTCCATCCAACCTGCGCCTGACATAAGGCAGTATATTTCACAAGCAGTCGCTCTGGGCATTCAGGAAGCTGGGAAGTCTTACAAGCGACCAAGGTGTTTAGAACCTTCGGAGTGTTCTCCAGGCGTCTCTGATGTGGAGTGTATGACTATGGAATCCCTGAGAGACCTGGGTTTTTCTTCTGAGGATGAGGTGCTTTCAGCTCCAGATTTCCTGGAAACTACAGAAATTGACCATTTGATATCCAGGGTCCGCAAAACCCTCCGTTTGAAGGAATCATCTAAGGAGGAGCCTTTAGGAGGAAGAGGGCGACCTTTCCAGTCCATGTGACTATAAAAGACCTCATCAGGGAGGAATGATCCATATCGGACAGAAAATCCTGTGCAAAAGGGAGATTTTACAGACTGTATGCTTTTGAGGACACTGACGCTGAGGCGTGGGAAATTCCGCTCCCAAGGTAGATGCGGCCGTGGCTAGTTTGGCCAAACGTACCACTTTACCTGTTGATGATGCGGGTTCCTTCAAAGACCCTATGGACAGAAAGATGGACTTCAGTCTTTCCAAAGCATATGTGGCTTCAGGTACTGGCCTGCACCCAGAGTTGGCCCTTATATCAGTATCCAGGGCGCTTAAGGTTTGGATGGAGAACTTGGAGGAGGATATTAAGAACGGCAGGAGCCGTCCCTCCATACTGGACAGCCTAAAAGATTTGAAATTGACTGTTGACTTCTCATCTGAGGCTGCGGTGGATCTGGTGAGGTCCTTAGCCAGAAATATGGCTCTCTCAGTTTCGGCCAGGAGAACGCTATGGCTCAGATCATGGTCTGCTGATGCTTCCTCCAAAGGCAGCTTGTGCTCCCTTCCTTTTCATGGCAACATGTTATTCGGCAAGAATCTGGATGATTGTATTAAACAAGCAGCCGAAGGTAAAAAGGCCTTTCTGCATCAAGACAACAGGCCTAAAGGTTCCTTTCGTGCAAAAAGGGACTATTACCCGTTTCGTGATAGCAGATCCTACAGACCGGGTAAGGAATATGGGAGAAGTCAATCCTGGAGGAGCAGTCAACATGGTGCTAGAGGCAGCAAGTTCTGAGGTTCCGCACCCTCCAAGAACCCCAGGAATCTGTGGTGGGCTCATCTCCTTGTCAGGCGGTGTTGGAGCTCACTTGTTCCAACTCTGTGTGGCATGGGAGAAATCCGTATGCAACAACTGGGTTCTCGATATCATCAGAAGGGGATATCTTCTAGAATTTTGCAAAAACCCTCCTTCCAGTTCCTTCCAAATCACAAAGTGGCCAGGAGACAGTGTAAAAAGGCTTGCTCTCCAGGTCTTCACTTCTTCTCTACAAAAAGGAGTCATTGTACCAGTCCCGGAGTCAGAAAGGACTCACAGCTTCTATTCACATCTATTTCTGACCGAAAAGTCCTCGGGAGGGTGGAGACCCATCCTAAATTTACACAGACTGAATCGATACTTGCATATCCGCAGATTCAAGATGGAGTCCCTTCAATCTATAGTGAAGGCTGTCTTTCCCAATCAGTGGATGTTATCAATAGACTTGTTGGATGCCTATTCCACATCCCTATAGCCCTGGAGCATCAGAAATATCTGAGGTTCGCAGTAGGGGAGGCTCATTTCCAATTCAGGGCCTTGCCCTTTGGTCTCAGCACGGCTCCCAGGACCTTCATGAAAGTGCTTGTTGTTCTCATTGCTGAACTGAGAAAACAGGGCATATCCATCTTCCATTACCTTCAGTTCTTACAACGTCACAGTTGGAGGATCAATGTCAAAAAGAGCCATCTCTTGCCCGAGTCAGTCTGGGTGCTCTGTTCGACACTACCATGGGGACGGTTCAACTCTCCCCAGAGAGGATCCTGAGAATACAGAAACAGGTTGTGGAGATGTTAGTATGCAAGGTGACTTCAGCAAAGAAGGCGATGAGTCTCCTGGGTTCCATGTCCTCCACGATAGGACTGACAAGGTGGGCACAATGGAGAATGAGGAGCTTTCAGGCGAACTTCCTCCTCCAATTCTCCTCAAAGAGTCTACTCCAGCACATCAAGATTCCATTGTCAGTTCACAAATCCATAATTTGGTGGTTGAACAGTGTCTTCTTTGCCAAGGGCTTCCCTCTGGGAGACGTTCCGTGGATAGTAATAACGAGGGATGCCAGCCATTGGGGTTGGGGAGCCCATTGTCAACTCGACTTCGCGCAGGAGGAGTGGAAGTTCCCTGTGGACAGCTTGCCTTCCAATCTCCTGGAACTCTTTGCTGTTCTCGAATCCCTGAAACATTTCTCTCCGCTAATTCGTCACCGTTGGGTGAAGATTCGGTCAGACAATGCTGTGGTGGTAGCCTACATAAACCTTCAGGGTGGCACCAGAAGCCGCAGGATGATGGTATTTATGCATCAGTTGATGTCATGGTCTCAACGACACCTGGTAGGCCTCACAGCAATTCATCTTCCGGGGAAACAGAATCAGATCGCGGATTTCCTCAGCAGATCCAGAATCGATCCAGGAGAGTGGTCTTTGTCGGACGACGTGTTCTAAATGATAGTGGACAGATGGGGCCTTCCTCAAGTGAACTTGTTTGTGACACGAAAGAACAGGAAGGTGGAGTGTTTCTTCACGAAGGACAATGATCCTCTAGCCATGGGGAGGGGCGCCCTTTCCAGCAACTGGCGATTTCGAGGGGGGTATGCATTTCTCCCTTTTCCCCTGATTTTCCCCATTCTAAGGAGAATGAAGATTGTTAGCAACTCACTCATACTCATAGCCCCATTTTGGCCGCGCAGACCCTGGTTTCCTCTCCTGCAGAGCCTTTGTGTAGAGCCACATTGGAGTCTTCCGAGAGTCCCAGACCTTCTGTGTCAATGTCCTGTTTAAGGCTGTTTAATAAGGGCTTCTCTCATGCGGTGGTAGACACCCTGCTCAGGGCTAGGAAGCGTTCCACTTCTAACGCATACTATAGAATTTGGGACGTTTTCTCTTCCTGGGCTTCCTCGAGAGATGTCTTGATCCAGAGTCCTTCCACAGGGAATATCTAAGACTTTCTTCAGTCCGGCCTCGAGAAGGGTCTGAGCTACAACACCTTTAAGGTTTTCACATATCTGCCTTGTCGGCTTTAACTAACCACAAATGGGCCTTTGATTCAGATATGGCCAGGTTTCTTAAAGCTGTACAAAAAAACAGACCTCCAATTAAGCTGTTCGCTTCACCTTGGGACTTGCCTCTGTTTCTCCAAGTTCTAAAGTCTCACTCCTTTGAACTTTTGGATTCAGTGCCTTTCCATTTCCTCTCCATTAAAACTGCCTTACTGGTGGCTTTGGCCTCAGGACAAAGGGTCTCGGAACTTCATGCTCTGTCGGTCAAGGAGCCTTTCACAGTCTTCCATAAGGACAGGGTCGTCATTTGTACTTCCCCAGAATTTCGGCCTAAGGTCACCTCTGCCTTTCATATTAACGAGGAAATTGTTCTCCCAGCTTTGCATCCAGTTCCACAAGTACATGGTGATGGATTTGGTGAGTTGCCTCAGAATCTACATTGACAGAGCTGCCCCTTGGCATTCATCTCTAGGCCTCTTTGTCCTTTATAACTGATGTAGAAAGGGCAGTCAGGCTTCTAAATCTACCATTAGCAGATGGATTGTTTCAGCCATCATCTAAGCTTATCAGGCTTCGAAAGCTCCAGTCCCGCATGGACTCAAAGCTCATTCCACGAGATCCCTTTCCTCCTCTTGGGCCTCCTCTGCCAAGGTCTCTCCTGAGCTGATTTGTAGAGCTGCCACCTGCGTCCTATGCCAATACTTTCATCAGACATTACCAAGTAGATGTCAGAGCTGGTTATTCGGACCAATTTGCTAAAAGTGTCCTTTCTGTATGAAACCCTTGATTCCTGAAGTATTGGTGTTTGTCACTTGGTTTGTGGTACCAATACACTTTGCATATGATATTTCTGAGTCTGTGGTTCTTTATTTCTTCTTCCCTCCCTTGGTTATTGCTTGGGTATTACCCATCATTGTGCTGCCATGGATATGGCCAGGAAAAGGGAAAATGTATCCATACTTACCATAATTTTCTTTTCCTGGTCATATGCCATGGCAGCACAAAGGTCCTGCCCTGGTATATTGCTAGTAACAAGACTGAGGGAGTAGGGGAAAGGAGGAGGTACTTATACATTTATTTTAATTAGTTCCTGTCTCATTAGGGATAGGGAGGAGCTACCCATCGTTGTCCTGCCATGGCATATGACCAGGAAAAGGAAATTATGGTAAGTATGGATAAATTTTCCCTTATAAATATGTACACACACATACATATATTTAAGATGGGTCATATTATGCAGTCATATTAACCCAGGGAATTGGAGGCACTAATGAGGAATTAAAGCTCACCTGGCAGTTCACCTGGCCTAGACAAACAGCTGCTATAAACAAGAGTACACAGTTGGTATGTACATCCTTTTAAGCCACTCACTCTTGACTGAACTGATGTATCTTTGAGGAAGTCTTACATTCAAAGATTAACTGCTGCTCCCAAATTTGAAAATTATATTAGGAAGGTCTCTGATTTGTAATAGATGAGATGTCTGTTCATTGTAATACTCCTTTCATTTATAAACACCTATAACTAACACTACCATTAATGTGCAGTAGAGATTATATTTAAAACAAAAATGTTTTGTGTGTTTTTTTTAATGAATGAAGAATATTTCAAAGAAAGTTCTGCTTAACTGTTGATTTATCTTTTACAGTGCTTGTATGCAGTTTTGGTGGGAGTGGGACTGTTTTATCGAGGCCAAATAAGTGAGAGCATCAAGGTTGGAACTGAGAGCTGGAAATAGATATATTGTTGATTATGTTTTAATTTGATCTCTTTTTTGTTTTAGTCTATAGCATTTCTAACTTATATCACAGTTGAACAGTCTACCTATGTTAGATAGATCTTCTGCCACAGATCTGCCAATAGGTAGGCAGCTATTCATTAATCAAATGCTGACCTCAAATATATGATATGTTAGCATAATGCAAAGTACATTGCTTAGCCACAATGAATTTACATAACATTCCTTAGAGAGGAAATTACTTCCATATGGTCAGTGCTGGGCTTCTAACAAAGGAAGAGATACGTATACGTCTAATTGTTTATCTTCAAAGTCATATAATGTTTTAAAATGATAAATAAAATTTTGGCACTTCCTTGTCTTTCTCGCCCTCCCTTCTGCCTGTTTGTGCACTACACCATAGAAGGCAAAACTATTTTGGACAAAAATGTTGTTTTTTTGTGGGTCTACATGAAAAAAACAAAACACTAAAAAAAAGGAAAAGAAGAAACACATGCACATAAATAGATAAATATTTCTTCTTCGTAGGAAACAAGATCCAGCAAACTGTTTTTAATTTTTCATGTGTGGGTAAAATAAAAATGTTCATTTTTTTCAAAGGAATTAGGCAATAACTTTCAAAAAACGTCAGGCAAGCTTTTAAAGGGAGAAAATAGTTAGTTTTTTTTATATACATAAATCAAACTTCAAATTCATAATTCTTATGTACTACATAGTGGTTCTCAGGGAAAAGTCATGCACACCCTGATCCTGCCTCTTCTGAAGATTTCAGCATTTAAGTTTATTGGGTTTATTGCAGAATCCAGTCGTAATAGGTCATGCTTTGAGAGATATTGTATGGTAAAGGATGCAGGAAAGCAACACCTTCAGCGTGTTCTCAAATCCCTGTAATATTGGAGCAATATAGATGACAAAAAAAAAAAAAAGTAGTGTAGTATCTCTGGTAACAGGTGAATAAAATAAGAGGAATAACACTTACAATTTTATGGACATTATGATCAGCTGCAGATATGTGTGCATGGGCGGTATAATCCCTGCCTGCGGATGTATGGATTGACTTGGTTCTTTACAGGAGGATATTTCAGGCCAGTGAGTTACTATTGGTGCCAATGGGAAGTGTTATCCTTTAGTATACAGTTTTGTAGTAGTGAGGATTCTCCACTATATAAAATAAAAATAAAACAGAATATAGTGTACATATCAGGAGCTGATCATAAGCTCAAGAAAATTGTGTTATTCCTCTTATTTTATTCACCAGTTACCAGAGATACTACACTATATTCTGTTTTGTCTTTTTGTCTGCTATATTGCTCCAATATCACACGGATTTAAGAACACTCCGAAGGCACTGCTTGCCTCCATCCTTCTTCATACAGCATACATTTTATGGCCAGAAAGAGGAGATTCTGGTTTGGGAAGTACTAGCTGCCACATTAATATCAGACAAGCACCGGGAATGCCACCTTGTGATTTATATGCCTTAAGAGATGCCTTATTGGACAGGCTAGTGTCCCAGGGTATAAATCTTTTAACATATATGCAATTACACTATTCTGGTCAATATATGTGACAAAACTGTGTAATAGAAGAATAGCCGACCTGTGATTGTCTAATTGATTAGCCACAGAATATATTGACTGAACATTGTTTAGAACTGCTGGAAGACTCTACAAACAATTCTAAAACAAACAGGACAGAGACATTTTTAAATAAATTACAAATAAAACTTTATTTAATGTAACACTATTTATTCCTAACTCTGTGGTACTGGAGTGGCTGTTTATGTTTCTGAACTCCCCTACTCAGATTGGAGAGAAAAGGTATTTTTCTTACTTGTAGCGGAGCTCCCTGTACCCTGGCTGGATTCCTCAGGACCACTTCCTAGCTGGAACCCGGGAAAACCTCGGTGCTGCTGCCCCAGTCGCCATGGCGTGACTGGGTTCCTCCTGGAGCCTCTCCGTCCTGGAATAGGATATGGGACTAGCTCTAGTCGCTTTATTCCCTCCCAGGGACTGGAGAACACACAGTCCCGGGAGCTCTAGTCCTAAGAAGGACTTTCCCCGTTGAATCCTTCACGAGCTGGAACAAGATGCTGAGCAGTGAATAGCCCTTCCCCTCCCAGTAACTAAACGACACATAGTTCTGGGAGTACAACTAATTTTATTGAGCCAAACTCAGCCTGTTTTGCACAGACCCCAGCAAGGAGTCTCAATTGTATAAAACACAAGCAGGACACTTACAGGAATCTTTGGACTTGGGAGATAATTGCGTTAAAGACCGGTAAGCTAATTATCATAAAAAACATTAAAAAATTTAAAAAATCACAAAACACACAGCAACGCCTCAAATAATACATCCCCAAATAGCTCTGATGTGAGCGCCCAAGTTCTCCAAATAGCACTCAGATCCATGCAGTGTAGGGGAAATGCCACCATTTTAAAGTTCTGACCGTGTTAAACTTTCGGGAGCTCCTGCGGCCGCAATACGGGGTGCTTTGCCTGGCTCTCAGTTAGCGTTTCTTCCCCTTAGTCTCAGGCCTCCAAGAAGTGCTCTCCTGGCAGATTTCAGAGTGAGTCAAACACAAAAATAGTTCCATAACATTCGCAGCTAAGTCCCGCCTAGGTGAATGGGGACACACAAAGTCCACATGACGAAATGAGCGATCGCGGCTAAGTACTGCTATGGACTATTCATGGGTTTGGTTCTTGCGAACGGCCGCAAGGAAGCTAGCGTTCTGTTCCATTCGCATGAAAGGAAAGTGCCGTACCAGGGAAAGCTATCAATGGCGGCTGGGCAGGGTAACTCCCAAACGGTGTCTCAGACCTGGACCATAGTTGGTGGGAAGGAGGCCGGCTTTCACACACCTCCAGGAGTCCATGGCAAACATTCATGGGAAGGAGCGTTTGTCACATTACCTTTTCTCTATCACAGCACTGCCCTCCATGGCTGAGATCATGAATATTGATTTCTCCATCCACTGACTTGATGATTCTTCTCCAGGATCGCTCTCCAGTTCCACGAAAAGGGACTATCCCACCACTGCAACCAGATGTGGTGACCTACTCGCAGGGGACCTGAGTGTTACCACCAAGGACTTCCTTTTCCTCAGTTATTATAACTCACAGAGCATAGTATAATGTTTATAGCTGTTAGAGCAGGTTCACCCCAAGCACTAGCCAAGACTTAGTATAGTGTAAAGTAGAACTGATTTTCTTGGGAAAATTACACACTTTCCTACCTGTTTCCTCAACAGGAGGCCCCAGGAAAACAATGTACATTGCAACCTACCTGGCACCTAGGTGTTTGTGTCTGACCAGATAATTTAATTAGTGGGCAGACACCTCTGCACCAGTTAGCAATTTAACATAAAAAACAGGGTTCCCATGCCCACATTCTTAGACAAATGCCATTCCTGGGAAGCTCTCTTCTGAGTGCTCACTCTGTCCAAAAAGCACTCACATCGGAGGTTGCTGGCCCAAGTTAGCTGGAAATAAAGTTTTAACCAGGTTGCAATCATCCACCGATCTGGCACCGAGTTCCACAGCACTGGGTGGGAAATCCCGGTCACCTAAAATTATGGTGATTTCTGTTAGTACATATAGCTCCCTCAAGTCCTCACCACCTCCTCTATCACCCCTCCATTCAGCCCTCTGATAGGTGACTCTGGGACCGAGAGCACGCTTGACAAGGTTTTACTGGACATGGGCAACTCTGCAATCCTATCAGGAATTCTAGAGGACTTGGAGGTTGCTTCTGGCCAGGAACACGGTGCCTCTACGAGCTTCCTGCAGGTCTATGATGACTCTTTTGTCTGTTTGTCTGGGAGGTACAGACTGGAGAGGCAAATGGGGTGAATATAGTCCTTCTTAGAGGAAAGTTTTGGTTAGGAGACATGTACCATTCCAGGGTGACCGAGTAGTCTGTCACAACTATCTTAATGGGGATCATTATGTGCTGCATCAGTCTCTACAACAGTGTACAACTGTAGAGCATTCTCTTTATGAAAGTCGCATGTTGAAGGGGCTCCCACTGCTCACGCTGAAATAATGGAGATACTCACCGACTTGATGCATGTACAGATGCCGGGGTAAGCTCCCCACATCGGATGCACCCTGGAGAATCGCCCGACACCAGACACGAGTGTCTCCCGCAAACGAGAACCCGAGATGGCAAGCAGCAGCCTACGGCTGATGGGACTGGGGGGAGGCGGCGCTGAGGGTACAGAGCCACTGCCTGCCTGCAACCCCCCTTCAGGACTGGTGTGGGTAATCCCAGTCCAACCCCTTCAAGCAGCCTGGCCACAATGGACACAGACCATGAAACCACACGAGCAACCTTCAGTAACGAAGGCTAGCACAAGGGCGGACGCCACGTGCATCTACACCTGCCTCAAAGAATGGCCCGACATCCTGACCAGGCTTAATGCCAAATTCAACACTGTGACAGAACCATCTGCCTGCCTATTGTGGTGGATTCGTCTATTTCTGCCCCCCTTCGTGTAAATGGCTGTTTCTATAGCCCAGCCATACGAATGACTGTTTTTTCCCGAACAAACCTACCGAACGGACGGCCACCCAAGAGAGAAGTGTGCTGCTGGTTAACCTATTGATCCCAATTAGAACGTTGTGGTTAACCGCAGACACTTCTCAATTAAACCGAATTCAGGGTGGTCGTCGTTCGTATGTCGACCACGAGGCAGCGGCCATTTTAAACCAAGCGAAAGCCCAGCGGTGTTTGGCTCTATTTCTATGGAACTAAAAACGGACACTTTTTCTGCCGAACACCGCTGAAACAACGGAACGCCTGGCTGCCTCCACGAAAGCATACGAACACCGGCCGTTCGGGAGATTTGGAGCATACGAAAAGACTTAACCCAGATAGCCTTCCCATGGAGTCATTCGTATACCGAAAGACTGTAAGAACTTTGACTCCATGGCGATTGAACTATGTGTGTGGGATCTGAGCGCTATTCGCTAATAATATGCACTCAGATCCAGGCTATCTGGGGATATGTGATACGAATGGGAAATGTTCGGTTATTTTAAAGTTATGTATTTTTATGTCTTTTATGATTTTATATTTAAAATGGCGACTGGCTTTGTCCTGGAGATAATTGAGTTACTTGGTAATTATCTCCAGGGCAGAGGGGAGGGAATCATAGTGCATTGTGGGTAAAAACTGTGTCTATGTGTCTGGAATGTCCCCATATCTGTCTGTCATTTAAGTCTCCCATTTGGTCCCCTAGGGGAGTGTCCACCAAGTGGGAGACCTGCATAAATACGGGCAGGTAGCCCACAGTAAAGCCAGATCCTGTTTGACCCTCAATGCAGAGCTTCTGTCTCGTTATTGGGGGGATTTATTATTTGCGTTTAGAGACTGCTGGATGGAACCGAAAGCCGTTTGGTGGATATTATTGTTTGGCGGCTAGCAGCAATTCGTGGAGTTCCGTTCGGGAGGTTGGAGCCTTTTACTGATCCCGGTCCAGAGATTGCCACTTCCTCTGAGTTTGGTTCGTGCACTACGGTTATGCGAACGGAGATTATTGGTACTGCAGCAGGGGAAGGTCAACTAAACGGCGGCTTTATTTAAAGACACTGGGGGTGTCTTAACAAACACCTTTTGGGAAAAGCTGGAGAGCAGATGACAGCAGAATAACACACCTGATTATCACCCACACAGAGAAAAGCCCGCACGGCCCAGACACAGCTATGCAGGCCTCCGTCTGAACAGGGCCTCAAGATGGTGCCAAAGACCTTTCCCGCAGGCCCGCAAACTGACACGACTGAACCAAGCAGCGGAGCCAGCTCAAAGAGTGCCACAGACACTCTCTAAAATCAGCAAGAAGCAGAAACCTGCTGAACACCTGCAGTGAGGTAGACCCCACTCACAACACCAGATCCTAACAAATCCACGGAGATCACGGGAATCACCAACGACGACACCACCTCCCTATGCCACAAACGCAAACCTCCACGGTGCCGAGCAGATGGGCCTGAAGCAGGGACCCAAGCAGCTGGATTTTGGGATACCACAACGATCCATGCCTGACACACATGAAGACCGGAATCTGCCGCAACTCAGCAAGAGAGCACAAAAGAACACCATACCGGGCCAAAGGATGGACTATTTGTACCTGCACACTAGCGGCATTGTTCTTAACCTACTAACACCACTGAAAGGCTGGTTATTTACCATACGAATGTACCCTATAATCAAACACTAAACATACCGGCATAAAACCCTGCTCATCCACACGCAAATCACATAGATTAAAGGACCACTCTAGGCACCAAGACCACTTCAGCTTAATGAAGTGGTCTGGGTGCCAGGTCCCTCTAGGATTAACCCTTTTTTTTTATAAACATAGCAGTTTCAGAGAAACTGCTATTTTTATAAATGGGTTAATCCAGCCTCCAAATCCTCTAGTTGCTGTCTCATTGACCACCGCTAGAGGCGCTAGCGTGATTCTCACTGTGAAAATTACAGTGAGAAGACGCAAGCATCCATAGGAAAGCATTGTAAATGCTTTCCTATGAGACTGGATGAATGCGCGCGCAGCTCTTGCCGCGCGTGCGCATTCTGCCGAAGGGGAGGAGAGGAGGAGGAGAGCTCCCCGCCCGGCGCTTGAAAAAAGGTAAGTTTTAACCCTTTCCTCTCCCCAGAGCCGGGCGGTAGGGGGGGCGGTAGGGGGACCCTGAGGGAAACAAGTATGTTTTCCTGGCACTATAGTGGTCTTTTAACCTTCTGAGCAACCCACTACCATGGTATGCCCAACTGGACCAAACAAACAGGGCCTCAATATCCTCCACGTTTAGATACACGACAGATTAGACGCTCTAACACCCGAAGCAATCTCGACTGGACTAGCCTCACCATTTTGTGGCTAAATGACCACTAACCATACACTACACACAGGCTAACCGAATATCCCTACTGTATTTCTGTTAATATAAACAAAAAATTAGTGCACGTATTCCTGACTACCCTATTGTTACATATGTTCTGATCATGCATGAGGATTGCCGCTGGGGTACCTCGCGCATGTTGTAATCTTGATATGCACGGCAAAAATAAAAAATTGTAAAAAAAAATAATAATTTTAAATTAAATAAATAAATAAATAAAAAGAGCCAAACCTAATGTGTTTCAGAATTAACAGACCTTACTTATATGAAATGCTCATCTTTACTTTTAGAAATTCTTCCATTAACCAGGCATGTGTGTTCTGCAGAGTTACTATATATACTTATTTATATAAGTAATTATTAAGTACAGTATACTATATAGGTATTGTATGGTAAGCCTTCAGACACAGCTTTCTTAGCTCAGATTCTTGAACCAATGTAATCATTATCCAACCAACACTACCATTATCATTAAAACTATTACTTTTACTTGAAACCAGCTGCTCTGTTCCAGTTTAGATATTAACCCTATTTGCTCAAGACTTATTTATATATTTTTTTGTGGGTAGGGGATTCTTTATATTGTGCAGGAAATAATATTTAGTAGCTTTCAGTTATTTTTTTTAGATGATTTTTTACCATTGATATCTCCACTTATTAAACCCTTGAAAGCAGTTCTAAATGCTATAAATAAACTAGACTCCTTCGTTATATAAGTCTCAATATGGAATCTCATTTCTTCTTGTTTACATTCCTCCCATATGATGTGTCCTGATAAGACTCTGCTGACATTCCCTGTGGAATTCTCTCCTGCCCGTGCTCACACAGATTAAAGAAGTTCCCTGGTAAACAGAGCCGTCCTGCTGCTGTGAACCACACTCTAGCGGGAGCCCCTTACCCTGTCCACTTTAGGGACAGGAAATGCTTGGAAAGCATTAGCACTCCCTTCCAGCTATGATAAGGCCGTGAGACTATAGGATAGTGCCAGGTTGTGTTTCATAACTCAGAGTGCAGAATTTGTACTTTGAAACCTATGCATGTAATGTGCACATACTCATGGATTTCAAAAAAATAATTGTTAAATATTTATATTGTGATATTACCCATTACATCTTACCCTTTTTAATGTTAAAGGCGTACTATTACCAGCAGCATTTGGTGAAAAGGGGGTTATATTTTCTGCGTTAGTTTTGGATACTTGCACGTGCATGACCAGTGCAACTGTATTGCAGCTCCTGGCATCCAATTAGTTAAAGAAATCCTCCAAGCACCAAAACTACTACAACGTGATTTAGTGGTTGTGGTGTCAGGAGTGCACTGTTGCATTGATCCATATAAATAGTCAGACATTTGCTAGTGGTTGAACTTGGAGTTCATCAGACATCGCTCCAAGCCTCTATGAGACCGAGAAGCTCTCTGCCTGAGCTATTTGCCCAGCAGACCCCAGGTAAAAAGTGAAACCATTAGCAAACTGTTTGGATACTTACATAGGGGGTGAGTCAAGACACTTCCGGCACCATAAACACTACATCGCTATGTAGTGGTTGTGGTACTTAGAGTATTCTTTTAAAGAAGCCTTTCCACCCCTATAACAACTTTTGGAAGTAGTACTAATAGTACATACTATTTATTTCAATGGGCTTGAAGCCTATCACCAGCTACCAAGAAAAACCTTTCTCAGAGGAAGGAAAGTGTGGGCAGTGATGTTGAACACTGGTGTGAACTGATTGAATAGAAAATAGTTCAGGTTCTCTCCATAATGGCATGAAATTACCTAAAACTAGCTTTATTACCGAGCAGAGACTCACAGAAGGGCAAGCTGTTATTGTTGTTGATCATTCTCTGTATTTTCTTACACTCTGTTTTGTTTTAGTTTTTTTTTAAAGGACTGAAACCACTCTGTTATACGCAATGAGGGGACACAAGCCACATGGCAACTAGAACAACGGATTAAATAAATACACAAAATGCATACTCACTTTATTTTGAAATAGCTCTAAGCAACAAGACATTAACTGAAGGGAAATGTGATGCCGCCTCTCGAATCCAAAGTTTATTAATGTTTTATTCTTTATTGTTTTCCTGTTTAACTTAGTGATTCTTTAATTATTGCCAGTAATTAGCCACAGGGAAGTACTGTTGATAGCATATCAGAAGACAGGAAGTGGTTGAACCTGACTGTGTATTTGCTTCTGCAGGAGCCGGTGTTTGGACATACACAATGTTATCAGTCACGCGATAACGCCCAGGGATCAGGACCAGCAGGATAGGTAATCAGATTAATCAAGAAATAAATATGTTTAAAGAAACACTACATGAAAATAAACCATAATAGATTAGTAGATACCTGACCGTTAATGTCCCTAAAGTCCAACTGCAAAATCCGGATTTGAGCCGAATAGAACACCACAGGACAGCTGAAATCCAGACCGAATGCTTAAAATCTGAACTGTTTACCACTGGCAGCGCTAATAGCCAATGGGCAAGTAGTCAAATAACCTTTGACAGTGCAAGAGTTAATTATGTGGTGGCTGGCCAGGACTTACCAGCCAGCTTGCACATTAAATAGTTAATATATTACTATGAAGGAAGGTTTATAGTAGGTGGGGACATATCTGCCAAACTTTTAAAACTAGTAACTGAGCAGCCATTGCTGTACAGTGACTAGAAAGATCCCATACCATGGGCATAGAGCTGGGAAATAACCCACGGGGGACATAGTTGTGGGCATTGGGTAGGGGATATTAGAATAAATAATGGGTTGTGGACAGATCACTAAAGCCAGCGAGTGCTGTCCTAACTAAAATATAAAAGGGGGAAGACCTAAAGTCTTCCCGAGCCCAACCCTTTGTTGGTGAGTGTGACCCTCATCATAACATTCAGGAGGGAGTCCTAGTATCCATGGGTTGTGGGTGATGGGTGGGGGCTCTAAGTAAGCAAACAGTGAGTAGGGGATATGCCATTGTCCACCAACCCCATATAGTGGTATATTTCCCCCTCCTACGTGGCTAGGGTCCCCAATTCCCTAGCCACCCTTCTATATAATAACACCTACTTACCCTCCTCACCCTAATAATAATGAGGGGGGCAACATAACTAATACCTGTTAAAAGATATATATCCTCCATCAGAAGTCTTCTTTCTTCTAAGTCTTTTTTTCTTCATCCCTAATAAAGGCCAAATTAAAATGCATAAATAGTGCAACTAATTAAAATGAAAAAAAAAAACTGATTCACAAATAAAATGACAGAAAATTTTAAAAAGTGTCACAATAGATTTAATCTTTCTTTGTTCACTGCAGACTGAGCGCTTATCATGGGGAACTGACAGTTAGTGCTGCCAGCAGGCAAATATTCCATAGAATTATAGTTTACTTGCATAAAAGCAAGTGAACGATATATGGGAATATGCATCCTACCAGATACATTCGATTCCAAAGTTTAGTTTAATCGATGCTTTATGAATCTTCCAAATCCTATACTTTGTATAGGTTTCGGATGTGAAAGCACTGGTTTTAAAACAGACATCAAATGCATTCGGGCAACTGCTGCAGTTTCACTCGGGCTGACCATATTCTGTCTGGAATTGGTTTTAGTGAATCTCAGAATTGCCAGTGCACTTGGAATTTGGTAATTCTTACTGTATTTTGTCCATCTAGAAAAATCGGGTGTGTAGAGAATAACCCTTTCAGTTTAAAGATGCAAGGTGAATTGTTAGTGTATGACTCATCTAAGAGGTTATGCCGTGATGTGGCAGGTGAGCTTACAATTTAATGGCCATTGGAGTGAGACTAAAAAAGAAACTGCAGTTATTTAAATGTGCATAGGGATTTGGGATAGTGCGCATGTAACTTTTTGTTTGGTTTTTATTAAATAACCCTGCCTATAATTCTGGGGGGATCAGCAAAAACCTATCCCTGTGTAAAGGGTTAAAGGTGTTGCATACCAGCCTGATCATCAATGGTGCATTTAAAAGTGGCTAAAAAAAAACCTCACAAATGAGTTTTCACTTACAACTGGATACTTATTAACAACAATTTGGATTTCATCACTGAACATAAAGTTTTACATAGAGGATTCTGGGTTTAAACATCAACAACTGCTGCTTTTTGTTTTGAGTGATTCAGAGAAATACCATCATAGTTAGCAATTCGTTTAAAACTGGAAAGAATCACTTAAATAAAGAATCTTCTGGGTATAGAGCACTCTTTTGCCAGATCATTTTAAAGTAACAATATTCCCTGCATGGTCTTTCCTAATGAATCAATTTAGTCCTTTTACGGCATCCCTATAGCAAGCAGGGCCGGTGCAAGGATTTTTGAAGCCCTAGGCAAAATAAAAATTTGCCCCTCCGCCCCCCATGTGACATCACAATGCCCCACCCATATGATCTGCCATATGAACTTATGCCAGTGCTGCACACAGTGTGTGTTTACATTAAGAGACAGGCTATAGACACCAAAACCACTACATTAAGCTGCAGTGGTTCTGGGTACTATAGTGTCCCTTTAATGTGAGGTGAATTATAGATTAGTGTCACTAATAATATACTAGATTGCCTACTTACAACCAGATGAGGATGGTGATGGGCTGCAGTTTGGCTCCACTGGTCTGGTGTAGAACAGGATCTCTGGATGCTGTTTGTAACTGGGGTCACAAAATTCAATGTTCTGGGAGAACGGGAAGCAGCTCCATTTTTCGGGGCCCCTTACACAGCTCAAGGTCTGGGCCCCAGGGCCTGACGGTGAGTATGCCCATAAGGCCCACCCATAAGTCCACCAATATTTTCGCTCACAGGGAGTGGAGTGTGTAGGGGATGTGTTATGTGTTATTGTAGAGGATCTAATGTGTGTGCTTATGGAATGTAGTGTATAGGGATACCAGTTTGTGTAGGTGATGCAGTGTTTGTGTACAAGGGATGTATTGTGTGTTTCAGATTCTGTGTAACAGATGCATTGTGTGAATCTGTGTTTGTATGCATAAGAGATGCAATGTGTGTATCTGTAAGTGTGTGCATTGAGTGTGTGCATAGGCGTGCGCATGGGGTGTGCCGGGTGTGCCTGGGCACACCCTAGCCCCCACGGCACGCCTATGGATTGAGACAGGCAGGGGAGATCTCAGGTTCTTCCCTGTCGGCTCATGCAGAGCCGGCGCTATCCGAGCTCCGCCTCTGCTTTAAGCCTCCCCTCACTGGCCCACAGGCAGTGAGGGAGGCAAGAGAGGACCCGGGGAGCTCTTGCCAGTAGCTCCGCCGGGTTCCTCTCAGGTGATTCTCCCGCAGGCTAGAGTTCACTCTCCACTGGACCACCAGGGAAGGCAGCAGGATCCCACCTCCCAGGCATAAGGTAGGAAGGGAGGGGGGATATTTACTAAACGGCAGCCACACAATACACACAGTCACCCAAACATACAGCACACACACACAGCACCCAAATACAGCACACAAACAGCACCCCCACACACACACAGCATCTACACACATACAGCACACACACAGCACCCTCACACACACTAACAGCACCCTCACACACACAGCACCCTCACACATACACACAAACAGCACCCTCACACACACACATATCACCCTTACACACACACTAACAGCACCCTCACACACACAGCACCCATCACCCTTATACACACACACTAACAGCACCCTCACACATACACACTAACCGCACCCTCTCACACAAACACACATCACCCTTACACACACACACTAACAGCACCCTCACACACACACATCACCCTTACACATACACATTAACAGCACCCTCACACACACATCACCCTTACACACACATACTAACAGCACCCTCACACACACACACACTAACAGCACACTCACACTAACAGCATTATCATACACAGCATTTACACATACACACACACACACACACACAGCACACACTAACAGCACCCTCACACACACACACACTAACAGCACCCTCACACTAACAGCATCCTTACACACACACAGCACCCTTACATATACACACACACAGTGGCGGATCCAGGGGGGGCAACGGGGCAATTGCCCCCCCCCCGAGAAATCCGACAATCTCCCTCCCCTGCCAGCACATATAGGTGCTAGCCCTGCAATGTGCCTGCGGACTGGACAGGCAGTGAGGGAGGCAAGAGAGGACCCGGGGAGCTCTTGCCAGTAGCTCCGCCGGGTTCCTCTCAGGTGATTCTCCCGCAGGCTAGAGTTCACTCTCCACTGGACCACCAGGGAAGGCAGCAGGATCCCACCTCCCAGGCATAAGGTAGGAAGGGAGGGGGGATATTTACTAAACGGCAGCCACACAATACACACAGTCACCCAAACATACAGCACACACACACAGCACCCAAATACAGCACACAAACAGCACCCCCCCACACACAGCATCTACACACATACAGCACACACACAGCACCCTCACACACACTAACAGCACCCTCACACACACAGCACCCTTACACACACAGCACCCTCACACATACACACTAACAGCACCCTCACACACACACATCACCCTTACACACACACACTAACAGCACCCTCACACACACAGCACCCATCACCGTTATACACACACACTAACAGCACCCTCACACATACACACTAACCGCACCCTCTCACACAAACACACATCACCCTTACACACACACATTAACAGCACCCTCACACACACACATCACCCTTACACATACACATTAACAGCACCCTCACACACACATCACCCTTACACACACATACTAACAGCACCCTCACACACACACACTAACAGCACACTCACACTAACAGCATTATCATACACAGCACCCTTACACATACACACACACACACAGCACACACTAACAGCACCCTCACACACACACACACACACTAACAGCACCCTCACACTAACAGCATCCTTACACACACAGCACCCTTACATATACACACACACAGTGGCGGATCCAGGGGGGGCAACGGGGCAATTGCCCCCCCCCCCGAGAAATCCGACGATCTCCCTCCCCTGCCAGCACATATAGGTGCTAGCCCTGCAGTGTGCCTGCGCACCGGAGGAGAGATCAGAGATCTCCCTCCCCGGTCCGCAGGCACTGTGCTGACAGCCGGTAGGGGATGGAGAGGGAGGAATGAGGACCCGGGAGCTCAGGCTGCAGCTCCTCCGGGTCCTCCTCTCGCGAGATTTGAAGCGTTGCCGCGGTTACCACAGCAACGCTCCAAATCTTGCGAGAGTGAACTCTAGCCCTGGAGCGCGGGCTAGAGTTCACTCTCCCCACTGGGACCACCAATGAATCCCCCACCAGACTACCAGGGATCAAGAAATGTCCCCCCTCCTCCCGGGTGAAGATAAGAAAGGAGGGGGGACATCGAATATTTATATTAAATTAAATAAAAAAATATATATTATAAAAAAAAAAGCCCCCCTACCCTTATCACACACACACATACTGCCCCCATATACACACACTGCCCCCATACACACATACTGCCCCCATACACACTCACTGCCCCCCATACACACACGCTGCCCTGCCCCCATACACTACCCCATACACACACACTGCCCCCATACACTGCCGCCCCATACACACACGTTGCCCACACTCACACACACACACACTGCAACTGTTACACACACATACTGTCTCACACATGCACTGCATCCCTGACATACACTGCCGCCCTCACACACACTACAACCTTCACACACACACACTGCTCACACACTGTCCCCCTCACACACACACACACACAAACACTGCACCCCTTTCATATTGCACCACTCACACACACCACTGCTCTTATGCCCTACTACTGCCCCATTTCCCAGCAGACCTCAGGTAAGTTGTCAAACTGTTTTTAAACGGTTTGATTACTTACTCTGGGAGAGGGTCCCAGCCCTATTGACACCATAACCACTACACTGAGCTGTAGTGGTTATTGTGTCTGGATTATTTCTTTAAATAATCTACAAGTGCCCCTCCCGAGATCAGGCTCTGGATCCGCCACTGCACACACACACTAACAGCACCCTCACACTAACAGCACCCTTACACACACAGCACCCTTACATATACACACACACACTAACAGCACCCTTACACACATACAGCACCCTTACACACACATACAGCACCCTCACATACACACACACACAGCGCCTTCACACACACACACACACACACAGCGCCTTCACACACACACAACGCCTTCACACACACAGCACCGTTACACACACATACAGCGCCCTTACACACACCGCGTCCTTACACACACAGCGCCCTCACACACACACAACTCCTTCACACACACAGCACCCTTACACACACAGTGCCTTCACACACACACAGCACCTACACACACACACACAGTGCACACACACACACAGCAGTATATGTGTGTGTATGTGTGTATATATATATATATATATATATATATACGCAGCGTGTGTGCTTGTGCTTTTCAAAAAAGCTTACATTCTAAGGGGAGTAGGGTATAATTACACAAAATGGTAAGGGTACAACGTATTTGATATATGAAAGTTGGTTGCGCAGATTAAATCTTATATGATAGATGACTCAGTTGGAGGAGAGGAAGTGTAATTGGTTAGTTATATGCTTGAGAATAATTTAGATGGAATTACTCATTGTCACTTAGTTCTTGTATACATTAAAAATAATGTAATTTTCTAAAGCCCCATGTTTTGTTTTTATGCATAATGCTTCTTTTATGCAGAGGTACATGCTAACCTGATGTTTCTCATTGATTATGCTTGAGGGTAAGATTCCTTGCAAGTGAATCTCTCTGTTATGTCTAATATTGCTGTTTATCTTGTTTCTTTTTCTGTGAAAAAAAATGGGTTTTTTAAAAAAAAAATCAAAAACAGTGCATTTACTCCTAACTTGGTTTTATCCATAAAACATATGTAATGTTCTATGTCATTTCTAACTCACGTAGTCAACACTGCTCTAATAAAAAATAAAGAATGTTTAAAAAAAAAGTATGTCGTGGCAGCTATTGAATGTTAAAAAAAAAGTATGTCGTGGCAGCTATTGGTGATGGATTTGTTTTAATAACAGCTTATCCAAAAGTTGAATTACAGATAATAGATTTAATAATTGCTCATCTGATTGCTAAATTACAGGTGGTTAGCAAATAGTTGACTGGTTGGATTGCAGTGTTCTTTATTAGCCAGTACTGCACTTACTATGAGTACTGCACCAGTGACCAAGGTATGATGTGTACCAGCATTTTAAGCTGAACAAGTTGACCAGGTCTATTGATTGCTTAAATGATTCCACCCAAACTGTATGGCAACTGGCCAGCCGCAACATAATTAACCCTTGCACTGCCAAGGGTTTGCTATATATTAGCCTGTTAAAGGACCACTCTAGGCACCCAGACCACTTCAGCTTAATGAAGTGGTCTGGGTGCCAGGTCCAGCTAGGGTTAACCCATTGTTTTATAAACATAGCAGTTTCAAAGAAACTGCTATGTTTATCAATGGGTTAAGCCTTCCCCCAAAGCCTCTAGCGGCTGTCTCATTGACAGCCGCTAGAGGCGCTTGCATGATTCTCACTGTGAAAATCACAGTGAGAGCACGCAAGCGTCCATAGGAAAGCATTGATAATGTGGTGGGGGCACCCTCAGGGCACTATAATGCCAGGAAAACGAGTATGTTTTCCTGGCACTATAGTGTTTCTTTAACTGCTAGTGGTCAAATAGCTTGCCTGTATTTCAGCTGTCTGGCAGCGTTCGCCAGTCCTCCATAGAACTCTAGTGGAGTACTCTGGTGCAAGAGAGAGTACAACGCTAACGTGGAATCATGGAAGCTGTAGTGCCAGGAGTTGAAGACAACTAGCAAGAAGAGCATGGCAGCGGCTGGGAGGTACAGGTTCAGGTAAGTATAACTCACCTTCCCCTGCACCCCTTGGCCACCAAACTGAAAGCAGCAAAGTCACTGTTGGGTGGTCTTTGCAAATTATGCAAGAACCCCAGACATTGACAGATAAACATTAGAACAAATAATACCAACTGCAAATATATTTTCCGAAATAATCAGTCCCTATTACCTATTAACTCTTAGCTTCTTCAAATCCAGTCTAAATACCACAGCAAAGGAACAATTCCCAATAAACAGCAGAGCTCATTTAACCCTTTTAGAAACCCTTTCTCCAATAAACCTTCCTGAATATCCTAAGTCTTTACACAGTGGATGGAACTGTGATAAACTAATGATGATGAACAAATATTAATGTCACAAATAATACGTAACAACATAACAAAAAAAGGAAACTAAACTGAATCACATTAGCCTCCTACTTGTCTCTTGTGATTGAAGTACATATGATTAACAATGCAAACTGTTTCTGTACAAGACACAGGAACATGTTGGTGACATTGTGTACATTGCAAAATGTTCTTTCAGCTAGTCGCAAAGGCTAGATCTATTATGTCATCAAATAGCGTAGATCCCTGTCTGTCAATTCTCCTGTGTGGGAAGTTAAGAGACAGAGCTTAGCAAAGAGGAAAATCTATTGTTGGAAAAAGAGGGCGTACCATCCCTGTACCGGCTCATAATTGAAATGAGGAAAGATTTTTTTTCTTTGAGGTTTAGTACATACAGACATCTTGTTGTACACAGGATGAAGATCCTTTACATAAACAGCTGTATGAGCCAAGCCATCGACTTACTTGTTATCTCTTCATCTAAAGAATTGGCGTCTTTAGTCAATCTTGATTTGCTTTTAATCTTCTGCTATTTATTTTTTTCAATATGACTTAATTATAGTTTAAATAAGTTAGATAGTCTTGAGAATGCCACGCAGTTAAAGGAAGAAAATTGGAAACAATTTTTGTTGAGATTAAGCTGTCGGGATGGAATAGTCTGTTATTTCAACAAAATTGTAACCTAATGAGAGTGACGGGTTTTAAAGTGACGTGTTTTAAGTGCAAATTTATGACATTGAAATTTGTCCTATCGTGCCAATGATTGTTTTGTGCCATGTGCACAAAGCTAAATTTATATTTTTGCTACGTCTCTATCTAGTAGTAATTTAGATGTAAAAAACAGATAAAATTTGTATCTTGTAATACCTTTTTTATTGGTTTAATGACAAGCTTTCGGGAGAACCTCCCTTTCTCAAGTCTGAAGCATTTATGAGCAAGACGACACATAGAATTCAAAGTTGAATTGTGATACAGGGGTTTAAGCTTTAACCCCTGTATCACAACTTAACTTTGAATTCCTGCTTTAACCCCTGTATCACAACTCAACTTTGCATTCTATGTGTCGTCTTGCTCAGAAATGCTTCAGACTTGAGAAAGGGAGGTTCTCCCGAAAGCTTGTTATTAAAAAATTCCATTAGTCCAATAAAAAAGGTATTACAAGATATAAATTGTATCTGTTTTTTACATCTACATCACTGGACGAATATGGCTACAATCTCTAGTAGTAACAATATGGCTACAATCTCTAGTAGTAATTTAAATACATAAGAACTTATCAAGCTTCAAGTAATTGAGACATTTATAAAGTTCTATCAAAAGTAAAAAGAAAAAGAAAATTAGATTTTATTTTTTTTTCATTCAAGTGCGCCTTAGTCTAAAAGTAGTCACTGGGGTAGATACTTCAGGGACTGGGGTTCTGATATCTAACCTAGCATAAGAGTTCATCCTACAATTTTATTTAATGACTAGTCACATAATGTGAGATTGCTCTAACCGTCTGATCCATTTCTTTCAACAAGGAATTATATCCATGTATATAAGGCATTTGTGATAACACTTATGTTTTTCTATGTGCCGTTAGCCTTCTTCAATAATACTGATAGATGTGTGCCATATGTATGCAATGATGTATGATATATGCAATTTGGACATGATCAATTGGGTTCCATATAAATACAATATGAAGGCTGGGGACAACTAAATCTCAATAATTCTATAAAATTGAGTAGCAAATATGACAACATGATTCTGCCTTAACTCAATTTGTTCTATTCTCCCATCCTGTCTTGTTACATTGAAAATAAAAATGGAAGCATTTTTTATAACAATTCCAGAATAATAGATACCCTCAGTGAAACAAGATTCTGGGACTGGGGACGGTTAAACTAGGATTTTACTTTTACTATTAACAATTTCCAAGTAACCTTTTATTATTAACCTTTTCCAAATTAAAGGAAATAGGAACCTCACCTCATCTTCAGAAAGTGTCTGATCACACATCCCGTATGTGCTTACTCTTCCAATTAGAAAGTCAACAGGACGGCACTCAATTTTTATCTCATCTGCCTAAGGTACCACTCATTTAACTAAATATGTTCTTCCAGATGAGGCCCTGCTGTCATGCACTTTTCCACTTTTTATTTAAGTACAGGAAAATCTTAATTCTTGATTATTGGCAGATGGAACAGTTCTTGGAATTTTAGAATGTATAACTCTCTCCTATCTCAAATAGTAGCCATTCCTTCTCGCAAGTGTTCATTGCACAAAATCGACTATAATCACAGTAATACTATAATAATTCACATATGCCGAAAATGACTTTTCCTGTCAATCATGCAACTGTAAGATAATATGTATTATTAGCTCCTGCAATTTCAACCAGGTTAGATGAAATATTTTTTGTATTTTATTTTTTTTCGTATTTTAGCATTTTGGGGATTTTATTACACTTGCTTTTTTTTTATACCACACCTTTTCTCTCAATAAAGTTCCATTAACACTAACAGTATGTTTCAGAGCTGTTAGAAACATAGAAACATAGAATGTGATGGCAGATAAGATCCATTCGACCCATCTAGTCTGCCCAATTCTCTAAATACTTTCATTAGTCCCTGGCCTTATCTTATAACTAGGATAGCCTTATGCCTATCCCATGCATGCTTAAATTCCCTCACTGTTATCTCTTATATCCTAATGTTAAAATGGTACAGTACAGGATATGTAAACAATTAATATTTTTGCAAAATTTGTGATTGAATTGTAAAGCAAGCCCCAACTACTTAGCTATCATTTAGAGTCAAATCATTAGGGTGACCGCTGACTAAATGATAATTCCTCTAGGTCATCAGTGCATTCAGTGTAAACCTATAATATAAGTGGAGCATATGGTAACCCTACTGATATTGCAGACTGCATGCAGGTCAATGTTTATTTTTATTTTTAATCACTGTCACCATCTAGTGGATTAAAATAATACTGCAGCATTTAATCTTGAGCTAAGGAATTGTCAAGACAGTCGTCATAAATCAGATGAGATTAAATATACTGAAATACAATGAGTAAACTGGCTAGACATATTTGATTCAAGGACAGTGTTAAAATAGGACATTAGAAAAGGAAAATACGAGTTGGGCACTATAATAAAAAATTCCAATTTTGTTGATTGTGACTCAGATCTAATCCTTGTTCCAATGGAACCACAGTATAATAAAGGCAGTAAAACTTCAGCACATGACAAAAACGCTGTAATTAGATGGAAAAAGGATCATCGCTCTAAAAACCAAACACCTAAAATAGTAGGGCTCCCTCTAAGCCCAACAGATAAGTAAAACTGGACAACGGTAAAAAGTTTTAAGGTTCCACCAAAACAGTATAAACAATGTATAGGTACAATAAGAAGTAAAAAAATAAAAATAAAGACCAATATATGAATAATACAAAAAAAGGAATTAAAAGTCCCAATAAAACTTGCCAGAAGATATAGCCTCAAATTTGTCCAGAATAATTCTTCTACAACAGTGGCAGATCAGGGTATTCCTCAAATCCGTACATATAAACAAAAAGGAAAGACTAATAGTGCAATATGTCCCAAAGATAGATAAAAAAAAGTATTAAAAAAAACTAATATAGTCCTACTCGTGTTTTTAGAGCTTTTAACCAGCTCCAGTATGAATAGCATACAGTGGTACAATCCCCACTTATGGGATACGTTATGATATGTTGTAAGGTAGATGTTTTATCAATATAAAGACCATAAAAGAAATTTAAAAGAGACAACAATAGTGCTCACTGTGTAAAAGAATGCCAGGAGTATGAAATAATACATGGTTACTCACATTTAGTAGAGCAGACAAACTGCTCACTATATAGGGTGTAAGTGGTATAATACCCACCTTAGATTCTTTTGGAGTAGTCCAAAAAAAATTGAATGCCAGGTAGAAAATAAAAGAACAGATAAAAAAGTAAAATTTCACACTCACAAATGGAAGTAGCCAAAATTGCTTTATTAAAACAATGTAAAATATCCACAGCAGTATAAAATAACCCTTAACGCGTTTCACCAACAAGGCTTTATCAAGTGGAGACTTTAGTTTCTGGCATTGTGTACCAAGACATATGCACAGAATATCAGCTGGATCTGCCTAAGTCCAGATGGGAGATACTACAACGGGTAGTTAAAAATTACAGGGCCAAAGTCCTGTGAGAATTTCAAATCCAGACAGACAAGCAAGCACTGGCCAACCAACCTGACATTGTGGTGGGAGACAAGGAACGGAAGACTGCAGTAGTGGTGGATATGGGAATACCCTGTGACTATAACATCAGGAAGTAAGAACATGAGAAGATTGAAAAATAACAAGGACTGAAAGAAGAGCCTGAAAAGATGTGGGAAGTGAAGGAAGTAGTAGTGCCAGCTGTGATATGAGCACTCAGGGCTGTGATTCCCAGGTTGGAGAAGTGGCTTCAACAGATTCCAGGTGGGAGATCTGAGATCGCTGTCCAGAAGAGTGCAGTTCTAGGAACAGCTAAGATACTGTTCAGAACCCTCAAACTCCCAGGCTTCTGGTAGAGGACCAGAGAATGAGGAATAACATACCACCCAGGATGGGTGAGAAAATTAACGGTTGTTTTTTTTTTATATATAGTGTTACTCACTATTACATAGTTACATAGCTGAAAAGAGACTTGCGTCCATCAAGTTCAGCCTTCCTCACAAATGTTGTTGCTGTTGATCCAAAAGAAGGCAAAAAACCTGGTCTGAAGCGCTTCCAATTTTGCCACAAACTAGGAAAAAATTCCTTCTTGACCCCAAAATAGCAGTCAGATGTCTCCTTGGATCAAGCAGCAATTACCCCACTAATTAGAAATTATATCCCTGTATGTTATGTTTTTGTAAGTATTTATCCAATTTCAGTTTAAACATCTGTATGGACTCTGACAAAACCATATATATATATATATGTAAATAGCCTGCCAGGCCCCTTACATCTGATTTCTTAAAGGTACAGAGCCAGCAAAATACTGCCTCTGTCAAAGTGCCACCTGGAGCCATGGTCGCCCCAGTACCAATGGACATGCCAGGCCTGGATGCATGTATATAGTATGCTTATAGAATATATGGGATATACACAGGAACTATTTACTAAACAGCTGGAAGATCAAAATTAAGAATAGTCTCTTTCTTATTTTTGCTCTGTCAGTTGCTTAAAAGATAAGTGCCTGGGGGCGGGGCCTGACTGCCATGGCGGAGAGTCACATATTGCTTGAGCTCCTCTCCTATACGAGCACCATAAGCCGTTTAATATTATTTATTATTATTGCCATTTTTATAGCACCAACAGATTCCGTATCGCTTTACAATATTATTAGAGGGGGGATTTAACTATAAATAGGACAATTACAAGAAATCTTACAGAAACGAGCTTACAGTCTATAGGACGTGGGGTATAAAACACAATAGGACAGGAAATTGCAGTCAAATTAGGTGGGAGTGAAGCAGAGCTGGAGGAGCGAGTAGAGTGCTGCCCTTTAGGAGAGAGCAAGAGACAGCCCTAATCACTATACCAGAGCTGCAAACTTTCCCCCCTCAGTCCGGAGGGGGTGATCTCGGTGCACCCCTGGGAGTCCCACCTGATCTATTGGGCACAGAGGGTGAAGCCACCAAGCATGGTGGAAGCCACGTGGCACCCCGACTCTGCTGAAGATCAACCCGACCTAATGACCAGACTCAACAGAATCTTTGATAAATTCCGGCAGTCACTGGAAAATGGGAGGCATCACACCACCCCAGAACAGCCAAAGGCAAAGGCCCCAAAATGGTGGCGAAGCAGCAAGCCCTCATCCCCAAATCACAAACGGAAAACATCCTGAATCAAGGTTGGGGCTCCAAAAGTGCCTGTGAACTGTATGCGGCTTACATCTGAACTGTATGCTGTGATTTTGATGAGGAAAGCACCAAACCTGCATATCACGAAGACCAGCCCGTCCTCGCTAGGTCCTGAAACACCGCAGTGTTCACCGCTGCTCCGGAGCAGTGCTCTCCCCTCAGTGGTCATCGGATGAACTGAGACTAAGGACAGGGCACTTATAGGCACACGACCACTTACCTTTCTTCTCCCCGCGGAATCTACTGACCCAGTTCTGTACCAACTTATAATTCTCTTTTACACTGACTCTGTAAACGCTAACCTCTCTTACTACCCCACACACATGGGGTCTCCTAGGGGACTAAAACTATCGAGTTAAGCACTCATATATATTTCTACTTAATCCTTTCTACCCTAACAGGCTTAACCATATATACACAGTAGGTCTCTCTAATCGTTATTACTTTAAAATGAGCGGAATTATCTATATACATATTCCACCATGAAAAGTTAATCTATTGATCTTTACCTAATGTATACTGTGTACCTCCAGTTTAAATTAGCTGTCATTTGTCAATCTACAAGACCCTTTTCTTCACTCCTCTTATATTGACACACTGTAAATAAGCATGTTTTCATTAAAAAAAAGTGCAGCACATCGACGTAATATATTTAAATATTATTATACCTTTTTGACATATGTCATTAAACAAGTATGTACTTATCACTAGTGATGTCCCGAACTGTTCGCCAAACGGTTCGCCACGAGCGGTTCGCCACGGACTCATCATTGAGTAAACTTTGACCCTGTACCTCACAGTCAGCAGACACATTCCAGCCAATCAGCAGCAGACCCTCCCTGCCAGACCCTCCCACCTCCTGGACAGCTCACTAAGAATACAGCTTCACAATGGATGCTGTCCAGGAGGGTCTGGGAGGGAGGGTCTGCTGCTGATTGGCTGGAATGTGTCTGTTGACTGTGAGGTACAGGGTCAAAGTTTACTCAATGATGAGTCCGTGGCGAACCATTCGTGGCGAACCGTTCGCGAACCGTTCGTGGCGAACCGTTCGCGAACCGTTTGGCGAACAGTTCTGGATATCACTACTTATCACTGCACTCCTAAATTAAATTTTTTTTTTAAATAAATTTTTTTTTAAAAGTGCCTAATTTACTATCCTTATGAAAATGAATGGGTTTGAAATAATTAATTTCAATTAATTCTGAATTTGTTTATTTTTGTTTTGTTTCAGTATTCGTCAATTTGGACGATTCTGAATTGCCAGATTCAGACGAACTTTGATTTGGAACAAAACAAATTGCACATATTTAGTTGTTAGTTAGTTTTAAACATTTCCAGAAATTTTCATTACTTATTTTTTAATTCTTCTATAAGATATATCTTAATTGAATATTGTTCTACTCCAGTATACTCATTGAAGCAGCATGAAGATTGCAAACAAATCATGCAAATCTGTGTTTGTAAAAATGTCAAAGAGCCTTTGACTCTGATCTGTCGAGGCAAAAATCACAGATTTGTTTATTTATTATTTATTTATTACTGGTATTTATAAAGTGCCAACATATTTAACAGCGCTGAACAATCCGATTTGATCATACAGCCTCATGTATGTGTATGTATGTATGGATGTGTGTGTGTGTATATATATATATATATATATATATATATATATATGTAATATTTTGGCACTGATTACATCACACCAATACTGTTCTTGGTTATACAAGTCATTAGTTTACTTGAACTTACGGACTGTTTATATGTATGATCTCATGAGGTACTATTTTGTCATATAGGCATCATTATATTGGATAACTGGGTTGAGATGATCCTACAAGTTGATGAGCTCCTTACCTTTAAGTTGTATGTGAGGTACAATAACATCATAGTCCGTGACCATTATTTTTGTAATATTGTTTCCGTTCGAATGATTTGGTCTTTAATGATTGTAACACTGAGTTTGTGTTGTCTCGGACTTGCCTATCCCAGACTGGCTTGAATCAGTGTTTTATTACTCTATGTCTATCTTTACAAATGTAAAAAGAAAAAGAAAACTTCAATTACCCTAAATCATATTTCTGCACTATATTTGAACGGTAAAATACTTACAGCTCTATAGGGACTACCACCTTAAATAACAAATCTATACACTGAGAAAACTAAACCACATAAGATATGTGTATTAACAAAAACTCAATGTACCTTCTACTTATTAGTCATCAGTATTTTCATATGGCAAGGTTGCAAATAATATATTTTAATATTATATTTTTCTTTAATCAAAAAGGCTTGGAGGCACAGCTCACAAGATGATTATCATCTTTCATCATTCCTTATTTGAAGACATCAAACAAGTTTCCACATCTACAGAGGCTTCGGTGATGGAGAACGTACATACGATACTACTGATTAAGGAAAAACTCTGAGCAAACCTTCAGGCATGTCAGCAAGGAGGAATCTGTGCAAGGCAATAAGAGCACTTTAGTTCAGCTGTTGTATGCTGTAATCAAGTAAAACTATACATTAAAGTAGACATTATCTCCTGTTAACAAAGTTCGAAGTGAACAAAAAATGCCATTCTCATCATGTAACACACTTATTTGGCCAAATATTCTGCATATGTGCTGACTCTGCACAAAAACTAGAGACTAGTCATCTCTATTTTAAGTCTTGAGTGAATGAATTATAATCATTAGATGTATAATTATTGTGCATCTTGTATATTTAAATACACAAACAGGTCTCTGTAATTGAATTAGGCTGTACGTAAATAGTGAAAAATGTTTCAAAACAGTGTCTCATTTGTTTGCCTGGTGAGTAGCTGAAGATGTATTTTACTAATCAAAAATAGACTTAGACATTTTTTTTTGATAATCTTTATTTATGTATAATTTTACAGTCTTATAAAGCTAGACAACAAAAAGAATAACACATGCCATGAAATGGCAATTAAGATCAAACATGATATAGTCCTATACATTTATAATAAACCAAAGCGTATTCGAGCATTTTTTGATCAGTTATGGTTAGCCTCATCTACAGAGTTACATTTATCTTTTCTATCTGACTTGCAAAATATTGACAGTTGCTTGACCATATAGAAACCCTTGCTTAAAGTAAGTCACCCCATGTGCAATAAAAATGTTTTCTCTATTCTCTGGACCTATCATGATCCCTAGTAGCTTTCATTGCTCAAGAAGGTAAATATCCTCAGTCAGAAGAAGGTAGCACATAGGACACCTATCTCTCCATGTTCCTTAGTATTTACCTCATTCATTTCCCTTAAACCTGCATTAGAGAAGTCTTTTGTCCCCATAGATAAAATTATCCAAAAATAAAGCATGGGGAAGATACTAACTGAAGGTGCAGCAGTATGTGAATAAAAGTCAAGACAACAGAGCAATATCGTAATAATGACGGCTGGATCTAGTGCCTCCTGAGAGTAAGGATCACTACTACATTAAGAAAATGTCTCATAAGGAATTTTTTTTTTTTAAATTGGAGATGGACAGAGGAACATTACGCAATATACAGTTGTGCTCAAAAGTTTGCATACCCTGGCAGAAATTGTGAAATATTGGCATTGATTTTGAAAATATGACTGATCATGCAAAAACTAAATGTCTTTTATTGAAGGATAGGGATCATATGAATCAATTTATTATCACATAGTTGTTTGGCTCCTTTTTAATCATAATGATAACAGAAATCACCCAAATGGCCCTGATCAAAATGTTACATACCCTTGAATGTTTGGCCTTGTTACAACACACACAGGTTAAAATCGCAATTAAAGGTTAATTTCCCACACCTGTGGCTTTTTTTCAATTGCAATTAGTGTCTGTGCACAAATTGTCAATGAGTTTGTTAGCTCTCACCTGAATGCACTGAGCAGGCTAGATACTGAGCCATGGGGTGCAGAAAAGAACTGTCAAGACCTGCGTAACAAGGTAATGGAACTTTGTAAATATGGAAAAGGATATAAAAAGATATCCAAAGCCATGAAAATGCTGATCATTACTGTTTAATCACGTATTAAAGGACCACTATAGTGCCAGGAAAACATACTTGTTTTCCTGGCACTATAGTGCCCTGACGGTGCCCCC
>OW240914.1:133748808-133780074 GCA_933207985.1 Pelobates cultripes | reverse complement strand
TTAAAGGGTTAATGGGTTCAGAAACTGTTTTTTTTCCTCTCTTTAATCTTTTCAGACACCCCATTGGAGCTCCAATATTCGAAGGACAGTATTGCCTAAGTAGTAATATACTTACCCAGTGAAAGAAGAAGAATGTTACACTGTATACCAGTTTAAATAAAAAGTATACAAACATAGCCAGGATTCAGCTGTAAGCATTTGCAACACTTACAACAATCAAGTAACATACATTCATATGAAATTGAAGTTACTTGGCCAGTCATGTAATGACAGGAATGAATAAGTAGATAACTCCCTAATTCCCATGGTATTAGGGAGCTATCTACTAAAAGGCTGAAAGACCTGAATTGGTCTTTCAGCCAAATTTACTAATACTAAGTAAAGATTACTTAGTATTAGTAAATTAAGCCCCTACGCACTATTAATAGGGGCATGTCTATTAAACAGTGAGCAGCCTGTGGCTTCTCACTGTTAAAAAAAATAAAAAAAATTGCCCCCTGGCCCCCACCCGCTGCTGCTCACCCACTGCATAAAGTAAAAAAATGGGGGAGGATAAAAATTGGGGGGACCTAATGTCCTCCCCCCTGACCCCCACCCCTGAGCGGTGGGTGGGGGCCCTAAACAAGAATAAGGGGGGGGACTTAATGTCCTCCCCCTGGCCCCCACCACTGAGCGGTGGGTGGGGGCCCTAAATACAAATTGGGGGGACCTAATGTCCTCCCCCCTGGCCCCCACCCCTGAGCGCTGGGTGGGGGCCCTAAACTAGAATAAGGGGGGGGGACCTAATGTCCTCCCCCCTGGCCTCCACCCCTGAGCGGTGGGTGGGGGACCTAAACAAGTATAAGGGGGGACCTAATGTCCTCCCCCTGGCCCTCACCCCTGAGTGTGGGGGCCCTAAATGCAAATTGGGGTGGGACCTAATGTCGTCCTCCCCCTGAGCGGTGGGTGAGGGCCCTAAACTAGAATAAGGGGGGACCTAATGTCCTCCCCCTGGCCCCCACACCTGAGCAATGGGTGGGGACCCTAAACAAGAATAAGGGGGGGACCTAATGTCCTCCCCCTGGCCCCCACCCCTAAACAGTGGGTGGAGGCCCTAAATACAAATTTAACCCCCCTTCCCCCTGGTGACTAGGGGTCCCCAAACCCCTAGTCACCCCCTACCCAAAAAATAAACACCTACCTACCCCCCTCACCCTAAAAATAAGGAGGGGGGACGACCTTTAACTAAGTACCTGTAAAAATAAAAATAAACTTACCATTTGATGTTTTCTTTCTTCTAAAATCTTCTTTTTTCAGCCCCAAAAAAGGCCAAATAAAAATCCATAATAACCGACGCAATTAAAAAAACAAACCCAAGCGCAAAAAAAAAAATCCTTCTTCACCCGGCAAGGGCTCCACGCAGACTGAGCTCTGCAGGGCAGGGGAAGGTTTATAAAGCCTTGTCCCGCCCTGCAATTAGGCTCAGAGCACTCTGATTGGTGGGTTTAAGCCATCCAATCAGAGTGCTCTGACAGGTAAATGAAGAGACTGACAGGTAAGTCTCTACACTTACCTGTCACAGCACTCTGATTAGTTGGTTTGAAATCCACCAATCAGAGTGCTCTGTGTCATTTGACACAGTGTGCGAAAGCTCTTTGGAATTTTCCCACGCTGTGTAATTTGACTCATAACACTCTAATTGGTGGATTAAGTAACCAATCAGAGAGTTATGAGTCAAAGCTGCATGCTTTCACTCAAACCTGACCACCAGGGATTCTCTACTGGACCATCAGGGTTTGCAGGAAATGTCCCCCCTCCCTGAGCAAAGTTAAGAAGGGAGCGGGGGATATAACATTTAATACATTTTTAATTAAAAAAATAATAAATTTCATTTGCTCCCACCTACCCCCAAAACACAATATCCACTCACACACACAGCACTCCTTACTGCACCCCTTAAACACACACACACACACACACACACACACACACACACACACACACACACACACACACAGCATCTCTCACTCACACACTGCCCCCCAAACATACACACACTGCCCCAAACATACACACCCTGCACCTCTCACACACTACACCACTCATAGACACAAACTGTATCCCTCACACATATTAGACCCCTCATTCACACACACTCTGTATCCCTCTCGCACACACACTGTATCCCTCTCACACACTACACCCCTCATGCACACAGTACCCCTCCCGCACACACACACTACACCCTTAACACGTTACACACCACACACACTACTGCCCCTGTCCCCTACTACAGACCCTACCTACCTCGACAGTCTCAAACTGTTTTTAAACAATTTGTCTACTTACTCTGAGAAGGTGCCACAACACTCGTGGCACCATAACCACTACATTGTGCCTGGATTGTTTCTATAAATAACCATATGCCCCTCCCGAGATTGGGTTCTGGATCCGCCCCTGTTTCTGATATCTTATTGCAGCACAGCACATTGTTTTATACTACTTTTTTTCAAAAGGGAAGAAGCCGTCCCCTTATCCCTTTGTTTGGAGTTTAGATTTTTTTCTATTCTTATCATGCTGGTCTGCTACAAATGGTCTTTTTATTAGCCTGAACTCACAAAGCTACAGCCTGTACTACCTTACTCTGTATTCATTATCCCTATCTTTGGGTAGAACTACCAGATTTTCATAAACAGACATTATAGCTACACTCCAGATAATTGCTTTGTAAATATGTACATTATTATTTCTGTTTCAATTTTCTTTTTGTCATGGTAACTTATTTCACCTCTTAATTGCTATATTAAAAGTTACATTTTAGTTTTAAAAATACCTAGCCAAATTGGTTGATATTTGACATTTCACCAGCAATACAGTTATTTTTTTCTCTCTCCTGGCAGTTCTCTTTTTTCTCATTTATTCGATAGTGACCAGGCCGGCCTTAGGCCTTTAGGCGCCCTGTGCAAAAAATGTTCACAGCGCCTCTCCCTGGTCATACCTTTTCATTTATGTATAGTGTGTGTAAAGAGGCGTTATGGCTGTGTGTGATATGTATGCTATGTGCTGGCTGTGTGTGATATTTGTAATGGGTGTATTGGCTGTGTGTGATATATGTATGCATATATTTAACTTGTTGTGTGTAATATTTGTGCTGGGTTTATTGGATGTGTGATGGGTATTTAATTCAGATAAAAATATGCATGTAGGTCCATGTGTGAATGCAGGTGTGTATTTTTGCAGGCTCACACACAGTACCACAGTAAGATGCACAGTTATACGCATACACTGTCAAATACAGCCACATGCGCACAGTCACACAGTTACATGTATATGGTGAAACACACAGTTCCAGGCAGTCACACACAGGTACAGGAAGTCAGTGACACACACACACAGCTACAGGCAGACATTAACACATGCACACAGGTACAGGCAGACAGATACACACAGTTACATGCAGACACACACAAGTAGACAGACACACAGTTATAGACAGTCTCACACACACATACAGACAGATACACACAATTACAGACAGTCACACACACACAGTTACAGGCAGACAGACACATGCACACAGCTACAAGCAGATAGACACATGCACACACAGTTACAGGTAGAGTCAAACACAGTTATAGGCAGTCTCTCTTACACACACAGTTACAGACAGTTTCACACACACTCACAGAAAGTCACATACGCACAATTATGCAATTCTCTTTCACACACACAAAGTTACAGACAGGCTCACACACAATTAGATAGTCACATACACACATTTACAGAGAGTTACACACACACACTCACACAGTTACAGTCTCTCTCTTACACACACACACACACAGCTTCTCACACAGACACAGAGGTACCTGCTTCTATTATGTGCTGACTGGAGAAACAGGGGCACTGCAGTCCCTGGTGTTTAGGTGTCTGGGGAGCAGAGACTTCTTCATGCATCTCCCAGAGTTCACAGGTTCTGGCTGCATGTAGCTCCGCCCTAACCCATTTAGCCCTGCCCCCACCTTGCATGAAGCCCCGCCCCTGCCTTATCCGATACACCTATATGGAGGATAATTAAATCCTCCCCAGGTGCTGTGTGGCCACGGTCCCTATAGCACTCCTGCATTATAGGAGAGCTCCCTGCACACCTATCACCCAGAGAATGTGTGAGCTGTGCCGGCCACATGGTGCCCCCTGCTTCAGGAGGTTAATAATTACATTACCTTTCTTTACTTTTATTGTCTATACATGCAAAAGAGAAATCATCTGTGATCTAGAGAAAGAACACCTACCTCTAGAGCTCAGAGACTCAACCATGGCACTCGATCTGCTATGGGACTATTTTCCCAATAATTATCTGCCAACTAGTGGATTATAGGAATTATAATTGGGAACAGAGTTGGAAATAACTGTTTTAAAACTAGACTACAAAATAAATAGCTTATTTTGTCACAAGACAGCATTAAAGAAACAATATAGTCACCTAAACAACTTTAGCTTAATTAAGCAGTTTTGGTGTGTAGATCATGCGTCTCAGGTTTCACTGCTCAATCAACTACCATTTAGGAGATAAATCACTTTTTTTCTGTTTATAAAGCACTTGCCACACCTCCCCTGGCTCTGATTGACACAGCCTGAATGAAAATAAAATTGGTTTCACTTTCAATCAGATGTAATTTACCTTCAAGAATTTTTATCTCTTGCTCGGTAAATTGAATTTTAATCACATACCGGAGGCTCTTGCAGGATCTAGCAAGCTATTAACATAGCAGGGGATAAGAAAATCTAAATTAAACAGAACTTGCAATAAAGAAAGGATAAACTTTAGATGACTCTTTACAGGAAATGTTTATGGAAGGCTGTGTGTGTCACATGCAGGGAGGTGTGACTAGGGTTCATAAGTGATTTAACTCCTAAATGGCAGAGAATTGAGCACTGAGGCTGCAGGGGCATGATTGATACACCAAAACTGTTTCATTAAGCTAAAGTTGTTTTGGTGACTATCGTGTCCCTTTAAGCATGTTAAGTTTCCACTCAGAACACATATTACACAACAGACAGTGTCAATTGCATTCTATAGATTGTAGATTCATGTGATACGCAGGAACAGTTGCTAAACAGAAAATAGATGAGTGATGGCATATGTGTTCAACACTTATATTACAGAGAAAATATCCATGGCTTAACAGAATGCAGTTAATGAAATGCGTCACTGAAATCTTCCTAACAAACCAGGGGCCCTTTTCATTATGAGACTTGCATGTGACAGCAGGCTGCACGAGCAAGGTCACCTAATGTTATTATAATCTACTACTCCAAAAAAAACTCAGTGTCACCTGGGGTATTCCATTTGTGGAGGAACTTATGTTTTATTTTGAGCCAACATGGCCAAATATCACACACGGCTTTGTACTGAAAATCTCAATTAGCAAGGCTGTGTCTAATAGAAACAGTTTTAACACAAAATTGTAGATTATACTAGCTTTAGTGTAACTATAATCTTAATTTTATTAATGACAGGAGGCGAATATTTGCTTAAGTCTCTCTTTACTAAAACTCCACAGCAGCACATTAACATAGAGATAACAGAGGAGACTCGTCCGCGTCTCTGTGTCGAACACTCCTGGAGGGAAGCATCCATCGCTGAGCAAACGGGTCCGTCATCCAGCCGAACTGGTCGAGCCTGATGGGTCCTCCTCCGTGGAAAGTCTTGACGCCGGGTCCTCCCAGAGAAAACTATTCCATACATACAAGAACTCGGGCAGAGGAGAGCGTAGGAGGCACCCCCTTGCGTCCAATCCGCCCTTCAGGACTCTACTCCTTGAGATGTAGAGGAGGTCAATATTTCCCTGGTTGAAAACGAAATCCAGGGACTTGAACAAGGAAAAACGCAGGGAGCCTCTGACCTTTCGGTCTGGGAGGTACCTCTCAGGGGGTCCAGCAAGCCCGTCCAAGTAGATCGTACAGCAAGATGTCCTATATCGATGAAGAGTCGCGTCCAGGTCCCAACGTTTGAAAAATGAGAAAAATCTCTTCAGATAGTTCTGGTATTCCTGAATGTCCTCAAATCCTCCCAACCTGCCAAACAGGTTGTATCATCGCCCAAATGACTGATGCATAAGATACCTATCTCGCCAGGGAGAAAATAGAGGCCACCTTACCAGAACTAGGCACCGCGGTCCCTAGAAGTTTCTTGAGGGCCGCGTCTAATTCAAAATATTAATGAATATACGTTCAATCGTAGACTCGTGCTGGGACTCCGAGGGGCTCAGATCCCTTTCCCAAGCACCTCCAGTGGTCCAAAAATTGCATTTAGGATAGGTTCATCTGCCACCCCAGACTTGGGGCCCCGTCTGGGATATCATCTGGAATTGGAGGCAAGTGTGAAATTCCAGGTCAATGGTCCAATCCCCTATAAAAGGTACGGGTTGGAGCTGAGATAAGCCTCCGTCAAGTATTTCCATGTAAAAAAGGACACATTTTATACTTCCTTGTATGTTCTGCTAGCACAACTCACTTGTGTAGCGGAGAACAATTGGCTTGCCAGTGCGGACTTAATAGTATAGGCACTGCAGTGGGCCGCACTCAGGATCTCCTGAATACTAGACAGGTGCTTAACCAGCAAAACTGCAGTGCCCCACCAGGGTCTAAGTCTGGGTTTGCGGCTACTTTGTTCAGAAGCCCGGCTGGGAATACAGCTCAAATTATCCTGCGGGCTTCTTAAGCCAGCGGTCTACGGGCCCAGAAACGCACCGATGGTGCCAGGTGATCAGGCAGAGACCATTCCAAAGAAGCCAGGTGAGCAATGGATCGAGGGTCGAACAGGGGTCCGTTTAAGGCGATCCACGAGACGACCTCTTCTTCCACGTTCGTCGGGCGCCCCTGTAGTGGACTTTGTTCTACATCTCATGGTGCCACTAGGGGCCGTCATCCACACCCCCATCGTCCTCTCCCTCCCCATCGTCCTCTCCCACATAGGCAGTGTCGTCTGGCCGTGAAGGCCGATCGTATCAGGGCTAGACACATCTCCAGAGTCTAATCTTTCCGGGCATCTGGTTCCGGGCCTTCACCCTACCTGTAGTGTTTATGCGCCCTTGCCTGCTCTCCTCTCGGAGAGTCTGACTCCTTCAAGTCGTCTGCCTTTTTAAGAAGATGGTCACTGCCGCGTCCGGTGGTCATTGCCTCCCCCGCACCATATAGGCAGGGCCGTCTGCCCGATTGCAGAGGGGCTAGTCACTCCGCGGAGACTTGTCTTTCTGGGAGCCTGGTTCAGGGCATTCACCCTTCCAGTAGCGCTCATGCGCACTTGCCTGCTCTCCTCTAGGAGAGTCTGACTCATTCAAGTCGTCTGCCGTTTTAAAGGTGGGCCCTCTAGCGTTACGCTCCTGATAAGCTTAAGGGAGGACCCTGGCTGAAGCCTAATTTCACGGAGGCGGTCACTGACATAGTAGTCATTGTCTGCGCTGTTAAGCCGGATAAGGGTTCTCCTGTGCAGCGGTCCCAGGCAAAGCAACATCAAGGAGTATAGAGGACAAGTGTCACCAGCAGGGAGATAAGGGCAGCACCCCATATAGTGACCAAGGCAAGTTGGGCAGAGCATGCAATGCACAAGCGTGAGCATGTGGCAGTAGGCTTGGCATGCAGACATTCTGGCACAGACAGCACAGGCCAGATCAATGGGCACAGACAAAGCAGGCCAATCAATGGGGCACAGGCAGAGCAGGCCAATCAGTAAGGCATGGACAAAGCCGGTCAAGTCCTGGGGCACAGACAAGTCAGGACCTTCAGAGATGTACAGGTGAACTACGCATTCCATTCTTCCGATAAAATGTACATTACACTCTTCTGTGCAACTGTACATAACGTCCTTCTGTGCAACTGTACATAACGTCCTTCTGTGCAAACGTACAATACTTCCTTCTGTGCAAACGTACAATACGTTCTTCTGTGTAACCGTACAATACGTTCTTCTGTGCAAACGTACAATACGCTCTTCTGTGTAACCGTACAATACGTTCTTCTGTGCAAACGTACAATACGCTCTTCTGTGTAACCGTACAATACGTTCTTCTGTGCAAACGTACAATACGCTCTTCTGTGTAACCGTACATAACGCTCTTCTGTGTAACTGTACATAACACTCTACTGTGTAACTGTACGTAACATTCTTTTGTGTATTTGTACATAACGCTCTTCTGTGTAACTGTACATAGCATGCTTCTGTGTAACTGTACATAGCATTCTACTGTGTAACTGCACATAGTATATTACTGTGTAACTGTACATAGTATATTACTGTGTAACTGTACATAGCCTTCTACTGTGTAACTGTACATAGCATTCTTCTGTGTGACTACCTAGCATTCCATTGTGTAACTGTAGATAACGCACTTCAGTGCCTGACACTCCGTAAATAGTGAACTTGCATATTGAGTACACCTGTAGTCAGGGAACTCACCAACTGAGTTACATCACAAGAGGTACTCCATTGGTCAATATGATAAAACAGAGCGCTGCAAGCAATCATCTGAACAAACAAAAAAAGGGGGGGATGAGTATAAGTGGTAACACTGCCAGTTGTGCCTGTAACCCTTGAAGGGTTGTGCACAGCTCTATATAGCATGCCTGTGATCTATATCATCCACTATGGCCCCCAGTAGCCTAACCTGCCAGCCACATGGGGCACAAAGCCAGGAGAGCCTGAGGGTGCAATGCACCCAAGTCATAGCTGAGTTCCAGCCAAAGCTACAGCACATGTGCCTGCCATCGATGGAACTAATGTAGTAAATCTGGTAACGGGCCGGCCCCAGCCCCACCTGACCACGCGGTTGTGGGGAAGTGGATACGCGGGGCTGCCGCACTGCATGGGAAGGTAACCCACACCCACGCCACAGGAGCAGTTATACTGCGAGCGGAAGCGTGGGGGGTGGAAGCAGAGGATCTCGCTCGGCAGACGGAGCCGGCGGGCGGGATCCAACACGTGGGACCACTGGAGTCTTACTCCGGGGTCCCGGCGGTCGGCAACGGAAAGTGGTCGGAGGACCGCTTTCTGGCGGCCGCAAAACGGACGAAGAGTGAAGGGTGCAAAGCCACCCGGAAAAGATAGAGGGAGGGAAAAAGGAAACTCCCCCCAAACCCGAGAAAAAAACGATCCCCAGACGGGGGGCCCAAAAAAGGAAAATGCAGAAAAGTCATAAGAGAAAATACATCCCTACAGCAAAAAAGTAGGGACAGGAAAATACAATCTAATTAAATAAATTATAACGGCAGTAGGAAGGTAAACACATTCTAAACAAATAAATCCCTGCAGCCCATAAGAATGTAGATGCAGAAAAACAGAGTAAATAAATCAATCAATCAAGCAATCACTACAGCACTAAGCAGGTGGGTGTAGAAAATACAGATTAGCTAAATAAATCAATCCCTACAGCACTAAGTAGGTAGATGCAAAAATACCCTCTAAATAAATAAATCAATACAGTAATAAACATATAAATACAGTAAAATATCCACAACCATCCATATATAACAGGAGGCAGTGGTACCCTGACCTGTACTGACTGCGGAGCAGCAAAGAAAGAGGAAATGGAATGTTGGGAGAAGCCTTTTATTGATTCCTGATTTTTTTGTCTCTGGTCTTTTTATATCTATGTTAATGTGCTACTGTGGAGTTCTAGTAAAGAGAGACTTAAGCAAATATGAAGCATCCTGTCATGTTATAAAATTCAAGCATCTACTTTTGTTGGTTTATACATAGACCAGTTGTATAAGAGTCTGGGATTTGCTAGTTGGCAAAATAACAAAACAAAACATGCAAGCCCAATGTGTTCTATGAATCACATTATGACAGTAAACCTTTGAATAAATGCAGAGTATTATATAAACCTATATTTATAAATTCTTCACCTAATGTATTAACCCACATCAGGCTATATTAATCCTGCACTTGCTGCATTAAACACAAACCTGCAGCATTAAAGTTGCACTCAGAACATCAAAGCCGGCACTCACAGCAATGCCCCCACATTGTGCTGCATAATTAACTCCAAATATAGTCCGTTAGAGTAGTATTTTCCATACTATGTAAATAAAAGTATTATTTAGTTTGACTAAATCCCATATTTTTAATATGAGGTAGGTGTTCTAAAAATAGTTCTGAAAGATTGTTTGGGATTTAGTAACTGTCCATTGGAGCACTCTGTTAGTGGAATCAATGTAAGGTAAGCATGTCAAACATGCAGCCCACAATGGGTATCTTTGCGGCCCAGGGTCAGACTGGCTTACTGGGATACCGGGAAATTTCCAGGTAGGCTGTCTGCCCTGGGATGGCTTTGTGCTGTGGTCCTCCCACGGGCCGCGGCTGATCACGTGCTCCATCATATGGAATCATATCTGGCAGCTGCACAGCGGTGCTACAGTGCACAGAGTGGCTGATTGCGTGCAGAGCAGGCCAGCTACTCTCCCATTCCTGATGCTCGCAGTGCAAGTGGAGCGTGTGGATTGCTTGAGCAGAGAAGATCATGCACGGCTGGACTAGAAGACGGCTTAGGGTAGGTGAAATCGAGCTTGGGGGAACCCTCCTGTAGTGTAGTGTATTTAATTTGGGGGGCAGGGAGTGGAAGCAATGTATAAAATTGGGGGGAGGGAGGGCAGTGTATTCAATTGGGGGAAGGGAGGTGGAGCAGTGTATTAAAGTGAGGGGGCAGTTTATTAAATTGGGGAAAGGGAGGTGGGGCAGTGTATTAATTTAGAGTGGTGGGAGCATGGGCAGTGTATTAAATTAGAGTGGTGGGAGCTGTGTATTAGAGTGGGGGGCGGGGCGGTGTGAGACTGTGTATTAGATTGGGGGGGAGACATAAAGTTTCACTTTAAGTAACTTACTGAGTAAATTATAGATATGTACCCAGGATTACATATTGTTTACATTAGAATGATACAAGTAATTTTAGTTTGTGTTAGTCTAGGTCAGTGATGGCGAACCTTTTTGAGGCCGAGTGCCCAAACCAACACGGCAATTAAACCTGAATACTGAGGTTTAAGTTTAGAAAAAACAACTCGAACAGTTGTCCGAACTAATTAACAACTTTGTTTTTTAAAAAAAGAACACAACAGAGAGTTCAATGATACAAATTTTAAATAATGATATAAATAGATAAAATTAAGCTTATATTTATTAGTATCTCCAACAAATGCAATATATACACAGACTGCTGAACACATTCACACACCGGCTGCTAAATACACATACAGACAGACTGCTGAGTACACACAGACTGCTGAGTACACACACACACACACACTGTCTGCTGAGTACACACACACAGTCTGCTGAATACACACACACACACAGACTGCTGAATATACACACACACACACACACACACACAGACTGCTGAATACACACAAACAGACTGCTGAATACACACACACATACTGCATTAAGGGGTGCAGTGTATGTGTTTGTGTGTAAGGTTGTGGAGTGCTGTGTGTGTGAGGGGTGCTGTGTGAGGGGTGCTGTGTGTGTGTGTGAGGGGTGCTCTGTGTGTGTATGTGTGTGTGTGTGAGGGTGCTGTGTGTGTGTGTGTGTGTGTCTGAGGGATGCTGTGTGTGTGTCTGAGGGGTGCTGTGTGTGTCTGTCTGTCTGAGGGGTGCTGTGTATGTGTGTCTGTCTGAGGGGTGCTGTGTGTGTGTCTGAGGGGTGCAGTGTGTGTGTGTGTCTTAATGGGTGCAGTGTGTGTCTGAGGGATGCAGTGTGTGTGTGTGCTGTGTGTGTGCGGGGTAGAGGTGCTGTGTGGGGGGGTAGTGGTGGTGTGGTGTGTTGAGGGTAGGGGTGGTGTGGTGTGGTGTGGGGGGTAAGGGTACATTAAAAAAAATATATAAATATTTATTAATTCTGTATCCCCCCCCCCTCCCTCCCTCTTACCTTTGGTAAAGGAGTGGGGGGGGGGGAGGGGGAACACTTATATTATATAGCTTATATTTATTAGTATCTCCAACAAATGCAATATATACACAGACTGCTGAACACATTCACACACCGGCTGCTAAATACACATACAGACAGACTGCTGAGTACACACACACACACACTGTCTGCTGAGTACACACACACAGTCTGCTGAATACACACACACACACACACACACACACACACACAGACTGCTGAATAAACACACACACACAGACTGCTGAATATACACACACACACACACACACACACACAGACTGCTGAATACACACAAACAGACTGCTGAATACACACACACATACTGCATTAAGGGGTGCAGGGTATGTGTTTGTGTGTAAGGTTGTGGAGTGCTGTGTGTGTGAGGGGTGCTGTGTGAGGGGTGTTGTGTGTGTATGTGTGTGTGTGTGTGTGTGAGGGGTGCTGTGTGTGTGTGTGTCTGAGGGATGCTGTGTGTGTGTCTGAGGGGTGCTGTGTGTGTGTGTCTGTCTGAGGGGTGCTGTGTGTGTGTCTGAGGGGTGCAGTGTGTGTGTGTCTTAAGGGGTGCAGTGTGTGTCTGAGGGATGCAGTGTGTGTGTGTGGGTGCTGTGTGTGTGTGGGTGCTGTGTGTGGGGGGTAGGGTGCTGTGTGGGGAGGTAGTGGTGGTGTGGTGTGTTGAGGGTAGGGGTGGTGTGGTGTGGTGTGGGGGGTAGGGGTACATTAAAAAATATATATAAATATTTATTAATTCTGTATCCCCCCCTCCCTTCCTCTTACCTTTGGTAAAGGAGTGGGGACACACACAACTATCCCTGGTGGTCCGGTGGTGGTAAGTAGGTTTGTGTGAAGCAGCTCTCCTGTACTCCACGTGCGGCAATGCTTCACACAGCATCGTACGGGAGGACAGGAGAGCTGCTTCCTAGAGCCCTCCCCCTGCCTCCCGACATGGAAGCAAAGTAAGCACCTGCCGTTTCGGGCACGCAGGTGCCTACTCTGCAGACAGCCAGCGGCCCCCTCTCCTGGTGACCTATGGCTGCGTGCCCACAGAGAGGGCCCGGCGTGCCACCTGTGGCCCACATAAACATTGCCATCTCTTTTTTTTTTGTGGCCCACATAAACTTAAACCTTGTTTATTTGACCCGTGTTAGCCTTTGAGTTTGACATGCTTGATGTAAAGCAATGTATGCTTTTGGAACACAGTGAGCATTATCCTACCCAGTCCAATTTGTTGCTGAGTAGGTATTGATGCTAAACGTATGTACAAGGTCAGAACAATGCACATGTAGGCACTGCAATGTTGCTTAACTAGTATTAAGGAACTAAAATTCACCACCCAGACTATTGACATAACGCAGCAATAAACACTACATTGTCTTCTTTTCCTGAATGCAAACTGCCTATCATTTTGGAATATGTAGGTACTATATTATTAATAATAATAATAATAATAATAATAATAATAAGTGGTAAATTGTGTAGACATTCTACAAACTTCAATGAAATTGGCATTTCTCCTCTGAACTCTTCCATTAACTAGATATAAAAACTGCTTGCTGAATGTTTTTTGTTTATCGCAACATTCTCTGTCAACAATTGATACTGCAGAGCAGGAAAATCCCAGATGGTCAGCTGTTTCTGACACACTGGAACCACTAAGTCTGGCACCAACAATCATGCCAAAGTTACTTAGATCAATCGTCTTCCCCATTCTCATGTTTGGTCGAGCAGCCACTAACCCTCTTGACCGTGTCTATATACTGCTTTATATATTGAGTTACAGCTGTATGACTCACTGTTTAGCTATTAGCATTAATAGGCAGGTGTTAACAAAGGGGCCACGCAATGTATATCCTACTTATATTCTATTACTTTGGGAAGATGCCAGGAAAAACACTAATGTTCATAAAAGGAAGTTGTAAAGTTAAATAAGCCTTTTTTATTATCTTTAATATTTAAATACTTTGTCATTTTCATTCTTTTTTATATTGAAAGCTCAAGAATGACTGTTGCAAAACGTACTATGCACTGTTCAGTCTAGATAAATTCTAACTTGTCCCAAAGGGGATGTAAAGGCACATCCCAAATTACATAAAACCATCTTGGCTTTAAATGTAATAACCATTGACTTTGCTAATATGTTATCCACATTGGGCATATTGTGAATATAACCAAGGAAAAGATAATAAAAAGTAAGTGCAAAGGTAGGCTGTATTTGATAATCTAGTTCTAGCCTCCTATGATTAATTTTTACGAGGGTGCTTGAAAATCATTGGATTTATTGCCAAAACAGCTAAATATTATTATATCACTAAAACTAACAAAATAAAAGTAGAGGGCATAGCCAACTTTTGAATTAAGCCTTTGTGATTGATACATTGACATAGCACTGAGGACAATTGTGTCACACGATTATACTTCAAGATTTGCATACACAAATTCTTCAACATAGAGTCTGATGAGACATTCTAGGTAGAATGAGATAGTAATCTGTTAAGATGAGAGGATATACAGACAGTTCAGTATATGCAGCCACTCAGTGCTTTAAAAAGTATTATTGGCCTTCCACATTCCCCATTTTTGCCTATTTGTCATGCAAAATGTTTTCCAATTTCACACAAAAAATATGATAAAAAGAGAAATGGAGCAAACACAAACATCAGTTTTTACATTTTAAAAAACAAGTTACAAACATGCAAAATTAAGCCATGAGCCCCAATACATAAAATAAAAAAGTTTCTGGCTCACTATCCCAAATCTCTAAGCACATTTAAATAACTTCAATTGTTTTTTCTTGGTATCACTCCAATGGCCATTTAACTATAAGATTACCCACCACTTCAAGGCAAAACCTCTTAGGGAAGTCCTACACTAAAAAAATACAAACATACAAAATTAAGCTCTGTGCTCAAACTCCCGCAACTACTAGGTGGCAGCAATGACTATAGTGCACATCACTGATGTGCATAGGGATTAAAGATAATGCGCAAAAAAACAACTTACCCAATACCAAATTGTCCATCTGTAAAACATTAATTGCCCCTTTAGTTGCTCAATTAAACCACTAACCAAATTTAATTGATCAATAGAGATGTTGCGAACCGTCCGCGAACTTCTCGCGAACGGTTCGCCACGGTTCAACTCCGGTCAGCTGACACATCCCGGCCAATCCCCGGCAGACCCTCCCTCCCAGACCCTCCTACTTCCTGGACAGCATCCATGTTGAAGGCAGCTTCAACATGGATGCTGTCCAGAAGGTGGGAGGGTCTGGGAGGGAGGGTCTGCCGGAGATTGGCCGGGATGTGTCAGCTGACCGGAGTTCGCCACGAACGGTTCGTGGCTAACCGCGGCGAACCGTTCGCGAGAAGTTCGCGGACGGTTCGCGACATCTCTATTGATCAATAGATGGAATTTGAGTATGCACACTCAAGCTTGGTTACTGCAAGCCAAGATAACGACTTATTAATGTGAAGTAGACTGCATGGTTGCAAGATTTATCCCATTATGCCACAGTCACAATATTCCGGAAGAGATTGGAAAAGAATGCTGAGCTATATCACTTTGGAAAGGCTTAAAAGTTGGGACTCCAATGAACCCCAGCGAGAGCCATTTTCAAATTGAGATCATAGTGGAAGATCTTCCTAGGAGAGGCTGGTTTACCAAAATTCCACCAAGAGTACACAGTTTTTAAAAACACTCAGGACTACATGTAGGGAACTGTAGGTCTCTTTGGCCTCTCTGGCTATCATCAGCAGTCATGATTCAACATTAAGGAAGTGAAAGGGCAAAATGGAATTCATGATTCCATTTGCTATGTCAAATTAATTAGGTTGCACAACTGGTATTTTTGTTAATCATGGGAGATTTTACATATCCAGACACTGATTGGGCAAGTAGAACAAGTAGTTCAGTTAAGGGAAACAGGTTTTTGAACCTGGTAAATAATACTTTCATGTCTAAATTAGCAGAAGCACCAAATGGAATGGATGATTGTCTGGATCTTGTCATGTTGACTTATTTTCAAACATTCAAGTTAGGGAGCACTTTTGAAATAGTGACCATCCATAACGAGCATATTAGGCTAATACGGGACATTGACTCAAAAGCAACATGTTATTACCCTAATACTGATCCACTTCTTTACCACGTGTATATCTACTTAACTGCGGTGTTTGTCAAAATTCTAACCTATTACTGAAAAATAAAAATTGTCTAAAAAAAAAAATGCCAGTGCACAGACAGTTTTTTCAACCTATATGGATCTCTTCAGGGTGACCTTGTTTTTTGGTTCGATATTTAATTTTTTTAAAAAGGCATCAAATCAGGCTGTTGGTATGCAGGTATTAAGATGGCTGTATGTGCATGCTGGGTACTAAACATCAGTGGGAGTTTAGGAAATCCAGTTGCTGCTTTTAAATATTTAAATATCCAGCAGGACATAGTGAAAAGCACAGTTTGCAGCAATTAAAGGGACACTATAGGCACCAAGACCACTTCAGCTCATTGAAGTGGTCTGGGTGCAATATCCCTGTCCCCATAGTCCTGCAATGAAAATCTTTGCAGTTTTAGAGAAACTGCCATAATTCAATAAAACACTAGACCACTAGAGGCCCTTCCTGCTTGCTAGGTGACATTTTTCGGCACCTGACGCTGGATGTCTTTACACTCTGCATGAGGACATCGAGCATCAGTAAAATCCCGGTAGAAAGCATTGCAACATTGCGATCTACGCATATGTACATTAGCCCCCCCCCCTGTCGAATGACATTGGAGGAGGCAGAGCACTGACCCATGGCCAAGGGAGATTGGTGCTGAAATTGGATGAGTACAGCATGGGGTATTTAACCCTTTCCGTGCTGGGAGGGGGGGAGTGCACAGGAAGGGGAGGCAGGGGGAACTATAGTGTAAGGAATACAACTTTGTATACCTTATATCAAGGGTTCCACGCCAGTCCTCAAGTACCCCCTACTAGTCCAGGATTTAGGGATTACCCTGTTGTGTCTAAAGTGTTTTTTTTCCTTTTTCTAAAAACACCTTAAACATAACTGGGTAATCCCAAAATCCTGGACTGTTAGGGGGTACTTGAGGACTGGGTTGGGAACCACTGCCTTACATAACAAACGCTTTAAGGCAACTGTGAAAATTAAGGTAAATTTGGTATCAGGAGTTGTTGAAGTGGCATATATAACATGCATATATTAAATAAGAAAGATATATTATGAAAATCTCCAGTGCATTATAATCAATTAAATGCACTTAAATTATGTAGGTGTCTTGTACTAATAAGAGATTTTTTTAATGCAGGATAATGAATGGTAATCTTGGTCACCATTATCCATTTGACCATAATTAATTCATGGAGAGGATAGAGAATCCTCAATGGTGTATTTTATTTTTGTCGCGAGGCTTGGTTACACAATCCAAGACTTTGTTACAAAATTCAAAAGGCCACATGTAGCAAAAATGTAATTACATAAATAAAAGAAAATGCATTTGCCTCCTTTGGTACATTTTGCATGTTTCCTTTTGTTTATAATGTCACGTACTTTGGACACAAGTATTGTATTTTTACAGCTCATTTGATATAATATATTGCATGTAGGGGTATTTGTGTTTCTAGATCAGGTGTAAAAAATAACCACTATTGCATATTTAAGCAGAATATTCTACATAATTAAAAAACAAAAACAAAAAAACTATAAGAGCAAAGGGCATCTTTTACATTCCTTTCAAGAGATAAACGCACAGAACAGACATGTGGCCATATAATATTTTTCTACAGAGTGAAAAACAGTGCTAGATAGAAAGGATTATAGATGTGAATTTACAATGCAATACATGAGCTAAAAGAATCTAATTAGATTTTGTGACTTTACACTCAAGGCAAGATTTCCATTTCAGGCTCCAAGAGGCAAAAGGTCACCAGGAGTCACAAACCTCTTGTTAAACGTCTTCATGATCTGCAGTTACTTGTACACTACCACAAGAAGACCACATATATGGTGGTTGTGGTTAGTGCACTAGTGTTTTTTTTAGTTTTACAATAAAGGATTTTATAGATCTTTCACTCATTTATCATTTGGGACAGATCCATTCTCTTTTACTATTACGTATTCCAGTATTACCCCCTCATCTGATTCCATCCGATTGTTTTTGGACCATTGTTGGGCCATCACTTAATTAACTATCTTCATGATCTGTATTCACTAAACTGTGAGTTGCACAGGCATCCGCATTGAACCTCCATTCATCTCCCTGAGATGAATGCTGGACCTGGATACAGGACAAGGACATTATTTTTTAAATATATGAGTTAGCTATATATCTGCTAACTGTGGTTAGAATGAGGTTGTGATGGTGTTGGAGTGTGTTCAACAGGATTACTTGGAATAAAAGAAAATCACACTACTCCCTTTAATAGCCACAGATTCGAATACAATGCATGTAAAAGAGACACTACAGACCCTTACAACAATTTAGCTTGCTGAAGTTGTTTGTGTTTCAAGAGTGTCTAATTTTACAATACCTACAGATTTTAATAGAAATTAGCACTTTCATAAATTACCTTTTTTTTTTACCATATCTGACATTTTGACCTGTTACTTCCTGGTTGTTTAGTTCAGTGGAGCTAAACTCAAGAGGCAGCAAGTGCTCAGAGCAGCATCCTTGCAAAGACTTCTCATTAAACTGCATTGGGAAGCCTGTTATTGGACAGCTGCATAAAGTCTGGGCTGAGTAAGGGGGGAGGGAAAGGGAAGGGGGAGGAAGGGGGGATTGCAAAGGCTTCAGTCAAAATATCTGAAACTTTTGAAAGCTATTTTTAGATATACTCTTAATGAAAATGTGCTAAATAAAATATTTTTTAACAGTAATATATATATATATAAATATATATATATATTTTGCATTTGGGCAATGGACTGTCACTTTAACCATTGGAGGAGAGTATATTTGCTCTCACTGCACTATCTTGCATTACTTTTGCAAGTTTAACTCATCATTTTTTATCTACGTGGATAAATTATACACAACAACAATGTCCTTGCTGCCATCTTTCTCAGTATCCTCTTTGTAAAGTAATAATAGTAAAAATAATATTAATAGAATATCGAGACAATTAACATATAACTTAATATTTGATTAGAGATGATAACTAAAGTAATACAAATCAGAAAATTTTAAAATAATTAGTCCAGTATGCATTCCCTTTTCTGTTTATGTATAAAACCTAAACATCAATCACACATTTTATTCATTACATAAAATAATTAGGCATGTTTGTAAGAGTGTTTTGCATTGTTTCCAAATGTAGCTTTTTATTAATTAGTGGTAATTAGTCTGACTTAAACCCTAGCTTTCCACATTGTGTTGCTATCAGCCCTGGGCATCTGCCTTTGATGTCTGTTACAGTATATTTAATGTTAAGCTATAAACAAGCGGTATGCTTTGTTTAACCCATGATTTGATGCCCCGGAAGCTTTTTTTGTAAACTAAAAGGCCAAAGGAACTCAGTCATGATATACATTGACTTCCTGACTTCTACTCTCTTATACTAAGCTTATGATCTCCCTGATAATGTGTGCCCTGATAATGCATTAAAACAAATGTTTACTTATATCTCTAGGGAAATGGGTATTTTCTGGAGTCCAGAACTGCTCCCTTTCCAGTTGATGATACACTTTAACTCCCATAATTCTCTGCAGTCCTAAACCCCTAGTCACCCTCTCCCCCCCCAAAAAAATATCCCCTACCTACCCCCCTCACCCTAAAAATGATGAGGGGGGGACCTTTAACTAAGTACCTGTAAAAAAAAAAAAAAATTTACTATTCGATGTCTTCTTTCTTCTAAAATCTTATTTTTTCAGCCCCAAAACAGGCCAAACAAAAAAACCATAATAACCGACGCAATTTAAAAAAAAAAAAACTGAGCGCAACAAAAAATAATCCATGTTCACCTGGCGAAGGCTCCGCACAGACTGATCTCTGCAGGGCGGGGGCAGGCTTATAAAGCCTTGCCCCGCCCTGCAATTAGGCTCGGAGCACTCTGGTGGGTTTAAGCCATCCAATCAGATTGCTCTGACAGGTAAATGAAGAGACTGACAGGTAAGTCTCTACATTTACCTATCACAGCACTCTGATTGGTTGGCTTGAAATCCACCAATCAGAGTGCTCTGTGTCATTTTACACAGCGTGGGAAAGTTCTTTGGAATTTTCCCACGCTGTGTAATTTGACTCATAACACTCTGATTGGTTACTTAATCCACCAATCAGAGTGTTGTTCTGAGTCAAATTACACAGCATGGGAAAATTCCAAAGAACTTTCCCACGCTGTGTAAAATGACACAGAGCACTCTGATTGGTGGATTTCAAACCAACCAATCAGAGTGCTGTGACATGTAAATGTAGAGACTTACCTGTTAGTCTCTTCATTTACCTGTCAGAGCACTCTGATTGGATGGCTTAAACCCACCAATCGGAGTGCTCTGAGCCTAATTGCAGGGCAGGGCAAGGCTTTATAAGTGGGGTGGGGGCTCGGGAGGGGGGACCTTTTTTTTTAAATTTTATTTTAACAGTGAGCAGCCACATGCCCCTACTCATGGTATAGCGAGTAGGAAACATAATCTACTAATACTAAGTAATCTTTACTTAGTATTAGTAAATTTGGCTGAAAGACCAATTTAGGTCTTTCAGCCTTTTAGTAGATAGCTCCCTAATACCATGGGAATTAGGGAGTTATCTACTTATTCATTCCTGTCATTACATTGACAGGCTAAGTAACTTACATTTTATATTAATGTATGTTACTTGATTGTTGTAAGTGTTGCAATACTTTTTTATTTAAAATGGTATACAATGTAACATTCTTCTTCTTTCACTTGGTAAGTATATTAGTACTTAGGCAATACTGTGCTTCGGAACTTCGGCACTTTGACACTTCGGCAACTTCGGAACTTCGGCACTTTGACACTTCGGAAATTCGGTAATTTCGGAACTTCGGCAATTCGCCACTTCGGACATTCGGGTACTTCCAAATGTCCGAAGTGGCGAATTGCCGAAGTTCCGAAATTACCGAATTTCCGAAATGCCCGAAATTCGTCAGAATTCATATTCGGACTGAAACGAATTGCACATGTCTAACATATTGCACTATTAGATTTCTCGTTTTCTTGTCTTGCATATATGTATGGATTACACTAAGAAATCTTCTACCGATCATATTGTTGACACAAGGACCTACTGCCTACCCAAGAATTTCTATTGCAGTGCAAAATTAATTTTAAAGGGGTACTCATAATTATTTATAGACTATTTTTAAGATTGCTTTGGACTATTTGATTTATCCACACCTACTGTATGTTATTGATAATATCACTTTATTGTCGTTCCTGCACTTTTGTGGCGCAGACATTTTTTTCTTTGTTGTTCATATATATATATATATATAGATATATATATATATATCTATCTAAACAGGAAAGTAGAAAATAGCACCCCAAGGACTTCATAAGAGTATGGTGAAAAAAATAACTTAGCTTTTATTCAGCAACTGCCACAAAGTATTGTTTCAGTTCTGTTACAGAACTTTCGTCAGGATAAGGTGCATTGTAAAAAACAGCAAATAAATAACAAAAAAATACATATTACATTAGTGCAATGTATTGTATACAGGTGGTGCTTACCCCTCTCCCAGTGTGGTTCCCATGGAAACCGCCGAAAAAACGCGGGTAGAATTAACCTCTGTAAGTGTATTCTACAGCGGGATCGTGTAGCTATCTGACCTTGCATTCTGACGGGTGCCGAGACTGTCGGCTGGGACGCAGTTAGATTTGTGTATATGTTGCTATGGCAACTTGCCGCGAGTGTCTAGCCGGGCGGGGGAGTTTGAAAACCTGTAAAGGGGAAGAATGTGCGTACGATCGCACTGTGAGTCCACTGATCTAGTGGCATATTATAAAGGGAAAAGGGGAGAGGGGATGACGTTTAAAGGTACAAGGAAGGCAAAGGTTGGCCAATCCTTATCAGGAGACAGGTCCTAGGAAGGACTAAGCGTGGGGAGAATGTGTGGGGAGGAGATAGCACCAATCTTCAACCTATCTTCACGTCAACTCACGACCCTGGAGAACAAACTCCTGATGAAAGGCCTATCCTTTGTACCTACTACTCACCCCAATCCTCTTACTCAGGAAGTAGAAATATATAAATTCGGGGGAACACTAAGACTGAAGGACTTCTTCAAACAACAGAGCACACCCAGCCTACCAATCAACAGGTTTAAAGCCAAGAGTACCTAGGATCCTCTACCCAACCAACCTACTATTAAAACGTTCTTGAAATCCCTAAACTTTGAAACTCAACTACACCTTAATCAACCAACCAAACGGAAAACCAATATCACGAAAGAAGAACGAGAATGTATAACCTCACTAGCCAAAGACCCCAACCTTATCATCCGGCCAGCAGACAAGGGCGGTGGAATAGTGCTGTTAAATTATACAGACTACAGACAAGAGATCCTTACACAACTCGGGGATTCAATCACGTACTCTAAACTAGCCGCTGACCCTACTACAACAATTATGCTAAACATTCAACATACTTTACAACGAGGTCTGGAAGCAACCTTTATAACCCAAGAGCACTACGATTTTTTACTACTGAAGAACCCAAGGACGCCAGTCATCTATACGCTGCCAAAAATACATAAAGATCCCAAATCACCACCAGGAAGACCCATTGTTTCAGCAATAGGTCGGGCACTAGAACCAATAGCCAAATGGCTGGACTACTTGTTTAAGCAACCCATTGAGGAATTACCCACATGCATTAAAGACACTCCAAGTCTTCTCAAACTACTGCAACAATTCACTGGACTGGAGCCCGACATCACCTTCATAACATGTGATGTAAAAAGCCTATACACGATCATTCCACACGATACGGGCATCAACGCCATGCGGAGGATACTGGCATCATCAACATCATACACGGGACCACCAATCGAGTACATAATGGAACTTCTTCATCTGGTACTCAGTCAAAACTATTTCAGATTTGAACAGACTTGCTACAAACAAATTGCGGGGACTTCAATGGGAGCTGCCATGGCCCCGATGTATGCCAACAGCTACATGTACATATTTGAGCAAGAACAGATACTTACACCATTCCATGACAGCATACTGTTTTATCGTCGCTTTATCGATGACATCTTCATCATCTGGAAGAACGTAGGACCCACCCCAGATGAAATGCTCAACACTATCAACAGCCTGGACACACCAGTTCGCCTCACAATGACTACAAGTGACAAACAGATTGACTTCCTAGATGTTCGTTTATACCAGGAAGATGGCAGAATAGCATATACGCTATTCAGTAAACCAACAGACAGGAACACTCTCCTTCATGCCAAAAGTCACCACCCTAAACACCTTATGAGTTCACTCCCACAGTCACAATTTATGAGAGTGATACGTAACAACTCTAACGCAGTTAACACCCAGCACCAACTACAAGCTATGTGGGATAAGTTCCTGTCACGAGGCTACAACCCAAGAGACTTAACAAAGGCATTGGATAGGTGCTATGAAGCACCGGCACACTACACAGTAAAAACCGACAGACTGACCTTTCCTATTACATACACAACAATATCGGATGATATTAAATGGTCAGTTGACCAGAACTGGAGAATTCTACAGAACAACACAAGCCTACCAGCACAATTTAAGCAGCGGCCAATGATGTGCTATCGGAGGGGAAGTAATCTAAGGGACCTACTGGTCAAAACTGACCCCACACACTGCTACAGCCAACCAAATACACATTAGAACCTGGGATGCTACAGATGCTTAGGCTGTGTAACATGCAGCCACATGATCCCTAGCAAATCTTTTACCCATCCCCACACAGGCAAAAAATACCTCATAAAACATAGACTTACCTGCACAAGCGACTTTGTGGTATATAAACTGGGGTGCCCTTGTGGTTTAACGTATGTGGGGAAGACCGACCTACCACTACGTGAGAGAATATGTAATCACCGCTCTAGCATACGGGTAGCCTACAGAGACAAAGGCTCAGAACTGCCAGTGGCTAAATATTTCCTGGAGTTTAATCATCCTCTTCCCACAATGAAATTCCTGGCAAACGATCATATCCCACAACCTGTACGAGGTGGTGATCGCAAAAAGCTCCTATTACAAAGGGAGCTACACTGGATTAGAACACTTGACACAGTACAGCCTAAAGGACTTAATGAAAAGTACACACTGGGCATCTTCATTTGATCAACGCTTAATAGACATTCCCAGGGCAGGATCATAGCCCCATATTGTCTACTAGTCATTACATTTGTTTATGCATACCTAGCCCTCCGGCAAGAGGATCACTCTCCCTTGCTTATATCAAGGTCTAACACTTATGATTTACATATCAGTCATTCTCCCTAGTAAGCATTATTGTGTATATATTTATGCATGTAATTATTGTAATTATTATGATTGTTTCACATGTGATATGGATGTTTATTATGTACTAGGTGACATTATGCATGATATGTTAGAATCATTCCATCCAACTGCAGGCATATGTGTTTATATTCATGCATGTACCTACTGATGTTGTTTTATATGGTATGTGGATGTTTATTAGGCACTTTGCAATATTATGCTAGACATGCTACCATAGTGCAACCAGGCACTGCACATCTATTTTAGGCTCAGAGAGCTAACTACCTAAACATAGCATGCTGAATTAGCTAATATGATCTTCGCTGTACTTTACCTTTGTTGATATCTAATGTGTGTATTCATACTATAAATATATGCCAATCTTGTGCAAAGGGATCCCTGCTATAGTCCTACTTTCCCTTTAACTCTATCAGCACTACAAACTGTTATTTAGTGCCTACTAAGGATAGGACTCGTCTTTCCTATATATACATCCTCAGTGTAGCACTGACCCAGGAGTAAGCTCTTCCCTAGTACTCCTTTAAGCCATTAGGCAGCAAGACTTATTCTGTTTCAAATTATAATCCATGGGCACCCCTTCATTGAATCCCCTACCCCAGAGCTCTCCTCCTCACACATTCTCCCCACTCTTAGTCCTTCCTAGGACCTGTCTCCTGATAAGGATTGGCTAACCTTTGCCTTCCTTGTACCTTTAAACATCATCCCCTCTCCCCTTTTCCCTTTATGATATGCCACTAGATCAGTGGACTCACAGTGCGATCGTACGCACATTCTTCACCTTTACAGGTTTTCAAACTCCCCCGCCCGGCTAGACACTCGCGGCAAGTTGTCATAGCAATATACACAAATCTAACTGCGTCCCAGCCGACAGTCTCGGCACCCGTCAGAACGCAAGGTCAGATAGCTACACGATCCAGCTGTAGAATATACTTACAGGGGTTAATTCTACCTGCGTTTTTTCGGCGGTTTCCATGGGAACCACACTGGGAGAGGGGTAAGCACCACCTGTATACAATACATTGCACTAATGTAATATTTATTTTTTTGTTATTTATTTGTTGTTTTTTACAATGCACGTTATCCTGACGAAAGTTCTGTAATAGAACTGAAACGTTGATACTTTGTGGCAGTTGCTGAATAAAAGCTAAGTTATATTTTTCACCATACTCTTATGAAGTCCTTGGAGTGCTATTTTCTACTTTCCTGTTTATATCATTTTGCTTTACTAGCACCGGGCTCTAATATAAGACTACTGGAGTGCAAGCATTTGGACATTTTTATATATATATCTATATATATGGGTAAATATATATTTTACTGTTCCATCTTTTTCCCTCTATTAGTTACTTCTCACTGGACCTGTGAATAAAATCAACATTTATTGACTACCAAATCATAATTTTTTCCCATCAATTAATTTTTTGTGGGTGCCAAAAGTCAGAATTCAGAATTATAAATCAAAGTGAAAATGTCATGTTTCAGTGGATTCATGATTGGGCTACATTTCTGCTCAGAGTTCTGGTCCAAATTCAGAGAAATTGCAGTTCAAGATTAAATTAATCTCTAAGTCTAATATATGTGTAAGAGTAATTATGTGTTTATGTACTTATGTAATATGTCACATGATTAAAATATCGGTAAGTAGGGGAAATTTTCCACATTTAAAATAAAAAATGAAAAAATCTGCTTGCACAATGTATAGATTCAATGCTATTGTTTACAATAAAGGCAAACTGGAATAAATTGAATTGGAGAGTTTTTATAATTCTGCTATTGTAGCCTACATTTTGAAACTTTGAGTTCGCTTTGAATTTCCCGTAAGTCTCTCTTTACAGAATAACCATTTGAGTTTAAAATTCTACTTAATCGCACAATGCTTGAGAAATGTAAAATGTATTACGTTTATTAGAAAGGCCTGGCTAATTTATTATAAACCCCTATAGATCTAGTTAACATATTATCAAGTCTTATTAAATAGAAATGCCTTTTAAGCACACTCTTTGAAGCTTAATGGCATTTTGAGAAGAATGATGCATGGCCTTGACTCTGGAATTGCACACACAGAATTGGAATAGCAAGACATTCTGGGTCATGACTCCTGTCCAGTGTTGGTGCCCCAAGCAATACTTTGATTGTCTTTATACAAAGGCATACACCTCTTGGAATGCTTGGCTAGTGGGACTGACAGATTCCCTGTAATCACACCTTTGCTGTTGATTTTCAGTCATCCGTCCTGCAGGTGAGGGTGTAGACTCTGCCAGACAGCAATAAACTAAGCAAGAACATGGAAGTACATGATGTAAAAATATGGAGAGTTTCTTATGTTTGTAAATTTCCAAAACTTAACAATAAAGAAACACAGTGTAACTGGTGACGTGATGGCTGATGGTGATAAAGTATATTTGGGATTAGGTTGAGACATAAGGGTTGATCTTTCAGCAGATTGAGGTTTGTTTTGCCTGCGGCTGAAACAGGATAACTAACTTTGTCTACTTTTCTTGTATTTATCTTATTATACCTGCATGGTACAGACAAATGACAGAGATTTGTTTTTGAAGAGAAATTAATCAAATTTAATTAATAATAAAAAAACAAAACAATTGGGTTTCCCAATTACTTTTTCCCGTGGAACCCTTTGACCTGGTATAACAACACTGTGGAAACCCCCCTAAATATGTGTGCCGTAGAGTAGCGCAAATCTTTCAATGAGCAGAGTGTAATGTTTTCTTTTGCTGGTTTAATTGTTGACAATTGTATTCGCGTGTCTGCTGTTGCATCAAGTCAGTTTCCATACTTGTTTTTTGTTGCAGAGTAAAGCGAGAATGCAGTTTCACATAAGTATGTGCTGGTGAATGGCAGCAAAACTTTGATTGCCTGCTTGGACAATTCTGGGTATTCTTTGATTAAATCACCCTATAAAGCAATAATTTGAAATTTTTGGGTTAGTTGACTGTCAGAAGTTATATCGATCAGAAAAATTGTCTGGCTTGTCTTTTATGAATGGATTTAGAACCCAGTCATTATTTTGTTCATTCAATAATGGAAAATACTGATTGATAGATGTGATTAAATTGGGAAGATGATCTAAAATTTCATTGTGAATTTCATCTTCAAGTTAAATTTCTGATTCTTCAAGAAAATCCTTAAGTGTTGCCAAAGAGTTCAAATTATTTGCTCAACAGATGAGGTCCAAAGCTGCAGCTTACGAGACAGTGAAAATATTTTATCTCTTGCATTAAAAATATTAGTGTTTTTTTAACTTGTAGTGATAAAACATACATCATTTAATTTTGTGAATATGTCTGCTATGATATGCTACTTTGGATAACCACAAAATGTTTGTTAATCGACCAGATAATCCAAATTTTGATCCTGTAAATATGCAAACAACTCTTGACGCAATTCAAACATTCTAACAAGGACTTTACCTCATGATAGCCAAATGACTTCTGAATGCAAAAGCAGAGCAGAGTGGTGACTACCCATATCTTCACTCTCACTTTCACCTCATATCTTTTAAATAGTCGTGACTGTAATGGTCGACTTTTTATAAAATTAATCATCTGGACCGATTCACACAGATTTTAGTGAGACTGAAATATTTTTAGCTACACGTGCATGTCTGTGAAGAACACAGTTAGAACTGGTGCTGTTTTTTGCTGCACTTCTTATTCGTGCCACAGCGCCTGACACTTTTCCAACCATTGCTTGTGCACAATCACTGCACACATCTACACACTTGTCCCAATTTATACAGTGTGTCCTCATGAACTTCTGGAAACAGTTAAAGATGTTCTGATTTTTTAGCCAGACTTGGAGCAAAAAGATTTGAACACGTTGAAACAGATCTCAGTAACTCACTGCAAAGGATGCTGCGTTTTACAAAGCTCTTAGAAAGAACGCAACTTAAGCAGGATTTTTGAGTCAGACTTGAAGCAAAAAGATTTGAACACTTTGAAACGGATCTCACTACCTAACTGAAGAGGATGCTGATTTTTATAAAGCTCTTAGAAAGAACTTAAGCAGGATTTTTAAGTCAGACTTGGAGCAAAAATATTTGAACACTTTAAAACAGATCGCAGTAACTCACTGCAAATGATGCTGTGTTTTACAAAGCTCTTAGAGTGAACTTAACTTGAGCAGGATTTTTGAATCAGACTTGGAGCAAAAAGATTTTAACACTTAGAAACAGATCTCACTACCTGAAAATGATGCTGTGTTGTATAAAGCTCTTAAAAAGAATTTAACGTAAATGCATCAGTCTTGGAGTACAACAAACACTTTAATACAGATCTCACTATCTAATTACACTGTTTTGCTAACAGCTCAGATTTTTGTAGCAAAAGCAATGTTTTTTGAATGGATTAATAAAGATAGTAAGCAGAATATATATATATATATATATATTTACTTCAAAGCTCTTGAATTCCAACGTAAAATTATACATGGTACCTGGTGCTCTAGTCACATGGGAAATATAATAGTACAAATATACCGGCACTCTAAATCCAGTGGTTGATGTTTCAACCCCTAAGCGGTCAATGTTTCAGCCCCTCCGCTTAGGGGCTGAAACATCGACCACTCGATTTAGAGTGCCGGTATATTTGTACTATTATATTTCCCATGTGACTAGAGCACCAGGTACCATGTATAATTTTACGTTGGAATTCAAGAGCTTTGAAGTAATTTTATATATATATACACCCTGTTTCAAATTATTATGCAAATTCTATTTAAGTGTCACAAAGATTAAATATTTTGTTTTTCAGTTTAACTCATGGATGGCATTGTGTCTCAGGGCTCTTTTGATCACTGAAAACAATCTTGGACACCTGTGATAATTAGATTGCCAGGTGAGCCCAATTTAAAGAAAAACTACCAAAGGAGGGTGTTTCACATTATTAAGCAGAGCACCATTTTCATGCAATATGGGGAAGAAAAAGGATCTCTATGCTGCCGAAAAGAGTGAAATAGTTCAATACCTTGGACGAGGTATGAAAACATTAGATATTTCACGAAAACTTAAGCGTGATCATCGCACTATTAAGAGATTTGTGGTTGATTAAGATTAAGATAAAGGCACATTTAGGAAGATTTCTGCAAGATCCATGCATCGGATCAAGAGAGCAGCTGCTAAAATACCATTACATAGCAGCAAACAGATATTTGAAGCTACTGGTGCTTCTGGAGTCCCATGGACATCAAGGTGTAGAGTCCTCCAGAGTCTTGCAACTGGGCATAAACCTTCTATTCGGCCACCACTAACCAATGCTCACAAGCAGAAACTGCTGCTTTGGGCAGAAAAATACATGAAAACTAATTTTCAAACAGTCCTGTTCACTGATGAGTGCCGTGCAACCCTGGATGGTCCAGATGGATGGAGTAGTGGATGGTTGGTGGACGGCCATCCTGTTCCAACAAAGCTGCGACGTCAGCAAGGCGGTGATTAAGTCATGTTTAGGTCAGAATCATGGGAAGAGAGCTGGTCTATGAGGGTGGGAGGCAGTTTACATCCAAACAGCAGCTCTGGGAGGCTATTCTGACATCTTGCAACCAAATTCAAGCAGAAACTGTCCAAAAACTCACAAGTTCAATGGATGCAAGACTTGTGAAGCTGCTATCAAATAAGGGGTCCTATGTTAAAATGTAACGTGACCTGTAAATATGTTTAACAAGTTAAAATGTTGTTAGAAGTATGATTGAAATAGCTTTTGATTTCAGTAAATATGCTGCAAAGACAACAAATGACAATTTTCAGTTCTGTACAACCTATAAAGTGTTTTGACACTTACTGTGCGTAATAATTTGGAACAGTGCATTGTAAGTTTTTTATGTTTTGAAAAAATACTGTTATCATTAGGTTTATTCAATAAAATTTGAATTGTACTCTTAATAGTTGATAACATGAGAATTACGCTGACTGTTATTTAAATCAATTATTTAGGTAAATGAGAAAAATATAATTTGCATAACAATTTGGAACAGGGTATATATATATATATATATATATATATATTCTGCTTACCATGGGCGTCCGCAGGAATTTTTCCAGGGGTGGGCATAATTGTAATGACATCCATGCTTGGTACCTTTTTGACAGTGTCATGAAAGGGAAGGGGCATAGCCATTATCACATAAAGCCAGGGTGAATAGCGTTTTCACAACTATGGTGTCAGGAAGATAGGTTTGTATTCCTGACACTATAGTGTTCCTTTAAGCAAATTAAAGGACATTTCTGGTCACCATAACAATTTCACCTAAATGAAAATGCTATGATGCCAGGAAGCCCCTGAGTGCTCGCTTTCCTTTAAGGGGTTAAATCGCTCTCAAATGGTTTAACCCCAAAGGCTTCCTCCAGCTCCAGGTCGCTCAGTGGTATTTGGCTTCTGAAACAGAGTGTCAGGAAGTGCAGATTGACGCCAGGCATGGGTGCCGCTGATTGGCTAGAGTGGTCAGTTGACGCTCTAAGCCAATCGCTAGTTCCCGGTTCATAAAATATTTTTACTTTTTTATGAATGGGGAGTTACTGATTGGCTTAGAGTGCCAGCTGACCGCTCTAGCCAATCAGCAACACCCCTACCCAACGGCACTCTGTGCTTCCTGACACTCAGTAAATAAAAGTGAACACATTAACACCGATATTTTTTTACCTTTGGAGATGAGTAGGTCCAGCGTTTCCCTGCCAGGCCCAGGTACCAAAGCCTTATGATATGGTGTCCAGAATAAAGTGGAGGGTTCACTTCATTTGTCCTTCCTGCTCCAATCTCCTTTTCCTCTCCTTCATTTGACAGTCTTTTTTTTTTCTTCTGACACTGTTTTCTATCCTTGGCCCCTTCTGCTCTTTTATCTTTCTGCTACTTTCTGCTTATTTTG
>OW240914.1:133684236-133748708 GCA_933207985.1 Pelobates cultripes | reverse complement strand
GTTTCAATCAGCAGAGAGAAGCAGGGATAGATGCAGCTTCCTATCCCTGTCTCTCTCCATACACAGCGCCACCTACTGGCCGGCGCCGGTATTGCAGTTCATTTTAAATCTCACACGAAAAAAGCAGAACAAGCTGAAAAATCCAGGGGGGGCCCCCCCTTGCCCCCCCCTGCGGACGCCCATGCTGCTTACTATCTTTATTAATCAGTTCAAAAAACTGAAACGTCGACCACTGGACTTATTGGAATAAAGAAGATTGATTTACTAAAACCTTGGAGTGCTGGTATTTTTGTACTATATATATATATATATATATATATATATATATATATATACACTGCTCAAAAAATAAAGGGAACACTTAAACAACACAATGTAACTCCAAGTCAATCACACTTCTGTGAAATCAAACTGTCCACTTAGGAAGCAACACTGAGTGACAATCAATTTCACATGCTGTTGTGCAAATGGGATAGACAACAGGTGGAAATTATAGGCAATTAGCAAGACACCCCCAATAAAGGAGTGGTTCTGCAGGTGGTGACCACAGACCACTTCTCAGTTCCTATGCTTCCTGGCTGATGTTTTGGTCACTTTTGAATGCTGGCGGTGCTTTCACTCTAGTGGTAGCATGAGACGGAGCCTACAACCCACACAAGTGGCTCAGGTAGTTCAGCTCATCAGGATGGCACATCAATGCGAGCTGTGGCAAGAAGGTTTGCTGTGTCTATCAGCGTAGTGTCCAGAGCATGGAGGCGCTACCAGGACAGTACATCAGGAGACGTGGAGGAGGCCGTAGGAGGGCAACAACCCAGCAGCAGAACCCCTACCTCCACCTTTGTGCAAGGAGGAACAGGAGGAGCACTGCCAGAGCCCTGCAAAATGACCTCCAGCAGGCCACAAATGTGCATATGTCTGCTCAAACGGTCAGAAACAGACTCCATGAGGGTGGTATGAGGGCCCGACATCCACAGGTGAGTGTTGTGCTTACAGCCCAACACCGTGCAGGACGTTTGGCATTTGCCAGAGAACACCAAGATTGGCAAATTTGCCACTGGTGTCCTGTGCTCTTCACAGATGAAAGCAGGTTCACACTGAGCACATGTGACAGACGTGACAGAGTCTGGAAACGCCATGGAGAACGTTCTGCTGCCTGCAACATCCTCCAGCATGACCGGTTTGGCAGTGGGTCAGTAATGGTGTGGGGTGGCATTTCTTTGGGGGGCCACACAGCCCTCCATGTGCTCGCCAGAGGTAGCCTGAGTGCCATTAGGTACCGAGATGAGATCCTCAGACCCCTTGTGAGACCATATGCTGGTGTGGTTTGCCCTGGGCTCCTCCTAATGCAAGACAATGCTAGACCTCATGTGGCTGGAGTGAGTCAGCAGTTACTGCAAGACGAAGGCATTAATGCTATGGACTGACCCGCCCGTTCCCCAGACCTGAATCCAATTAGGCACATCTGGGACATCATGTCTCGCTCCATCCACCAACGTCACGTTGCACCACAGACTGTCCAGGAGTTGGCAGAGGCTTTAGTCCAGGTCTGGGAGGAGATCCCTCAGGATACCATCTGCCACCTCATCAGGAGCATAAAAGTTGGATCAGCCTGTAGTGTGTTTTTCCACTTTAATTTTGAGTGTGACTCCAAATCCAGACCTCCATGGGATGAAAAATTAGATTTCCATTTTTTTAATTTTTGTGTGATTTTGTTGTTAGCACATTCAACTATGTATTTCAGAAGAATATTTAGTTCATGCAGATCTAGGATGTGTTATTTTTGTGTTCCCTTTATTTTTTTGAGCAGTGTATATATATATATATATATTTTAAATAATTTAATGTCCCTAACAGAGAGTTTCAATGTCCCTACCTTACAGAGCCTTTCAATGTCCTTAACAGAGAATTTCAATGTCCCTACCTAACAGAGGCTTTCAATGTCCCTACGTAACAGAGCTTTCTATGTTCCTACCTAACAGAGCCTTTCAATGTCCCAAACAAAAATTTTAATGCCCATAAAAGAGCTTGCACTTCAAGGTCCACTCTCTATCACTCTCTACCACGAGTGATAGGAAATGGCTGATGGCAGGGCAGGCTGACTGATGGCTGGGCCAGCTCTCTGACGGCCGGGCTGGCTGATGGCAGGGTGGGCTCTGACGGTAGGGCTGGCTGATGGCAGGACAGGCTTAAGATTGTGCTCCCACAATCTGTTATGAGATCTGTGCTGTTTCCAACCTTCCGGAAATAGCAGGTAACGGCGGCCATCTTGGTTGTGGCGAATTGCCGAGGAACTCCAAATTTGTTCCTTCAGGTTCTGCGGAACGCCAATTGGGAAGAGCTGCTCTAAGGAATCCATAGGGCATAATGTATTCTAACACCATTTTTTGTGCAGATGATCCATGGGAAGACAGTCACATAGATGTTATATACTTATCCCAATATACATTTGTATTTGTGAGTTGTGAGAAATAAAACTACATGTAGAAATCCATACGTCTGTGGGAATTGCCATCTTAGTTACCTGTTAATCATAGTTATAAGAGCTGTATTTTGTACCTGGCAGTCAGCATTGAGAAAGTATACAGAGAAGAGGAAAGTGAAACAATTAGTCTATTTCTCCTCTTCATTAGCATTGCATGAATCTGAACTGGGTTATGATGTCATTTGTCAAGTTTTTAAAATTAACCCCTAATGAAAAAAGCAGTGTAGCACAAGTTACAGGTTATTTGCAATGTTCTATTTGTGTAAATTCCATAAAAGTGACATTTTCCTTGCAAATGAAAGCCATGCAAGTTCTGAGTGTTTATTTTTTTTTGGTATAATTTGAAGGGGTGAACCTGGGCTAGGCCTTCTTGTGCTAATAAGGCAAGTTACTACAGAAAACATCCAACAGAGCTTTGTTGAATCACTGACAAGCATTGATAGATTGAAATAAATGCATCATTGCATTCATAGATAGATTAGTATAGGTCAGCTATGTCAACAGTTGTAGATGAGCTAGAAGAATACTTTACTCATGATATATATATTAAAGATACACCTGTGCTCCCACTCTGTAGGAAAAAGGTTAGCCCAGGGTAATAAACATTTGAGGTTATTTAAGGACAATGCAGAAACATCACTTATCAAAGTGCTTGAAAGTCAGTCTGCATTTCTAATACAGGAGGAAGAATGGTTGAAATGATATCTTACATGGGAATAATTATTATTATTTAATGTGTTGTTATTATTATTCCATTATGTCTTATTCAATGTATGATCCAGGAGATAGAAAAAGGTCCAGACCTCCAAAGCTCAGTAAGGCAAAATTATTGGAGAATCGTTTTTTGTCAAGCTTGACAAAGCTTCTGATCCTAAACGCTTCCACTTTCCAATAATACCACTTACAGTTGACTGTGGAATATCTAGCAGGGATGAAATTTCACAACCTTATTGCAAAGGTGGCATCCTATTACAGTACCACGCATGAATTAACATCTCTTCAGAATGACTATTTTTCCCCCACAAATGTTTGTAAATGCAGACTTCAAGGCTAGGTGTTTAATTTTATACCCTGGCAATGGGTATGATTAAAACTTGAATTCTATACCTAAGAGGTGTGTCCCAATTCTTTTGTCCATAATGTGTGTGTATATATATGTTGATTGAAGCAGTGACTATTTTCTTTGGTGCTATACTGATATTTACTAAGATGGAAGGTATCTTTGGCAGTTTTGATCTGAAAATGTATAGTTTCATACCTTCTCTATTTGTACAGGTATGCTGTTACTATTGAAGTATTTAAAGGGACACTATAGTCACCAGAACAACTACAGCTTATTGAATTTGTTCTGGTGAGTAGAATCATTACCTTCAGGCTTTTTGCTGTAAACACTGTCTTTTCAGAGAAAATGCAGTGTTTACATTACAGCCTAATGGTAACTTCACTGGCCACTCCTGAGATGGCTGTTAGAGATCTTTCCTGGGTCATGGCCCCCTCTGCATGCAGACACTGAACTTTCCTCATAGAGATTCATTGATTCAATTAATCTCTATGATGAGATGCTGATTGGCCAGGGCTGTGTTTGGATCATGCTGGCTCTGCCCCTGATCTGCCTCTTTGTCAGTCTCAGCCAATCCTATGGGGAAGCATTGTGATTGGATCAGGCTACCACTTCTGATGATGTCAGCAGACTGCTTTTTTTTTTTTTAGGCAAACAGCATGCAGAGTTACAGCTTCAGGCTTGAATGCAGTAAGATTGTGCTATATTTATGGAGGCATGAGGGGCCCAGAGGGGCTAGATGGTGGCTTTAACCCTATAGAGTCAGGAATACATGTTTGTGTTCCTGACCCTATAGTGATCCTTTAATAAAACATTGAAATAAATAAAAAATAACAAGCAGGGGTTCGCAGCATCATTACCCAGTTCTGGAGTATAAGAATTATAATATATTTTCACTAATTTAATTAACCACTCTCCTATAGTTATAAAGATGCCTTCCTTCAGATGGTCCCGTGTGCAGAAACAGAGGAATTCCTTCTGTGCCTATGTCACGCACCAACAGAAAAAACTTTCTTGGATAAAAGAAAAAAGAAACTGATAAAATGTAATTTCCATAGAGAAACAGAATGGAATATAATTCATTATGAAGAAAAGTTGGCATGTATAAGAAAACAGTGAAGGTGGTATATTCAGTAAAGGAAAGGTGATATAATATATAAATTGATAATATGTAAATTATTAGGAATAGAGAAGATGTAGATAAATATATTAGGTAGGGAGGCAAGGTGGCATGGTTTATTAATAAGGGAGAGAAGTTAATGCAGTTTCATGAAAAGGAGGGGAGGTGGCATGATTTATTTGAGTGAGTAAAAAGGTACCATGAATTTTTCATGTAAAGGATAATGTGAATTATTAAGGAAATAGTAAGAGATGTGATAGAGAGGAGGAACAGTGTGTTATCATTTGTAATATAATATAGTTCAGCTAAAACAGTTTATTATAAGGCATTACATCTTTTCAATGCCATTTTTTTTTTAAACGAATCATTAAATAAGAACGGACACATATAAGACTGCCTCTATGTATCAACATGCAACTCTATCACTCTTTTCTGGAAGATTCAGAAGGGATGCCCTAGATAAGATCAACATAAAAATGTAAATTAAATGTTTAACAAAATAATTTGTATTCCTCACTATAAACAAAAGTTGAACCAGAGGGGGTGTGGTACTCACCCTTTAAACAAAAACAGGTAAAATAATTAAGTAGTATAATTTCAGTGTTACTATGTTTACCAACAGACAACTTCACCAAGTTCACTGTCTCCCAGGCCACTTATTTGTTCACAGAGGGGAAGGCAAACAAAGCATAGTTTTGATAGGTGGTTTTTACACTTGTACCTGTCAATGTTGTAAAGGGTTTGTTTAAAAATGACCCTAGGGTTATTGAATGAGTGTGTTTCAATTATTGTTTGAAACTCTATAGGGATTGATGAAGTCATGCAGTAAGGCTCTTAGAAGCACAACACTGTCAAGTCTTAAAGGCCACGTTGGGAAAAGGTTATAAGCGTAGTAGAGGAGTGAAGGTCAACATCTAATGTTAAATCTGGGAAATGGGTACAGAGGAAAATAAAATGCACTTGCGTGATGCTGTTGCTGATACTGAGCACTCTGGCAATTTATCAAGTTTAATAAAGAGAATTTAAGAATAAATTGGAGAGAGAAATTATTTTAGAAACAATGCAAAGTGGTAGAAGGGATTGGGTTTTCAGACAGCTTGAAAAGTGATGTTTCTGCATTGTCCTTAAATAACCTCAAATGTTTATTCCCCTGGGCTAAACTTATTGGAAAATTATAAGAATGCTATTATATATATTTTGGAATATAAAGTGGCAAGAGATATCATTTTATATATTATAATATAAAAGTTACTAAATTAATTTTTTGCTGTGATAAAATGCATTAATAAACAATACTGAAATAAATAAAACAACTGAACTAAATGTGAAAATAATATATACATTGTTAAGATGTTTACCATTTTATCTTGAACAGTAAAAAACATGCAGCAAGTCCCTCTATTGTAAAACCATTCTCTATTTCCTGAAGTGAGAGCCATTTGTTTTCACATGTGATAGATAGAGGGCACTACAACTATGTTTTTTTTTTGTTTTTTTTATACACGTATCAAATAGGATCACTAGGGGAGATCTATGAAAGTGTCACAGACACTTTTCTGTCGAATGTTCTGCAGTTTTTTGGCAAATTTGTGGTGCAATTTATTACATTTTTGAGATTTGTTTATCTGTTGATTATTTAGTCTCTAACTATTGTTTTTACTGATACGATTGATTTTGAATATTTTTTCACTTTTTCCAACAGGGAAAAACTACCACTATAAATGTAGTAGTCTTCTGAAATGGTATTTTCTGCAAAAACTGGCAGAATTTAGTATGAAGCCATCTGTAGTGATTATGATGCGAGGAGTTCCATAATGCCATTGCCAAGTAAAGAAGCAAACCATTTTGCAACAGTTTATCTCTTACCTGACTCCTGCCAGGCCACAACCAATACTAAACAGTTGGGCATAGTCACACCCAGCTTTTGCAGAGTTTCTGATGCTTCCAGTCAATCATGAGCATCAACAGCAGACTATGGACTCTGATAAAACCCACCTCTTACTGTAAAAAAAGCTTTCCTATGCCATAAACTAAATCTCCTTTCTTTCAGTCTAAATGTGTGACCTTGTGTCCCACATATAGGCCTGTTTATGAATAGATTATGGTCATGCTGTGTTAACATTTGGCCATAATCTAATCTAATGCCCATACTGTGTTGAGATTTGGTCTGGCTGAATAATCTTGTTTCAAAATAAAATTTAGTTTGAGTCGTTCGATAGCTTCCCATGTAGCCAGTCGGGTATACAGTCTAGATTATTTGCATTTTATTACATTGTTTATTACATTGTTTATTACATTTATATTTAACTCTATTTAATCTCGTAAGTGTTTGAAATGCCTTCCATCAATGTTGCAGCATTCCTCGAACCTGTCCAGTACTGTCTAGTACTGTGACACACAGTGCAATACAAATTCTAGTCCATAAATGCTTTTGAGATGAACTCTTTTAATTCATCCATTGTCTAGGCTAGGGATTTGTCTCAAAAACCTTATTCTTTACTACACCCCAAAAAAATGAGTTTTTCCATCTGCCCAATACACACAGTTATGCCTGTTCATGTGGCCTGACAATTTGAAAGATGCCTCATCTGACCAGATGATCTTATCAAGAACGTTCAGTTCGTTAGAGTTTGGTAATCCATTATCTCACAGAATTGCAACCGAGCGTCTGGGTCATCTTCAAGAAGACCATGTAACAATCTTGGACGGTGCAGCTTAAATTTACGCATTAAGCGTTGCAAGGACATTCTCAAGTTTGCTGTGATCATTCACAATAACAGTAAAGAAATTTTTTTATTATTCTATCTGCCATCTACTATTCTTTGAAACTGCCATACTGATATTTAAATGCCTGAAATTTAGCTGTCACTTTGATGTGTGTCAGTGTGTATGTGTGACCATATAATTTGTTGTGATGAATTTTATTGATTCAATTTTATGCCTAATTTTAGGCCATATATTTAATATATAAATATATAAGTAGAGAAATTATATTTATATTATTTATATTTCCTAAATAAAGATTATTTTTACTGCTAATCCTTTTTTTCCAATATTGTTAATTTTGATCTGTGAATAAAACCAACATTTAGCGTTTGTCCCCTAGCCATCAATGATCTTTTTTCCAAACCTTCCTCTCTCTCTTTTTAGCAGCATGGACAGAACTCTTAATCACAAAACAAGCAAAAATGCTTATCCATCGTAGGAGTCATTTGTTTGGTTACACATTCATATGGAAATTCAGAGTTAGGGATTTCAGACCTGCTGATCAGCCTAAATTCAGATAAATTCTAATTTGGTTGAAAATAAATACACAACTCTAATAAATACACTTTACCTGAATGTGTATCGGCTAGTGATGAGAACATGATATGGAGATGTTCTGCTCCAACATACAGTATATTTCAAATGCTATATAATACATAGAAATACAATGCAACACACCAATAATACCACATCCAAATACGGAGTATCCCTTTCTAATACATGGAAGACGTTAGCTGGTTACCCTAATTAAAGGTACAGAATAGATAGTTAGGAATTTGTGACTCTTCGTCATTAGAAGTAGAGGGGAGATAAGGCGCCCCACATAAGTAGTCAAACCATTCTAAAATGGTGTGAGCACTTACAATAGGGTGCACCAGGGCACACCTGGCACCATAACAAGGACAGCGGGCTGCAGTGTTTATGGTGCTTGGAGTGTTCCTTTAAAAGCCAATTTCATCAAAGAGAATGTGTGAATGCTACTTTCTGTACCCTAAAGCTTGCTGTAATACTGTCAGGGTTTCTTTGCTGTTTTAAACAGCCACCCTTCCTTTTTCAGTGTCTGAGGTTTCAGCTGTAATTAACTATCAGCTCCTTCAGCATGTTGCCACGGTTACTCACCTGAGAATAGTAATCTATCCTGCTGCTAATCAGTTCAGCCTATTTAAGCAGCAAATCCCAGAACCTCCTTGCCCTTGCGTGGTTTCCTGTTCCCCAGAAGTCTCCTTGTTCCTGTGTTTCCTGTTTGCTCCTGGTTCCTGACTCTGGCCTTGTTCCTGACTCCGCTGCCCTCCGTGCTCCTGATCCTGGCTCGTCTGACTACCCGCTCTGGTGACTGACCCCTGCTTGCCTCCTGGACTTTGCTTTTGGTGATTTCTTTGTTATTTATTAAATAAAGGTGTTTTTGCATCTAGATCTGTCTCTGTCTGGTTCCTGGTTCCTGACAAATACATAATCTCTATGGTACTTAGAACAACCCTTTGATCATTAAACGACCATTATCTTTATTATGTGCTCTGACATATTTCACCCTAAGCCATGTTATCCAAACTGGAATACCATCTAAGATGAATTAAAACTACTGTCATAATAACAGTCATGGATCTGAGGCTATATGCTGCTGAGCTAAGGATATCTGAAAGTTGAAGTCTTGTCACATACAAAAAGTATATAGAATAAGTTGCCAAGAACACCATTGGTTTCGACAAGTTTGGCTTCGTATCAAGGTTAATAACTCAATCTGGGGAAATTCTATTTGTTGTTTAAAAAGGCTCTGGTAATTGGTCTGGAGAATGCACAGTAAGAATCCCTGTTTGTATTCCATCATAAATACAGTAATTGTTTATTATACACTCAACATTTCTGTTTTTATAGTCATGGCAAGAGCCCACATTTGAGTTCTTACATACAAAACTTTGTTTTAATTTCATCTGCTTTGACCCAGCAAAAAATTTTCTTTTTCAAGAAAGTGAATTTTTAACACTAATCTTTCAGTTAACAAAAAGACAAGTTATCTCAGATTAGTTAAAATTCATAATGAATTAGAGCAAACACAAAGTTGACGATTTCACACTAGTTACAGATTAAAGAATGTCATAAAGAGTTTACTTTTCATATGCATCTTTTTCTCTTTTCTGGGACAGTAATGTGTACTACTTTAAGTTATTGTGAAGAAAAGAAGGGTTATTTTTCTATATGGGTGTATCTTCATGTAAAAACTGTTTTAATTGACTTACAATGTTTATTTTTTATGACAAATCTCCCCTTAGGTGAGATGGTATAGATGTGTACAGTATGTGTGACACTAGTGTGTTTGAATATATTTAGCAATTTTATCACCTCTTCAACAGATGCCCAGGCCCAATGGACACCTTGAAATGAGCTTTATAGCAGCCTAGGTAGTGAATTCCCAGGGAAATTATGGATTGTGAAAATCCCAACAGCCATTCTTTTTGCTATTCAAATAGTGTTTCCTGGCTGAGATGAGATCCTGGCGTTCAAAGGCTGAAGAATTGGCAATATGGGGGTGAGGAGGGAACCTAAGGTGCATGTTCTCACCTCAGAAATGTGGGGAAACCTAATGTCCAATATTTTATTATGGGGGATTTGAAGATGCATGAGTATGTCCAGCATCATTTCACAGAGTTAAACTCTGTAAATTTAGGAAGCTCCTCTACTGGCTGTCTGGGAGGCAGCCACAAGAGGCAGTCTTAAGCCTGCAATATAAAGATTGCAGTTTCTCTGCAACTGCAATGTTCTACATTCCAGGACAAAAAGGACAAGACCAATTCAATGAGATTTAGTGGTTTGGGTGCCTAAAGGGTCCCATTAGCGCTCCTCATTATAAGTAAAAACGTTTTGACATAAAAAAACAGTTTTAGTTCTTATATGGGATCCTCTGGATCCAGCTTCTCTCCTCCGCTGGACCGCTAATAGCGTCAGAGAGCCAGAAGCTCCTAAGCTCTGTTGAGCTAAGCTCTGCAGTGTAAGGCCTAGCTCATTGGTTAAGAAAATAGCTTGTCAAACTGTATAATTTTAACCTTAATTTTGAAAGTTGATTTTCAAGTTGCCAGAAAGTGCTATTTTGGAGATAAAGTCCTACATTTCTGATCTACAAAACCAGAAAATCTTATTCCACTACCGGCCCTGATGATGCCCATAACAAGAGATACCTCTATAGAACTTCACATGCTTATTTTTTCTTTAGATGGAATAAAGGGGCTATATATATATATAACTTTACATTATCAGTATGCACATTATTTCACTCTGGAAACCATTAAGAAACAGTACTACGTCCCACGGTATAAAAATGGCAGGCAGTAATTATTTCTTTTTTTATACCACACCGTATGTCTATCAATCTTCTTGCTTGTAAACAACGTCAAAAAAAAAAAAAACCCTAAACATTAAAGGCTTCTTTTAATTCACACATGAGAACCTCTTAAAAATAGGTACATTTATTGAAAAGCTTTTTTTTTTTCTTGCTTTCCTTATTGATACAGTCTAGGATTTCTAGAAATAGTTCACTTTTCCAGTTTAAGACATTCTGAGACATTTGGAATCCAAAACAAACTTACAGCGAATGACAACAAATTTTTACTGTGTTTGAAAAATCTCTGGGAGCTTGCTGAGAAAGTCGATGTGTAAAAATATTGCAGTGAGCAGTTAAAGAAAATGTTATTTCACACTTGGATTTAAAGTGTAATGATAACTTTATGCAGATAAATTAATTAGCTTTTTACAGGTTTTTAAATATTTTAAATAATGTATGTATCTTAATGCTACCTATTTCTTTCTAGTGTAACTTTACTATCCATAATAATAACACTGCTATCCAAAAGATTTTATGGTGTTTTCTAGTTTGTCTTGGTAATAGATTAATGTATTACCTAACACACTGATTGTTGACTGTTTTATCAACCGTGGAAAACTAATGGCACTGAAAATGAAACCTGAGACTTTGACGCTTAAATGGTCACTATGGGCACACGGACCACTTCATCTCCCCCTTGTTTTAACCATGCAAGACCGGCAATGTTTACACTGCAGGGTTAAATGTTTCTAATGGCGCAGAAATAGCATAGTAAAACATTGGGGCAGCGTGGTTGGGGAAGAGTGGCATCTTGCAGCGCATGCGCACTAGCCTCTAAATGCATTTCTGTGGGAAATAATTTTATTGGCTGAGATCATCAAGATTGAGGCAAGACCAGCTGGAGAGAGAGAGCGCACCTTAGCAAGGGGGGAAAGGTAAGTGAAATACCTTTTCGGCACTCGGAGGGAAGGGAGAGCTGGCAAACTAAATAGCTACTTTACACTGTAGTGTTAGGAATACACATTTGTATTCCTAATGTTATGGTGTGCCTTTAAATTGATTTGGTGGGTTCTAAGGCCAGAGACTGAATAAACCAGATGGAGGAAATAAGGTGCAGAAGAATGTAGAGTAGTTGAGGATCTACATTTTGCCCATCCCACTTGATGGGGGAGGGGAGGGAAAAACATTTCTTGCAAGTTAGTTCTTCAAGATAGAAAGTTGAGTTACATATAATTTAAATACACATTGTAGAAATGATGTACAGTTGTGAATAAATATTTTAAAAGGGTCATACTGCATTGAAAACTGGACTTGGGCATTTGTCTAAAGATTAATACATTTGTATCCGCATTTCGGGCCATTTGGCCATTGCTACAAAAGATAAATGACTAAATGCACAAAACGATTTTATTTTTTTAATCCAAACCTTTTTTTATTTTAATAGCGGCAATTGGACTTCATAGTTTTTTATCTGTCCTTTTCTGGGCTGAAGGCAAGAGGTTTTAAGAAGATAGGAGACATCTGATAGTAAGTATTATTCTTTTTTTAGAGGAATTTCATTTACCCATCCCCCCACTATTATAGGGTTTGGGGGTATAGGTAAGGTATTTTTATGGGGATGTGATGACTATGGACATGGGGACCCCTTTGCAAACTTGGGTATCCACCAGTTTTTTGGGGGTGGGCAATAGTATATGCTCCCCACCTTATATATTTTATTCCTAGCTCCCATCTGCTTCCAATGGGTGCATGCCCCATTTATTAATTAGGGGAGACAATAAGTGCCTTTTCAGATATTATTCAGAGCATCTAAGGACTCTTACAGGATGTTCAAGAGTATGAATATGTAATGTCAAATTCCATTCTTGTTTTCTTGTCATGAAAGTGTTTTCTCATGTAGTTTTGTAATCACTTCTTGTAAACTATTTTCAGCTTAACATTTTTTTTCCCTTGGTCTATAATTGCTTTTTTTGATGCCTGTGATGAGAACACACATTTGAAGACTCAACAAATACATATATTATATATACACTGAGCATCTGTATGCAATGAAAGTGTATTCATTATTGCAGACGTACTTTGACATTAGTGCACTTGTGTTATCTCCAGCAGATTATAATTCTCAATTAATGATGTGCTATGTGTAATACAACAATATAAAATAAGAATTTCACAGAGTTTTGTCTGTTCACTTTACTAATTTATTATAGGCATTGCCCCAGAAGTTTTCCTCTTTATACCCGGATCTCTACAGTTGGTAGAAGGGGCAGAAGAATATTAGTGCTTTTAGTTTTTAATTTTACATCAGGCAGCTGCTTCTAAAAGCGATTATAAAAATAAAGATCAGTAGTATAGTGCTTTGTCAACCTATTTAGTCTTATTGGGAGGTAGTTGTGAGTTCTTCAGATGACTATCGAGAGCGCGGGTACTAAGGAACAAAACTTTGCCGCACTCCCCTCGATTAGTAATGTAGTGTGTTGACTTTGAATACCTGGATGTACAGCATGCACTTGTTTTTTATTATACTTTTATTGAGGTCCCAGAGATAAGCAGCAGCACGCTGTTCATGGTAGAGAGGAGGGGACATAACATAGAAAAGAGAGGATGTATACCCAAGTGGCGGATTGACAGACTGATCTTGGGAAGAGCACTTTTAGATTATTTAAAGAAATAATCCATGCACAATAACCACTACAGCTCTGTGTGTGTGGGGGGTGTAGTGTGTGAATGTGTAGGGTGTGTGGGGCAATGTGTGTATGGGCAATGTGTGTTGGGGGGCAGTGTGTGTGTGTGTGTGTGTGTGTGTGTGTATGGGGGCAATGTGTGTGGGGGCAGTGTGCGAATGTGTGGTGAGGAGGGTAGGGGGGCTTTTTTATTTTAAAAAAAATAAAAAAATAAAAAAAAAGAATTTACTTCTCTATATTAGACAAAGGTTTTTTTTTTTTTTTAGAAACAGAGCAAAACACCTTAAAGGACCACTATAGGCACCCAGACCACTTCAGCTTAATGAAGTGGTCTGGGTGCCAGGTCCAGCTAGGGTTAACCCTTTTTTTTGTGAAACTGCTATGTTTATGTTAGGGTTAATCCAGCCTCCAGTGGCTGTCTCTTGACAGCCGCTAGAGGCGCTTGCTTGCTTCTCATTGTGAAAATCACAGTGAGAAGATGACAGCGTCCATAGGAAAGCATTATGAATGCTTTCCTATGGACTGGCTGAATGCGTGCATGGCTCTTGCCGCGCATGCGCATTCAGCTGGTGACGTCGCTATGGACGAGGAGAGGAGGAGGAGAGCTCCCCGCCCGGCGCTGGAGAAAGAGGTAAGTTTAACCCTGTCCTCTCCCCAGAGCCTGGAGGGAGGGGGACCCTGAGGGTGGGGGCACTCTCAGGGCACTATAGTGCCAAGAAAACAAGTATGTTTTCCTGGCACTATAGTGGTCCTTTAAGCATGACTGCTACCAAATGTGTCCAGTTTCCTATTGATTATGTACCCTGTGTTACAATTTAGAACCCTACAACTGCCCAACCTTTCCCTGTCATGTGAATTCACCCTATTACACATGATGACAGCATATCTAAGAACTTGTCCCATAGACAGGCAGTTCACATGTAGTGAACAATGTAGAACTGAATACTGCTGTGTGTAATTATGGATTCTTCTGTCCCGGTTCTTCCTTCCTCTATCTTTTTTTATACTCTCGCTCTGAGTATCAATCTTTTTTCCTCTCATTTTCCTCCTCTTTCAACTTTTTTGCATTCTCTCAACAATTTGGTAATTGAATCCAGCCTGCTCAATTCCATTAGGTTCTCACCAACAAATATGGTATTTACGGGGCTCGTGGGACAAATTATTTATAAGAATAACACAAATATATATTTGTCTGTCATGCTTCTCCATTTTCTTGCACAGCCTTTCCAAAACTGGGCTCTTCTTGTAAAAACAACAACCTATATTTAATGGTGCCACACTTAAGACACTATGGCATTGAGTTTACTTAAAAGAAAGTTCCAACATATGTTTTTCCCCTGATGCATCTTATTCTATATAATAGCATTCATCCGTTAGTTTACCCTGAAGAGCTATCACCGGATATGATGATTCCCATAACATAGCTCTTCTTATAATTATGGATTCACCAATCAGTTGACATTAGGAGCCGAATGCAACCTCTATGCTCCAATGTCCTCTCATTTACATTTAAAAAAAATTAAAAGAGATTATTGATCACGTTAATTTTTCAGGGTAGGTTTCATACTAGGTGCACCTGGTTATACATCTTTTTAGTGCTGACATTGTATAAAAGCAATTTCCAGCTAGAACCCCTTTAATTAACAGAACCATCGTGGTCTAACAGCATCCTGATCCAAGGAGAGATCCGGCTGTCATTCTGAGATGTAAAAGGAATTTTTTCCTAGTTTGTTGCAACAAGCACTTCAAATTGGGGTTTATTTCTTCAAGCCTATGTAACTATTTATAGTCAGTCTGTCACCTAAAACTTACCTTTCTCCTATTGTTTTCTCTTTTCTTCTCTTTTCACAATCTGGTTTTATTTTCTTACTTCTCATTAAAATATAAGACAATGTAGGGGCTACTTTATCTTATGTATTTTTCCTATGCTTGACAAATCCTACGAAAGGGTCTACTTCCTTTGTTACAGAAAATTCTCTCACAATGCTCACCTCTCTGTACTATCACTCCTCTGTTGGTTTGCAAGATCTTTGTGCGTCATTTCTACTGATAGCAGACTTGGGCTATTCATCCATTAATCCAAAATATGAATGAACAAATACAACTTATAACGAATTGCTCGTTTGACGAAATTTTGTCCATGCGATTCGTTCTTTTGTTCATTTGTTAAAGTTACAGGGAGGAAGCTACTGGCTCACAGCTTCTTCCTTGTAATATTTTAAAATAAATTCCCTGTTCCCATTCTTACTCTATAGGGGTCAGCATGGCCACCATATTAGTATAAGGGAGGTTAAATACTCCCTCCTGTTCCTACCCTAGATACTGTGGATAGGATATCTCTACCAAACAGCGAGCAGTCAGTGGCTTCTTGTTGTTATAAAAAAAGACAAGATAACTATTGTTGCTAATTCCTGGCACACGTCCTCACGGTGGAGCACATACTATAATTATTAACTGTAGGGAACATAGTGTCCTCTTATCAGTTCGTGCAGGCTGAATGTATCACTCGGCTTTGTGCTTGCTATAGGTTTTCTGATGCTGCTCACAAGAATGGTATGTCCTTCTATATAGTTAAATTGCGAAAAGTAACATCCAGTCTTAAAGGGCCAACATAGGCGAGCCCATTCTTATACTTTTTGGAGTCGCAGATATGACGTAGACCAATCAAAAGTTATCTAAGCCTATATAATGCTAATTTAGGCCTTTATTTGGTGCTGTATCATGGTTTCTACCTTGATACACATATAGTGTGTACTCTAAGTCTCTTTTCTGATATTGACCTTAGCTTGTTTATTGACTTTGAGTATTTTTGGTATCCTGACCCAGCTTGTTTACTGACTTTGAGTGTTCCTGGAATCCTGACCCAGCTTGTTTATTCATATATCCGTATTTCTGTAATCCTGACCTTGACTATTCCTGGCTTTGTTTTTATCTTTACATAACATTACGCCACTCTAATACGTCTATATTTGATCCTCTATTTGCGGGTTTCCCATATCCTGTAAGTCAGGGCAATAACCCCTTGACACCTAGATTACTATATAACTATCCTTAACAGTAAGTTCTGACTTGTGGCCACCGTTCTTCTTTACTGACACAGCAGCCTGTGATGTCTCACTGCACGTCCAACAAAACAAAAACAATATGCAAAAAAGGAAAACACAGGCACAACAATGTGAAAGATACACAAGAGAGACAGAAGGATGTGTAAGAAACTAGAGATGGGGTGGAGGGGTAAGAGACACAGAGGCTCGAGATACACCTAGAGTAAGAAACACAGGGAGTTAAGAGACTCAGAGAGTTTAAAGAAACAGGGGGTAAGAGACTCAGCTTGGCAAGTATCATGGGTTAAGAGACACAAAAGGCGTAACAGACACAAGGGGGATAAAAGACACAAATGGATGGGTATGAGACTCTGGGAGTAAGATGCACTAAAGGGGTGGGATACATTCAATATGGGTAAAAAGACACACAAGAGGGGGTAAGAGCCATATGAAGGGGGTAAGTGAAAACAAAAGACACAAAAGTTGGAAGGTAAGATAGTAGGAAGCCCACAAGATAACTTACTGGTCATGTGATAATGTCATGTTAAAATTCATTGGACCACCATTTTCCCAGCCCCTGACGTCTCCTATAGCAACAATGATACCGGACTCTATGTGCACCACCCTTTTCCACCCCGTTCCAGCATCCTGGCACCACAGAATACAAATCGTGGCATAATCACAGCCCCCTCATGATTTGGGGGCATGGCTATAGCAATTACACCTCCAGCATACAAAACATTACAGGTCCAAGTGGACAGCACCCCAATAGGGCGATTATACCATTTTGAATTATTGTTATTGACCGGCTATCTTCCTGACCATTCTGTATTGAGGTATCCTTGACCTTGCTTTGTCTTATGGTCAATTCGATTTATCATTTCCTTTGATTCTGGCAAGTCCTGACTTTTCTGTCTATCTGTTTTACGTGAAATCCGGCCACATCTAAGGGCCAGTAATACACTTTATTACTGAGGTTATACTTTGCGTACTGGGGCTATTATACTTGTCTTTGATAGACACAAAAGGGGAGTAAGAGGGTCAAAATGGGCAAAAGTGGTGTTACATAGACCCATAGGCCTAAACAGGCGTAGATGTTTTTGGAGGGGCAACATAATGTGGCGACATGATCTGTGCCTGTATAGCACAAAGCATACTTGCCAACTTCAGCGTCTTGTGAAGTGGAACGCCGGTGATAGGAGTAAAAGGGGGAGACATGATTTGTGTCATTGTTTTGCCCAGAGGGTATGGTTGTGAGCCCACCTGTAGAATTGACATGGCAGCCTGGTTCTGTGCTATCTGTACAGTCCTAATTCCCTAAACATAGAGCAAGTGTGTTTTATAAGGTACTCGCTCTATACTTTTTGGGGACAGTTCCCTGGTGTCTCCAAAAGTGGGACACCAGGGAACAAAATCAGATGGCCTCACAAAGTATTAGTATTTTTAAAACTGTGATTAATAGACTTGTGCACGGCGGAAAAATTCTCTTCAGTCATATCATTTCATCCCCCCAAAAAAAACATTCAGATTGAGTAGTACAGTAGTCATTTGTGTGGTGGCTCGAATCGTCAGAACATAGTCCATGTAAAAATTATGAAAAAGAAATAAACAAAAATACAAAATAATGTTTATACACATCTTTACAGAACATGTTTAGGAAGGCTGTGTATGTCACAGCAGGGAGGTGTTGTCAATTGACGCTCCAGGGACATGATCTTTACACCAACAGTGTTAAAACCTCCATCTAGCCCCTGACCCCCTCTTGCCTCAATAAATATAGTAAAATCTTACTTGTATTCAAGTCTGCAGCTGCTTGCTCTGCCCCTATTTGCCTCTGACCTGCCTGCTGTCTGCTGACATCATAGGATTGGCTGAGACTGTCAAGGAGGCAGATCAGGGGCAGAGCCAGCACAAGTCAAACACAGCCCTTGCCAATCAGCGTCTCCTAATTGAATCAATGCATCTCTAAGGAAAGTTCAGTGGCTGCATGCAGAGGGTGGAGACACTGAATGACAGTGCTGCTCACTGTGCAGCACTGCCCCCGAAAGCACCTTTAGCAGCCCTCTGAGGAGTGGCCAGTGGAGTCATCACTAGGCTGTAAAGTAAACACTGCATTTTCTCTCAAAAGACAATGTTTACTGCAAAAAACCTGAAGGGAATGATTATACAGTGAGGAAAAAAAAAGTATTTGATCCCCTGCTGATTTTGAAGAAATGATCAGTCTATAATTTTAATGGTATGTGTTTTTTAACAGTGAGAGACAGAATAACAAAACAAAATCCAGAAAAACGTATGCCAAAAAAGTTATAAATTGATTTGCATGTCAATAAGTGAAATAAGTATTTGATCCCTTCGACTTAGTACTTGGTGGCAAGACCCTTGTTGGCATTCAGAGAGGTCAGACGTTTCTTGTAGTTGGCCACCAGGTTTCCACTCTTCTTTGCAGATCCTCTCCAAGTCATTAAGGTTTCGAGGCTGACATTTGGCAACTCAAACCTTCAGCTCCCTCCACAGATTTTCTATGGGATTAAGGTCTGGAGACTGGCTAGGTCACTCCAGGACTTTAATGTGCTTCTTCTTGAGCCACTCCTTTGTTGCCTTGACTGTGTGTTTTGGGTCATTGTCATGCTGGAATACCCATTCACGATCCATTTTCAATGCCCTGGCTGAGGGAAGGAAGTTCTCACCCAAGATTTGACGGTCCATCATCCCTTTGATGCGGGGAGTTGTCCTGTCCCCTTAGCAGAAAAACACCCTCAAAACATAATATTTCCAACTCCATGTTTGACGGTGGGGATGATGTTCTTGGGGTCATAGGCAGCAATACTCCTTCTAGTAAAACAGAGAGTTGAGTTGATGCCAAAGAGCTTGATTTTGGTCTCATCTGACCACAACGCTTTCACACAGTTCTCCTCTGAATCATTCAGATGTTCATTGGCAAACTTCACTGTACTGGTGTTTTCTTGAGCAGGGGGACCTTGCGGGCGCTGCAGGATTTCAGTCGTTTGCAGCATAGTGTGTTACCAATTGTTTTCTTGGTGACTATGGTCCCATCTGCCTTGAGATCATTAACTCTCGTGTAGTTCTGGGCTGATTCCTCACCGTTCTTATGATCATTGAAACTCCACGAGGTGAGATCTTGCATGGAGCATCAGACCGAGGGAGACTGACAGTTATTTTGTGTTTCTTTCATTTGCGAATAATTGCACCAACTGTTGTCACCTTCTCATCAAGCTGCTCCTAATCTCAGCTCGTTACCTGTATAAAAGACACATGGGAGCTAGAAATCTTGCATTTTTCTGGATTTTTTTTTTTTGTTATTCTGTCTCTCACTGTTAAAATACACCTACCATTAAAATTATAGACTTATCATGTCTTTGTCAGTTTTCAAACGTTCAAAATCAGCAGGGTTTCAAGTACTTTTTTCCCTCACTGTACTCACCAGAACAAATTCAATAAGCTATAGTTGTTCTGGTGACAAGAGTGTCACTTTAAATAAGCAAAAGTTGTTTTGGTGACTCTGTGTCCCTTTTCGTTTTAATATAGGGAAACAAATCTTTTGATTTCTCTTGAATCCAGTGCAGTATAACTGTGGCAGAAACAAGTGCTTTGCTTCTCATAAGTGCAGCTGTTATTTGAGTAATATACAAAACGGATCCAGAAATAGGCATTATGGGAAATGAACCCAAAATGGCAGCAGGTGGTGCTGAAGAAACTAGTTTGTAGTTTTCTACATAAATATTAGAGTTGTGCATTTGTTTTCCGAATTCCGTAATCCGAAAGCACCATATGGACATACAGCCAAACAACTCACGCAATAGATGTGCATCTGTAACACCAAAAAAGAGTTAACTGATGGGAATTTAAGATAATTGATTTTTAAGGGACAGTCACTAAACAATGATTTAATTCGCAGATCAGGAAAGAAGTTACCAAGATAAATATAATAGGAGGAACAGTCAAAGAAATCTATATTTATATAATGATAGATTATATATTGAAAGGGACATGCATCATATCACATTTGTTTTAAATCAGGAATCAAATACTTTTAAACAAATACACAAACAAACATATTGAAAACAACTTTGAAAAGTATATAATAATCTTTAGTCAGTCAGAGTGTGAAGCAGTAATGTATAGGAAGTTTTATCCCTGTTTTCCTGTCAGTGATAATAAACATTTATACAGTAATAGTGCAGCCATCAAGAAAGCTGTATGAAATTGCTAAGTCTCATATCTGAAGTAGACAAGGAGTACAACATGTACATTTGTGTGTAGTGTTGGTGTTTGAATGCAGGGGTGTGTTTGTATGTAATGTTTGTGTTTAACTGCAGGTGTGTGTTTGCATGCTGTGTTGGTATTTGATTGCTGTTATATATGCACATACACACATACACTGCTACATACATACTAATGTATAGTAATACAAACACATTAGATCTCACAAATACACACATATAAACACACTGACAGACACACAAATTCAGATACACACACATAGAAAAACACAGACACATACACACACCTTGACACACAGACACACAAATACACTGACACATACAATCCAACTCAGGTACACACACTGACACATATGCACACCTTGAGACACAGATAAACACACTGACGCATACTCACCAACACACAGACAACATATACACACATGACACACACTGAAATATGCACACATTCAGATATACACACTGACACATACACACACCCTAAAACACAGATACACACACTGACCAATACACATTGACACATACGATCACACTCAGATACACGCACTGACACATATGCATACCTTAAGACATACACACTGACACACAGATACACAGACTGACATGTACACATGACACATACAATGAAATATACACACACTCAGATATACACACTGACACATGCAACTTTACACAAAGATACACAGACTGTCATATACAAACACCCTGACATATACAGACATGTGCACACAGATTGCCACAGAAAGACACTGACACACAGATACACAGACTGCCATATACACACACTGACATGCAGATGCATGTCATAAATTTTTATATTTGCAGTCCCTCTCCACCCCTACATATGGCCCTGTCTAATTGTGTGCTGATTACAAGATGGGGATATGGAGAGATCTCCTGTGAATTGGTGCTGTGAAGAGCTTTGGGCACTGCAGGCCCATGGAGCCAGAATATGGTGCGCACTGAGGGGGGATAAGGGAAGGTGCAAAACACCAGGAATAATGCTCTGCTCTACAACTGTCACTAGTCTAATACTATCCTTACATTTTTGTGTCATTTTACCCCACTCCCTCTAACATGTAAGCTCATTGAGCAGGGCCCTCAACCCCTCTGTTCCTGTGTGTCCAACTTGTCTGATTAAAATTACAACTACATGTCTGTTCGTCCACCCATTGTAAAGCACTGCGGAATTTGATGGTGCTATATAAATAACATATTAATAATAATAATAATAATCAATATGGCTGAAGAAGTTGCTCGACATTCATGCCTGCCACTCTTAATATGGATCTCACAATGCCAATCATGACATCGTAAGATCATCAAATTTCACACGCACAAATGAGCCGCACATGTGTACTTTGTTTTCCAAGAATTCCTAATGTTAGGAAACTGATTGGTTAGATCAGTGTCCCTATAGGAGAGGGAGTGGAAGAAATTCATATTTACCTGTTTATTCAGCCTGCAGAATGCGATAACTGTCTTATTCAAAGCCATAAAGTGGTCTTTCTAAATATACCATTATTTTCATCATATCTTATAATATACTATAAAAATAATTATAAAATATGATAATAAAAAATTAAAAGAAACATACTTTTTCTAACTTTGACCCTCAAAATCTGTTACACATCTACAACCGCCAAAAAACACGCATGTTAAACAGTTTCTGAATTAGTAATACCCATTGTTAACATGTTCTTACTTTTGTTTTTGCATGTTATAGGGCAATATGTACAAGTAGCACTTTGCTATTTCCAAACCATTTTTTTTCCGCAAAATTTTCGAAAAGTTACATTGCAACACTGATATCTGTCAGAAATCCCTGAATAACCCTTCACATGTATATATTTTTTAAAAGAAGACAACCTAAGGTATTAAACTTGGGGTATTTTGACTCTTTTCATGCAACCATTTTACCAACAATCTATGCCAAATTAAAAAAATAATAATAATTGGTGATTTTTTTGACACACATAGCAATTTAAGAATACATGTATGGAGAACTTTAAAGGACCACTATAGTGCCAGGAAAACATACTTGTATATATACTTGTTTTCCTGGCACTATAGTGCCCTGAGGGTGCCCCCACCCTCAGGGACCCCCTCCCACTGGGCTCTAGGGGGAGGAAGGGGTTAAACTTACCTCTTTCTCTAGCACCGGACGGGGAGCTCTCCTCCTCCTCTCCGCCTCCTCTCCTCCTCTTCGGCTGAATGCGCATGCGTGGCAAGAGTCGCACGCGCATTCAGCCTGTCCATAGGAAAGCATTCACAATGCTTTCCTATGGATGCTGGCGTCTTCTCACTGTGATTTTCACAGTGAGAAGCGCAGAAGACCTCTAGCGGCTGTCAATGAGACAGCCACTAGAGGCTGGATTAACCCATAGGTAAACATAGCAGTTTCTCTAAAACTGTTATGTTTACAGAAAAAAGGGTTAATCCTAGCTGGACCTGGCACCCAGACCACTTCATTAAACTGAAGTGGTCTGGGTGCCTATAGTGGTCCTTTAAGGGTTACTGCCAAAGAACACACCAATATGTGTTCAGCAACATCTCCTGAGTACAGTGATACCACCCATGTACAGGATTGTTGGGTTCTCTTGGGGCTAAAATACCTTATTTGGAGGGTGCGCATTCCAGTTTTCCAACTTGGAATTTTCACAGCTGGTCATCATGCACCCATGTCCTATTTGGGACATTTATGAAGCCGGCCAATGTAATTTACCCCCGTCAAACCATATATTTTTGAAAAGTAGACACCCTAGGGTATTTCAAATGGTGGTATTTTAACACTTTCCATGCACTAATTCTACCATCAGCCTTTGTCCAAATTTTGAGTAGTCATTTTTCTGTGTTATTGTTCACACACATTGCACTTTAGGCATGGATTCTCAGCTCCTGTTATGTATTACTACCAAAGAACACCCCAATATGTATTCAGCAACATCTGAGTACAGTGATACCACCTATGCATAGGTTTGTTGGGTTGTTTGAGGGGTGCTGAACTTCTGACATATGTTTTTCAAATTTGACACATCTTCTTTGCCTATCTTCTCTTTGGGGGCCTTTTTACATATCCAAATTTTTCTTTTTTTTATATGAACGTGCATATATTTCAAAAGTTGACACCCCAAGGTATTGTATATGGAGTGTTTTATATATATATATATATAATTTTTTTATTGAATTCTTTGTTAAAATAAGCATAGCGGTTATAGAAAAGCAAGGTACATGTTAGTAAGTATCACATGTGCTAAACATCGTACACATTTAGTATCAGCAAGTACAATATTTTACATGGAAAAGGTACAACAATGATTGCAGGTTATAGCAGGGTACAATTTTTAGTACACGTTGCGTATTAAGCTTATGTGTTATTACTTTACAGTATGTGGTCATTGTGCGTGTAGTAGGTATATCAGGTAAAGCTGCGTTTTAGGAGTAGCTCCATTTAATATTAAAATTTTAGGATTTGTGCCATAAGAGGCCTGCGCACCCCTGCTTTAGTCCTTCTCCTAAGGAGGCGTAATTTGTACCTCAACTCTGGTTAACTGCTAAGATAGAAAGGTTACATAGAAACAAAAGGGGTATGTAAGGGTGGGTGGGGTTTCACTCCAGTGACTCACTTGAAACTGTGAACTTACTTAGGAGGACTAAAATGGCTGCCTTGGGCAAGATTTCCCTGTGCTCCTTCCGTCCAACCCCATCCCTGAGTGGGTAAATTAAACATAGCGGTTATAAAAAGGCAAAGGGCCTATTAGTAAGCATCTCATGTGCCAGACATTGAACACCCTGTTGCCAGCATGCTCAAATTTTAACATGGTACAACTATATCAAGGGTGCATGAAATGACGTAGTGCAAGTAAATCACTTGTATAGAAATACGTTATATTGTCTGATCCTTATTCATATAAAAGGTTCATCAGGTAAAGCTACATTATGGGTTTAGCATCAATTAATACGTCAGCTGCAAAGGTTGTACCGTGAGAAGCTATGCTGTCATCAGTACCCTTGGTTGTTTGACCGCTAAGACGGAAAGGGATTGGTAGGAAAAAGAAAAAGAGAGAAAAAGGAAGGGGGAAAGTTAGAGGGAGGGTTAGTTTCACTCCATAAACACACTTGAAATCCTGAGCTAATTTTACCTAATGCATACCTTTAGCTAACATGACTAAGGTGAATGCCCCAGGTCAGATCAGATTCCCCCGTCCCACTATCTATCCATCCTGAGCCCTGGGTTGGTCAGTAGCGAGTACAATGCGCCTAGTTGTTCATTCACCACCTTGGTTGGTAAACAGTGCCTAGGAAGCTAGTAAATTAAATTAATAAGTGCCTCTCATACATAGATTAAAAGTGATACGCCCGACTCTGAGTCTCCCAGCTTTCCCTGACTGTCTAGGAGGAATTGATCCCTTATCCCGTCCCAAGCTCCCCACCTTCGTTGATAATGGGGAGATTTACCCTGCGGGATTAAGGACATTTTTTCATATGAGCATATGGAATCCACTCTTTGGATCTTTCCATTATTGGTGGGGCTATGGTGCTTTTCCAATGATAAGCAACGCAAATTTTTGCCGCTACTAGGAGATTTAAGATAATTGTTCTGTTTGGCATGGTTACAAGGTTAGGGATCATGTGGAGCATGTAATATTTGGGCAATCTGGGGAGCCTGAGTCCGGATATAGTGTCTACTAATGCTATTATTGACTTCCAGAATTGCTTTAACTTTAAGCAATCCCATAATACATGGCTGAGAGAGCCTATGGTGGTTTGACATCTCCAGTAGGTAGGATTTGCATCCTTATAGATTTGAGAGAGTCTGCGGGGCACCAAATACCACCTCATCTGTAATTTTGCATGCGCTTCCCACATAGATATGCTTTTAGAGGCTACCTTAGTGCATCTGATAGCCTCCTGCCATTGTGAGAGTTGGAACGTCTTACCAAGTTCTTTCTCCCAGCTGTACATATAGGGTGGCTTTTCTTCCTCTGGTTCACCAAGAGCCGAATAACATAAGGACAGGGATTTTAAATTTGTTGCTTCCTTTGTAAGGAGATTAAACAACCTATGCGGGGCTGATTGTGCCTGGGGTTCCATTTGTCGGGAGAGGAGAATACTTTTAATTCGAATGTATGTAAATAGTTCACGATGGGCTAATGAAAATTCCTTTTGCATGCCGTAAGTAGGAACTTTGTGCTGGATAGCCCTACATGGGGGCTGAGATCAAGGTTGGTCCATAGCAGACTCGCTAAAGTAGCAGGTGAAATGCATGCATTCTCTAGTTCGAGCCACACAGGATTTGTACGTTTTGCTAACAGGTCAACACCCTGTGACAATACCGAAGATCTGTAATAGTTGTGGACATAGGGGATTCCCAAGCCTCCTGCATTAAGCAGAAGCCATGACATATGTTGCGCCACCCTTGGGGTTTTTCTTTTCCAGACATGAGATTTTATAATCTTTTGCATAAGTCTAGTGATATACCTAGGTAGGGGTAATGGGATTGTCCGTATATGGAGTGTTTTGATGCCTTTGTTGCAACCAAAGTTTTAGCCAAATAAATTTGGAGAACCTGTATGGTGTGTGGGTTAGGTGAACCTATTGTTGGTTATTGCAAGAAAACACTCCAGGTTGTTTTTTGTAAGGCCTCCTGAGTATAGGTTTGATAGGATTTTGGGAAGGTTCAGTTACAATTGAATGACTTGTAATTTGAGTATTTCTTCTGATGGGCCTATCTTTAGTTTGGGGCTTATCACATACCCCAGTTTTATTTATTGCCATGAAAGTGTATATATTTGAAAGGTAGACACCCCGAGGTATTGTATATGGAGTGTTTTGATGCCTTTGATGCAACTGCTTTAGCCCAAATAAATTGGAGGAATTGTGTGGTGGTAATTTTTCTATTTTCATTTTTATACACACATTGCTTTTTGACTGTGATTTAGGATAGCCTGTTGTTGGTTATTAAAAGAAAAAAATCCAGGTTGTTTTCTGCAAGGCCTACTGAGTACACCTATGCCCCCCATGCATAGGTTGAACTTGATCATAAAAATTTTCTGGCACAGTAAAAGTAAAAAACAACAAAAAACTCAGGAACAGTAAACATAACCTAAAAAAACAAAAAAAAACAACAGCAAATGAAAACATTTTTTTTAAAAATGGACCAGTGTGTGGTATCGCTTGAAGCAGTCCCCAATGCAGAGTCCAGGCTGTCCAGGGCAATAAAGACAGTAAAAGACGGTGTCCTTTCTCTGATCCCTCTTGAAACAGACTCTACATCTTCTTTGAGGATTCTGCTTTGCCGCAGTAGGAGGGATTTTAAAAATAAAGTGGGTAGCCCCAACTCTGCTCTCTCCCATCACCGCCCGGGGAACAGGTGCATCTTGGTACAAAATCCCAGAAATTATCTGGAGCTGAAACTGTAAAAAAGTCAGTTTCATTCCGGGGTTTGCTTTTTTTTTTTATTTTTATAATTCTTTATTTATAGAGTGCAAGAAATAACATAGTGTTCAGTAAGCCACAACAGCCTCTTTTCACAGATTGATAACAAGTCATATAAAACAGAGTTATGGCATTCGTATATATTGCACATTTTTTAGATTTTATGGTATGCTTAAATTACAGGCTAACTAGTAGATCTCTGGAGCTACTGTTAAGGGAAAGTGGCTGAGCTTTGCATATACATAGGCTTGTTGCTAATCATTTTAAAGTAATACAGTAAGTAAAGCATGAGGAAATGCATAGAGCTAACAGCTAATAAAGACATGCTGAGTTGTTATGCTAAACTATACTGTTATTGTGCCACTGGGTCCCGGTAGCAGGCTTCTTAGTTGGAAGTAGCTCCGTTTTGCACAAAGAACATAATAATAAAACATAAGCAAAGACATAAGGAAAAGGACACAAGAACAAAAAAAAAATACCCCTGGTTGAGAATAAGCTCAGGCGCATATATGGCCTGAGTCCTTGTGGCCGACAGGTAGCAATGTGCTGTCAGTTCAGCCCATGCCCGATAAGTAATGTCCCAACAGCCAAGAAGAGTGTGAGCTCCCTTTCGCTGTCTAATATATCTGCCGTCGGTGTCGGTGTCTCGTATATGCGTGTGCTGTTTAGCTGTGGTGTACCTGGTCCAGGCTGTAATCTGGAGCCGTCGTTGGCTGGGTTTGAGACGGGTGGCTTTGTCTTTCCGCCCTTTAGATCTGTCCGGACGGTGTTGGCAGTGCGGTGGGTGGTTGATGTCCGCAGGCTTTCGTTCCGGTTGTGGCACTTTGTTTGTTGTGGGCCGCGATGACCCTGTCGGGTGGAGGGGGGTCCGCACGAGCCTCCCATGGGAGTCTTTGCTTGATTATAGTGTGTTATCTTGGGGCGGTCCGTGCCCCTCCGTCGCTTCCACCACCGGGCCACAGTGCCCTGCGCCCGCTCTTTCAGTGGCAGCGCTTTGCATGGATGCTTCGCTTGCTTGCGAGGGGGTGTGTGGCGGCGTGCTGCCGTTGTGGCTGGTGTCTGTACTGGGTGCGAGGTTCTCTCCCGCATTCGTTCCCAGAATCTCTGGCAAACAGCATTGAAGTTCACATTTAAGGCTGCTGCCCATTCTTCATTAGTCTGCTGCATCAGTTTAGCGGCTGCACCGTCAGCCATCTTAGCTGGGCCTTGTCGGGTCGCCTGAACGGCGTTGTGTCGTGACGTGTCCCATAGGTGGGTGCTCTTCGGGCGCTGGTGGACCGGGATGACCCCCACCGGTCCCAGAGTTGGGTGCCCTTCGGGCGCTTGTGGACCGGGATGACCCCCACCGGGGGAGGGGGGAGGGAACAGGTGTTCTTCTTCGCAAGGGGCTTCTTTCATGGCGGGGGGAGAGCGGCAGTCTCTCCTGCTCCCACCTGTCGGTAGGCCTCAGTTGCTTGTTCTGCAAATATTGCTTGGTTCGTCGCTTGGTGGGTATCTTTGTGCTCAAATATTTGTCTCCTTTCGATTGCTGGCATTGTTGGGCCGATTTGTTGCCATTTGGGTCATGTAAAGTGGCTTTTCATGTGGGCTATAGCAGGAGCCCTTGAGGATGTCGACCACTCGGCTCTGCAGTCAGGCCCAGCCCCCCGGGGTGTGCTTTTTTACACAACAAAAAGGCGTTGTGGGTTGCAATCTGCATTTAGTAAATTGCAACCTTTTTGTACCAGACCCTTGTCTTCTGTATAATTAGGTTGGGCTGCAGTAACTGATCTGCTAGATCAACCCCACCCATATGTGGGTTAGAGGCCTTGATGCACACTGGCTTCCTTGTCCTCTCAGCTCTGCCACATACAGAGACCTCCACAGTCCTCTCAGTGTGGATGGTGGTAAAAAGGTACACATCCTTCTTGTCTCTGTACTTAACTGCCAACAGCTATTCTTGGCGCAGAGCTGAGGTCTCCCCCCTTCGTAGCCAGGTGCGTGCAAGTTGTCCTGGGAAACCTGCGCTGTTCTTTTTGATTGTACCGCAAGCTACTGAATCAAAACAATACAGTAGCTTGAACAAAGGGACAATTGTATAAAAATTTTCTGTATACAAGTGGTACCCTTTGTTCACCAGGGGGAATATCAGGTGCCAGACAATCTTGCCACTGGTTCCAATATGTTCTGGGCAACCGGGAGGGTCAAGGTGGCTATCCTTTCCCTCGTACATCCTGAAGGCCTGAGTGGGCAGTAGGGACCAGGTTGACTACCACTGATCTATACATTTAAACTGCTTCACCAAGATAAAGTTGTTTTTGTGACTATAGTGTCCCTTTAATGCCATATCTAACAGAATGTGAAATTTGGATATTTTTCAATGATGCCATATACAAAATGGCATTATACTACAACTCATTAGCGCACTGTTGTACTTCAAGTGCCATAATATAAAATATTGCAGATCATACTGAATTCAAAGACTATTAAACATTTGTTTCAGCTTGTAATAATCTTTTTTTCTACAAGGCATTTCAACAAGAAAGTTCAGGATTATTAATTATTAGTAGGCTAGTTGCTGTTTTCTGTCGTGTTTTGTTTTCTAGAAATCCATCTCTAAGTCATTGTTCTACTGCAATACTGTTACATTTATAATCAATCACTGTGCCGAACAGCTTTATTAAATTATGCTACACTTCAGCTGAATTTCATTAAATAAGGAAATAACTACAATTACAGTTTTTTTTTTTTTTTTTAAAAGAAGCCCCATAGACTTGGGAAAAATGGACCATGACATATGCTTGTTGGTCTTGCTTGTTACCAGACAGGAAAGGGAGTCACCAACTAATAATTATAACTATATTATTCCATGCCAGTAAGCAAATTGTACCTTTTTAAAGGAACACTATAGGGTCAGGAACACAAACATGTATTCCTGACCCTATAGTGTTAAACCAACCATTTAGGTGGCTTTCTCTCCCCTTACCCCCATTAGAAAAGTTGAACACTCACCTTATTTCCTTGGTGACATCATCAGAATTGCCGACTTTTAGCCAATCCAATGCTTTCCCATGGGAAAAGCATTGGACTGGCTAAACTTGACAAAGGGGCGGGGCCAACACCATTTTGACCAATCAGCACCTCCTCATAGAGATGCATTGAATCAATGCATCTCTATGAGGAAAATTCAGTGTCCCCATGCAGTGTGTGGAGACGCTGAACGGCAGTGCTGACTACTGTGCAGCACTGCCCCAGGTAGCACCTCCAGTGGCCATCTAAGGAGTGGCCACTTGGTGGTGTGCCTAGAGGCAATGTAAACACTGCATTTTCTCTGAATAGGCAGTGTTTGCATGAAAATGCCTGAAGGCAATGATTATTCTCACCAAAACAACTACATTAAGCTATAGTTGTTCTGGTGACTATAGTGGCCCTCTAAATGTTGTTTTGCACCTTTATCAAATGCCAGTTAAATGCCTTATTTCTCACCAATTATAATGTGATTGTAAGAAAACCTGTGACATGGGATAGCTTATTCATTTTGCTGTGTTTAAGAATATAAACACACACCTAACATATTCTAGCAATCCGAAGTAATGACAGAATCTGAAATGTTGAAAATCTGTTGTCCAAAACATTTAACCCCTTAACGCCGTTACGGCGTTCTATGCCATCCCGCATTAAATGGGCTTTAAAGCCGTTGCGGCGGCATAGAATGCCATAACGGCTGAAGCCCCCAGGAGCTAGGAGGTACTTACCTCCGCCGCGATCCTCTTCTGGAGCGCTGCCTGGGCCCCCGGGGGCCATGTGATCGCTCTCAAAGAGCGATCAAATGGCCCCCTATAGCTGGCTGTGGAAGATATATATAGTATATATATACTACATCTATATATATTTTATATTTATATATACATGTATAATTACAATAATAAATAAATAAAAGAATAAAATAAATAAATAAGATATATATATAATTTTTTTTTTTTTTATGATTCTTTATTTTGCAAAGGTATTGAGTAGACAATGTACAAGGTTCGGCCCGTGCAAGAGCCCATTAGTTTTCCAGGTGCTAACATTCACATATAAGTACATTCCAAGATATGTTCCAGATTCGTTATGTTTAGACTGCATTGCTACTTTTGTCCGTTGTCTTTTTTCAAACGAATAACAGATAAATACTATACAACAAAAATGGAAAAAACTGAGGGCTGGGGTACCGGTTGTCTCGGCCCAACTGTGGTGGTTGGGGGGGAGAGGGGAGGATGGGTGTGGAGGGGAGGGGGGGGTCGTACTTCGGTCTGTCGGTCATATTTGTATGTCCCGTCGGCTACCCTGCTTTTATCGGTCACTGTACGTTTCCCAGGGTTCCCATGTCCCGGAGAAGGCCTTGGAGGAGCCTCGGATTGTTTGGACTACTGCTCTCCTGGCCGCTAGAGCTATTTTATTAAGGAATTGTTGGTTTGGTTTGGGCCAGTCCTCTTGGGGTCTGGCTAGTAGGAATGACCATGGGTTCAGTGGTACAGGTCTGTCTATGATTTGGGTTGATAGTGTTTGAATGGCTTTCGAAAATGTTTGAATCTTGGGGCAGTGCCACCACATGTGGGCATACGTCCCTTTCTCTCCGCAGTTGCGCCAGCAGAGGTCTGTGGGTGTTTTTTTCATGTGGTACAATTGAACAGGGGTGGTATACCACCGAAACATCGTTTTGTACGATTGTTCCTGCATTGTGACGCAAATGGAGGTTTTGGCGTTTGCCTCCCATATGTCTTGCCAGTCTATGCCCTCCAAGGCCTCCCCAAGATCAGCTTCCCATTTGTCTGTGTAGTGGAGGGGGCCCCATTCCCGCATGGTGGAGCAGAGGTGGGAGTACAGGAGGGATATCATGCCCTTTTGGTAGCGTTCGGCTAGGCATATTTTTTCAAAGAATGTCAATTTAGCCTTGGCCGCTATTTTAAATATATATATATTTTTAAATAAATTATATATACATATGTAATTTCATTCTAACTGTATTTTGTTATTAATACATATATATATATATATATATATATATGTAACAAAATACACTTAGAATGACATTCTATATCTTTCTATCTATATATAAAATACAAATAACCGCAAATATATATAATGACATAAATAACTACATAAGTGTACACATAGACTTTAAATACATATATATGTATATATATTAAAATTCTACGTGTATATTTAAGTAATATTTTAACATAATTATGTGATTTAATTAGTTAAAATTTGATTGACATGCCTGACAACCCAGGCAAAAAGTGCAGAGAATTTGAATTACAAGCATTATATTTAACCCTGAAACTTTCCAAGACACCATAAAACCTGTACATGGGGGGTACTGTTTTACTCGGGAGACTTCGCTGAACACAAGTTTTAGTGTTTCAAAATGGTAACTTGTATTACAACAATGATATTTTTAGTTAAAGTGATGTTTTTTTGCATTTTTCACAAATGAACGGCACTTTTACTGACGATATTGTTGTTGTAATACAAGTTACCATTTTGAAACACTAAAATCAAATATAGTCAAATATAAGGCTCACATTTAATTTTTTTCACATTGAAATTTGCCAGATTGGTTATGTTGCCTTTTGAGACTGTATGGTAGCCCAGGAATAAGAATTACCCCCTTGATGACATACCATTTGCAAAAGTAGACAACCCAAGGTATTGCAAACGGGGTATGTCCAGTAATTTTTAGTAGCCACTTAGTTACAAACACTGGCCAAATATTATTTTTTTGCTTTTTTCACACAAAAACAAATATGAATGCTAACTTTGGCCAGTGTTTTTGACTAAGTGGCTACGACAAAAGACTAGACATACCCCACTATTGCAAGTGGGGTATGTGATAAGGATTAATGAGCACCTTTCCCCTTATATCCTGTGTCACACTACACAGTAGATTTAGTAATGTCAGGATGCTCTATTATAACAGCTGGCCTTTGATCCTGATTTGTATCTTCTTCTTATTTCCCCCCCCTGCACTGCATATCCTGATAACACCTTGTTGGGAAGTGTTTGTTTAATCAAGTAACACCTTTTGACCAGCTAATGCCAAATGTGCTTTAAGTTCTTTTAATATGCAATTGACAGGACATGACTGTATTATGTGAAGACAACCCCTTTTGGATGTGTATAGAATTTTGTTATAAGATCTGTGTCTTCCCCATTAAAATTAGGTGTAGTATTCTGCCATACACTTGTGTGAATGAGTACTGCCCTCCGAGCTCGTATTTCTGCTGTGTCCATTCCTTGTCTTCATACCTGAGAAAAAGCATTGCTGTCTGCTGAATTTAAACCACAACAGTATGTCTAGTCTTTTGTAGTAGCCACTTAGTCAAAAACACTGGCCAAAGTTAGCGTTCATATTTGTTTTTGTGTGAAAAAAGCAAAAAAATTATATTTGGCCAGTGTATGTAACTGGCAACCTTGGGTAGTCTACTTTTGCAAATGGTATGCCATCATGGGGGTAAATCTCATTCCTGGACTACAACACGGTCTCAAAGGTAAGATTACTAATCTGGCAAATTTCAATGTGAAAAAAATGAAAAATGGAATGTGCTATATTTGACCCTTTAACTTTCCAAAACACCATATAAACTGTTAATGGGGGGTACTGTTGTACCCGTGAGACTTTGCTGAATCCGAATATTTTGCAGTAAAAGCTAACAGAATTATGACATTTACAGCTAAAATGTGAGGCGGAATTACACATTTTGAAAAAAAAATTAAATTTCTCACAATTTTTTTAATTTTATTCATAATGAATTATGTTTCATATATAAATATTTGATATGAAATGAAAGCCCTGTTTATCCTGAACAAAATGATATATAATATGTGTGGGCGCATATAATATGAAAGAGGTGAATTACGGTTGAACAGACATATAGCGCAAATTCCAGTTTTTGTTTACATTTTGTTTTGATCAGAACGTGTACTATTGACTCCGTCCTGAAGGGGTTAATACATCTGTTTTATTTTTGCCTTTCCTATATTTGCTTTACTTTTCTGAGGGCTACAGATAAATATAATCATAAGTAGTTACACATGCCCTTTTGCAAATTGACATATTACATTGTTTTAAAAATGTATTGCAAAAAGAGGTTATCTTCATTTTAATTGAAATACTGAAAGAAGCAAAGCAACAATGTTTATATGTTATGGTGGAAAAAATACATCATTTATGTTAATGTTTTAGAATTTAGTAAGGCAAAACTTTTGTTTATTTTTTTAGACAAAGTTGAGCAATACACTATTATTTAGCATGCATTTTATTAAAAGGTGTATATTTTGACCTGTCTGGGTTTTTTTTAAAGTTTTTTTTTATTTGTACATATGAGGGGATTAGGATAAGGGAATAAATTTAAAGGATTACTCCAACCAAAAAAACAGGGAGATCTCCCTGTCATACTGCAATAACGCAATACAAATCACTGGGAAATCCATCTTCTAATATCAGTACTGATTTGAGCAGAAGCAATTCTTCTAAGTTAGGGTTAGTATTAAGGTTAAAGATAGGGATATGCAATGCTTAGGATTATATAAGTTTAGGGTTTGTGTCGGGTTAGTGGTAGTGTAGGGTTAGAGTTGGTGTAAAGTTTTTATGATTAGAGTATCCCTTACTTTCCTGGTTCCCCTCTCAAAAAGTTTAAAAAAGAAATACAATAGGTAAAACTTAAATGTAGTTTTGCAACCAGGGCAAGTTTTCCTAGCAGTTCGATCCGCCTTTGGTGATTCCACCTCACTAGAGAGGGAGGGATGTCAGAGAGGATAAACTGATAGGTGCAGTGTGTGCTGATGACAGGCATCCAATATGCACAAAATTGACATGAGCCAGTCAGGAACTCATGTATGTGTATCAAAAGTATTTCTTTGGAGCTATATGTTTCTGGCTAATCCACTGACTTGCCTAGGATGCTTAGGATGAACTAATCAGCCTCTACCTGGTAAGAATATTAATTATTGTTCACTCTTCAAAATAATAAAAACATTTTCAATAACGGCCCAGTAGGGATTTTGCTGCAGTAACAATAAAAACAACAAGAATGCCAAACAGTTTTACACCAGAAGAGACAGAAATAGTTCTGAGGACATGAATGCTAAATGAATATGAGTTTAGTATGTGGAAACTGAACTGCTTCCAGGGTACAGCTTTTAATGTTAGGATTTTCTTTCATCTTTATTTACAAGCCATTAAAGCACAGTTTCCCGTGGAAGTAAATATTATTCAAGTTATTGCACTTTACAAGGGGGTCTGGAAATGAACTAATGTTATGAAGTCAATAAATTAATTAATTTTGCATTGATGATCTAACTTGAATGTGTCTCTTTGACAAAGGTCAGCAACAGCATTGAAAACCTCCAAATATGTAAGAGCTTTTTCTTTGTCTTCTCACTACAAAATATAGAGCATAGAAAATCAAGAAATAATGCCTATAATATTCTTTGTATTATATGAATTCTCTATTGCTTGTGTTGTGCTATATAACATTTCCCTAAATCTTCATCTTCTACTACATATATTATCTCCATACTAATTTACTGTCACGCCGGGGGGCGTGCATCTCTTACCTTTCAGCTCTCCACCCGCCGGGTCCACTCATACCCAGTGGGTACGTCCTGGCAGCAGTCCCACGTGGTTGTGGGAATGCCGCCCATCACTAACCCCTTGTGGTGGCTCCTACTCTTCTCACAGCGGTCGGCTCTCCAAACATTAGAGACGCCGGCCGCTGCAGCTGTAAAGCATATAAGGGTTTACACGTTTAACCTTAAAGGTACAGTTCAGTTTATTTCAAATAAGTGTTTTACATACACGCCCATGCTCACATGCTTCCCTGCAGCCAATCAGGGAGCACTTTAGACTATTTAAGCCTGTTTTGTCCATTTCTCTGTGCTCTGTCGTGGTTTCCATTTTGTTATCCGAGAGTGCGTTTCCTGTATTGATTCTAATGTATTTTGACCTTGGCTTCCCTTTTGACTATCCGATCTCTGTACTCCTTGACCTTTGGCTTGGCTCCTGCCTATTCTGATTTCTCCATTCCTTGACTCATGGCTTGTTTATTGTTCTCGTTTTTTCTACATCTTGTCTTTTCCATGTCTTGTGGCTATTAACCTTTTTACGTTGAATCCGGCCAGTCTAAGGCCCGGTAATACGTTTTAGGTATTTTCTTGTAATCTACTTGAGTTCTGTGTTTTGGGCATCTACAGTAACTCTGACATTTACATATTGTCTTCCCATAACAAGTTCTCTTTCTCAATGCATATTGCTCACTATAATCTCTACATGTGACCAGTTCTTTAGATATATCCACCATTTACAACATGTGTCGTTTCTTAATATCAACTCTCCCTTTTTCTATTATTCATAATAGCTACATATTTTTGGTTCTCATAAGAAATATGAAACCCACATTCATATAAGGGAATTTTAACTACTTGCTTCTTGCTGTCATAAAATGCAAGCAATTGTGCAGTTTTGCCCAGTCATCATTACAGTCTCCACACTCGATGCCTGTTAAAGAAAAAATGGGGATGGACAGATCATTGTCAACCCATGTGCCCCAACAGTGAAGCTATATTTAAATAATAAATTGGGGAGACCCGGTTTCCCCCTATATGCCTCCACCAGCTGGGCTGCAAATTAAAGAATGGGGAGGATTGATCACTGTCCATCCCCCATGCCCCCACATTTGGGCTATAATTAAATAATAAAGCAAGGGGGGAGTACATTGGGACTATAAATTAAAGGATGGAGGGTGGATAGATCACTAGTCAGAGGCTGGGGTTAAAATTACAATAAATATGTACCCATGTTCCCACCCATGGATGGAAGGTGGGGGCTCTAATATTAGTAATACATTAGGATTAACAATGTCCACCCAGCCCCCACTCATGGCTGGCAAGTGGGACTCTAATATTAATATGGGGGAATCTAATGTCCCACCCATGGAGAGTGGGGACTATGATTAAGTATACAGGGGGGTGGACAGCTCATGTCCTCCAATGGTTGCTGGGGGTCCCAAGCCCATAGCCACGCCCCAATAAAAAATACAACACCTTCCCCCTCACACTAATAATAGTGATGGTGCAATTAATCGTAATAGTCAACAATAGTCAATCTAATAGTCATTCTAAATGTAAAACAATTATCCAAGTTGGCCCATCAAGGTTTTCACTCGATCGAGGTCTGAGCTTGCATAGCAGGAAAAGCCTTTATAAAGTCTTTCACTCACCATGAAATTCAAGTCAGAGTCCTCTGATTGGTTGGTCCTTTTTTTTTTGTTTCAACATTATTAATCTCCATTGATTTTTTGGGGAGCTGTAGAAAAGAAGATTTAGGAAGATATTGAATGGTAATAATTTTTTGCATGTATTAGATCAATTGGACCCCTAACTGTTATTAGAGGTAGGCAATGTATTATTTTAACAGGGGTGGCTTGGGGCTGGGGGACCTCTTACTGACAATTTTTTATAGGTGGACAATACTATGTCCACCTTTCTTATATATACATATTTGTAGTTGGGGCAATATAGTCGTATACAGAAATCTAGCATATAACCATAACATCAATGAGTTGTGACCAGTTGGTTGTGGTGTGCCGGAACCGACAAAGCAGTAGGCCTGTAATAAAAGTGGGCCTACCTTAGAGGGTGTTTATGAATAGAGGGAGTGGTGGGAGGGGTGACTCACCAGACCAGCAACGGTAAGGTTGGAGTGGATTGGCAGCCCTTTTAAAGGGAATTCAAGCCCCTCCCACAACTACAGGCCAAGCCTTCAAATTTGTAGTCGGGGCAATATAGTCGTATACAGAAATCTAGCATATAATAACCATAACATCAATGAGTTGGGACCAGTCGGTTGTGGTGTGCCGGAACCGACAAAGCAGTAGGCCTCTAATAAAAGTGTGCAAAAGAAAATACCATAAGACGTAATACGGTTAACCAACTTTATTTAGATAAGTCACAGAAAGCGTGTCGTAATTCTTTAACGGGATTAGGTATGTAGAATATGTAGGCTGAGGATTTCCAGCGTCCCATTGCCTTGATAATGTGAGTGGGTACGTGATTAGCAGATGCTGTAGATGCTGCCCCAATTCGGAAAGAATGAGCTGAGAAATGATTGGGGTTTAGGCCGAACCTAGTCAACAGTAGACGTACATAACGCATAAATTTTGTTGTAGTCAGAATGTTTCCATGCAGTTTGAGCAAAGGTTGTAGAGGTTGTTTGTGGAGAGATTTCAATAGTATGACCTACGGTGCTGGTTTTAGATTGTTTTAAAAATAGTAAGTAATGGTCGTTATGTTTTTGCAAGTCCATAGTTCTTAGGTCGGAGGTTGTAATGGTCCTAGTCGTGAATTTGTTGGGTCGGAGGAACCCATAAAAAGCTAAATATATAGCTGTCTTTATTACGGTATTAGTTATGGGTTCAAAAGGAGGAGAATCTAATAAATTGATTAGTGAATGGAATATGTTGTTGTCTATGGGTTGTCTTTGTGAGGGGACATGTGCGTCCAATTTTTTAATGCCTTTAAGTACTGTCTTAATTTGATATGAGGACAGGAAACCTGTAGTGTTGGGTTGTTGGATAAGCATGTGGTGTTGAATGCCCGTAAGGTACAGTTGTTGTATGATAATTTAAGGTTGATGGGGCAAAAAGAAGTGAAACCCAATATTGATTCTAACGTGAACATGTCGTGGATGTGGAATTCAGTGATGAATTTCTTGAATACGTGAAAAGCCCTGTATGTGTTCCTAGTATTTACTGAAAGTGCGAGGTGAGAAATGTGACGTGCATGATCTAACAAAGCCTTCAATCCATTATCATGTCTCGGAAAAGTGGGGCAGGAGTTGCCAGTCTGGAAGCGGAGAGTAGTGTCGTGAAGAAATCCTGAAAACGAAATCGAGACAAGTGATCAGCACCAGTGTTTGTGCACCCCGGAATGTGAATACATGTGATAAAGAACTGACAGGTGGCCGCTACCCATGTGAGTCGTCTTAGGAGTCTCATAATTACCAGGGATGCTGACCAGCCTTTATTGACAATATGGCATGTAGCCATATTATCTGAGTAGCACCTAACCGTGTGACCGGACCAATGTGGTTCCCAGGCAATGGACGCTGCCACAATTGGGTACAGCTCAAATAAAGCTGAGGTCTTGGTGAATTTGGGCAGTGACTTGACTTCGGTCGGCCATTGTCCCCAAAGCCATTGATCTCCCCAGATGGCTGAAAAACCTGTGTTTGCTGCGGCATCTGTCCACAGTGTAGGTGAAGTGTCAGAGTGGGGTGGTATAAACATGGCTCGCCCGTTCCAAGAGGTGAGAAAACCCCCCACATCCATAAATCAGAGGTTGCGTGGTCGTCTAATGTGATACGTGAAGTGTCTGAGGTGAATTGTGGAAATAGGGATAGTAGATGCGAAATGAAAGATCTACCTTGTGGAATGATCCTCATTGCAAAGTTGAGCGATCCCAGCAATGATTGCAGTTCTTTCCAGGTGCAACACCCTTGCAGTAGGTAGTGTTCGATGCTTGCCAGGGAACGCTCAATTTTGTCCTGAGGCTAGCCTGCATGTGTACCATGTCTAGTTGTATCCCCAAAAATTGCATGTTGGTATCGGGACCCAACGTCTTGTGCGAGGAGTCTGGGATAGTGAGGGATTCAAATAAAGCCAACATGTGTTTCAAACTACTTGGGGGGAGTGTGTTGTTCTCAATTGTGAGGAAATCATCCAGATAGTGAATAGCCGAAGGACATTTACACACATTAAGTAATAACCAACACAAAGCTTCTGCAAATGTGTCAAAAATACGTGGGCTACTTTTGGAGCCAAAAGTGAGACGGGTGAAGAAATAATATAACCCTTGCCATTTAATGCCGTGAAGGTGCCAAAGGGAAGGGTGCATGGGAAGTAACTTGAAGGCATTCACTACATCAGTTTTACTTAACCATGCCCCTGTGCCTGCTTTAATGATGGCACCTATGGCATGGTCGATAGTGGCGTAATGTAGTGAAAACTCTTCGGAAGGTATGAGTGAGTTTAGGCTGGGGATCATGGAGGAATGTGGTGCTGATAAATCAATGATCAGTCTAGGTTTGAGTGAGTTTTTTTCCTGTGACAACCCCAATGGGGTTGGTTCTCCAAGATGTGAAGGGTGGTGAAAAGAATGGGCCCAACAAAAACCCTTGGTTTACCTCGGTCATGATAAGTTTGTGTACCAACTGTGGGTCATCTAATGTGGATAGTAGGTTGTCACATTCCAGAGTGCCTGTAGGTAAATGTATCAACCTGGTGTGAAATCCCTCAGTCAGTCCCGTTATAAGGTAGTTACTGAAATGGCGTGATGGGTGTAGTTGTAACAAAGTGGTGAATAATCTGAGGTTCACGCATGTGAGATATGGTTTAGGAAATGCTTTATTTGGGCACATTGTCTTGGGATGGGCCCTGAAACAGTGTGAACATACATGCATTAACCTGCAAGAGCTGAAACCACAATTGCCCACGTTAAAATTATTGCACACTTGGGATTTGCCTAAATCTAACGAACGCTATCATTCAGTTATATACATATAAATTTTCCGTTCGGTTTTTGAATTACACTTAGGATGTATCCATTCGTATGTTTCAACACTCTACCTAGTTCTTTCAGTGATTACAACTACTCACGAAATAGGCACGAATTCGGTACTCAGTTTGTCTTTTAATCCTCTAGTAGGTCTTTGGAAGTTAGAAGCCGGTTGGTTTTGTTCAATTTCAGCCAAATTCTGGCAGAAATTGGTGCTATGCGTTGCCGATGCACACACTGCACAAGCTGCAGAATAGCTCCGTCTCCAATTTGTTCCAGTTTATGCTTAAATTGAACTGAGCCAGAGCCGCAGCCACCTTTGCAGAGAAGGAACGGTGGTAATCGTAAAAAGCGGTACCACCATATTTGTGCCCCATATCCACCATCTTGTGCATGTATGCATCCAACTCTGCTCTTTTCTCAGGGTAAACTGAGCAGTAGACATCTCTATAAATCCCAAACCCCAGCACGAATTCAGGGATGGTCAATTTCTTATTCAGCCAGGGGTCTCTAGCCCTTAGTACTACTGAAATATCCCCGTTTGCAAAGGTCCTGTTCTCTAGGACATCCTGGGAGGCAATGAGCAATGAGACCAGGTTAACGTCCTTGCCTTCCAGAATGTCCTTTTTAAGGTCAGATGGGACCATAGGCGAGGGATTAATTGATTCTATAACCGCCATAGATTCAAAGGAATTACCGGGCATAGTATTAGTGAGAGGATGACTGGTGACCGTAGTATTGGTAGTGGACTAATTAGCACCACCAGCCTCACATTTATCCAGCCTGTCACTTATTGTGCCAATGGATGCCAATAGAGAAGTCATCATGGCATGAAAAGCTGGTAATTGAGTCCCACTAGGGCCTTCCCCTGCCTCGGAGTTGTCGGTGGTAGTGTTCAGTAATCTAAACAACTCCGCCTTCCTAGCAGACGTGGGATGGTACATGATTTAAGGGACAAAGGGCTATTCACATCTATACTAGGAACAGGGGTACCAGGCCTAGCGGGTGTGCTGGGTAGTGAAAGTTCCTCAGGAATATCAGGAGTTTGTGACATAACTGAAAATATAAAAGTTACTTAATCAGTCATATGTTATGAATTTGGGTGGGTACTGGTGGGGCTAGCTAAATACCAAGCGGTGAAACAATTATGCTTTGTGAGCATGACAGATGAGTCCCTGCTAGTTGCCAAGCGGCCTGAGAGGCACTATCTATGCGTGGGCCCGAGGGGAAATTGAGACCACCGAACGTTGTGGCGGGGTGGTGGCCTCTCGGTGTCAATTAAACCATAAGAAAGAATGGGAGTGACAGGTGAGGCCCTCTCTTTGCAACAGTGCGAGGCGGTTAGCTATGATTTGGCCCGGGGGGCGTAGTACCTCCGATTATGAGGATGGGGATGTTGGCCTCGCGGGACCACTGGATTAAGACCAGAAATTTTTTTTATACCTAATTGGGTCACGTAACCTAGGACCAGTACCACTCAGAACATAGAAAGTAATGGATTCTGGCGTAGTACCTGATATGTGAGTCAGGCCGAGCTGTCAATGTAGAGGTAAACAGCGACTGTAATATTATCAAGATGTTGACCTGTGGACATGAGATTTGATGTATAAACGTCTGAATGAAAGGTAGTAGTTTGGCCAGATCGTGGGCCCTAAAAACCAGAACCTACCCGACACTCTGCAGAGGGTAGAGTTAAACGAAAAGAAGATGACGGCTTCCGTGCTTGTAAAAGCTACCGTCCAACGTATAATAACCTAAAAGAATAAATTACACACTTAACTAATTTAATATGTATCATTGGCCTTCAAAATTTAATCATAATTAAATTCCAACCAACCTAGAAAGTAAATATAATTGGCACAGGTGTCAGAAATCACAATTCCTAGTACGAACCCCTGGTATGAACCTGTGGGAAAAGGTCAGGAAAATCAGGACACATCATCCAGGTTTAAACATTTATATTTACTTTAGTAGAATTTTTATAAGTGACTGTAATAACGTTTGTAACCAGTAGGGGCAAAATCCCCTGGAGTACCGAATTCGTGCCTATTTCGTGAGTAGTTGTAATCACTGAAAGAACTAGGTAGAGTGTTGAAACATACGAATGGATACATCCTAAGTGTAATTCAAAAACCGAACGGAAAATTTATATGTATATAACTGAATGATAGCGTTCGTTAGATAAAGAAATGTGAAACATGCGAGTAGATAAGGGAATTTAGCCAAACGGCATTCTGTACGAAAAGGAAAAGAACCGAACGCTGGTTCAAACGAACGGGGCTCCGCAGTGTAAAGCTAGGAAGTTTGCGGCGGTTGCTTTACGGCGGGCCTGACTTACATTTTTTCGCGGTGGCAAAGTAACGAATGGGCTGTGCGGACGCCGGTGACGGGAAGGAGAGCCAGGGAAGCACCGGACCAGGAGACCACGAGGAAAATAGGTAAGAAAATCCAAGATGGCGATCTGAACCGAAAGTAAAACGTTTCTGACCCGCCAGACCAGCAACGGTAAGGTGGGAGTGGGTCGGCAGCCCTTTTAAAGGGAATTCAAGCCCCTCCCACAACTACAGGCCAAGCCTTCAAATATATGTATATTTAATTATAGCCCCTACCATGTGTGGAGGCTTAGGGAAACATTAGGTTCCCCAGTTTATTATACAGCCAATTATGGCCCCTACCTGCTGCCTGTGGTGAGACTAAGGGGGGGACATTAGGTTCCCCCTGTTTATTTTAATTAGAGCCCCCACCCCCAGGTGTTTTTTCTGCAGTAACAATAAAATCAACAAGAATGCCAAACAGTTTTACACCAGAAGAGGCAGAAATAGTTCTGGGGACATGAATGCTAAATGAATATGAGTTTATATGGGCCCTGGAGCATGCTAAACAAATCCAAATTTATTTATGAATTAATTGTCCTCACTGTAGGGGCAGGGGGGACACTAGGATGTCCAACCCATTTTTTATATAGCTCCAACTCTCTGTTTAGGAAATGAGGGGTGTTCTTTAATTTAAAGCCCCCATCCAATGCCCATGACAGTAATAGTTTCTAGTATGACAGCATGCAGCCACTAGCTGCTCACTATCCTGCGAACATGACGTGTATAAACTCTCTATAGCACCTCATTTTACACTTAACCTCTCGATGAGCTCCTTATTGCATTTCCCCATAATGGTTTCCTATAATTACTCAATATTAACTGTATGTATAATCTATACATTTAACCTCTCCAAATAACCACTCTTACTGCTTCTATTGCTCTTACTACATATTCATTCTATTACGCAACATCACTTCTTTCTTAAACCCTGTCACCCCTTTGAACCTTTTACTACAGGCATCCTGTTGCTCGTATAAATTCTCTATATATAAAACTTATTTTTGCTCCATGTTAGCTCTCTCTATGAATTTACTATTACTTCTCCTTAACTCATTTAATTCTCTTGCATATTCAAACATATTGTCTTCACACTGATTTGCACAGAGGTTTCTTTCATGCATATTCTGCCAAACATCTCTAAAGACCAGGTCAGTTATGATAATTTTGACCTTTTGTATCACTATAACTGTAATGCTAGACTTGCTTCTTATATTCCAAAATATGCTTATAAGAAAAGTATTTGTGCTGCCATACAATGTGCCACAAACCATTGAACTAAAAACTTTATCCACAGGCTCAGATCTAATGAGGGATTTGTTGCCAATATAAATATAGAAAGGAAAAGGCAAAGGCAATGCAAACACTTATAAATCCATTTAAAGTTAAGTACACAGATCAAGTGGTCTTCTCTGAACAGACACTATCCTCATCTTATGTATTGGGCTAGTCAAATGTATTATATACCTATGAGGAATGAGAATCTAACAGGCCCAGAAATCCTCTCTTTGGTGTTCCTTAACCCTGTTATTTCTGCATTTCATCAACATTATTTTCATTGGTTTAATTTGATAGCATTGCTGTGTATTTATAAATAAACATTTAAACATTTGTTTGGGTATTTTATGCAACAGATTGGGTAAAATATCCACAGTGAGTGGACTTGTGATGGGGTAAATTAGTTCAAAGATGAAGGAGCTAAAAAAGATTGAAAGCCATTGTAGGAATTACTATGTGCTTACATTTTACATGTCTGTTGTTATTATGGATTCAAAAGAAAGGAGTTACAGTGAACAGTCAACCCAAACCAAACCATTCAAGTGGTAGTTAGAAGTACAAAGAAGTGACTGTTGTAATTTAAGAAAATTAAGCTTGAAACATTGCCTAACTTTAATGTGACCACTAGACATCCATATAACATAGACATGCAACGCTTACTCCATTTTTACTCAGTTGTTTTCATACCAAATTGCTACGCATTCAAAATGTGCCCTAATTTCATGTAAAAAACCCCACAAACAAACAAACAATAAATAATAATAAAAGAATTAGCAGTTTATGCACCTAATACCAATTTAAATAGTAAATATCAACGCAGTTTCAGAAATGTAAATGTTCTTAGCATGAGTGGAATTTCTGATCTAAGAGGGTTAAAATGGCTGCCCCATATAACAATGGTAAGATAGGAGATGTACTAATGTACAAAGTGCATAGTCCACCTGAAACATGTACTTGCCCTGTGCTGATTGTAGACAATTCCCTAATGGGGGACATCATGGAATAAACCTGGGATGTTGAGATAGGACTTTAAAACTGTGATTGTCCCTTTCCATTCGGGACTGTTTGGAGGTATGACTTCTTACACAATTTAGTGAATAATCCTGTAAATAATCCGGATCTCTACAGCAAAATCGAATCAGTTTGGGCTAAAGTCTAGTATATATAAAGCAACTAATAGAAATATGACATAACAGTTCTTGAAGCAATTTATAAAGCAATTCATGGCAAGATTATTTTTTTGACAGTGCATTTATGCGTCATCTTCAAATGACTGTGGCCCAATTTATACCGCATGCCTGGCTGACATTGCCACATGTTTTGTGCTCGAAAACCCTTTTTCAAAATGCAAAATAAAAACAATTATGGATCACATGATAAAGTATTCTTCTTGCAGTTTTTTAATGCTTTAGTTACAAAAAGCATATTTGAATGACAAGTGGATTTGCAGGAAAACATATAAAAATCCCCTTCATGCAGTTTTCAATTATGAAGTTAAATAGTCCCTGAAGAATATGTTTTGCATTCTGAATTTCCTCAGCATAACTTCATGTAACTCTTATTTATTTGTCCATCAAAACATGACCACCAGTTGTGTCAGTAGCCCTGAGACGTCTTATTAATCTTTATTTAGTTTTAGGAACTTTCGCTTGGGAACAGCTGCATTCTAATAAGAGGAACTCTCAGGTTACAATTAGCAAATTTGCTAAACAGTTTAGTTAGGATGACTTAACATGCCTTTTAATAGACCCATATGGTAGTTTGTGGTGATAGTGCATACATATGTCACTTCCTCAAACTTATATACTTTTCTAAAAAACATCCTATCTAAAACACACACATATGGTTATTCACTAAAGTCTGAATGGAGTGTGGGGGCTCTAAATAGTTATACAATAACCATGTGGATATGTATTTTCCACTCACCCAAATAGTATCATGGACATTTTTCTCCCCCACTCTCAGATGACTATGGGTTTCCAAACTCCTAGTCACTCCTATTAAAATTAAATAACCCTACCTACTATCCTCATCATAATAATATTGAGTGGGGGCAATAAAACTAATAGCCATAAATAAAAAATATATATATTTACCATCAGACCTTAGGAGTTGCGGATTCCAAGGCACGTATCGCCACATGTGGTGGGAATGCCCGAAAATCCACAGTTTTTGGAAGTCTGTTGAAGACCTATTGAAGCAGACGTTTGGCAAAGAGAGCAGAAACTGGTACGGGCGATAACTTTAAGTGCACGCAGAGCTGTGGCAACGGCGTGGCTATCACCTGGAGGCCCGGAGTTTAGGGGGGTGATTTCTAGGATAAAGGAAAGCAGAATCATGGACGATCTGACTGCTAGATTAAGAGGAACAACCGTGACTTTCTAGAGGGTTTGGGAACCATGGGACAATAGTGTAATGGGTTCCGGTAACGATTGATGGGCTGAATATCTGGTTTAAATCGGGATCCGACACTGCGTGGTCAGTGTCGGAATGGAATTCCTTAGCCTCGTTCGCCCCCCCCCCCTCCTCCCTATCCTTCATACTCACATCTTTCTCGTCCTCTTAATCCCTCTTTCTCGCCTTATCTTTTCTTTCCCTATTTCTCTTTTTCACGTTTCTCCATCTTGTTACTAAATCCTTGGTTTACAAGGGTATCTTTTCTTTTTTACCTCTTTATTTCTAACATTGTCTCAGTCTATGTTGTCATTATTTACTTTCCTCACTCAGGCATGAGTATACTGACAGAGAATTGAGGATGCCTAAAGTACACCCTGACATGGATAGAGTTAGGACTCCTTCTTAGGATGCATGGCCTGACTAAAAGATACAACATCATCGATGGGAGGCGAGTGGAATAGAATTCATAAAGAGGCTTGTCTTTTGGGCTAATGTCGTATTTCGTGTTTTCAAGTCTGATTTCTAGCATTTTGGCTTCTGAGCAAGCCTCACAGTTGTATTGCTCTTGCTATGCCTATCGTGTGCAAAAATAAGGAATTTAAATAATGTAGCTATATAAAAAACACAAAATCCTCGATAGGGGGCAAGTTGTATGGAATTTATAAAGTGGCTTGTCATATGGGCCGAGGTCAATTTTTATGTTTATAAGTATGCTCTTTTATATTTTGGCTTCTGCGCAAGCCTCCAAGTTGTATTATTCTTGCATTGCCTATCGTGTGCAAAAATAAAGAATACAAAAAAAAAAAAGAAGCCTTCTACCTTATAACAGTTTTTCCTTCAGCTCCAAAAAAGGTCAAATTAAAATAATTAATTGAAAATAAAAACCTGATTCACTAAAAAGAAAATGAAAACAATAAAAAAATAAAAATGTTAAAATTGTTAAAATTGTGAAATAAATATAGTCCATCTTCACCCCAGGAGGGGCTCATAGCAGATTGAGTTTTTATAGTGGAGAAACCCCTTCTAGTGGGGGAGTATGTGAGCATTGTGTAAGGGACTTTGAAATAAGTAATGGGCGATGGGAAGATCATGGTCCACCTTCCTGTCCCCACCAATGATTAGTGGGTGGGTGCTATTTAATAAAAGAACATTTGCAATATCAATTAAGCATTTCTTCACTACTATACTAGTGTATATACTTTTGCATCTTGAATTTTGCATTTGTAAAGAATTACTAAATCAATAAAAAATTAAATTATGTAAATTATATTATATATTATTTAAAAGTTGCACTATTGAAGGCAACAGAAAATTGCATTAGGCTTGTCAGTAAAAGCAAAAAATTCAAGAAACCACTGTGGTACTCCGCAGATGTGGCCAAAATAGTTAAAAACAAAAAAGTTAGCATTTAGGAATTATAAAAAAACCCAGAGTGAGGGAGACAAAATGATCTATAAGATTAGGCAGAAAGAGGCTAAGCAAGTTATAAGAGCTTCCAAATCACACACAGAAGAGAAAATAGCACAGTCAGTAAAAAAGGGGGACAAAACATTTTTAGATACATAAATGAGAAAAGAAAAGTAAAACAAGGATTAGTTAGATTAAAACAAAAGAAGGAAGGTATGTAGAAGAGGATAAAGGTCTAGCTGACTGCCTCAATGAATATTTTGTTCTGTATTTACAGATGAAAATGAAGGAAAGGGATCTCAGTTAAGAAAAAGGATAAATGAGTCATTTATTACACATGAGTTTACAGAGGAAGAGGTTCTATTTCAACTGTCAAAAGTAAAGACAAATAAGTCAATGGGACCTGATGGAATACACCCAAAGCTATTAAAATAGCTTAGTGGTGTACCAGCAAAACCATTAACAGATTTATTTAACCAATCATTGTTAACAGGAGTAGTCCCAGAAGATTGAAAGTTAGCGAAGCAGTTTGAGAGCGACCTGCTGCCTGAGTGAGGAATTAACGTCTAGAATGTTATCGATGATATTATTTAGAGATTGTTTAATCTAATCTTGGTCGATTTTACTGGGCAACCAAAATTATAAGATCAGGCGGTGCAGCAGATTACTGCTTACCTAGATTTCAGTAAGGCTTTTGACACTGCTGCACATAGAAGGCTTATCAATAAACTGCAATCTTTAAGTTTGGATTCCAATATTGTTGAATGGGTAAGGCAGTGGCTGAGTGACAGGCAACAGAGGGTTGTAGTTAATGGAATATATTCGAAGCTTGGACTTGTCACCAGTGGGGTACCAGTGGGGTATTCTATTAGTGATATTGCAGAAGGTCTTGGTGGTAAGGTATGTCTTTTTGCTGATGATACTAAGATATGTAACAGGGTTGATGTTCCAGGAGGGATAAGCCAAATGGCAAATGATTTAGGTAAACTAGAAAAATGGTCAGAATTGTGACAACTGACATTTAATTTGGATAAGTGCAAGATAATGCATCTTGGACGTAAAAACCCAAGGGCAGAGTACAGAATATTTGATAGAGTCCTAACCTCAACAATTGAGGAAAGGGATTTAGGGGTGATTAATTCTGATGACTTAAAGGTAGGCAGACAATGTAATAGAGCAGCAGGAAATGCTAGCAGAATGCTTGGTTGTATAGGGAGAGGCATTAGCAGTAGAAAGAGGGAAGTGCTCATGCCATTGTACAGAACAGTGGTGAGGCCTCACTTGGAGTATTGTACGCAGTACTGGAGACCGTATCTCCAGAAGGATATTGATACCTTAGAGAGAGTTCAGAGAAGGGCTACTAAACTGGTTCATGGATTGCGGGATAAAACTTACCAGAAAAGGTTAAAGGATCTTAACATGTATAGCTTGGAGGAAAGACGAGACAGGGGGGATATGATAGAAACATTTAAATATATAAAAGGGAATCAACACAGTAAAGGAGGAGACTATATTTAAAAGAAGAAAAACTACCACAACAAGAGGACATAGTCTTAAATTAGAGGGACAAAGGTTTAAAAATAATATCAGGAAGTATTATTTTACTGAGAGGGTAGTGAATGCCTGGAATAGCCTTCCAGCTGAAGTGGTAGAGGTTAACACAGTAAAGGAGTTTAAGCATGCATGGGATAGGCATAAGGCTATCCTAACTATAAGATAAGGGTGGGGACTAATGAAAGTATTTAGAAAATTGGGCTGACTAGATGGGCTGAATGGTTCTTATCTGCCGTCACATTCTATGTTTCTATGTTTCTATTTTATATTAAATTATGTAAATTATGTAAATCCTTCTCTCCCCTCAATGTACCTTTCAACCAATCATAACTCCCTCTGCCCTATCCTTTTCTTCTTTTGAAGTTCACACTATCCGCCTATTTAAACCCACTCCTTTAAGAATTGCTATTATCTACCGCCCTCCCGGTTATCCTAGACTATTCATTGAGCACTTTTCTTCCTGGCTTCCCCACTTCCTCTCATCTAGCACTCCTTCCCTTATACTTGGGGATTTCAATATCCCAATCAACAACCCCAATTGCACTGATGCCTCTTGTCTGCTCTCTCTAACCTCCTCCTTTGGCCTTACGCAATGGTCCAATTTAGCAACCCATACAGCGGGAAACACTCTTGATCTCGCCTTCACCAACCTCTGTACTGCCTCTAATCTCTCCAATATTCCTTTTCCTCTATCTGACCACCATCTGCTGACTTTTCACATTGGCATACCTAAGACCCAATTGACACCACCGTCTGAACATCACTCTCACAGAAACCTCCAATGTCTTGACCTAGAGCATTTCTCCACTAATCTCCAAACTCTCCTTTTACCTATCTCAAACCTCACCTTTCCGTGTTCTGCAACCTCCTTCTACAATTCCACCCTCTCCTCTCAACTAGACATCATGGCACCTTTTACATTTAAACGCCGCAGGTGCCCCCAACAACAACCCTGTCACACCAAGCTCCAAAAAGCTCCAGAACTGCTGAATGCTGTTGGAGAAAGTCTCACTGTGCATCAGACTTTCTTCACTATAAATTTATGCTGAGCTCATACAGCTTGGCTCTTTCCTCTGCAAAAGTTAATTACTTCAATACCCTCATAACCACACTCTCCCGCAAACCCAAACGACTATTTCACACATTTAACTCTCTTCTTCGCCCTGCTGTTCCTCCTCCACCTACTAACTTGACCACCTCAGACTTTGCAACTCTCTTCACTGACAAGATCTCTACAATCAGAGAAGAGATATCTCCTCTTTCTTCTTCCCCTTACAATACTTCCCCTAACTTCACTCCCTCTGCTGTTCTATGTTCATTCGCACCCGCTACATTGGAAGAGGTTTCTGCTCTGCTCCAGTCCTCCCGCCCCACCACCTGCTCCCTAGATCCAATTCCCTCGCATCTCATCCGTACTCTGTCTTCTTCTTTCTCCACATCTCACTAAAATTCTCAATCTCTCTCTCTCCTCTGGTATATTTCCATTGCCCTTCAAACATGCAACTGTAACCCCAATTCTAAAGAAGCCCAATCTTGACCCTAACTCCTCATCCAACTATCGTCCTATCTCGCTACTGCCTTTTGCATCCAAGATCCTTGAAAGAATTGTGTATGCGAGATTGACAGACTTCCTCAAGTCCAACTCTCTGCTAGACCCGCTTCAGTCTGGTTTCCGCGCTAAGCACTCTGTGGAAACGGCACTGACCAAAGTATTCAATGATCTACTCGCTGCAAAATCTCGTGGTCACTACTCTATCCTAATTCTCCTTGACCTGTCTGCGGCTTTTGACACTGTTGATCATCAACAGCTTCTTCCCATCCTCCGCAATATCGGTCTACAAGATATTGCTCTCTCCTGGTGCTCCTCCTACCTCTCCCAGCGTTCTTTCAGTGTTTCTTTCTCTGGCTCTGCTTCTTCTCCCCAACTCCTCTCTGTTGGTTCAGTCCTTGGTCCCCTACTGTTCTCATCTATACTGCCTCCCTTGGTAAACTCATTAGCTCTTTTGGCTTCCAATATAATTTCTATGCAGATGACAAGCAAATCTACCTGTCCTCTCCTGATCTCTCCCCGTCCCTCTTGACTAGTATCTCTGACTGCCTCTCTGCTATTTCTAACTGGATGGCTGACAACTTCCTTAAACTAAACTTGACCAAAACTGAAATTCTGGTCTTTCCTCCCTCAAGTTTTGTTACTCCTCTGTCTGTCTCCCTCCAAGTCAACGGTGCTACCATCAGCTCCACCACGCAGGCTCGCTGCCTAGGTGTTCTCTTTGACTCCGACCTCTCCTTCAAGCCTCATGTTCAGTCTATCGCCAAATTCTGTTATTTCCATCTCAAAAACATTGCGCGCATCGCCCCTACTTAACGCCAGATGCGACTAATGTGTTGCTCCATTCCACTGTCCTTTCTCGCCTTGACTACTGTAATCCGCTTCTCAGTGGTCTTACGTGCTCCCAACTTGCGCCGTTAAAGTCCATAATTAATGCGTCAGAGAGGCTCATCTTCCTGTCCGCCCGCACCTCCCATGCCTCACCCTTCTGTCAGTCCATAAAGCTCAATTTAAAATTCTGGCTCTTGCTTTCAGATCGCTACATAATGCTGCACCCACCTATCTATCCTCCCTTATACACAAGTATGTCCCGTCTAGGCCCTTACGATCTGCTGAAGACTTACGTCTATCTTCTGTCCGTACTCCCACCTCTGATGCTCGCCTGCAAGATTTCTCGAGGCTGCACCGTTCCTGTGGAACTCGCTTCCCTCCTCCGTTAGATGCTCACCCAGTTTCCACTCCTTCAAATAATCGTTAAAAACCCACTTCTTCATAAATGCGTATCAATTAAATTATTAATAGCTCACGACTGATTCCTCTTCTTCAACTGTCACTAGTCTAATACTATCCTTACCTTTTTGTGTCATTTTACCCCACTCCCTCTAGCATGCAACCCCTCTGTTCCTGTGTGTCCAACTTGTCTGGTTAAAACTACATGTTTGTTTGTCCACCCATTGTAAAGCGCTGCTAAATTTGATGGCGCTATATAAATAACATAATACTAATAATAATAATAAATGTAGATATTTTAAATGTGCATATATCAAAATTGCAGTTTTAACCTGTGTTTTTGTAGTCCCATGTTTCAAATGAATGCTATATATATGAAAATGTATTCCTACTTACCGTAATTTTCTTTTCCTGGTCATAGGCCATGGCAGCACAACAATGGGTAGTTCCTCCCTATCCCTAATTAGACAGGAACTAATTAAAAATAAGGGTATAAGTACCCCCTCCCACCACCTCCTCAGTCTTGTTACCAGCAATATCCCAGGGCGGGATTTTTGTGCTGACATGGCCTATGACCAGGAAAAGAAAATTACGGTAAGTATGAATACATTTTCATCTTTCCTGGCCATATCCATGGCAGCACAACAATGGGTAATACCCAAGCAATAACCAAGGGAGGGAATAAAATTCAGACTAAAGATATCAGGAATGCCAGTGTATTAGAAAAAAACACAAAAGTGAAATCACAGCAATAATCAAAGTTATAAGCTGGATGCAGAAAGAACTGTTTTACCAAATTTATCAAGTTGAGCAGCTTTTACGTCTATTTGGTAATGTCTTATAAAAGTGTTCGTAGAGGACCAAGTGGCAGCTTTGCAAATAAGTTCTGGTGATACTTTAGCCACCACTGCCCATGATGAAGAAAGGGACTTGTAGAGTGAGCCTTAAGTCCTTCTGGGATCTTCATTTTAGATGCTTTGTAAGCTTGGTTGATGGCAGATACGATCCATCTGTTGATGGCTACTTTGGATGCTTGAAGGCCTCTCCTGGCCCTGTTAGGAATAATGAACAATCTTTGAGAGATACGCCATGAGGATGATCTTTGCAGATAAATTGACAAACATCTCACCAAATCTATGGAAGAGGGATCGGATACTTCTCCATTATCTAGTTCTTCTGAATGCAGTCCTGGGAGCACTATCTCTTCATTAATGTGGAAGGCTGAGATAACTTTTGGTTGACATTCGGGAACTGTTCTTAAAATTACTCTATCTTTGTGGAAGACTGTAAATGGTTCTTTATCTGATAGGGCATGCAGTTCGGACACCCTTCTACTCGGCGCTTAGGCCACCAATAGAACTGTCTTTATGGTGAGGAAACGAGGAGAAACAGATTCCAGAGGTTCCAAAGGGTGACACCAGTAAAACCAGCAGTAAGTCCAATGGAGGTGCAAGAGGCTTAATAGGAAGCTTTGTCTTTAGTACTGCTGACATGAATCTGGTCACATCTGTGTCAAAGACCCATTTGTGGTCAGTAAGGGCTGAAAGAGTTGAAATCTGTACCTTTAAGGTATTATAGCTTAAACCTTTATCGAGTCCTAGTTGCAGGAATTCCAGAATATCTTTAGTAGAGGCTGTCTGAATATCTATCTGTGTATACAGCATATACAGTGGGCAGATTCCAGTACTTTATTGTATGTATTTAAAAATGTACCTATCTAAAGATGCCCCCTTATATATAGGTATATAAAGGTTGTAGTGTCACTGTCTATATTACTCTATTGTTTCTAGTAAGGCAAAATATGTTCATTGGTGTTTATACAGTGAGGGAAAAAATATTTGATCCCCTGCTGATATTGAACATTTGCCCACTGACAAAGAAATGATCAGTCTATAATTTTAATGGTAGGTATAAGTATTTGACTTGGTGGCAAAACCCTTGTTGGCAATCGCAGAGGTCAGACATTTCTTATAGTTGGCCACCAGGTTTGCACACATCTCAGGAGGGATGTTGTCCCATTTCTCTTTGCAGATCCTCTCCAAGTCATTAAGTTTTTGAGGCTGATGTTTGTTAACTCAAACATTCAGCTCCCTCCACAGATTTTCTATGGGATTAAGGTCTGGAGATTGGCTAGGCCACTCCAGGACCTTAATGTGCTACTTCCTGAGTCATTCCTTTTTTGCCCTGGCTGTGTGTTTTGGGTCATTGCCATGCTGGAATACCCATCCATGACCCATTTTCAATGCCCTGGCTGAGAGAAGGAGGCTCTCACCCAAGATTTGATGGTACATGGCCCCCTCCATCGTCCCTTTGATGCGGTGCAGTTGTCTTGTCCCCTTAGCAGAAAAAACCCCAAAGCATAATTTTTCCACCTCCATGTTTGATGGTGGGGATGGTGTTTTTGGGGTCATAGGCAGCATTGCTCCTTCTCTAAACACGGCGAGTTGAGTTGATGCCAAAGAGCTCGATTTTGGTCTAATGTGACCACAACACTTTCACCCAGTTCTCCTCTGAATCATTCTGATGTTCATTGGCAAACTTCAGACGAGCCTGTACATTTGCTTTCTTGAGCATGGGGACCTTGCGGGCGCTGCAGGATTTCAGTCATTCACGGTGTAGTGTGTTACCAATTGTTTTCTTGGTGACTATGGTCCCAGCTGCCTTGAGATCATTCTTTCAGCTGCTGCTGGCATCCAGACATAAATTACCCTGCCTACTCTGGGGGACCATTTGTGCAGGTGACCTCACGACAAAAATATGCCAATGAAATTCACTTCTACATTATCCATAGAGATTCAGGGCCATTCAGATTTCTTTCTCATTGCCACACACATGTTTGACTGCGCATACATAATTAATGACTCACACACAACTTTCCCGACACTCCTCCCAATTAGCAATATACATAGACACATACTACTGCATGTATACAAATAATCAGCATACAAAGACAGACTATAATACATGACACAAAACATAAATACAGATACTGTATATGTGCACACATAAACATACAATCATACATAAAAACACTAGCATACCTACACAGACAAATACAAATATATACAGATATGCAAACTAATATGCACACAATAACACAGATACAGTCACATATCCGGAATCATAAGGCAAACAAAACACTTTGGAGTTCCTGAATTCGGCCGACTGGACGATCATCCAAAGTCTGGATGAATTCCAATTTACTTGAAACCAAATTCACAAGTCTTACATATGACAATCAATGAGAATAACGAGAAAGATCAAAACAGAACTTTAGTTGTTTTTAATTGTAGTTTTAATAGGTTCCTAAACATATATTGGACTCAAGAAGCATAATCTTCTATCTAAAACTGTAAAGCGCTGCGGAATTTGACGGCGCTCTAAAAATATCATAATAATAATAATAATAATAATAATAATAATAAAACACGGCAATCATTCTGTTGGGACAGCATCCGCCTAGATCAAATCTACCTGTGGGGTAATAACTAAATGTGTGAAAAGAAAAACAAATCTTATATCTGTAATGATTAGGTCAGCAGTCTCCTTCTCCATTTCCATTATTAACAAATCATCTCAAGATTAAGGGTTATTTCTTTTTTAAATCCACTATTCATAGACATATTACTTAATGGCATTGCGTTGTGTCATCAGATCCTGGAAGGCCTAAAATACAGGCTTATGTATTGTCATACCTTCTAAGTGGAGTTGTATCTCTTAAAGTAGTCATTGTTTCCCAAATATGTGCCTCTGTGTGTTTAGGGTGTTGAACAGGGCATGACCCCTCATTATGTCAAGGTCTGATTATATGGTGCTAAAAGGGTAGAGTCCAACTAGTCAAGTGCAAAGTCAAATTCTATGGTTAGAGTCTAGTACCACACCAATTGTAAACATGGTGCTATGTTGTTGTGAAATATATTAACTGATCTCCGATGAAAAATATGATTATGGAGCATAATTGTTTAAATTTCAGTGTTTAAGCTAAGGTATAGAGAACAAACAGGGTTTGGGTTAGATGTAGAGTTGAATATTAAAGATACTAAACTACCAAATATAGAGTTAGGTTAAGAATACTATAATAACACAAAGAAAGTTGTCATGCACCTCAGATATCAGAAAATCCTAAAAACAAATACATTATTTAAATATACTGCCTGTGCCATAAAAAAAAAAAAATACAGGTCAATATAATTTTGCAGCATACTAAAGCAAATACTCTACATATTGGTGACTTAATATTTATTAAACCAAGAGGGTATTTCTGTAAAGTTTTTAAGTTAAAAACAACATGTAAATGTGGGTATGTCAATATGTTTGGGTCCAACGTTTTTCCACATTACAGGAAACCATGATCCAAATTCATGCATGTCCTTCTGAAAGTAAACTTACTGTCAAACTGGATGTTTCATGGACTTGTTAAATAGACCTTATTATGTAACTAAAGGCAGCATTTGTTTAAATAACCTTCATTTACATAGCCCTAGCACACTTGGAAACAGACATTACTGTTTGACTAAGGTTTTCGTGTCAGTCTTTACATTTTCCAAGTACCACTGCTTATTTTCAAAATTAGAACTGTTGCATAACAAATTAGAAATGCAGAGAAGATAGGATTAAAAGCTTAAATTAAAAATTGCAGGTTCTTGGAAACACGATGACAGTTACTACTTTTTTTGTTAGTATATATAAATTCAACTATGCTTTTAAATTCTTTGAGCATTAAAACATTAAAAAACAAAATAAGAAATGTGACATAAAGTAGTGGGATTTTTAAAAATTCCTTTTGTTTTTTGTATACTTACTAATCATATCAAAAATATATGTGTTGCTTTACTTTATTACCGTGTCTATGGTACTTGGGAAATTGAACATTCCACTCTGACTTTGTCATAATACTGTTAGCTTTTACTGCAGTAAAACACACACATTTGTATGATGTGATATGATGCCCTCTTAAACATTTGCAATGACATCCAAATTTGCACAGAAAAAAGAAGATGTAACTGGAGCTATTTTCCTTGATTTTGCCAAGGCATTTGACACAGTAGACCTTGGCATTCTTTTGCAAAAACTTAAAAACTCAGGTATTGGTGATCGTTCGCTAACCTGTTTTCGATCATGTGTATCGGACCGATCGCAATATGTGACCATTTCTGATAGCGCCTCCCTCTCCCGGTCTCATTTAGTGTTCCCCAGGGCTCCGTACTCGGCCCCCTAATATTCACATTATTTATAAATAATCTAACTAACATCTGCAAAGCCTCAACTGTACATATGTCTGCAGACAACACTGTAATGTATGCTAGTAAACCCAATCTACCACAGCTTGAGGCTGTGCTCCAAGACCAGTTAGCGGAGGTAGAAAAGTGGATTGCAGTTAACAATCTCTTCCTAAACACTGACAGCACTGTCACAATGATCTTTTGAACTGTACCTAAATTACATAAACTACAAACTCCACAACCATGTATCAGAACAAATTCAAATAGCCCACTGACCGCAGTCTGTTCTTTCAAATATCTAGGTATGTTGCTAGACCATATACTAACCTTTGGCCTTCACATTGAAAAAAAATCTCTTCGAAACTGTGTCCAAAACTAGATGCCCTGTACAGAAACAAATCCTGCCTAAGCACTACAGTAAGGAAACAGATAGGGCAAGAAATGTTAATGTCGCTCATTGATTATGGGGATGTTGTGTGTGCCCCGCAAACCCACCTTCATAAACTTAATATATTGTATAATTAATTTTGCCGCTTTGTACTAGAATGTACTTATTTGACCCACCCTTATGACATGTTAAAGGAGCTAATCTGGTTATCGCTGGAATCCCAAAGCACTCTTCATCTTTCCTGCCTTGTGCCTAAGAGCTTTTGTGGGAAGCTCCCACCCTACCTAAGTAGAATGCTCTCCCCAGCTGTTCCTACCTCCTATAACCTCCGATCCAGTACCAGCAATTTTTTAGCATACTGCAATACAAAAATAAAGTGGCTTGATCCTCATTTTCCTACAGAGCACCGCAATATGGAATAACCTCTGGGACATAATCAAATCTTAAATCTACTCAATCTTAGGAGATCTATGCCAACATACCTAAATACAAAATGCACCTGTCATGGTTGACTATATTTATAACCTATTATGTGTTACATTCTTATATGTTTGCATGTATATATAAATATTGCATAATGTATTATTTTTTTGTAAAATTATATTGTGCCCTATTGTAGCATTGCAGTGTTTGTGGGTCCAGGATATACTTTAAAATGAATGAAATCCACAAGTACAACAATTCACCCCATACACAGGTTTTATGGTGTTTTGAAAAGTTACAGGGTCAAATAATGAGTATGACTATTTCTGTTTTTACATATTGAAATTTTACATATTGGTTTGCCTTTAAGACTGTTTGGCAGTCCAGGAATAAGAATTATCCCCATCAAGGCATATAATTTCCAAAGTAGACAATCCAGGGTATTCAAATTGGGATATGCCCAATTTGTTTTTATTGAGCAGAGTAAGTGATGAGAACCGCACCCAGTCCCAACGGCCAAGGGTGCTCCAGAGCAGGACCAGCAATCCCAGTACAATAATCCAAGAGGAAAAAACTCACAGGCACTCCAACTTCAAGCCGCAGGCAGATTTATTATGACAGAATGTAACGCAACGTTTCGACCGGAAAGGTCTTTTTCAAGCTTGAAAAAGACCTTTCCGGTCGAAACGTTGCGTTACATTCTGTCATAATAAATCTGCCTGCGGCTTGAAGTTGGAGTGCCTGTGAGTTTTTTCCTCTTCAATTTGTTTTTATAGCCACTTAGTCGCAAACCCTAGCCAAACTTAGTTTTCATATTTGTTTTTTTGCATTTTCCAAACCAAAATTGCACTTTCACTCATGATATCATCGTCATTATATGTTTTATGTCCTTAAGACACTCATATTTGTGTTCAGTGATGTCTCACAAGTACAACAATACCCAACATGTACATGTTTTATGGGGTTTTGGAAAGTTACAGGGTCAGATATAGGGCTTGAAAATTAAATTCTCTGATATTTCTGTCTGGATTGTCAGGCAGGTCCACCAATATATAATTAATAAAATAATATCATTATATACAAATAATATCTAAAATACATTTAGATTTAGAATCAAATTGTACATACAGATATATAGACATAGTAGAAATGACCGCACTCCAAGGACTTTGTAGAGAGTTTCAAATAAAATTTAACTTTTATTCAATCCATTAAAAAAATCAACGTTTCAGCTCCCACATGGAGCTTTCATCAGGACAAAACATGTTTTGTTCTGATGAAAGCTCCATGTGGGAGCCAGACCAGCACAGGGCACCACAGGATTACACCAGGAGTGAAAGCCCTCACTATATAAATATATATTATTCCTAAATTATTCCTTAAACTCAGGTTTACAGACTTTCAGGTGTTTGCAATGAACAAATCAAACAAAAAACTATTAAAATAGCTCAGCACAACAAATGCTTCAAGTTGTTTCTTCAAATTTAATGGAAAAAGCAACTTTAATGACTTCTCTAGTCTCAAAATTATTCAACCCTCCTTGATAGACTCTCTCACAACAGCAGAACTATGCAAACATGTGTTGTCTCAAGCACACCAAATGTAACTGATCAAGGGCTTCATTAGTTGCACCAGGTTTGCTTGAACAGCCAATTATGGTTGAACAAACATATAGGTCAAATTCTAGGTTTTGTTTTTGTCTGAAATTGTACAATTGTTTGCTTTTTTTACATTTTTTTTACTTATATTGATAAACAACATTTAAGCTTATCTAACAATATTAAATCAAGGCCTTCATTTTATGCCCTTGTATTTAAGTTTTATAATGCTGCCCCCCACCAACCATACAATAAGAATAAAGTTCAGCAACTAACTATTATGTTTAGGCCACTCACCCTATAATATATTTAATTTAGCCATATTTGTGGGTGGGATACGTTGACCATTGATGTAAATATACACTACAATTGAAAGGAATCTGCCAAGGCTAAAACTGCTGTAACCCTTTTATAAAAGCTTGAAATTCCACTATACACATTCTCTCATACACACTCACAAATTATTAATTTTCTTTTGTACTTCAATTTGTCCACCCAGCCTCCCCACATTTGAGAGAGCTGTAGTAGAGTCAGTTATCTTGGTTCCAGTGTGAATCCTGTCCCTGGAGTCCAGTGTGGTTGCTGTGATCCTGTCATCTTCTTGCTCTGCTCACTTGTTTACTGGTTAGTGATGCCGGAGCAAGGGGCGTACCTAGGGGTTGGCAAGACCGGCGCCCGCCGGTGGCACAAGCCTAAAGGGGCGGCCCAAAATTGATTGTAAGTTTGAGCAGTGTTTTTTGTGCCACCTGCTCAGCCTGTGCCCCCAGCGCCCACAGGAAGCGTGCGGCTCCATCAAGGAACCACACACACAGTGCACGAGGCTAAGTCCCCCAAACTCGCAGTCTGAGTAGGAGCTCTGGGTGTCACTTGACTACTCGGCGCTCAGCATGACTGAGACACAGTGCGTCGCGCATTGAGTGGCCCCCTCCTCTGCTATGACAGGAAAAACGGCAGGGAGGCAGGCAAGTAAGGAGAGTCTTCCACTGGACCGCCGGCTCTGTGAGTGCTGCATGGGATGAGGATTGCATAGGTACGTAGATCTCAGCAAGGGGGGATATTACGTAAGGGGGAGGTGGACAAGGTGGGGGAGATATTGAGGAAGGGGGAAGGCTGGCAAGTGGGGGAAATATTCAGGAAGGGTGGAGGTTGACAAGGGGGGATATTGAGGAAGGGGAGGTTGGCAAGTGGGGCAGATATTGAGGAAGGGTGGAGGTTGGCGGGGGGGAAGATATTGTGGATGGAACGGGGGAGGGTAAAATGGATGGAAAAAAATTCTGGTTGCAATAAAAAATGGAAAAAAAAACCAAAGTCCTCAATTATGCGAATTAGGAATTAGAATGCAGGATAGGAGTAAATGTTGAATAGATTGTATAAATGTAACAATTCTGTAAGTAGTAGCAGAAGTTCTTAATAACTTGATTAGCAGATGATAATTGGCACATAGAATTTGATTTAGCCTTATATGCAAAGTTGCAGCAATATTAGATTTGATAAGTGGCACATAGAAATTGATTATCATTATATGCAGAGTTGTAGCAATAATTAGAATTGATAAGTGGCACATACAATTTGATTACGCCTTATTTGCAGAGTTGCAACAATAAGTAAATTGATAGAAGATATTTAGTGATACTTATGGTTTCTCTTCAATTTCCTGAAGATGAAGTAGAATTTGAAGGGATTAGTATATCCAGGTATTTTAGTAGTACAATCCAGTTTGTTTGAGAGTTCATGTATTCAGGAGTCCGTTCTGGTATAGGCATAGGCGTGCGCAGCCTATTGCATTAGAGTGTGCACCCTAAAGCACAAACACCCACCGTGTGTGTGTGTGTGTATCTATCTATCTATATATATATATGTATATATATATATAGATAGATACATACACACACACACAAATACATACACTGCTGTGTGTGCTGTTAGTGTGATGTGTGTGTGAGGGTGCTGTTAGTGTGATGTGAGGGTATTTGTGTGTGTGTGTGTGTGTTTGTGACTGTGCTGTTTGTGTGTGAGGGTGTTTGTGTGTGTATGTTTGTCCTGTGAGGGTGCTGTTTGTGTGAGTGTTTGTGAGGGTGCTGTTAGTGTGCTGTGTGTGAGGGTGTTGTGTTTTTTTTAAAGGTGCTGTGTGTGTTTGTGAGGGTGCGGTTAGTGTACTGTGTGTGTGTGAGCTGTATGTGTGTAGGCGCTGTATGTGTGTGTGCTGTATGTTTGGAGGGATTTGGCAGATTAGTAAATCCTTGCTGCCATGTGCCATCCCTGGTGGTCCAGTGGAGAGTGAACTCTAGCCTGCGGGGCTAGAGTTAACTCTCGCGAGATCTGAGCGTTGCCCAGATATCGCGAGAGGAACCTGGCGGAGCTTCTGTCTAGAGCTCCCTGGCAGGGCCGGCGCGTCCATAAGGCGGCACAGGCGGCCGCCTTAGGGCGCACCGGCTCTGGGGGCGCAAAATTCCAGTGACCGACAGGAGGGAAGTGCTCCCTCCTGCCAGGTCACCTCCTGGATCCCCGGCGCGGCGTGCGGCTTATTTGGATGCCGAGGGAGCTCTGATCTCTCTGATGTGTTCCCTCGCAGGCTGTTTACTGATGACGTCATATTCCCGCTCCCGCGGCAGCAGTAAGCAGCCTGCGAGGGAGCACATCAGAGAGATCAGAGCTCCCTCGGCATCCAATTCAGCCGCACGCCTCCCAGCAGCCCCACTGGACCACCAATGAGATACCCACGCCAGCTCTCCAGGTAGGGAGGCTGGGTGGGAAATGTAAATTTAATTTAGATTATTAATGTGTGTGTGTGTGTGCATGTGAGTATGTGTGTCTGTGAGTTTGTATGGTTCTGTCAGTGTGTGTGAGTGAGTGTATCTGTCAGTGTGTGAGTATGTGTGTCTGTCAGTGTGTGAGTGAGTGTGTCTGTCAGTGTGTGAGAGTGAGTGTGTGTGAGTATGTGTGTATGTGTGTCTGTCAGTGTGTGTGAGTGAGTGTGTCTGTCAGTGTGTGTGTATGTGTGTCTGTCAGTGTGTGTGAGTGTGTCTGTCAGTGTGTGTGTATGTGTGTCTGTCAGTGTGTGTGTGAGTATGTGTGTCTGTCAGTGTGTGTGAGTGTGTCTGTCAGTGTGTGTGAGTGTGTCTGTCAGTAAGTGCGTGTGTGCATGTGAGTACGTGTCTGTCAGTGTATGTGAGTTTGTGTGTGTGTGTGTGTCAGTGTGTGTTTGTCAATGAGTCTGTCAGTGTTTGTGTGCCTGTCAGTGTGCGTGTGAGTGTCTGTCAATGAATGAGTGTGTCAGATAAGTGAGTCTGGCTGTCAGAGATGTCTGTGTATTTGTCACTGAGTGTGTGTGACTGTCAGTGTTTATACACCCCTGACTGTAGCGTGGCCAAGCGGAGTGTACCATGGTACAGGAACTTCGCTCCGCTCAGCCACGCTACAAGAAAGGTAGGAGGCACACCAGGAAGGGGAGGGGACCACTATGGGGGTGGGTGGTGCACCAAGGGACAGTGTCTGTGAGAGATACCCTAAGGAGAGATACCCTAAGGTACAGGAAAAGGAGGGAGGGGGAGAGGAACACTAAGCGACAGGGAACAGAGGGGGGAGGGGAGAGGAACACTAAGGGACAGGGAAAGGAGGGGGGAAGGGAAAGGAACACTGAGGAACAGTTAAAGGAGGAGAGAGGGGAGAGGTACAGTAAGGGTCAGAGAAGGGAGGGCACCATTAAGGGACAGGGAGAGGGGCTGGATGTGAAAGAAACACACACCGGGGCTTGAGAAGGAAAGAGACACAAAGGGGCTGGGAGAAAAGGAGTCACACAAAGGGGCTGGGAGGAGTAAGACACAAAATGTGGGAGGATGTAAGAGTCATACAAAGAGGAGAGATAGGAGACACACAAAGGCAAAGGGAGTCAGATATTTAAAAGACGGGATAAGAAACACAAAAGGGAGGTTAAGAGGCACATGGGTGAAGATGTTTTTGGGGGGGCGGAAAAATGCATCTTCGCCTATGTACCCAAAATTCTTTGCACCGGCCCTGCTCCCTGGGTCCTCTCCTGCCTCCCTCCATGCTGCTGTGGGCCGGTGAGGTAGATCTTTGGTCTCCCCGCCGGCCCATGGAGGCTTAGAGCAGAGCCGGCACTCAGATAGCGCCGGCTCTGTGTGTGTGTGTGTATATATATTTATATATATATATGCATACACACACTCACAGACACACACACACACACATACACAGACAGACACACACTCACAGACACACATTCACAGACACACACACACAGACACACTCACACACACACATTCACAGACACACACACACACACTCACACACAGACACACTCACACACA
>OW240914.1:133661069-133684136 GCA_933207985.1 Pelobates cultripes | reverse complement strand
ACACACAGACACACACTCACAGACACACACACACAAACACACAGACACACACACACAAACACAGACACACACTCACAGACACACACACACGAGAACAAATTATTATATTTTAATAAAAAACAATGTCCACCCAGCCTCCTACCTGGAGTGCTGGCGTGGACTTTTCCCTGGGGTCCAGTGGGGCGGGCGCCTCTCTCCAGCTCAGCCGTGGCGAGGGAGCTCCCTGCTGTCTGCTCTCTGCTTCCTCTCGCCGCGAGGGCTGTCTGCTGGAGCTGGGAGCCGGAATATGACGTCCTATTCCGGCTCCCGGCATCAGCGCGCGGCGAGAGGAAGCAGAGAGCTCCCTCACCGCGGCTGAGCTGGAGGGGGGGGGGATCCATCACCTCTTGCCCCCCCATGCCAGGGGCAAGAGGTGAGTGGGGCGCTGAGTGCCTGCAGGAACAGCGTTCCTGCTCAAAAAAAGGTGCAGGAACGCTGTTCCTGCAGGACTCAAACCATAGGCGTGCCACGGGGATTAGGGTGTGCCCAGGCACACCCGGCACACCCCGTGCGCACGCCTATGGGTATAGTAGAAGATGATGACAGCGTGGAATTTGTATACTAACAAATGATAGAAAACTCAGCAAGGAGAACGAGGTCTTGGAAGCCTAATGAAGTAGGAGGTAGCTCAACGTGGAGTCCGAGGTTTGGACAAACTCAATCAGCAATTTTGAGTTTGGCGCGGCTTCCCTATAAGGCAGGTAAGTGGAGCGTCATCTGAATTAGAGGAGCTTACTTCCAAACACGGAAGTAACCTTGGGGGAGTGGAGTCACGGTAAGTTATGACAAGGACCCACATACTCTCCCATCTACCATCTGCCCCATTCATGTAGACACAGTTACATTGTGAGGTAATATGAGCTTAATCATTACAGGTGGATCACATTGGTAATTCCTGTCATCCCACCTCTGGCCTTGGCAATGACAGGTCTAATGCACCCTGCATCCTCTCCCCAATGCATATGAACAGGAAGACCCACCCAGCACTGCCTTGTTGCCTCAAGCAACCCAAAGGGTAAAATACCTATCCCAGCTTAATTCTTCTCCTCCCAACACAAAAATTTGGAACTGATAAGAAAATGTTATACTATATGCATGACCATAAAAATGTAGTTATGGTACCAAGTAATCAGGAAAGGGGTGCAAATATAACAAAAACCGTGTACCTTAGTGTACATCATCTACTAATCCGATAGGTACCAATCAGTCCCGTGATGTATAGCCATCTTTCTGTCAACACTGGAAGCCATGCAAGCCTACCTCCCAGTATTATAAACCCAAGACCAGGCTAGGGCGCAGCCTGGCACAGTCAAACCCAGGGGCCCAACCCAAAGCCAATAAAATGTACATCTAAACCAGGGCCCGAAGTCCAAAATTCACACGGGCCCGTCCCAGTTTTTCCAGCCAGGAAAGGCGTGATCATAGTTGATAAGTAAGAGATCAAGAAAGGCAGAGAAACCAGCCACTAAATGTAGTAAGGGATATGATTTCTCTGGGCTGACTGACGTCCCAGCAGTTACTGTCCTCTTCAATACCTGTCAGATCTACTTAGCTGATGCCTCACATCAAGGCGCCAGAACTCAGTCCTGCACTGATTTATGTGATAGTCCCATCACCTGCAAGAAATTAGGCACTTCTTCTGGGCAACTTAATTGTATCCACTGGTTGTTATTATCTTTTGCCGCAGTGGTATCTCCACTTATACTGAATATGTCTTTCTTGCAATACAGAGGGTATGGATCTCACAGCACACCTAGACCCAAGGTCAACAAGGAGAGATGATTGTATAGGGAAACTGCTGGACCCTGAAAGTTCCACGGCAGAAAGCTGTTGGGAGTGTTGCTGGGCCAAGGCCTCCAAGGCATGAACGCTGCCTTCCAGTGCACTCACCTCCGTACTCAAGGTAGCCATCTCAGACTTAATTGTGCCATGTAGGTTATCAGAGAGTGTAGATAATTCAGTCTTAGTGGCCACTCATGTGGCTGGGTGAAGGCTAATTAGGGTGAAGCAGAGTGGTAAGTTTAAACTGCCATGCTCCTCAATGTCCAGGTCATGCCTCTATGTATGCATTTTTTAAAATGGGGGTATATCGAAAAACAGCTTGCAAAAAGCTGCATATGTCTTCTCTGCAGCGTTTGCAAGTCCTCCCCTTTTAACTCAGCCAAGATGTTCTGTAGCTGTCTAATCACAGACTACTCAATGCAGCTCAATTACTAGTCTTTGCAATACAGGTGCTCTGGGCAATTGACTGCCTCTTGAGCTTATTCCCACTGAGCTAAACAAACCCTAAAGTAATAGGTGTCAGGATTACAAGTTGATCCAGCACGTAGAACTGTATCACACCTAGAACTAAAAGGTAACGTCTTACCAGGCCTTAGAATGGCCGGACTTAACGTACCAGAGAATAGTCAGAATACTTGCCGAGTTCAGGGATACAGAAAGAGACACAACAATGAGGGAAAGCCAAATGTTATGGATACCAGAATACAGGGAAGTCAAACAAAGCCAAAGTTAACAACCAGAACCACGACAGGGCAATGAGCAGAATGAATAGGTAATCTTGAATACCCATCTTGTGGATCTGATTGGCCAAAACTGGCCTTTGACCCCAGAACGTGCACGTGTGTCTTTTACATGACGTCACACGCACGGCGACGTCTTCCATGCCGTGGGCAGACGTGGTGTTATAAATTAGTGCAGAACCGCAGCGGCCAGTGTCTATCAACATGCTGCAGGGGTCAGACACATTGACGCATGGCCGCTGAACACCACTACTGCGTTTATTGGCAAGGCAACCACTATCAATGTCGCAACGTGAGTATAAACATGTGACAAAAGGATTGTCAGTCAGATTAACAGCATAGGTGTTTATCACCTGATTTGCTACATGTGCATTTGAATTCTTCATTCTACAGCGCAGTACATTAATATGCAGCCCACCAATTTGTCTAAATTATATGTGTCATGGAAACATGATGAGTACGACATACTTTCTTTAATTTTTGGTCTTGGAATTAATAAGGGCTCCATAGCTCAGGGGTTAGAGCACTGGTCTTGTAAACCAGGGGTCATGAGTTCAAATCTCACTGGGGCCTCTTAGACACACATCAAACTCTTTCTAAGTCATTCACATTTTCTTGGAGGAAAGACGAGACAGGGGGGATATGATAGAAACATTTAAATATATAAAGGGAATCAAGGAGGAGACTATATTTAAAAGAAGAAAAACTACCACAACAAGAGGACATAGTCTTAAATTAGAAGGACAAAGGTTTAAAAATAATATCAGGAAGTATTACTTTACTGAGAGGGTAGTGGATGCATGGAATAGCCTTCCAGCTGAAGTGGTAGAGGTTAACACAGTAAAGGAGTTTAAGCATGCGTGGGATAGGCATAAGGCTATCCTAACTATAAGATAAGGCCAGGGACTAAGGAAAGTATTTAGAAAATTGGGCAGACTAGATGGGCTGAATGGTTCTTATCTGCCGTCACATTCTATGTTTCTATGAATCAGATAAAAATTCTTGGAGGTCTTGTCTCTGGGAACTTATTATTGTATTCTGAGTATCAAGTTATTCTGCTCAATATCTTGTACTTAACAAAGAGTATGGGTAATTTTTGTCATGTCCTAGCCTTTCCTTTTTCATTTGGGACATCTTTGAGAGTTGCTTTGACAAAAGGCACCAAAATAGGGAAAAGAATTTGCTTTACCAAAGGCAAATTAGATATTATAATGTAGAATTCACGGTGTTGAAAAATGGGAACCACATATTTTGATAAGTTAAAAATCTTGGATATAATTTTGGGCAGCTGTTCAAAAAAGAACATTGAGATCTTGGAATCTATCCAGAATGCTTAATATGATTATTTTATTCAAGTCAAATCTAGGGCATTTTGGGACAACATTTTATATGTGGTATTAACAGATGACATGAGGCCATTTAGTGGGGTTGGAGATTAACCCCTTAAGGACCAAACTTCTGGAATAAAAGGGAATCATGACATGTCACACATGTCATGTGTCCTTAGAGGGGGTTAAAGGAAAAATTAGAACTAAAACATATATGAATAACTTAGGATCTGGAGCCATCTAGTAGTTACAGTTGTAAACCGTTTCACCATATGGATGGAGAAACCCCAGTATTGTTTTATACTAAACAATGAAAGCTCCTTTGAGAAGTAGTTTGTGATTTATCAATCAAAACTCTGCTGAAAGAGAAAGGACTGATTTACACAGTTTTCCTGTACTTTGGTGAGCACACATGGACTTTGTTCATGAGACATGCACCCCAGCTAAGCTTATAAAAATATTTAAACGTCTTAATTGCAGAAGAAGGTAGTCTAAGTGAGAACCTCTAATCACAACATTGATACAGAAAGTCTGTAATAGGAAAATGCAGAGAAATTCCTGCCAGTTAAGTAACACACACATTTAAAGGAACATTCTAGGTAACGTAACAACTTTTTCTCAATTAAATTGTTATGGTACCTGGAGGTCCATGGTGGAGTCTGACCTTAAGGGCTTATACCAAAGAGCGGTTTAACCCCAAAGTGGTCCATAGAGAGCCTGTCATCCAGGTCGCTGTATTTCCTCCTCCAGCTTCAAGGTGGTTTTGTATTGAGAAAAATGCATGAGAAATGTACCTACCAAACCCATGACAGTAGGACAGGAGACTGACATCGGAGCTGCTCCACTGAAATTGGAAGGCCTGTCTGTGTACTACAGCAATTAGATTTTTATACATTAGCAGCTTCCAGAAACCCTTGCTGTACGCATTAGACACTGCTTTTGTTATATGCTCTGTAGAGCTACAGGATGAGGTGAGTCACTGTCTGATTTGGTGACAGTTCACTGCAGAAGCTGCACAGCCTGTAAATTTACAGTGAATGCACATACTTCTTATATATCTTTTTAAATTATGTTTAATTTATTGCTTTGGCATATTTTAATGAATTATCTATATAACATGGATTCAAGATAAATAAGCCAGCCTAGAACTTATTCTAGGTAGATAAAGAAAGCAGGGACTAATCATAGGGCAAGCTACTAAGGTTTTGATGATTCTTTTGATGATTCTCAGTATTCTCACAAATTACTATTTTTGGCCTATTTAGAAGGAAGTACTAGACTTGGCTGAGCTTTTTTAGAAGGTAGTTATTACATCAGAATAAAATTATATTACTGTAAATGTATAGTGAATAGAGCCATATAAAACACAAGTCATTTTATAATAAACACTCTTTTTAGAAAAATATTTTAAAAACATTTGTATGTCATTGTTTTGTCATATGTGCTGTAAGAACATTGTGTTTTTGCATCTTGTGGTGTTTCCCAAGAGTCAATTACTAGGTCACTAATGCTTGTCATTTCCTGTTTTTAGAAACATGCATCATAAGGAACAGTGAGGTGTTCTTTAAAATAACATTGAGAATCCCCTGGCAACATATACAAACTGGCCTAGATTTTGACAATGACCAGTGTTTGGACGATATTGAGCAGAATAATCAGTTTTTCTTGGATTCAAGGATTTTATATTTCTTGTGCTATGTTTAACGCTGTTGATGTGAGGCAGAAAAGGTATAATCCATTTGCCACATTTAGCAGCAAAATGTATAAAGTACTAATAATGAATGCAATTATAGTGAAGTTGATAGATCACTTTTCAAATTGAATACAGGAAAAGTTGATGGTTTCCGTCAGTTTGTTTATTTTTGGAAAATTGTTTGGCAAATTTGACACTTTATTTGAAAAAATCCAGCAACAGTCAACTTGTCAACTAGACAGAATTTCACGTTGCATATATAAGTCGGAATCTTGTTCATGAAAAATATGGGATATGCATATGTAAAATCCTACAAAGCAAAATAACTGTTTTAATCCACATCTAACTGCATTCACATAGAACTATATAAGGAAAAAAACTTGGATGTCCATTTTTTCGTAGAAGCTGAAATACACATTTATGAACAATTTGACAAAAATAAAAATGGTCAAATAATCTGCTTGTTTGTATTTGTGAGGAATAAATTTGTGTTTTCAGAGATGCAGCTTCCCAAAAATGCTATCAAAATATTAATGACAGACGCACATTGTTATGGAGGGTTTAAAAAACTATTTGTATGTAGATATAATGCCCACATACAATTAGTTCACTTACCTGGATATGTACATATATATATATTTGTGCTCGGAATTTAAATACGTGATGGATAGTAACTGTGAGCAAAGTTGGTTGTGGTGTGCCGAAACCAACGTACGAGTGGGCCTGTAAATAAAAGAGGGCCCACCAAGGATAATGTAGTTAAAACAGGGTGTAGGTGGGTGGGGACAATCAGCTGAGCGGCAGCGGTGAGTAGGGGCTGGGAGCTTAAGTAGGGGACTTACTCCTCCCACAAATTCAGGCCTAATGGCCTTTCTACTTGTGCTCGGAATTTAAATACGTGATGGATAGTAACTGTGAGCAAAGTTGGTTGTGGTGTGCCGAAACCAACGTACGAGTGGGCCTGTAAATAAAAGAGGGCAAAAAGATAAATTCGAGAAAATACACACTTTATTGCATTTTACAAGACCAAGTTTCTGAAAGCTTGGCGAAGCTCTTTCTCTGGTTGCGGAATATATGCGTTATATATGGAGGATTTCCATCGCCCGAGCCTTTTGATGATGTGGACCGGTGCGTTTGTGCTTGAGGCTGCTGAGGTGGCTCCTATGCGGAAGGAGTGCCCGGAGAATGTAGCCGGATTGTGTCCGAGCTTAGATAACAGGGTTCTGACATGTGACATCAATTTTGCCGTGGTAAGCGGGTGCCCTTGTAATGTTAAGAGCGGAGAGTCTGGCAGGTGAGTGCGAAAAGTAGACCGTAGTTGGTCGAGAACTTTCACCGGACACCAGGCATTATCAGTAGGGAAGAGAGGAATTATTGTAGGATGTATTGACCGGTTGGTTTTAGTGGTAGGGATAGAGAGGAGGTAGTGATCCTCTACCTTGGTGAGGTGTGAAGTTTTAAGGCATTGTGCGATATCTCCTTGACAAATCACTGTGAACTCTCTAGGTCTGAGAAAACCGTAGAAAGCGAGATATATGGCAGATTTTATCACCGTATTGGTGTAGCTATCAAATGGGGCTGTGTCAAGGAGATTGCTAAGAGACCTGAAGATAGGCCCGTCTATGGGTAATCTAGTGCTTGCGAGTGGTGGTGAAACCTTAGATATACCTTTCAAGACCTTTTTTATGGGGTATGAAGACAAAAAGGGGGTGCTGTTAGGAAAATTGGTGAGGCTGTGGTGCTGAACCCCGGTGAGGTAAAGTTTAATGGTGTTGTGTGACAGATTAAGGTGTAGGTGGCAGAAAGAGGCAAAAGACACCATGGTTTGGATAGAAAAGTCACCTTGTAGCCCGAATTCTGCAGTGAATTTATTAAATATGTTAAGTGCCCTATTGTAAGTGATAGCAGTGTTGGGTGATAATGCTTGGTGAGTGAGTGATCTAGCGTGAAGCAAGAGTGTGCTTAATCCAATATTAGTTCGTGAAACCGTGGTGTCCTGGATGGCTGATGGGAGTGCCTGAGAAAATGCCTGGAATCGAGAACGAGAAAGAGCGTCAGCGGTGGTGTTGTGAATACCCGGGATATGAGAACATACTAAGTGAAACTGATTGGATGCTGCCAGCCAGGTCAACTTGCGAATCAGCCGCATGATGGTTAGGGATGATGAGCGCCCTTTGTTAATAATATCGCAAGCTGCCGAGTTATCTGAGTAGCATTTTACTGCCTTGCCGGACCAGAGATGACCCCAGGTGTGTGCGGCCGCCACAATGGGGTAAATTTCAAATAGGGTTGAGGTTTCCCTGAATCCTGGCAAGGCATCCATCTCAGTGGGCCAGTGGCCCCTAAACCAGTGGTTCCCGAAAATGGCTGCGAAACCGGTGTTGGCTGCTGCGTCCGTGTGGATGATGGGTGAAGAGGTGGAGAGAGGGGGGATAAACATGGAGATACCATTCCAGTCTTTCAAAAACTTCCCCCACATAGCCAAGTCAGCCTTGGCGTGGGGGTCCAAAGAAACTGTGCCGGAGTCCGGGACTCCATGGAGCAGGCAAAGAAGTCTGGAAATAAAAGACCTTCCCTGCGGAATGATGCGCATGGCGAAGTTCAGAGATCCAAGAAGGGACTGAAGTTCTCTCCTGGTGCAAACGTCATTCCGCAGGAACGTGTCTATCTCCCCTCTCAATCGTGAAAGTTTGTCGTGTGGAAGGCTAGCTCTGAGTTTGACAGAATCGAGCTCTATGCCTAAAAAGGTCAACTTTGTGGTGGGTCCTATAGTTTTGGCTGGGGACAAAGGGACTCCAAGTGTGGAAAAAAGTGCGGTAGTACTATTGATTGCTGTGGGTGTTGATGACCCTGGCTCTATCAGTAGAAAGTCATCTAGATAGTGAATAACGGAGTGACACCTGATGACATTCAGAAGCAGCCAGCATAGTGACTCAGCGAAAATGTCGAAAAGTTTGGGGCTGCTTCGGGAACCAAAAGTGAGTCGTGTTGAGAAGTAATAATACCCTCGCCATTTAACACCGTGTAAGTGCCAGAGTGAGGGGTGTATGGGCAGTAATTTAAAGGCGTTAGTGATGTCTGTTTTGCTGAGCCAGGGTCGATTACCAGATGTCATGATAGACTGTATGGCGTCGTCGATGGTGACGTACTGCAGAGAGAATTCGTCTGCTGGAATGAGTGCGTTTATGCTTGGAACAAAAGAGGAGTGCGGTGCCGATAAATCGATAATGAGACGTTTTTTATTAGAATATTTGTGAATAGCAATACCAATAGGGTTAGTGCGCCAGGAGGAAAACGGTGAAGAGGTGAAAGGACCGATCATGAAACCGCTTGTGGTTTCTGCGGAAATGAGAGTGTCTACAGCGACTGGGTCTAAACGTGCAGACTGGAGATTAGGACATTCTAGTGTACCTGGGGGAATGGCTATTATGCCTGTGTGAAACCCTTGTGAAAAACCTGTGGTGAGAAAATCCACTAAGTGCCTGCTGGGGTGACACCTTAGATAAAAAACCAGGTTGTCGATATTAATGTCGGTTAGTCATTTGTTTGGTGACAACCTGGCTGGACACATGGTCTTGGTATGTGCCCTGAAACATATGGAGCAGATGTGCAATAATCTACAGGCGCTGAAACTGCAGGAGCCTGCGTTGAAATTATTGCACACCTGTGCTTTACCTAAAAAGGAGATGGGCCTACCCAGCTTATCCCGGAGACCACCCGCTGGCTTGTGAGGGGTGAAAGAGGAGTGAGGTGTGAACGTGGGGTGAGGGGTGAGAGTGGAGGTGGTGGGATCTGGTTCGACGGGACATAAGTCCGCCATGTGGGATGTGGAATTACAGATGGCACAAGCCGGGGGCCTGAGTCCGGCGAAGTGGCGACAGAAAAGTTCAGTGTCCATCTGACCCCAGTTCATTCTAATGTTGAACTGCTTGAGATGGGTCGCCGCCTTCGCTGAGACTGACTTGTGGTAGTCATAGAAGGAAGAGCCCCCGTACTTGATGCCTAGATCCACTACCTTGTGGAGATAGAGATCTAGCTCTTCTCTCCTATGGGGATACACCGTGCAAATGACGTCGCGGTATATCCCGAAAGCTATCACAAACTGTGGGATAGACAATTTTTATTAAGCCTGGGATCCCTCGTTTTAAGCACAACAGAGATGTCACCATAATTGTATGCCTTGTTCTCGAGTACATCCTGAGAGGCTATGAGTAAAGACACCAGACACACATCCTTCCCGTCAAGGATATCTTTCCTGATAGAATCTGGGACGGAGTGTGCTGGTGACTCGAAAGGTGTGATGGCTGTGCCAGGTGCTGGAGGGGGGAGTATAGAGGGACATGAAGGTATGGCAGGTACAGCCGTGGTAGAGACTGGGACTACGGTGTTAGTACCTGAGGAGGAGATGGCGCTTTCCACCTTAGACAGCCTGCTATTGAGGGCCTGTAGATTGGCCAAGATATCTGCCAGGGTATCCTGGGTGGCCGTGCTGGTACTTGGTGGTTGTCCTTGAGAGCTAGTTCCCGGCCGAGGCTCGGGGACTTGGTGGGTAAGCAGCCTGTAAAGTTCTGCCTTTCTAGCTGTGGCCGGAAAGGGGATTCCCCTGAGCCTAAGCTCGGCTGTGATTTTGGGAATAGTCCATGCTCTCAAGGACGTGGGGGTTGAAAGAGTGAGTGATTCGCCTGGAGACACGGGTCTGATTGGCGTGAATGGTGCTTCTTCTGTCAGTTCTTCGGTTGGAATTGGTTCTTGGGACATTCTAAAAAGGAATGATTATGTGAAAGATATATTAGAAGGGGAGTGAGGTAAGAAGGGGGGGGGTATGGGGAGTGGTGTGTCTTGAAGAACTGGACTTTAATGCTAGATGCCGAGGCGAAAAACTTAACTATTGAATGACTGGATAGGTGAGGCCCTGCTAATGCCAAGTGGCGATGAGAGGCTCTACCTATGATTTGGCTTATGACGTAGGTGCCACAGACGTGGTGGCGGGATGTTGGCCTCTCGGTGACGATAAGAGAAATCAAAACGTGTGGCCGTGACAGGTGAGGCCCTAACTAGAGCCCTATAGTAAGGCATGCGAGGCTTATAACTATGATTTGGGCGTGGGGCCGTACCTCCGTGTTGAGGTGGGGTGGGGGTGGTAGGCCTCGCGGGATCAGATTTCCTGATAAGGTGGGCTAAGGCATTAGCCTGTGCCGTATAGCCAGTTCGATAGTATGCTAAAGGGTAAAGTTAGAGGACTGGAATGGTGTGTGGATACTAACCTTGACTGGTCGCAAATGGTATCTGGAGCCTCCTGGTAAGTGTAGAGAGTCTTGTCTTAATGTTGTCTTTGAGGAAGAATCCTGGGGGTTTAAGACAGATGTTGATGTGTTTATACGTATCGTGATGTCGTATGAATAGTATAGGGAGAAGGTTTGTTAGGGGCACGACGTGAGATCCTGCATTGAGGGATCTGGGAGGTTTAGGTGTAGGAATGGGATGATTTTTGGATATGATTGAGAAGGCAGAATGAGGCCTTGGGGTAGCGAATGGACGTACTTGAGTAAGGATGTAAGTACCTGAAGGTATGGCTGTGTACCGTGTCAGGATTTGGTGTCTTCTTGAGCCTGGTGGCCGTATGACCGAAAGTCTGTGTAGACAAGTAGTAAAGAGATAACGTATCCTGGGCGTAAGCCTGAGGGAAGGTAGTAATGGAGTTGAGACCGCGTGAGGTCTAGTATTGAAAAGAGAGTGAACTATACCTTTGATTAAAGTACAGAGATTGTTTTAATCGTGGCAGGTTAACTGCGTGGAAACGGTGGAATCTTAGATTAATACAGGATCTAAGGGTTTAACCGAGAGAAATTCCATAGTTAGCAATAGATGTGAAGATAATTGATAAAACCTGATAACTCAAGGTGATAATAAACCATACCTGTTCCTGTAATAAAAGGACCTTGGAATAACAACTTTAATGCAGAAAAGCAAGAGACCGATGCAATCTGTAAAAGCCGAAAAATGTGACAGCGTGATTTATGTGCAAGGAATAGTACGGATTATGTGTAAAGGGTATAACTTGTAAATAGTGTTTAAAAAGACTTATCTGAGTGTTATTAGGAAAGATTGGTATAGCTTGAATTTAGACACGTATGAAGTTATGAGCCGTGATGAACATTATGTATATTACAGAAAAATACTTTAAATGGTTTAACAAGGTAGGAAAACACAGGGCTGGTAGTTAACCATATAATGTAACCGCAAACTGATATGAAGGAATAAATAATAGTAGGACTGTGATTAGAACTTATGCAATCTTAGCTTAAAAGAATAGAAATAACCGAATGTAAATTAGTAAGATGGTGTTCGTGAATTTAACCATACGAGTAGGTTGGTGCTGAAATAACCGAACGGAAAAGTGAATGCAGATAATAATGAGCTTAAACATGAATATTTATTCGGTTGTTTCCGTACGAAAATGCATTAAATGATAGCGAAATGAGCCGAACGTTCGTGCGTTTTTTGGCGCGAATGGAGATATTAACGAACAGCGTGTATTCGTGAAAATGCGAAAAGGAGGGAGCCTACCCCTACGTTTTTAGGCCCGAACGGCGGGGAAAAAGCGAACGCTAATTCCCCCGCCTTGCTTACGTGAACGCGCCGGTCTCGTGACCGGAAGTCGGGTACCTCGACCGGAGAGAAACGGAGTGGAAGGGGCCTCGGACGGACGGAGGATTTGCACAGGGCGTCTGGCTGCTGGAAACAGGTACAGTTCTGGCGGGAAGCTGGACCGGAAGTGCTGGACAATCAGCTGAGCGGCAGCGGTGAGTAGGGGCTGGGAGCTTAAGTAGGGGACTTACTCCTCCCACAAATTCAGGCCTAATGGCCTTTCTACATATAAACAAACAAATTAAGAGAGTACTCAGAGGACTTCTTTCAGGTGAATATTACTGCCTTCATTGAACCAGATTCAGTGTCACAATAACAAGTTCAATGTTTCAATACTATTGTGGACTTGTATCAAGACGTGATAAAAGTCCACTATAGGACGGAAATGTGACACTGAATCTGCTTCAATGGAGGCAGTAATATTCACCTGAAATTAGTCCTCTGAGTGCTCTCTTAATTTGTTTGTTCAGTTATCGCCAGAGCAGCACCCAGGCAAATGCTTTGTTATGAGTAATTGAGTGCCTTATTTACTTGTTTGTGCATATCTATATTTGTATATATATATATATAAAGCAGAGGGTGCACTCATAGGACTTTCAAAAATCGCTCATGTTTAAAGGGACACTATAGTCACCTAGACCACTTCAGCTCAGTGAAGTGGTCTGGGTGCCAGGTCCCTCAGGTTTTAACCCTTCACATGTAAACATAGCAGTTTCAGAGAAACTGCTATGTTTACATAGCAGGGTTAGTCCAACCTCTAGTGGCTGTCTTCCTGACAGCCGCTAGAGGCGCTTCTGTGACGCTGGATGCGAAATTCGCATCCAGCATGCAGAACGTCCATAGGAAAGCATTGAGAAATGCTTTCCTATGGACTGTAAGAATGCGCACCGCTCTTGTCATGCATGGGCATTCCACTCCACTCGGGAGCCTACGTCGGCGGGGGAGGAGAGGTCACCAGTGCCAAGGGAGCCCAGCGCTGGATTAAGGTAAGCTGCTGAGGGGGACCCTGAGGGTGAGGGTCCCCCAAGGATGACATAGTGTCAAGAAAACGGGTTTGCTTTCCTGACACTATAGTGATCCTTTAATGTAGTTAAGAAAAATTACATATGTGTTGCAACCAATTGATGTTTTGACTCATTCAGGTCTTTCTCAAGATTAACAGGTAATATACAAGTGAATCAATAAATACGATAAGTAACAATAAGTGACTTACCAATACAGTGAAGACAGCCCACGGACACACCACATGATGTGGTGATCCATTTGTGAGGACTTGAACACGTGACCAATCCAGTGTCATTGATTGTTAGGTGGTAGAATAAACAAAAACAAAGAGAAGAATTGCACTGCTTATGCACTATCCACATGGAGGAAAAAAATCTGCAAAAAAAAGACAATGGGTCCCAGCACGACCTCAGTGCTGAAATAGTTGAAACTGTGCGAGTGAAATGAAATAATCAACATCAAAGAAGTAAAAGTGACATATATGTGAATCAAGTGTAAATGTAATGGTAGCACACTATGACAGCCCTGGGAGTGCTAATATATAAAACCAATCAGAGGTAAAGTATGTTAAAGACACATAGGACTAAAAGTACAATAAAATGGATAATAGATGCTAAATAGAATTGAGCGGACACCTGGATGTTCGGGTCCGGCGGGTTCGGCCGAACTTTGAAAAAAAGTCCAGGTTCGGGCTTGAACTTGACCCCGAACTTGACTTCGAACCCGAATCCCATTGAAGTCAATGGCGACCCGAACTTTTGGCCACAAAAATGCCTCTAAAAACTCCTGGAAAGGGCTAGAGAGCTGCAAAAGGAAGTAAAATGGGGGTAAGAGTAGGACAAGTGCCCTGCAAACAAACGTAGATAGGGAAATCACTTAAAATAACATAAAAATTTAAAATACAGCTGAGCCATAAAATAGGACTAGATGGAATCTTTGATTTTAGCTTTGGAAGAACATAAATCAAAATCTAAAGCATGGCTGTCAGGAGGATCAACAGAATTATCCATTTGAGAGAGGGTTGGAGTGCAGGGAATTCTCTTTCATTGTTCAAAGTGAGCTCAACTCCTGATGCATGGAGAAAAGGCCTTCACAAGCCTCTGCTAATGTGTACATAGTTTATACTAAATGACCCATAGGTTGAGGAGGCGGTGACCGTGGCGGTGCAGGAGGAAGATGAGGTAGCCAACACTGTTTATATATATATATATATATATATATATATATATATACATATATATATATATATATACACTTTTATATATATATATATATATATATATATATATATTAATTGGGTGGCGACTTTGCATGCGGATGTCACCCATATCAACTTTCGATGCCAGTTTCTGCGCCTACCATGGTGACCACGGGTAATGGGGAATCAGGATTCCATTCCGTACAGGGACCCTGAGAAACGGCTACCACATGCAAGGAAGGCAGCAGGCACGCAAATGACCCACTCCCGAAGCGGGAAGGTAGTGACGACAAATAACAATACAGAACTCTTTAGAGGCCCTGTAATTGTAATGAGTCCACTTGAAATCCTTTAACTCTGATCAATTGGAGGGCAATCTGGTGCAGAGCCACTGACCCAAGCATGCTGCAGCTGAAACTCCACTATCGCCTGCTGCTGCTGCTCGCAAAGTCTCATGAGGTGGTTAGCGGGAAGGCCGAAGTTACGCTGCAGCACAGACAGGCGAGCAGCAGCAGGGTGACAACGCCAAAAGCGCGCACAGCCGCTACAGTGAAACTACAGTGAATGTCACATCCTGACAGTGTCTGGGTCCTGGTCACTGAACTGCCCACCTCACTGTGAAACTACGAATGGATCGTTAAATCTGGTTCCGAACCTGAACTTTGCAGTTGGGGTTCGCTTAAGTCTATTATGGATCCTTTGATCGCTACATGTATTACTTGGATAACTGTGGGAATTCTAGAGATAATACATGCCGACGAGCGCTAGGGGGCGGCTCCGCATTTGCACCCTGCTCCCTCTAATGCTGTGCTGGTGCCTCTGTGCCTCAGCGCCTCTTCCTCCAAACTGCACACGTCACTTGCATGACCTTGATTGCATGTGGGGTCTAGGACCTCCTCATCCTCCACATCATCTTCCACCCACTTCTCAACCCTGCCCTCCTTGCCGGTATGCACACCAGCATGTAACGTCTGCAAAGGACATATGGAAATTGTTTTAGAATTTCCTCCAGGCAACAGTTTTCCCTATAAACTGACCTCTCAGTTTGACTTGTGAGGTTATTGCCCCAGAATTACAATATTGTTGAAGTACCTCTTAGCTATTGATCACTGGTTTAAATATAGCAGCCTGTTATCTGGTAGTTTCTAGTGTAGAAAATATCAATCTGTTTTCTATCACTTAGATCTGTATAACAAATGTTGTAGGTGTGAAACAATATTACAAGTGACCGATGTAGTAAATTTGAATCAAAGTTACGCTTCTATTTAGTGCCAAAAAAAATAAATTAAAAAATGAACTTTTTAAAACTCCAATTCTCACTTTAGTATATTCAGCATTGTTTATTTCTTCTTGGATTACACGTAGTCAGTATCTGGTATTTAGAAATGAACAATATGTATCACCTGTCTTATTTAATGCACCCCTTCAGGACTGAATTGTGAGATAAGATTTGCCTATGGGGTTATTCACTATAATCCATGGCACCTTACTTAATGGAGTAAAACCACCTGGGTGCATATGGGGTAAAACCAACTGGGTGTATATGGGGCAAAACCACCCGGGTACATATGGGGCTAGTTAAACAGCAAAATCTAGAAATAGTTCATGCAATTTAGCAATGTCTTGATTTTGTCATTAAGGCCCCGAACAGACCTGAAGTTTACCCAGATTTCAGCCGGACTGAATGCTACCAGGTGGCTGAAGTCCAAATCAAATGCTGTGAATATAGGCCCAGATTTAAAGAAAATCTAAACTGTTTGCCCACTGGCAGCGCTAACAGCAATTGGGCAAATAGTTAAAAATCTTTGGCTGTACAAGGAAGAATTACGTAGTGACCACATATTAAGAAGTAACATATTAAAAAAAGAAAGACAGAATTTAAAAATTCCTGTGAGGGTCAATAAGACCCCCATACTACTATAACGGAGGTATTTTACCTCCCTATGCTCCCACCATATCTACTAATATTGTTAAAACTAGCAACTGGGTGGCTATTATTGCCCAGGCACTAGAAAAGATCTTATCCCATGTGGATGGGGCCTGTGCTATAACATAGGATAGGGATTGGGTGGGGGGATAATTAGAAAAGTAATGGGGAGTACACTGTTCACTCCTCTGATAGTGGACCCTGGTAGTGGGGAAAGTTCTTATATAGGCTTTCCCATGCTATGTCAGCAATGGGAAAATTTACTACGCTTTGCAATGTGAGTAAAAGCACTCTGATTGTTTGGCAGTACATACAAGTTAATGATAATTTGTGAATGAACATGTTGATGAAGGCATTCAGTTTATATTCGGTCACTATGTGGTCATTGATAAACGTCCAATTCCTATGCTTTATATTGGTTCGTGTGCGAATATTATTAATTAACGTTTCTTAACAAATAATACAGAATTAGTCAGACAAACGCATTTGGCTTTAGTAAGTCTGCAAATTGCTAATGCATTCATAATTCAGTCATTTTCACTGGAGTTGGTTCATTCGGATATTAACTTGTAAGGTTATTATTAGATTCCCCAATATTCTTGTTAAAAATCCAACCTGCTCCTCCAACTTCTGCAGCCCTGCAACCTCAGATGCTTGCCTCTATCTTTTTCGGTTCCTTAGACAATTTGCCAGCCTTGTTCAGACTTCAGGTGCCTTGGTGCTTCAGATAATTCCATTTTATTTCCCCATAGTCTACTATCGAAAATGAGACAAGAAAATGCTTGGCAGAAATGTTCTGCAGGCTGGCTTGTTAAAGGAGGGAAGGTTTAACTCACATATTGAAAGATATATTCTTAATTAACCCTCAGTTGAGATTTGCAAGATCCTACAGGAATGATAAGTTTGAATTTTGTTGATTAGTTGAGTGATTGATTTCTCTGAGATTTAAAGGGACTGTAAACCCTATTTCAAAGGATGAAAGGACATAATAATGTGATTCAATACAAAAAAATGTCACTCATGCCAAATCTTGTTACATTTACTGTAATGTTTCCTCAGAAGCTCTGATGATATTGGAAGCTACTTTTTGGCACTTCAATGACACAAGAGACAAACATGATTATTTACTAAAGTGTGAATTTTTGGGAAATCAGACTGACTTCAAGGTGAATTTCAATTTCTAGGTTAATAGTTGAACTGAAAACATAGCTGACTTGGATAATTTTTTCCAGTTAAGCTATTAGGGCCTAAAACAAGAGATTCACTTTGAATGATTGACTATTAACACTTAATGAATAATTCTCTTAGTGAGTAATGGTTTAGTTAAACCATTGAGTTAATGATCATATTGTCACAGACTCCGACATCTCTGCCGAGCCCCAGGTAAGTAGACAATATCTCAAACATAGCAGCCACACCGTCAGAGATATTGTCAACTTACATGGGTCTCAGTAGGCAGCTACCTGGTCTCCCTCCGTTCCGGTCCCAAGCGGGTGCGACGTTATTAGTAACGCCGGCCGCTGTGGACCGGACTTTTATAAAGAACTTACCTTCGCCCATATCAAATATGCATGCGTCATAGACACGCACACATGTTTTGGAGTCAGAGGGCAGAGACAGCCAATTACAAACTAAGGAGGGTTATTTAAACCCAAATTACCTTTTGTTCAGTGCCCTGTCATGGTTTCCCTTAGTTGGTTATCCGAGAGTGTGTTCCTGTTCGTTTCAATTTTGGTTATTGACTTTGACTTTGTTTTGACTTTGTTTTGACTTCCCTGAATTCTGGTATCCTTGACATTTGGCTTTCCCTCATTGTTGTGTCTCATTCTAGGTGTGATATAATTCTGTGTGCTTGATCAACTAGTAATCTTGACACATATACAGGAAACAAGAGAAAAACTCAAAATGGATCTGTTTATTAATAGAATTAGACATGAGATACATTGTCATGTGTAAAAAATCTAACTATTTGAAAATATATTCTCCATGGAAAACAGTATTTCATATTGATATTATAGATAGATATGTATTTCATAGATCACACACACAAATTCTATTCTTAAAAAGGTCTGACAGAAGAGGCTTGAATATAGTTATAACAATCCCATGTAATGGTTTTATTATACTGTTACTATACCCCTTATGAAAAGTTGCCGAACTGAAATGTTGGCAGCTTTGATTTCCTGAATTTGGGATTGAACTTTTTTATTACTTGTGTATGAACTAAGCACTTTTTCAGGAGATAATTTACCAGAAATGCAAAAACTAACTTTGATGTCGGCTATTTCAAAGTCATCCATTTTGGTAATTTTTTTTAAAATTTGCTATTGTTCATTCTTTAAGGCCTGTTGTAGGCCTATGTTATATCATTTGTTGTTTAATCAGTTAAGGGCTGGCAACTTTTAGCATGGAGGGAAAGTGCAAATTAATTTTCCCCATATGGAACTCACAGATGCAAACAAATTTGTATACAGTATCAATGGAAAGAGTTTCTAGTTTCATACTTTGGTACGTCACCCATTTATTTATTCAGCCTGGGTCAAGAGATCATAACCTTATATTCTGGCTGACTAATAGTCGTAGATAGATCTGTATGTGAGACAGAATCAAAGACTGAGAGGAAATAGTTACTGTCAGGATTACAGAATGATCCAGCACGTAGAATTGTGTAACACAGAGGACTGATAGGAAACATGTTCCGGACCTTAGAATGGCTGGACTAACGTACCGAAGAATAGTCAGGAATAGCCGAGGTCAAGGGATACAGAAAGAGACACAACGATAAGGAAAAGCCAGGAGTCAGGGATGCCAGAAAACAGGGAAGTCAAAAACAATGCCAAAGTCAAATAACCAGAATAACCAGAATCAATAACGCGCTCTCGGACAACCACAAGGGAAACCATGACAGGGCACTGAGCAGGATGAGAACTGGGTCTAAATACCCCTCCTCTAGATCTGATAGGTTGTAACTGGCTTTTGACCCCAAAGGCAGTTACCAGGTTCCCATTTGCACAATTGCTGCTCAGCATTAACCCTTCTGTGGATTTGGTTGCTGCTTGGCACAACTTTTCCTGTGTGGACAGTAAATGCCATTAACCACATTTTTATAAGCGGATGAATACGTGACAGTTACACAGTATTTAAAAAAGGCGGGAAAATTCTATCTGAAATCAAAACAATGACTAATATAATGAAATGCTCCTTTTTTCACCAACTTATTGTGTGCCAAAACATTTTAGTATTCCTTAATAGGAAGCACAAGATGTTTGACGGAACAAACAATAGTATGTTGCTTAGCCTGCAGTTTAGCACTGTTAGATTTATCTGATAAACCTACAATTCTGAAGTAAAAACCTAACAAAACTTCAGTTAAGGTTATTTGTAGTGCTTCAATTAGTTTCTCTTCTGGTTTTAGCTATCTCAAGATATTAGTCACACTGTAATTAGCTGTAGCTACAGGCTGTGGCATACTTGACATGCATTAATTCTCAGAGGAAAAAAACATTTTCTTTTCTATGAATTCTTGCCATGGAATTAATAGTCTTATAAACATGTTTAACTCAAATCTGTGAAATTTCATAGGAGTAAATTAAGAAAAATAAAGTGGAGTTAACTAAATGTCAACATGCTAGAATTTTTCATGGCATTTATGAAGAAAGTTAGAATGTCTAGGTTGTCTGTCTTGATCTGACAGATTTACCCATCACATGCTCAGTATTCAGTATAGAGCCTGCTACTGACATTGTGAAACACAATGATTAACATCATCTTGTCTCCTGGGCTAAGAAAATCAATTTTTTCCAGGTAAGAACTATCTGTGAAACTTACTATTAAACATGTTCTTTCCTATAAAAATATTTTTCTTTCATTCATATACATTTATTCCTTAGGAATGTTTGTCTTTGTATCCAGATTGTATTTGACAAAATAGGGGATGCTCAACCTCAATGGAATGTGCCTGCTGGTTCCACTGGTTTCCATGGCGATTCTCTCATTTTTTTTAGTTTCTGTACGCCACTTTTTACAAGAGAACTCGAATTAATTGTGGAACAAAAACAGGCAAACATATTTTGAAAGTGGCACAATAAAATAATTGTGTGTGGCCCTGTATGAGAAAAATATCAACAAATGATTTTATGTACAACTAATTATTATCAACTAAACATTTATTAAAAATATATATATTTTGTTACAATAAGCACACTCAAAACACATGAAATATACATATTACTTTCCATTTATTGTATCAAATCTTTTTTTTTTCAAAAAAAATAACTGATTTATATTTCTGTCCTGGTCTTATGAAGAGATTTCTGTCAGATATATATATATATATAATTTTTTTTGTATGTTTAAACCAGTAAGTGTAAAGTCCTTGGTACAGGGAATACACAATTTTTACATAAGATCCCCAAAATTAAAAAAACAACTTTTATTTACCACCCTGTACTTGTAATAAGTTGAGATGGATTGGATTACTTTTCTACAACTTTCTTTGATATTAATGAAAACAATGTGAGTGTGAGGAAAGGTAGGGGACATCAGAATTTAGCAGAGTTACTACAGTCAGTTAGGATGCTTTGGAAACAGTGAATACTGACAAAGGAAACTCTGCATCTGCTTAAAATACAGATTTACAAATGACGGTGTTTGGGATATGAACACTGTGTATTGCTTTATTTAAAACATCTTCCTGCTATGATTTTAGTTGGAAGGAATCATAAGCTAGTTTGTAAAATAACTATTAATGGATACACAAATATTTCTATATTCAAACTTATATTTATTGTATGCGCCACAAATCCAGTATCCATGTTCATGTATAATAGATCTTTAACTCCTTAAGGACGGCGGATATTCTATGCCGTACTTTTCTGGGGTGGCTCTAAATGCTGGAGGATGGCATAGAACCTCCCAGCTGTCCTTCATACTCACCGGGTCCCTGCCAATCCCCTGACGGCGGTCGCGATCCTGGAGTCAGCCCGGGAGCTCTTGCTCCTTGCAATCATATGGCTGTAAAAAGCCGGCTTATGCAGTGCCCTCAGGGGGACTGCCTGATCTCTCAGGCTGTCCCCCTAAAGCCTGTAAAAAAGTTTTAAAAAGTTAAAACAAAGTTTTAAAACACTTTATAAATTTAATAAAAGTACAGTACAGTATATTTATGCCATGCTCATTTTATTGATGTCGTCCATCGGACTGATTTGTGACAGACTAGAGAAATTGGAGGTAGTTTGTTCATCTACTGTGCCTGTGGGCAGTGGTGTATCCTGGTTTTGTGCTGCCCTAGGCAGGACAAAACTCAGGCACCCCCCCCGCGCCACCCCCACCCAACCCTTCTCCCCTGCCCCGTCTTCTAAATACACACACACACATTCACTGACAGATACGCATACACTAGCTATCAGACACTCACACATTCACTAACAGACAAACACTAACAGACACACACTCACTCACTAAGAGACACACACACACACACTCACTAACAGTCACACACACTCACACACACTAACAGGTAAACACACTCACACTCACTCACTAACAGACAAACACACTCACACTCACTAACAGACACACACACATACACTAACAGACACACACACACTCACTAACAGACACACACACTCACTAACAGGCACACACACACACTAACAGACACACACACACTCACTAACAGACACACACTCACACACACTAACAGACACACACATACACTAACAGACCCACACACACTCACTAACAGACACACACACTCACATTAACACACTCACTTTTTCTTACCTTTGAGAATGCTGGGGGCGGGGGGTTTCTCCCTCTCCCTGGGGTCTAGTGGGGCTGCTGGGCAGGTTGGGCGGCGTGGGAGCACTTTCCCCTGAGCTGTCTGCTCAGCTCCCTCACGCGCCGCCCACAGAGTGAGGCTGGGAGCTGTAATATGACGTCATATTCCGGCTCCCAGCCTCACTCTGTGAGCGGCACGCAAGGAAGCTGAGCAGACAGCTCAGGTGAAAGTGCTCCCTCGCCGCCCGCCCACCCAGCAGCCTGCCTAGCTTGTCAATTAGCCGCAAGGCTAACAAGGCATTTGGGCATTTGGGGGTGTCTTTTTTGCCGCCCCCTGGAAAATGTCGCCCAAGGCAAATGTCTTGTTTGCCTCGCGGCTAAAACGTCACTGCGTGCGGGGACCACTATTCCGGTATCTGGGGGTGCACCTGCCACACCAGGTAACACTCATGTTTCTTCTCAACTCTCCGAAAACATAAACCCATCTCATATGGTCTCTGCCATTCTCAAAAAGGACATCCTGGAGGGCAAGGATGTCAATCTAGTCTCGTTCCTAATTGCCTCCCAGGATGTCATTTAGAATAGGACATCCGCATATGGGGATACATCTGTGGTGCTGAGGGCAAGAAATCCTAGGCTTAATAAGAAACTAAAAAAATATGTTACGGTATCCCAGTGAGTAGTATCAATAGGAATAAACACTCTAACACCTTAGTGAGTTTTCCCTTAAAACCTCACAGCAAACAATAGTATAGATACAATTTAAGGTGGAGTATTTATTTAATAGGAAACTGTCCATACCCAAATTTGTCTTGGGGTTTGGGATCTCCAGGGACGTGTACTGCTCAGTTAATCCAGAGAAAATGGAGGAGTTGGATGTATACTTGTAAAAGCTTGTGGACATGTGGCACAAATACGGTGGTACAGCC
>OW240914.1:133272489-133660969 GCA_933207985.1 Pelobates cultripes | reverse complement strand
GCTTAACACACCCGCTTTAAGGACACTGACTGCTATTCAATCTATAACAGTGAAAAAAAGTTTTTTGTTCTTAAATGCAAGCTATTGTGACACCAGATATGAGTGAGTGGTGGCACTGGGCACCGTATCCACTGTGAGCTTAACACACCTGCTTTAAGGACACTGACTGCTATTCAATCTATAACAGTGAAAAAAGTTTTTTGTTTTTAAATGCAAGCTATTGTGACACCAGATATATGGTGAGTATAGTGGCACACAAGGCACGGCGTAATACACTGTGAGCTTAACACACCTGCTTTAAAAGGACGCGACTGCTATTCAATCTATAACAGTGAAAAAAGTTTTGTTTTTAAATGCAAGCTAGTAGCTGACTCAGTGAGTGGTGGCACTGGGCACCTACGTATCCACTGTGAGCTTACCACACCCGCTTTAAGGACACTGACTGCTATTCAATCTATAACAGTGAAAAAAGTTTTTTGTTTTTAAATGCAAGTTATTGTGACACCAGTGAGTGAGTGGTGGCACTGGGCACAGTATCCACGGTGAGCCTGACACACCCGCTTTAAGGACACTGACTGCTATTCAATCTATAACAGTGAAAAAAGTTTTTTGTTCTTAAATGCAAGCTATTGTGACACCAGATATGAGTGGTGGCACTGACTGGGCAAATGGGCACAGTATCCACTGTGAGCCTGACACAGAAGCTGGCAGCAGTGGCAGACAACTAACTGCTATTCAATCTATAACAGTGAAAAAGTTTTTTGTTTTTAAATGCAAGCTATTGTGACACCAGATATGAGTGGTGGCACTGACTGGGCAAATGGGCACTGTATCCACTGTGAGCCTGACACAGCCGCTTTAAGGACACTGACTGCTATTCAATCTATAACAGTGAAAAAAGTTTTTTGTTTTTAAATGTAAGCTATTGTGACACCAGTGAGTGGTGGGACTGGGCACCGTATCCACTGTTAGCGTAACACACCCGCTTTAAGGACACTGACTGCTATTCAATCTATAACAGTGAAAAAAGTTTTTTGTTTTTAAATGCAAGCTATTGTGACACCAGTGAGTGGTGGCACTGGGCACCGTATCCACTGTGAGCTTAACACACCCACTTTAAGGACACTGACTGCTATTCAATCTATAACAGTGAAAAAAGTGTTTTGTTCTTAAATGCAAGCTATTGTGACACCAGATATGAGTGGTGGCACTGAGTGGGCAAATGGGCATAGTATCCACTGTGAGCCTGACACAGAAGCTGGCAGCAGTGGCAGACAACTGACTGCTATTCGATCTATAACAGTGAAAAAAGTTTTTTGTTTTTAAATGCAAGCTATTGTGACACCAGATATGAGTGGTGGCACTGACTGGGCAAATGGGCACAGTATCCACTGTGAGCCTGACACAGAAGCTGGCAGCAGTGGCAGACAACTAACTGCAATTACATTTGTGGCAAACCTGGCCACTTGGACATTAACTAGAGACTGTGCCTTTAAGGGTTGCCAATAGGTCGGGCGAGATATGCGCTTTACACTTATGTAGATGCTAATGTATGTTCTGTATTGCCTGTACTGCTGTTTCCGCCGAATGCAAATGGCGGTTTTGTATGGGGATTTTCTTTCGTTTCACGAACGGCACTTTAGAAAGCCGTTCGTGAACCGAACGCGATACCCCCTAATAGCCCACACACTTAGAGGCGTGTGGCGCTAGTTAACCGATTGCAACATTGTTGCAATCGGTTATTAGAGGCTCTCCTGGGTGGCCGTCGTTCGACTACCGACCATGCGGCGGTCGGCCATCTTGGATCCCTTGTTCCTCAGCGGGTCCGTGTCGTCGAACGCATAACATTACCAATAGTTATTCGACGGCACGAACACCGCTGAGCCTCCTAGACGTTCGGGAGTTTCAGGACCAGGTTCACCAAAAGCAATCGGTTCCTTTTGTGGGTTTTGAAAGAAATGTGTTTTCTGTGCGGCGTTCGGTTATTTTGGCTGGGATCTGAGCGGCAATCTCACGAATGATGCGCCCAGACCCCAGCTAACTACCGAACGTCCATTCGTGTAAATCCACTGTGTATTTTAAAAGTTATGTATTTTTATATGAATTGCCGGTTCTGCTGCACGAGGGGATAATCCCCTTAACGGTGCATTCTGGGAGGATGATCCCTCTCGTGCAGCAGTGCCTGATGGGAGAAATATGTTATACTGTAAGTCCCCCATGTAGTCCCCTCTGGGAGTGCCCCTGGGAAGGGACTCAGGAAACCCCTTGCATGGGGACTTGTATAAATTGTCGTGCCGATTAAAGGATTGTCAGTTGACTCCCAAAACTGTGTCTCGTCCGGTTATTGGGAGGTTGGGGATATTGCCTTGGTGTTTTCAGCGCTTGACTGTGGATTCGTTTCTGGACCAGCGGAATTCGTGGATTAATATTGGCGTTCCGCTACAATTGGTGGCAAGCGACGGGATCCAACTCTACAGCCGAATACAGCGCATTCGAATGAAAGGAACAACCGAACGGAAAGGCAATTCGTATGAAACAAACAGACGAAAGCGATCAGTGAATGGGGACTGATTACACGGCGTTAAAGAGACAGACGCTAAAGGAGCTGCTGGAGGCTAGAGGGAAAATCACTAGCAACAAATCGAAGGCAGTACTGATTGCAGAGCTAATGGAGGACGACCAAGCACACAGCAGTCCACCCCCACCTGCCAGAGAGGAAACACCATACCAGAGGGAACTGAGAACCCGGCTGGAATTTGTACCACAGCCAGTAACCCTGGACATCTTAACCATGCTAATGGCCGACGTCCAGGACTACATTATGGCACAGCAACCCCAGAGGTCACCATCCAGGGCAGAATCCATCGTTAACTCATTCTGCCCTCCAACAAAGCAGAAAATACCGTACCAGGCATTTAAAGCATTCTGCGAGGAGAAGGATGAGATAGACGGATATCTGCAGGATTTCGAGAGGCTATGCGACCTGCACGATCTGGAACCGACAATGTGGGTACCCTTACTGGCAGGCAAGTTGGCGGGACGAGCAGCAGAGGCGTACCGCGCTGTGCCCAGAGAGGACAGCAAGGACTATTTTAAAGTAAAAAGAGCAATACTGGAAAGATATGCCATAACCCCGGAGGCATACCGACGGAAATTTCGGGGATTGAAAAAGCCCGAAAGAGATTCCCATGCGGAATGGGCGCACAAGCTGGACCAAGCTTCCCAAGGGTGGATTCAGGCGAGTCAAGCCACCACCATGGAGGAACTGCGCCAACTCATCTTGCTGGAGCAATTCTTCAACGGTCTGTCACCAGAGGCACAGGAGTGGGTAAGGGACCGAAAACCTCTCACCCTCACAGCAGCCGCCCGATTGGCAGACGAACACTTTGATGCCCGGAGACACCACGGGCTCACCAACAGGGGTCCCCTAAGACCGCCAATACCACACACCCCAGCCAGCTCCACACCCGCCAACCCTACCCCATTCAGGCCACCACCAGGAAACCCCCCACCGCCAGCCCGCTACAATGGCAGGGCCAACATACAATGCCATACCTGCCGGCAGTGGGGGCATATGTCCCGGGAGTGCACCCAGAATCGTAGCAGGCAGGCGTGGAACCAGGTACGGCAGAATTCCGTCCCCAGGGCGGCGGCCCATTTCTACCACGCAGAACCTGACCACTCGGAGCTGACAAGTATGCCAACCGAGGAACCACTGGGGGTTCTGTACGAGGTGATGTCTGTACAAGCCACGGACAACCGGCAACATCACCGCCAAGTTGTGTTTGTGGGAGGGAAAGAAGTGCAGGGGCTGCGGGACTCAGGAGCCACATTGACCTTAGTGGCCCCCCATTTAATTCCAGATACGGCCCACACTGGCGGATCAGTGGCAGTCCGGGTAGCAGGGGGAGCCATGTACCGGTTACCCACGGCCAAGGTACATTTGAATTGGGGTGCTGGGGAGGGGGTTGTGGAAGTGGCCATAATGAAAAAACTACCGGCCGATGTTGTTTTGGGGAATGACTTGGGCCAGATGACTTCTGCTTTTCTACCCCAGGCCCCGTCACAAGAGGCGCATCCGGTAACCACCCGGCAACAGGCTCGCACCACGGCATTCCCCGCACACTCTGAGGCTCAGGTAAGAAATCATGACCCCCCCTTGACAGACATGACTTGGGACACCCCGTCCACGTTTGAAGTAGAGGTACAGACCGACCCCACACTGCAGGTATACCGGGATAGGGTAGATACGGACCAGGTGGGGCGGGAGGGAGAACAGTACAGGTGGGAGAAGAAGTTACTATACCGGGTGGCGGAAAGGGCAATAGGCAACTCTGTGACGCTCCAAACTAAGCAGCTAGTAGTGCCCCAGAAGTATAGGCAGGAGTTACTAAGAATCGCCCATGATATCCCTCTGTCCGGCCATCTAGGGATGACCCGGACCCGGTATCGCTTAACGCACGCTTTCTTTTGGCCCGGGATTTCTAAAGATGTGAGACAATATTGTACCTCCTGTGATGTGTGCCAGAGGGTAGGCAAGAGGGGGGACCGCCACAAGGCGAAACTGTGTCCCCTACCTATCATTGAAGAACCATTTAGCCGTGTAGCAGTGGATATAGTAGGGCCACTACCAAAACCCAGCCCCGCTGGGAAACGGTATATCCTGACCGTGGTGGATTACGCCACCCGGTACCCCGAGGCGATTGCCCTAACGAATATCCACGCGAGACCGTAGCCGAAGCCTTGATGAAGATATTCTCCCGAGTAGGGTTCCCACAGGAAATGGTCTCCGATAGGGGGACGCAATTCACGGCTGAGGTTACTCAGCAGTTATGGAAGATATGTGGCATTAAGCCGATCATTAACTCCGCCTACCACCCGCAATCCAATGGATTATGTGAGAGATTCAACGGCACCCTAAAACAGATGCTCCGGACATTCGGAGAGACCCATAAGGACTGGGAACGATTTCTTCCCCATCTGTTATTTGCGTACAGAGAGGTGCCCCAAGAGTCCACAGGTTTCTCCCCATTTGAGCTATTATTTGGGAGAAGGGTCCGGGGGCCATTGGATCTCATTAGGGAGCATTGGGAGGGAGAGAGTAGCGCAGATGGGACCCCAATTGTACCCTACGTGCTGGCGTTCCGGGATCGCCTGGAGGAATTGACCCAGGCAGTGCGCACCAACCTCCAGGCCGCCCAACAACGACAACGCCGTTGGTATGACAGGGGGGCCAGAGACCGTAGTTTTCAAGTGGGACAGAAGGTACTAATCCTTAAACCTGTCCGCACCGATAAACTACAGGCCGTCTGGCAGGGCCCATACCAGGTGGTAGAGCAGAGATGCGATACCACCTATGTGATCGGCCCATGCTCAGGAGTAGGGAAGAGACGCATGCTCCATGTGAACATGCTCAAACCCTACCACGAGCGGACGGAGGACGTGGCAGCTATTTGCACGCCCGCCTCCGAAGATCAGGAGAACCTGCCCCTTCCAGATCTGTTAGAGCAGGAGGAGCAGAAGGAACCCTCCCAGGGGGTTCAACTGGGGGAGCGGCTAAGTCCTCAAGAGCGTATCCAGGTACAAGAACTGATAGCAACCAAGGGCGCCGCCTTTTCTAACCTACCTGGGTACACTCCACTAGCCACCCACCGAGTAGAAACCCCGGGACAGCTTCCCATGCGACAGACTCCCTATCGGATTCCCGAATCCGTGCGGGAACATATGAGAAAAGAAATTGAAGAGATGTTGCAGTTGGGGGTTATTGAGCACTCAGATAGCCCCTGGGCATCGCCGGTAGTCCTGGTTCCCAAGAAAGATGGTACCACCCGGTTCTGCGTGGACTACCGGAGGTTGAACGACAAAACTGTGTCGGACGCCTACCCGATGCCTCGGATAGACGAACTGCTGGATAGGATGGCCAGGGGTCAGTATCTCACGACCATAGATTTATGTAAGGGATACTGGCAAATTCCACTAGCCGAGGACGCCATCCCTAAGTCGGCGTTTGTCACCCCGTTTGGCTTGTACCAATTTCGAGTCATGCCATTCGGGATGAAGAACGCCCCCGCGACCTTCCAGCGGATGGTGGATCGGCTACTGGACGGGTTCCAGGACTATGCGTGTGCATATCTGGACGATATTGCCATATACAGTCAGACCTGGTCGGAGCACCTACAACACATAGGGGCCGTAATAGATCGGATCCGAGAGGCAGGGCTTACCTTGAAACCCAGCAAATGCCACATAGGGATGGCAGAGGTCCAGTACTTAGGACACCGGGTTGGTAGCGGGCAGCAGAAGCCTGAGCCCGCAAAGATTGAAGCTGTAGCCCAGTGGCCTACCCCTAGGACCAAAACCCAAGTCCTGGCTTTCCTAGGTACCGCAGGGTACTATAGAAAATTTGTACCCAACTACAGTGCCCTGGCCAAACCCCTGACGGATTTGACGAAGAAAAACCTGCCCCGGCAGGTCGTCTGGGCCCCAGAGTGTGAACAGGCATTCAATCAGCTGAAGACGGCTCTGACCAATGCCCCTGTACTGGCAGCTCCCGATCCAACTAAACGTTTTCTTGTTCACACAGACGCCTCAATGTTTGGATTGGGAGCAGTACTGAGCCAGGTCGGAGCCGATGGCGGAGAACACCCCGTAGCGTACTTGAGTCGGAAATTGTTACCCCGAGAGGTGAGCTACGCCGCCATAGAAAAAGAATGCCTGGCCGTGGTGTGGGCCCTGAAAAAGTTACAGCCATATCTCTATGGGCAACCCTTTTCTTTGCTCACAGATCACAACCCGTTGGTGTGGCTAAACCGTGTGGCTGGAGACAATGCCAGGCTGCTGCGCTGGAGTTTAGCGCTGCAGCCCTTTGACTTTACAATTCACTACCGCCCAGGGAAACAAAACGGTAATGCCGACGGGTTGTCCCGACAAACAGACCTTGAGAAATGATCTGTGAGCGCTCCTCCGGGCATCCCCAAGCCGATCCGTTGGGATCAGACTGTGTATGCCGGCTTGGTTCTGGGGGAGCATTGTGGCAAACCTGGCCACTTGGACATTAACTAGAGACTGTGCCTTTAAGGGTTGCCAATAGGTCGGGCGAGATATGCGCTTTACACTTATGTAGATGCTAATGTATGTTCTGTATTGCCTGTACTGCTGTTTCCGCCGAATGCAAATGGCGGTTTTGTATGGGGATTTTCTTTCGTTTCACGAACGGCACTTTAGAAAGCTGTTCGTGAACCGAACGCGATACCCCCTAATAGCCCACACACTTAGAAGCGTGTGGCGCTAGTTAACCGATTGCAACATTGTTGCAATCGGTTATTAGAGGCTCTCCTGGGTGGCCGTCGTTCGACTACCGACCATGCGGCGGTCGGCCATCTTGGATCCCTTGTTCCTCAGCGGGTCCGTGTCGTCGAACGCATAACATTACCAATAGTTATTCGACGGCACGAACACCGCTGAGCCTCCTAGACGTTCGGGAGTTTCAGGACCAGGTTCACCAAAAGCAATCGGTTCCTGTTGTGGGTTTTGAAAGAAATGTGTTTTCTGTGCGGCGTTCGGTTATTTTGGCTGGGATCTGAGCGGCAATCTCACGAATGATGCGCCCAGACCCCAGCTAACTACCGAACGTCCATTCGTGTAAATCCACTGTGTATTTTAAAAGTTATGTATTTTTATATGAATTGCCGGTTCTGCTGCACGAGGGGATAATCCCCTTAACGGTGCATTCTGGGAGGATGATCCCTCTCGTGCAGCAGTGCCTGATGGGAGAAATATGTTATACTGTAAGTCCCCCATGTAGTCCCCTCTGAGAGTGCCCCTGGGAAGGGACTCAGGAAACCCCTTGCATGGGGACTTGTATAAATTGTCGTGCCGATTAAAGGATTGTCAGTTGACTCCCAAAACTGTGTCTCGTCCGGTTATTGGGAGGTTGGGGATATTGCCTTGGTGTTTTCAGCGCTTGACTGTGGATTCGTTTCTGGACCAGCGGAATTCGTGGATTAATATTGGCGTTCCGCTACAACATTACACAGAAAACAAAATAAAAAAAGCATACCCTAACCCTAACCTAGTTATGCATTTCCCTATCTAATCAACAGCAGCTACACTTTCCCTCCTCTCACTAAGCATGCAGCTTGAGAATGAATGTAAAATGGATGCCTTTCAGTAGGTGGGAGGGTCTGCTAGGGAGGATGTGCTGCTAATTGGCTGGAATGTGTCTGCTGACTGTGAGGTACAGGGTCAAAGTTTACTCAATGATGACGAATAGGGGGCGGATCGAACCGTGCATGCGTTCGCCGTCCGCGGCGGATGCGAACACGCTATGTTCGCCGGCGAACCGTTCGGTGCATCACTACTAGAGGGTTATTTAAAGGTATCACTGTCATTTATACATTTAACTTAAGATTTACTGCAAGGGACCTTTGTCTCTTGTCTTTACCTTTTACATTTAAATCTTATATTTATACCAAAAACCTACTGAAGGTTAACTTAAAGGATATGTTTTCCCCCTTAAAACAATTAACCCTTTCAATCTCTTACTCCTGTATATTGCACTCTGAACTCCTATAAAGACAAGGAGTTACCCTCTGCTGCTCCATATATTTTCATTTAAATCCTATACAGCAATCTTCTCCCACCCTTATGCATATTTAAGCTGCTTAAATGGAGACAGTTAACCTGGGTGAAAACAAACACTCGTTTGCAACATATTGATACTAGTAGCTATCCTCTTAATACTGACACCTCATACATTGTGTATCAGTTTAGGTATATAAGCTACCTTTCATTTGGCTATCTCTACAATAGCTATTTTTAAGATATATGGGGCTATCATAGATTGTGTTTTTCCCTTTCTTTTTAAGTCACCAGCACAGTTTGTTTGCACTCATTTATTTTTTGTTTCACGATTTTGTGTTTAGTCTAACATATACAATAAAGATATTGATTATTATATTTTAAACCTTCTTAATTGAGTTTCTACTCAATATGTGGGTAAAACCTTGTGTGATTGTTTGAGATACCCATTGTACAGCGCTACAGAATTTGTTGCCGCTATATAAATAATAAAATAATAATAATAATAATACAATATCCGCATGATTGTACACCCGGATTCCTATTCTCCACATATCCATTCAATATTCTCATTTTTTCTTCTAAATTCACTCATACCCTCTGACGAATTCTCACTACAATACTCCACAATTGACGATGCCCTCTGGGCCATTTTGGCTGCTGGGACAGGAGCATGGCTCAGTAAAACCGACATTGTCAATGCGTTCAAGTTACTCCCCATTCACCCCTCACTTTGGCATCTGCATGGCATTAAGTGGCAGGGATTATATTACTTCTTCTCCCGACTCACTTTCAGCTCTAAAAGCAGCCCCAAAATATTCAATATCTTTGCTGAGACTTTGTGTTGGTTATTGCTGAATGCGTGCAGATGTCCAACCGTAATTCACTATTTACACGATTTCCTCACCATAGAAAGTAACTCACTACCATCTACTAGCCTGTCACACATGTTGGCTCTTTTTGAATCCTTTGGAATACCGGCCTCCCCTAAAAAGACAGAAGGTCCGGAGACGGTCATCCATTTTCTGGGGATTCAACTTGATTCAGTGCACATGCAGATGAGTCTTCCTCAGGATAAGATTGAGCGCACCTTGGCGTACATTGATTTAAACTTACAACTGGGTTCTTGCAACCAGAAAGAACTTCAGTCCCTGCTGGGGTCACTCAATTTCGCCATGAGGATCATTCCCCAGGGAATATCTTTAATTTCACGATTACTTTCTTTATTTCCAAACCTCCCCTCTGACGACTCACGCACCACGATAGACACACGAAACGGCCGATTTATGCATGTGACACTTTTCTCACTTCTTGGAATGGGCACTTCATGTTCATCCCCCCAATTTCTGACAATTCTCCTACACTCTGGATAGATGCAGCAGCCACCACTGGTTTTGCTGCCATCTGGGGTGACAGATGGCTTTGGGGCCCTTGGCCTAGAGGTATTAGATCCCTTCCTGACTTCTCTATGACATCAGCCTTGTTCGAACTGTACTCTATTGTGGCTGCTGCCATTGCCTGGGAAACAGACTGAGCGGGTCACTTCGTCAGATGCTATTCTGACAACCTTGCCACTTGCCACATCGTCAATAAAGGCCGGTCTTCCTCTTTGGTAATAATTAGGTTACCCCCACCCCTCCTTTCCAGGACATGCTCCTGGACTAACTTTGCTATTGGCTTATGCGCACACTCTTTCCCACCAGGCACTTTCCTACGATAGAGCATTTCACATTTTTACCAGATTCACAGCAGATTTTCGGGTTTGGGACACATTTGTTTTGGAGACAATGTTGGGGTTCACTTCCTTTTGCCACTTTAACTTGAAATTATCTTTTAACACTATCAAATTGTATTTAACGGGCATACAACACCACATGTTATTACGACACATAGAAACATAGAAACATAGAAACATAGAATGTGACGGCAGATAAGAACCATTCGGCCCATCTAGTCTGCCCAATTTTCTAAAAACTTTCAAACACGCTAACAAATCAGGTTTCCTTTCATCTTACCAGATAAAAACACTACTGAAAGGTATCCAACAGTCACAAACACATCTACCCCATAAAAGATTACCCATCAACAGCAGCATATTCCAGTTATTATCCGACCTGTTGAATACTGCGCCATTCAAACATACAACGAACGTGGTAATAAAAGCAGACACATATCTTGTTTTTTATGGATTCCTACGTCCAAGGGAATTTACCTCCAGTAATGTCACCACTACAGACTATCTTAAAATATCCAATATCCACAAATCCATTGACAATTACATTCTTTCTCTTCACCATTCAATAACCAGCCAAATGGGATGCCATGTTGACATATCCCTTTTTCCTACTTCCAACAAATGGTGCCTGGTTAAAAGTTTTGGATGCATACTTCAATACCTTTCACAAACATGCAAATCAACCACTATTACAACTACACGTTTCCACCCTTGCCACTGCCAAATTCATGCACTATAGCCATATGCTGTTAACTAGACTTTGCCTAAATGCATATAATTACTCAGGACATTCTTTCCGCATAAGGACAGCGTCCTCCGCTTCCTCCAACCACATTTCTGCTCATATAATCAAAACAATGGGATGCTGGAAATCTTCTGCCTACACCTTATATATACCAAACCCAGTTAATGAGTTACGACAGGCATTTTGCGATTTGACTAAATAATTGATGTTTTGTAGTATGAATAAATCTTGTTTGGTACACTTCCTTTTTGCCCTCTTTATTACAGGACTATTGCATTGTCGGTTCTGGCACACCACAACTGACTGGTGTCACTATCCATTGTTATATTATGTAAGAATTATGTGTTATCTTACCATCATGGCAAATTTTGCCCTGAAACAAATTAAAGGCTGGGCATGTACTTGTGGGAGGGGCTTGGGTCCCCTTTAAAAGGGCTACCAATCCTCTCCCACTTTACCATTGTTGGTCTGGCGAGTGACCCCTCCCACCACTCCCTTTACTCACATCAGCCTCTAAGGCAGGCCCTCTTTATTACAGGCCTACTGCATTGTCGGTTCCGGCACACCACAACAGACTGGTGTCACTATCCATTGTTATATTATGTAAAAATTATATGTTATCTTACCATCAGGGCAAATATTATCCTGACCACAAATAATAAGTGTGGGTGCATTTAATATGATATAGGGGAATTATGGTTGAACAGACATATAGCGCAAATTCCAGGTTTTGTTTACGTTTTGTTTTGATCACAACTTGTACAATTAGCTCAGTGCTTAAGGGGTTAATATTTTTTTATACACACTTGAATAATTCTATGGCATAGCAAGCAGTAGTCTTTTGACTGCACTGCCATTAACAGCATTTATCCCCAACCGATGCTATCTGCAACTTTTCTAACAACCTCATTAGATTTTAACTTTAAGAGGCAGGGTCTTTTTCCTTAACCATTGTTTGTTCCTATAGCACTTCCTATTTTTTTACTTTGTGTTCTTTGTTCTGTAAGTGTAATGCTTGTATTTCATCAAGCTACTTAAATAAGCATGAAAACAAGCTATCACAGTTTGCAGAGTTTGTTCTGTGACATATACACATATGGCAAATGATATAGATACGGAATATATGAAACAAATATGAAATATACCTATGAAATAATTATAAAAATAACCAGTAACTTTATTTAAGATATTGGAAATATTATAAATTGATTCCCAAAAATCAAGCTGTGAGCATAGCTCAAAGATATAGCCATTATTTTACTGTTAAGTTTACAAAATTTGAATCATGAGCACACATTTAAAAATATTCTCTTGATATCAAGCATGTCTTAGGTATAAATATCAATACCCAACTAAATGATTTTTTTTTTTATTTGCATTTTGTAGTATCAACATACCATAGATCATCTTGTACATTAGGAAGTTGTAACAATGAAGAGGATTTGCAAACATATATCCAGTTGTACATACATCATAAGGTTACTACCAGTTGATACATTTGATACAGTTATAGTACAACTAACAGTACAACATTAACATTAGGGGGGGGGAGGGGATGGAATCGGAGATGGGGGGAGAGGAGGTGGGCATGCTCAATGAAGAGCAAGTGGTGTTGTGTTGCGCCTAACCCAGTATGGTTCGGGTGCTTCTGCTCGTCGCCTATGTCCGAATTGATCAGTGTGGTGGGTGGCTGGGTCTCGCTGTGGAGGCGGTCTGTGCCTCTCATATTTGTATGTTTAAGTTGCGTCGTGTTGCGGTGACGCAGAGGTTTCCCCTTTGGTTGTCCCCGTCATATACGCTTCCCATGTATCCCATGCTGCCACTATAAATTGCTTTGGTGGTGCGTTTTTACGTGCCATCAGTTCGTATTGTCTCGTCATCTGTAGTGCTCTGATACATTGGGATAGGTGAGGTGGGTCTAGGTTTCGCCATAGTCTGCTAATCGCTTGTAGGGCTGCTACAATGATATGGTAGATGAGGTATACTTGGGGTTTCGTGAGATTTTTGGGAAATAGTTGGAATAGATAGACTTCAGGTTTTTGTAGTAAGTGGACACTCGTACTATCTTGTATTAGTTGTGTTATATCGTCCCAGTATGGTTTCAATCTTGGGCATGTCCATCAGATGTGTATCATGGACCCTTTGCCGTCTGTGCAACGCCAGCACGTGTCTGATATGTTTGGGTTCCCTTTATTGAGCCTTGTTGGGACCATGTACCACCTGTATATTATTTTACGCGTGATCTCTGTATGGGAGGCACACAATGAGAGATTCCTGTGTCCCTTAAATATTTGAGCCCATTGACTCTCAGTTATGTGAGTTGTTAGATCACGTTCCCACGCTTTCGTGAAGGTGTAAGTATGGGGGCCTATTGTGGAGTTGTATATTGCGTAAACTAATGAGATAAGTTTTTTCTTTGGTTTTAGGTTGAGGCATATTAATTCTAATTCTGTCATTTGTAGCCCAGCCTCCGGATGGTAAGAGCAGATCGTTTGTGTCCTGAGCCATGACGCTAATTGCCTATATGAGAAGTGAGCTGTGTCTGGCAGCCCATATTGTTTTTGGATCTCAGTGAATGTATTCAAAGTTGGGCCCTGACATATGTGGTAGAGGTGTTTAATGTCATGATCGTGCCATATGCGGAGGTGGAATCCCGGTATGATCAGGCCCAGTGTCTCCAGTGGTGTTGCTAGAGAAGTACCCCCTTTCATTATATGTGTTTTACCAAATTGATCCCAGATTTGTAGTGTGAGTCTAGTAGTGGGGAGACTGTCCACCAATGCCTTGAACCGTGGGGGGAATCCAAATCTCCCTAGGGCCGCGCGGAGGAAGGGCCAGTGGAGGCAGTCGAACGCTTTTTCAGCGTCCAACGACACCAACACGCTCGGTGCTCCCCCTCCCCGCAGTCCCCCCAGCAGGTCCAGTACTTTCCTCACCCCGTCCGCCCCCTGGCGGCCGCTCACAAACCCCACCTGGTCTGCGTGCACTAGGGTAGGGATTATCGTTGACAGTCTGTTGGCATAAATTTTGGCTAATATTTTTGTGTCCGTGTTGAGGAGCGAGATCGGACGTAGGTTCTGGCATCTATTTGGTGGTTTCCCTGGCTTAGGGAGAGTGGCTACGTGCGCCATTAGCATTTCCCTCGGCATTTTGCCCGTGGTGGTTATGTGGTTGTATAGTGATGTCAGGTGTGGGGCCAATATGGTGGCAAAGGTTTTGTAGTAATAATTTGTTAGACTGTCTGGACCTGGGGATTTACCAGGCGGTAATGACGCGATGGTGTCGAGTGTCTCTTGGTTCGTTATTGGAGTTTGGTGTTGTTCTACTTGTGCGGGCGTTAGTGAAGGCAGTTGTGTGAGGTCTAAGAAGTGTTTGATTTCAGTATCTGTGGGTTGATGGGTCGCAGCGTCCTGCTTTAAATTGTACAGTGTGTGATAGAATTTTGCCATCTCATTGTTGATGTCTTGGGGGTTATACAGTTTTGCCCCGCTGTTAGTGTGTAGGTAAGGGATTTTAGATTGGGATTGTTTTTTCCTTAGCATTGCTGCCATGACTTTCCCTGCCTTGTTACCCTGGGAGTATTGTCTCATTTTTAAGCGTTGCATAGCGTAGGATGATTTGGCTAGATGAATGTCGTTCAGCCGTTTTAGTAGCGGATTCTATAAAGCTTAGGTGAGCAGCGTTTGGGTGTAGTGCATGTGCGGCTATGGTATCCCTAACTTTTCGAAGGAGTGTCATGTATTCCTCACTGGATGTGCGTTTGATGTAGGCGGCTCTGCTTATCAACAGTCCTCGTATAGTCGGCTTGTGGGCCTGCCACAATGAGCCGGGGGATATGTCCGGGGTGTTGTTGGTCTGGAAATAGTGTTCCAGATCCCGTATCAGTCGCGCCCGGAATGTAGTGTCGTGCAGAAGTGAGTCGTTTAGGCGCCAGGGTGGCCGCCCTCTATGGGGAAAGGAGTCGCTTAGGGTCACCGTGATCGGTGCGTGGTCCGACCACACAATGTCTCCAATCTGGCTATGGGTGATCCTGGACGCCAGTGGCCCTGACACCAATATATAGTCTATTCTGGAGAACAACTTGTGTACCTGTGAGTAGTAAGTGAACTCTTTTTCCATGGGATGAAGCATGCGCCAGGTGTCATATAAGTTGTGTTCTATCAGTAGATTGTGTAGGGCTTTACTCTGTGTCCTCGTTGCGGAATGTCGTGGGGAGGTGCTAGGGAGGGACGTATCCGTGTGGGAGTTCAGCACATGATTTAAATCTCCACATATAATTATGTTTCCCGTCGTGGGGGTGGGTAATTTGTTCATTACTCTCTTCAGAAATTGTGTTTGGTTTGTATTTGGGCCGTATATCCCCACCAGGACATATTCAGAATTATTAACTATGCAGTGTAGTACTATATACCTCCCCTGTGCATCTTTGCGTATGCTCAGCAATTCAAACGTCAGCGTGTGATGTATCAGAAAAGACACCCCTTTGGATTTGGAGGAGTGGGTAGCGTGGAATTGAGTTGGGTAGTCCCGTAGTCCAAATTGAGGGACTCTATTGGTCACAAAATGGGTCTCTTGGACGCATAAGATATCTATTTTGTCCCTATTTGCCTCTTCTAATAGAAGGCTTCGTTTATGGGGGTGGTTCAACCCTCTAGTGTTGTTAGATCGTATTGTTATGGACATAGATGGAGGGTGAGATGCTGAATTGAAGCACATAGTGTCATATGGGTTTGCTTCCACTGTGGCATGAGATGGTGGTGTGCGCTATAATGGGTAGGCTGGCTAGCGTTTAATCCTCTCTTCTGTGGGGTAGGGTAGGGGAGGGGGTGTAACTTGGACAGTCAAACTTGGATATGGTGAACAAAGTTTCCTCCAGTGAGGAGTTGGTGCGGTAGGTCCACACCTCGGGGGTGGGAGTTCCTGGGTTCTCCCGTGACGTGGCTGTTGAGCTCTGTGAGTTGTGGTCAGTCAGAAAAGGCTGAAATGCGCATTGCATGTGGGTTCTATCCGTTCCCAGAGTAACAATTTGTTTGTTTTAAAAAAAAAAAAAATTTATTATTATTTTCACTTCAGTATAGCGGGCGTGCAGCCCATCGCCCAGCCCAACCAGAGCGCCCCACGTGAGACTACATCCATCTTAGCCCACGCGAGTCGCTGCTGCCGTGTGCACAGTCGTCACCTACAGTGGCCTCTGCCCGGCCCACGGCCGATATGCACGACCTGATCTCTGCCGTGCATAGGGGCGGTGCCAGCTTGCTTCGTTGGCCGCGTAATAGAATCATCCCATGACAGGGACTGTATTGAGGGCTGGATCTCCCCTGCGCTTTGCGCAACCGCAGACCTCGCTTGGGCTGGGTTTCTCTAGTCTACTCTGATGTCTCCTATATTGTGTCATGTCATGTAACGGGCCGTTTTGGGGTCCATGGGATCCTCCTAGACATGTTTCTATACATATAGCAGTGCATACAGTATTCCGGGCAACATATCTCTAAACCCCCAGCGCCCCTGACATCTTGATAACACATGCAAAGTTTAGACAGTGGTGCTAAAAAACAACATAACCGTCTTGAAATTGTTAAGTGGCGGGTCCACTCCTGGAGTGCACCAGGCTGTAGCTAGTTCATTCTAGATCAGGATTTAGGAAAGTGTCCACGATGTGCAGACAGGGCCCCCTGCCTTGCGGTCCCCAAATCGGGTCATCCGCTTAATTTCTTTATGTAGTGTGGTGATATGTACGTGTGTGGAATAAAGAGACTATAAGAGCTGCATCTGTAGCAGGTGCGTGTATATGAGTTGTGTAATGCGGTGAAGGACAGTGTGGTTGTGGTGTTGTGTGCGGACAATACTTGCGACCCATGCCATCGTGTCCATTAAGTAAGTCTCTTGCGGACAACACTCCACTCCCGTGCCGTCTTCTTAATCGGCTGTGCAGCAGACTCCGACTGGCCAAGCGGTATGCCCCATTCTTTTAAGAGTCGAACACCTTCCTCCGGGGAGTGGATGGGTTTGAAGGCACCTCCTCGTTGAATCAGCATCTTAGTCGGGTAGCCCCATCGATATCTGGTGCCATGTTGCCGTAAAGCTTCTGCCACCTGTTGGAATGCCCGTCATTTTTTGAGCATTGCTGCCGAGAGGTCGTTGAATACCTTCACTGTGGGGAAGTCTTCATGCGGGTGGTTGCGGTTGAGGCTCGCCGTGAGGACCAGCTCCTTGACATGAAAGTAATGGGCCCGCAACAACACGTCTCGTGGCGTGGAGTCTGGCAGGTGAGTAGGCTTTGGGATCCTATGTATCCGGTCGATTAGCATCATGTCTGTCAGTATGTCCAGCGCGTAAGCTCTCATTAGGCCTCGTGCATAGGCCTGAAGGTCTACCGGTTGCACCGACTCTGGGACTCCTCGAAGCCGGATATTATTCCACCGTGCCCGATCTTCCGTATCGGCCATTTGCGACTCCAGGCGTTCCACCTTCTCCTCCAAGTGTTGGACATGATCCACCATGTTGTTGTGGGCAGAAGCGAAATCCCCCATTTTGTCTTCGATTTTGGAAGTGCGGGTTCCCAGTTCCTGCATTTCCTTCCGCATGGCGTCTGCCGTTTGTTGCCAGGAGTTTGTTGGACAGAGTGTTCAGTGCGTGCTCCAGGAAGCTTTTCGTGATTTGGTCGGTCTGTGTGTTATCCGCCATAGGGAGGCTCGAGTCTGAATCCCCGTCGCCATCTTGGGCGTCCGGCTGTGAGGCCGTTTTCGTTTTTTTCGTCCTGTGGGTAGCCATCGCCTTTGGCGCCGTTGTCTTGCTTATTTCTGTGTTAGTTTGTGCCTTTAGAAGCTCATGTATAAGAGCTCAGTACCAGAGCAAGTCCTTATGCGGCCATCTTGCTCGGTGGTCAGCCACGCCCCCCCAACTAAATGATTTTAATGATGACTTCAGATGGTTAAATATGGTACTGAGGAAACATCAACCAACTGAAGCTATATAGTTAAAAGGTCGGTGATCTTCAACTGATGCTGGGATTTCACATGACCACAATTTCTAACTATAGATGTATACATTTAAATATGTATGTTTATTAATAGAATTATAAATGATAGGCATATCAGAGATACATTGTCATATGTAAAAAATCCAACTATTATTGGAAAATATATTCTCCATGTAAAACATTATTGCATCTAGACTTTATCATTTGACAATAACTAATTTCACAACATTTTGCAGCATCATTCGATTATATAACTATGGCCAAACCAATAACTCTAAAACATTTATTAATCTGTTATAAAAAAAGTTAAATATTTAAGGGTTACATTTAGGTTTCACAAGTTTTAAAATACATTCTGGAGTCTTGAACCCAAGTAAATGGAACACATTTTACGCTCCTCAAAATATAATAAGGTATACTGAAACTTACTATACCTTGCGAAAATACACTTGTTTTTCTCTCTTTGCTGTGGAGATATGGAGAAGAAACCAGTGCCAGATCACCTAGTGCAGGCATAGGCAACCATCAGCACTCCAGATGTTTTGGACTACACCTCCCATGATGCTTTGTCAGCATTATGGGTGTAAGAGCATTATGGGTGATGTAGTCCACAACATCTGGAGTGCCCAAGGTTGCCTATCCATGACCTAGTGTGACAAGGCATAAAGGGGATTCTGAGTGATCTCAATGGTATCCAGCAGGGGCGGACTGGAACAAAATCTCAGCTGAGGGAGGGGGGAATCCTGATCCCTGGTAGACATTCACAGTCTGTACTCCCAGCGGGTGCAGATTTCTCCTTCAAGGTGATGTCTAGGTATATATCAGAGAGCTGTTGTGCTAACCCATGGCAATGCTCTCATATACTAGAAGGAGTAGTTCTCTTGCTCTCTTCTGCTTCTGTCATTAGGGTGGCCAGGCTATCCCCCTGGTTGTAGAGCCCCCAATGTCTCTCCCCTGTTACCCTTGGCCTATGACCATTGTGTCCCACTAGGCATTTGCCTGTTTTGGTTCATAGCTAGTCGGTCCTGGTACCCAGCAAATAAGTGATCATATCAATAGGAGTGGAGTAAACTTTAGAAATTCTGTCACACTACTTCGAGTATTGATGGTGCTGAAAAGGTGCAATGTTTTAATAGTATAAACAAGAAAAGAACATTCTATATGCCTATATTGATGTCAAATGTTTGTAGTAATGGCAGATCAGGCAAGAGCAACATTGTATACTTAAGGTATGGATTTATTGATTATACCTATAAACTACTATATAACATTGGTGGATGTATTACACAGTCTGCCTATAATTATTCTGTTAGCCATCTGGATAATTTTTACAGCTTGCCTTTGATTCTGACATTTTACATATCTTGATTTCTTGTAGTCTATCTATAACCACACAATATATTACATTTAGATTTACTATAGACTTACTGTCTCAAACCTTACTATTTTATGCATCTAGATTTATTAAACATGTCCAGAGTATCTAAAACTCTTTTATTGTCTCTCATCCCCTTTCATTGATTTTTTTCTACCATGTTTTCCCATTGTTCTCAAACAATTCTGCTCTCCCCTTCTCTTTTCCAAGCTATTTACTGTGTCTCCATAGCCTATTTTCCACTGATGGTTCAATCTCTTTTTTTCCCTTTTCATTATTCTACTCTTATCTCTTGAATAAAAATAACACACTTTAATTTGGCAGTGCACACCTCATAATTTCTGAGATGTGCACTGCCAAATTAAAGTATAAATACTTGTGACTCAATTGCAGAAAGTCAGTATGCTTATTTACGGTATTTTTAGTGGTTAGAGAGATGTAGAGAAGGTTATTTTGTATTTAGGCCAGAATGTAATTTGTTGCAGGATTGTTTAGACATCCTCTGTTCTCCCAAATGTTATTGAAGAGGCACTTGAATTGACCATGAGAGGTTCCTGTCCCTTGGATTGCTCTAAATACAGGTGTTTTGTGCAGGAGTCCACAATAATATTATCAGAAGGCACGTGTCGAACTGACCTTTGCTCAGGCAGCCAGTGCAAACAGTTGGCTTTTACCAGTTTGCTTGTCCATGAGTTTTAACAAGATGGCGGTGATCACTCCCTACAGAGAAATGTCATCAAGCACCATGAGCACTTCAAATCAATGAAGTGGTCATGGTGCTTGGATTAAACCTTTTAAGGCCTTTTCACTTTTTCTATTCTTCTTTAGCACTCCTGGACTACAGTGTATGGTTCTAGAGGTTTTAATACCCTATGGCATGTAGTATGGGTCTATATTATTTTTCAAATTTAAAACTGCAGGAGTAAAACTGAAATAACTGATAATTTTTCTAACTTGTCTCTTTTCATCAAAAATGTGCAATTCCCTGGTCAATTACCAACAATTTCTAGTTTAGTAAAAACTGCCTCTCCCTCTAAAGCCCCTGCTCAGCCCTTACAATAGACAATATTAGCAACAGTCTTCAGAATCACTCGCACACAGCCACACACACAGTTACAGGCAGACAGTCACACAAACAGTTACAAACAGTCACATATACAATTACAGGCAGATAGTCACAAACACACAGTCACAGGCAGATAGTCACATACACAGTTACAGGCAGCATCCCCCAATCACAGGCAGACAGTCACACACACATAGTTACATGCAGATAGTCACACACACACTCACTCACTCACTGACACTGTCACACACAGACAGTCACAGGCAGGCACTCACACACTGAGTCATGGGCAGACAATCACACACAGTCACAGGCAGACAGTCACACACACAGTTACAGATATACACAAAGTCACAGGAAGACTGTCACACACACACAGTCACAGGCAGACAGTCAATCACACACAGACACACACAGTCACAGGCAGACAATCAACACAGACACACACTATCTCTCTCTCTTACTTACAGTCAGCTTGGGCTGGAGAAGGAGTGGATTTAGTCCATGCTGTGTAGTTGTTGCGGAAGCAGGGACTTCATCCTGCTTCACGTTGATGTACAGCACTAACAGCAGCGGGTGGAGGCTGTGTTTAGCTCCACCCCTGCTGCTGGTTTGGCTCCACCATTGTTGCTGCTTAGGTCCATTCTGTTTATTTTAGATGCGGCTGGTTACCTTGTTACGTTTGCTGGGGGTGCAACTAGCACCAGCACATAATTAACACTATCTCAGTATCTGCAACATTGCACATACTGAGATATTGCTGGAGTAACCCTTTAAGGTTGAAAACATGATTCAAAACATCATATATGCATTTTCTAAACCAAGTATATTCAGGGCACATACAGTATTTATAGTGTTTTACTTTTTATCTACCCTTATACTTAGGATTATATATAAAGCTTCAGTAAATATAAACTTGAACTGGCTAATTATTGGAGTAATGAAATACAGTAAAATTATTTGTAGATATAGGATCTTAGTGACAGATTTCTGAAACTAGAGAAGTCATCATTAGAAAGGAATTTTTATTTTTGTTGTAAGGTTCTCAGCAAATGTCTGTCATTATGAATGGCTATACTTTTCCTAGTCACATAGAAATATCCTGGAAATATATTGAACAAGTTCATACATGTTATACAATCAGAGAGTATTTAAGCATATTTGTCACTTTAAAGTTTTTGATAAAACTATTTAATTCTCTAATAAAACTACTAGAAAAAAACAAACAAAAACTACTAGATATTTGTGTTAAACATTTTTAAGTTATACTGTAAGTGACATAGTACCGTAGATAACAATGACAAAATCCATGTGGCATGTTAAATTTGCAACAAAATATCAAGAATAACTCATTTGATTGATAAGTTATAATTGCATTTTTTCTTTGGGCCTTGTTAAACATTGTGTTATAAAATATTTTATTTTTTGTTAGGAGCTAGACCCATTTGGCATCATTAATGCACCCTTCTTGATGTTTTGAGGCCAGGTACTGTATTTGTGTCATTTATCGATGCAAGCCATGTCCTTAACGTTCATCATTCCTGCTCAACCACTGATGTTGTATCAGTCACACAGACACAGATGCCATATGTATACAGCTAGGGAAGGGTTTTAAATGCACAATCTGACAGTGCCTGATCCTAGTTCCTTCAGTGGGTTCTTATGAACTTGTCTGCCTGCCTTGACCTTGTCTCTGTTATAACATCCTTTCTTCCCCCAACTTCAACCTGTCCCTTTTATTCTACACTATGAGGTATTTAACCAGGTAGTAGAGTGCTGCACACTAGTATCTTGATACACTGGAGCACTGTGGCAGAGGTCTGCTAGTCCCCAAAATAAATCCAGAATAGATCCAAAGGTTACACAGTGCAGGGTGAAGAATAAAGTATATTTAATTATGGTTGAGGAGACAAAACAAAGATACAAAGTTTCGGCCATAAGGCCTTAATCATTTTAAGAAATGTTCGTTTTTTGTATTCCATCTTTTATACTCTTAGTAAACGTACTCTAATAAATCTTAAACTATTAAACATCTGGTTTGCTAGTGTATAATTTTGCATCACCAGCATATATTGGTACAGTATTCTTATTACTGTCTAGAGTTGAACTTTTCCAAATAGAAAGGGTCACAAATTGTATCTTGTGAACTTTGTATATAGGCAATTGAGTTTGGCTTAATAATTAGGAATGAAACCAGTTTAGTGAGTTATATAAATGTTACCATGGTCGACATTTTGAACAGAGAACTCTATAGGTTTTAGATATATATGTGTTGGTATATATTAGCTACAGACATGCTGAGTGCCAAAACATGCACTGGGTGTTCTGCTTCTATTCTTGTTTTTTTCTGTTATAGGCGCACAAAGGGATTTACAATTTGTTATTAACAGCATGTAGGATTTGTTTTTCCAGAGATTTATGGATAATTTAGAGCCTCGTCTCACTCTAACACATCTAAGTGTGGCAATTAGGAGCACTGCAGAACTATCTATTTAGCAGCCGGTCAATGGCATGATATGTAGCTGTAGGATACCCTCTTTGGCATTACCTACATCTAAGCTTATTCTTTTAGAAATCCTATCTCTCTGTAAAAGACCTATCCTCTATTACCTAACTCTTCTTTCTTATGTTTTGGATTGCTGATTATAACACTTTTGTGTTAGGTTGGTCTCTGTCTGGGAGGTATTAAGTGATTGCAAATTAGCTCAGTAGTTTGTTACTTTGGGCTATCTCAAGTCAATGAAGCTTAAGTAAATGAAGTTTCTTAGATACACATTGTTAAGTAAATGAAGTTTCTTAGACACACATTGTTACAGCTGTGTGCTATCTGAAGTCAGAGGGGATCATCTGCTACACAAATTTAGAAGATACATTGTTACAGCCTGTGGCGAAAGGGACCTCGCCACTGGGTTTTGGAGAGGCCTGCTTGCCAGCCTCTTGCCCTGTGACTATGGCCTCTGGGGTGTATTGCCATTTAAAAAGTCTGTTTGGATTTAAAAAGGCTTATTGGATTTTGAAACACTTTTTCTGCCCCTTTGATTCCATGAGAGAATGTGCCTCTTCCCCTCCCCCTTTTTCCTGTCCCATTGTTCTCCAGCAGGGCGTCGTCCCATGGACACTGCCAGACCAGTTGAAACTGGCTGCTTTGTCCCTCCTCAATCAGCCCTTGCTATTGTTTAACCCCATGGCGATCCAACTGTATTCGTGAGATCTGAGCACTTTTTGGACATATTGAGCGCTCAGATCCAAGTTATCTGGGGATATGTTGGACATATAGGTTAAACATTGTATGAAACGAGTTATGTACTTTTATGTAGTTTTTGTAACAGTTTTTGTAACTTTTTTGGACTTAAAATATTTTCTGTACCTGGAGATATTTGGCTTACCACACCCACTTAAGCCAATTATCTCCAGGATAAAGGAGAAGATAGACCGGCTGCACAGCCTAAATCTGTGGAACTGTTTTGGGCATGAAAGCCATGCTTGCAGTCGGTCAAATGTGACTTCCATAAAACTTTTGAACCCTGCTCTGATCCGGGTGATTTTTGGATATGTTGTTCACCCAGATCAGGGGTTTTATGGGGGTATGTTGTTGTTTTGGGGTGTTTCTGTGTTTTGGGTAAAACTGTATATTTTCTGCCTGTGATAATTAAGTTAGCCCATTGTGTTCAGTAATTATATCACAGGCAGAGGGGAGGGTTTGTGTGCCTTAGCTTGGAGTGTCTGACTGTACTGTACTGTGTTGATTGGCTGTTGTAACTTTGTGTCCTGTGTACCACAAGGTCCACGTGGGTGGTAACCTTGAGGGAAAATGTATATATAAGAAACAAAGCCTCAGTTCATTCTGTTCCTGCTTACATTCCAAAACTGTGTGTCGTCCTGTTATTGGAGGGAAAGAAGATTTGCTCCTGTGTCTGCTGTTCCAGCTTGCAGGAGATTTAAGGGAAGAAGGCTTGCTCCTGTGTCTGCTGTTCCAGCTTACAGGAGATTCACCAGGGAAAGTCCTTGTAAGGACTAGAGTTAATTCCCCATTCGGCTCCAGAAGGGAGAGGTTCCAGGGCCCCAGTTCAGCCACGGCGACTGTGGGCAGAAGTGCTGCAGTTTGTCCCCCTGTTCCAGCTAGGAAGCTGTCCTTTGGCAGAGGTACCCAGCCTGGGTACAGGGAGCTCCACTACAAGTGGTGGCAGCAGTGGAATCGGCTTCCAAGCGGCAAAGCAGCACTACTGCAGTATGGAAGAAGAGTACTGTCAGTCAGTATCTAGCTTCGATGCCAGGCTCCAGCAGCGACTTCAGGATGTGCAGCGCAGTATGGAGCACCCCCTACAAGGGGATAGCGAGACACAGTGGAGAGTGATGCTGCGCACTGATCTCTGGAAAGAAGACCTCAACAAAATTCGACTCTTCCAGAGAGGGGAAATCTTGACCACCAACCAGCGCCAAGCCGAACAGCTAAAACTGCGGATGCCGTTTCTGGGAAACCAGCCCTCAGCAGAATGGGTAAGAGAATTGGAGACCCTTGTCATGACTGAAGTATATATGGATGACTCATACCGGGCCTTGTAGTGGCATGCATTCCTTGGCTACCCGGGGCAGGTCTATCTCCAGCGGATCAAGGGAGAAGACTATAATGGCCCTGGCCTTTTGTAGGAAGTCAGGAGACCCCGACGTTAGGAGACCCCGAGAGTTCCCGCTTCTGATGCATACGAGAGGAGCAGGAAGACCGCTTGGGCCTTGTGGAAATAGCGGAAATGAAACAAGATTTGTCTTATTTGGCCAACCAAGAGTGGGAGCTCGAGCAGGACTACGCTATTTAGCCAGATGGCCCCGCCTGTCTCTGACATGATGGGGCTTATGGACTGTATACCAGCGTTGAGTTTCGTTCCTCCTCCCCAGCAACTAAGCCTGTCATCAGGAGACCTGGGTACTGTAACCCCTACGTCCCAACCAGTCGCAGAGATGGAAGACCTTATGGACAGTTGGCTTTTACCAGTTTGCTTGTCCATGAGTTTTAACAAGATGGCGGTGATCACTCCCTACAGAGAAATGTCATCAAGCACCATGAGCACTTCAAATCAATGAAGTGGTCATGGTGCTTGGATTAAGCCTTTTAAGGCCTTTTCACTTTTTATATTCTTCTTTAGCACTCCTGGACTACAGTTTATGGTTCTAGAGGTTTTAATACCCTATGGCATGTAGTATGGGTCTGTATTATTTTTCAAATTTAAAACTGCAGGAGTAAAACTGAAATAACTGAATTAGATAATTTTTCTAACTTGTCTCTTTTCATCAAAAATGTGCAATTCCCTGGTCAATTGCCAACAATTTCTAGTTTAGTAAAAACTGCCTCTTCCTCTAAAGCCCCTGCTCAGCCCTTACAATAGACAATATTAGCAACAGTCTTCAGAATCACTCGCACACAGCCACACACACAGTTACAGGTAGACAGTCACACAAACAGTTACAGACAATCACATATACAATTACAGGCAGATAGTCACAAACACACAGTCACAGGCAGATAGTCACACACACACAGTTACAGGCAGCATCCCCCAATCACAGACAGACAGTCACACACACATAGTTACATGCAGACAGTCACACACACACTCACTCACTCACTGACACTGTCACACACAGACAGTCACAGGCAGGCACTCACACATGGAGTCATCAGCAGACAATCACAAACACACAGTCACAGGCAGTCAGTCACACACACAGTTACAGATATACACAAAGTCACAGGAAGACTGTCACACACACACACACATATACACACACACACACACACACAGAGTCACAGGCAGACAGTCAATCACACACAGACACACAGTCACAAGCAGACAGTCAACACAGACACACACTATCTCTCTCTCTTACTTACAGTCAGCTTGGGCTGGAGATTTTCTCCTGTGTCTGCTGTTCCAGCTTGCAGGAGATTTAAGGGAAGAAGGCTTGCTCCTGTGTCTGCTGTTCCAGCTTACAGGAGATTCACCAGGGAAAGTCCTTGTAAGGACTAGAGCTAATTCCCCATTCGGCTCCAGAAGGGAGAGGTTCCAGGGCCCCAGTTCAGCCACGGCGACTGTGGGCAGAAGTGCTGCAGTTTGTCCCCCTGTTCCAGCTAGGAAGCTGTCCTTTGGCGGAGGTACCCAGCCTGGGTATAAGGAGCTCCACTACAAGTGGTAGCAGCAGTGGAATCGGCTTCCTAGCGGCAAACCAGCGCTACTGCAGTATGGAAGAAGAGAAGGCTTCGACCCCAGGCTCCAGCAGCGACTTCAGGATGTGCAGCGCAGTATGGAGCACCCCCTCCCAGAGGATAGCGAGACAGAGTGGAGAGTGATGCTGCGCACTGATCTCTGGAAAGAAGACCTCAACAAAATTCGACTCTTCCAGAGAGGGGAAATCTTGACCACCAACCAGCGCCAAGCCGAACAGCTAGAACTGCGGATGCCGTTTCTGTGAAACCAGCCCTCAGCAGAATGGGTAAGATAATTGGAGACCCTTGTCATGACTGAAGTATATATGGATGACTCATACCGGGCCTTGCAGTGGCATGCATTCCTTGGCTACCCGGGGCAGGTCTTTTGTAGGAAGTTAGGAGACCCCGACGTTAGGAGACCCCAACAGTTCCCGCTTCTGATGCATACGAGAGGAGCAGGAAGACCACTTGGGCCTTGTGGAAATAGCGGAAATGCAACAAGATTTGTCTTATTTGGCCAACCAAGAGTGGGAGCTTGAGCAGGACTCGCTATTTAGCCAGGTGGCACCGCCTGTCTTTGACATGATGGGCTTATGGACTGTATACCAGCATTGAGTTTCGTTTCTCCTCCCCAGCAACTAAGCCTGTCATCAGGAGACCTTGGTACTGTAACCCCTACGTCCCAACCAGTCGCAGAGATGGAAGACCTTATGGACTTGTCCTGGGAAGACACCCAGTTGGCAGGTGGAGATGGGACCGAAGTCTCTCCACCGGCCCTACAGGGATTCTGGGCAGCTGGCCCAGATCTCCAACCCCAGATGGAACTATTAGGAGTGGGGACAGTCGGTCCCACTCCACAGCGGCAGTATGCATCACTGGGAGAGAAGTGTGTCATCCTTCCTCCCCAGCGGCAGTATGAGGTCCAGGGATCCTGCATTAGCAACATGTGATTTCCATTTGTATCAGGTTAAACACCCTTTTTTCAAACTTAAAGGGCACTGTCATGCTGAACTTACCTTTCCACAATCGCTTCCTCTTCTCTCCCTCTCTCAGGATCTGTACTTCATTTCTTTCTATCTGCTCTAGTTTTCTTTAAAACATAAGACAAAGTAGGGACTACTTTGTCTTATGTATTTTTCCTGCGCTTGACCCGCTCTGACCCACTTCCTGTGGGTCAGAAAATTTTTCCCACGGTACTCACCCTTTCCTCTGTGATCTTGTGATGCCTGCTCTCACTATTCTCAATCCTCCTGTCATTTAGACAGGATGCAGGCGAAACTACCAAATTTCATCCTAACAGAATGAGAACAGTTTCTCCATTCGTGTGAGACGCAATTTGGGACTTTTTGTTCGGATCAGAATTTCCTTTCGAATGAATGAAATGCCGATCTATTCGTGCCGCCTTTGCATCTTGCAGCTGCTTAGTAGATAGCTCCCTAATTCCCACGTATTAGGGAGCTATCTACCAAAAGGCTGAAAGACCAAGATTGGTCTTTCAGCCAAATTTACTAATACTAAGTAAAGATTACAAAGAATTAGTAATTAAGGGAGAATAAAATCTCCCTTCTGCCCCTGCTCGCTACATCGCTTTGACATTTAGGCCCTCATCCACCGCCCATCCACCGTTGAAGCCGCAGGGGAGAACAATAGGTCTCCCCCATATTGTCATTTAGGCCCCTAACCGCTGCTCATGGGTGGGAGGGCCTGGGGGGAGAATAGGTTCCCCCATTGTCATTTAGGGCTCCCACCCGCCAGTGGATCGGGGCCAAGTGGGACCCTATGTCCCCCATTTAGTTGCTTAGCCCCCACTCGCGGCGCATGTGTGTGGGTTCGGGGGACACACTATTTCCCCCCTGCTAGTTAATAGATGCCCCACCACCGGGCCATTAAGTTGGGGTGGGCTTTTCTTTTTTTCTTTTTACAACAGTGAGCAGCCACAGGCTGCTCATTGTTTAGTAGACATGCCGCTACTCGCGGTATAGAGAGTAGGGGTATCCGGGAGAGTTCAATCTCCCTTATACTAATATGGGGGTCATATTGACCCCCATTGAGTGATGGAGGACATGGGGGGCTTAGGAAGTGGTGGGGAGCACAGCTCCCTGCTGCTTCTATTTTTACATTTTATTGTGAGCCGGTAGCTCCCTCCTTGTAATAAACTGAACGATATTCTGTGTTTGTTTGTTCGTCTGAAATTTCTATTCTTTCCTTCATCTTTCTGAAAAAAAAATGAATAGACGAAATTCCCGTCTGAATTTTGGACAATAGCAAATTCCCAAGTGTTTAGCTGGGCATGCGCAGGAATTTCATAGCTCCATCCCACAGGGACTTCATCTACCCATACAAAGATGGCGGTGCCCAGGATCAAGGTCCAGGCACTAAATAAAGATAAAACAAATAGGTAATATGGGGCTTAGGGGCATTTGGGGTTAACTAGGGGGACAATTAGATGTAGTGGAGTCGGGAGTGGGTTAAGAAAAACTGGATGCGGCCATGACAGTGCCGCTTTAACTGTTAGTCTTTTTCAAATTTAGGAATCTATGAATATCTCATCACTTTTACCTATGCTTATTGTTTTTCCCCCAATTTATGATTTTTGTAGCTATCCTCCTTTGAAGTAGTTCTGAACAATATGAGATTCGAGGTATTAGCTATATTTGTTTTTTGTTGCAGAGTAAAAACAATCCTACATACTGACATAAGGATTTACATAAGGCTTTTTGTTCAAACAAGATATTTTCCCTATCTTTTATTGTATTTACGGATTAATAAAGTTATTTGAATCTGTAAGGAGGGATTTGTCTTTAAGTACTCCCTGAGGGGAGAACTTTTTTTATTCTTTATTCATAACTGAAGAAATTGACAATATGTGTAAAATCGCATTTGCTGTTGAATATAATCTTTTGAAACTTCCATATGTTTTGGAAGCATTTACTTGTGTAACTGAGCCTCTTAAGCTGACTTAATCTTAATTTAAACATGATGATCTGCTTTTTAGTTTATGCTTAGCCCACTATTACCTCTATGTTTCAAATAACATAACAGTATTACATGTTGAGTTGTCATATAAGTGAAACGATGTATGTCAGGGTAAAATTTACATTCAATAGTTACTACACTTGACCTATAATCTACTTTAGGTTTTAAGTAATTGTATATTTTTCTTTAAAAATACTAAAGAGGAAAATGTACAAGTAAGTCAAGCAGAAGCTAAGAAAAGAAAATACTTCTAAAAATGAAAAATAAGTTTAGCTTCTTATCTGGATAGTAATAAGATGCTGTCCGGTCATAATATCATTGTTGCTACTCATGAAGCTGCACACCAAACTCAGCTGCCGGTTGGTGTGTTGCAGGTCCTCCACCGAGTACAGGCTGGCCCAGCTGCTCTGCTCCACACTCACTTCCCACTGCCTCTGACGATGCACGGTCCAGTTGTGTCAAGTCACGGCGAACTTTCTCTCCACGTGATTCCAGACCACGATGAACTCCAGCTTCTATGAATCTGCATGTGTGTTAGTGTGTGTATGTCAGTGTTTGGGTGTGTGAGCATATATATTGGTAAATGTATTTCAGTATGTATCAGTTTTACTGTGCATGTGTGTCAAATTGTGTGTGTATATCTCTCCTAGTATATCTGTATGAATATATGTCTGTGGGCATCTGTGTGGCAGTGTACATGTGTTTCAATGGGCCCCTGTATGTGTCTGTGGAAGTGCATTTGTATTAGTGAATACACTTACACAATCACCAATTTTATAACATGACAGGAGGCTTCATATTTGCTTAAGTCTCTCTTTACTAGAACTCCACAGCAGCAAATTAACATAGAGAGAAAAAAAACGATCACAAAAAAGTAAGGAAACCATGTAAGGCTCCCCCAACCAACTATTTCCTCTTTCTTTGCTGCTCCACATCAAGCACAGGTCAGAGTACCACTGCCTCCTGTTTCTTTGGGTGGCTGTGGATTATTTTACTGTATTTATTGTATTTTACTGTATTATTTTATTGGCTATAGTATTTTGGACGAGTGTTTTGTTTATGTACCCTTGCTTGGGGCTTCTATCTGGGGATTTTGTTCCACAGGCTTGGGGCTGGGGTGGCTCCTATCTGCCTTCCCGCCTCTCTCTTTCGGCCCTCCTTGGCCAGAGTTTTTTCTGCATGCTTTGCTATTTTTTCCCCTCACTCTTCCTCCGCTGTCGCCGAGAAGCAGTCCTCCAACCGTTTCCCGTTGCCGACCGCTGGGACCGCGGAGTAAGACTCCGGCGGTCCCACGTGTAGGACCCCGCCCGCAGGCTCCGTCCGCCGAGCGAGATCCTACTTCCTCTCTCTCTCTCTCTCACGCGACCTCACACTTCCGCTCGCGGCATCGATTAAACCCGCGGCTGGATCGGCGTGAGTGGGGGTGAGGCAGTTAGCTGGCCACGTGGGTGCGGGGTTGCCGCTTCAGTGTCTGGCTTGCCAGTTGTGCCGTTCTGCATTTAAAGGCACATGTACTGTATAAGTGGAATTTTAATGCTGCTTTGCCTGGCTGTGTACATATAAGTCCTGCTCAGTTTAAACCCGCGGCTGGATCGGCGTGAGTGGAGGTGAGGCAGTTAGCAGGCCACGTGGGTGCAGGGTTGCCGCTTCAGTGTCTGGCTTGCCAGTTGTGCCGTTCTGCATTTAAAGGCACATGTACTGTATAAGTGGAATTTTAATTCTGCTTTGCCTGGCTGTGTACATATAAGTCCTGCTCAGTCCCTGTCCTACTGTTTTTACTTTGCATGTGTTTTCTCTGTGGCTGGCCTATTGCCTTTTCTGTTGACCCCTCTAGTACTCACTCTTGCATGATTGTACACATACACTCAGCATGTGACCTGCTAGTGCTGATTACCCTGCCTTGGCTGTTCTACATAATTTGGCCTGCTCTGTCTGTGCCCATATAACTGGCCTGCTTTGTCTGTGTCCCTTGATTGGCCTGCTTTGTCTGTGCCCACTGATTTGGCCTGCACTATCTGTGCCACTCTCCATGTACGCCTAGCCTGGCAGCTCTGTACTCTGGGCCTCCCTGGCTTTTGGGCCCTGCATGCACTACCTAACTTGCCTCTGCCACTGTTAGGGGTGCTACCCTGTTTACCTGCTAGTGACTCCTGTCCTCTACATCCTTAGGTATCACGTTACACACAGCTCCTTGACATGGACACGTCTACCCAGGAGCAGAATTTGCAGGCCATGATAAATGCGGCAGTAGCTGCTTCCGTAGACTCAACCGGAGTGGGGTGCTAGAGGGACCCCCCAAATGGCAGTCGACTCCGCGGAGTCAGATTCTCCTGGGCAAGAGCAGGCAAGTGCGCAGACACAATATTGGAAGGGTGAAGGCCCTGAACTGCGCTCCGGAAGGATAAGGCCCTGGCGAAGCGTCATGGTTCGAGGCTGTTGGCCCCCCCGGGACAGGCGCCACAGACTATCAGGCGCAGGGAAGGAGGTCTCCTTACCCCCCCACCTATGGCCATGCTGGATGAATGGCGGGTGGATCAGACCCCGTCGGATGAGGACTGTGAAGATGACCCCAAATGGCGCTGTGAGACTGAGGACGCGTCTGCGCCAGGGGTTTTGACTGCCGTGCTGGAGGACGACACCTTCCTGGATGCTACGGGCGAACCTTTTTTCGACCCTCGGTCCATACGGCCCCCCAGGTCCTCTGAATGGTCTCTGCCTGACCACAATTCGTGCATTACTGGGTCTGCAGACCTCTTGAGTGGGAGGTGTGCAAGAAACTTCGGGCAGAATGCCCCAGGCCCGTGCTGCCTGATACAGTGGCCACGACACCAGAATTTGTTTCCCTGGTCGCCACATACATGATTTGTACAGGCCGGGACCAGGGACATATTAGCCGCTGGGGCAAACAAGGCATTTGCCTTGGGAGGCATTTTCCAGGGGGCGGCAAAAAAAGCCGCCTCAAAATGCCCAGGGCAAATGCCTAGTTAGCCTTGTGGCTAACAGACATGCTGGGCGCTGGGTGGGCGGCTGGCGAGGGAGCACTTCCCCTGAGCTGTCTGCTCAGCTCCCTCGCGCGCCGCAGAGTGAGGATGGGAGCCGGAATATGACGTCATCGACCCGGCTCCCAGCCTCAGTCTACGGACCGCACAGGGGAAGAGCTCCCTCGCCAGCCGCCAGTCCGCTCCGCAGCCACTGGACCACCCAGGAGAAAGAGGCCCCCCCTCCCCCCAGCATTCCCAAAGGTAAGGAGGCTGGGGGCGGGGGAAAAGAAGTGTTAATGTGAGTGTGTGTCTGACTATGTGTGTGTGTGTGTCTGACTGTGTGTGTGTGTCTGACTGTGTGTGTGTGTGTGCCTGACTGTGTGTGTGTGTGTCTGACTGTGTGTGTGTGTCTGACTGTGTGTGTCTGTCTGTCTGACTGTGTGTGTGTGTGTGTGTATTTAGAAGGTGGGGCGGGGGGGAAGTGTTGGGTGGGTGTGGCGCGGGGCGAGGGGGCACCTGAGTTTTGTCCTGCCTAGGGCAGCACAAAACCAGGATACACCACTGGCCGGGACCCCAAGAAAGGGGTTGAGTGCAGCCTCTGCCAGGCACAGGAGAAATTGCTGGATATACTGGGCCACCTGTGCAGGATGCTGATGCTGGCGGATGAGGCCTATTCGGTGGGAGCGGCCCTGGACCCAGCCACCATGCGGGACTGGGCTTTGAGCTCTATTTGCGTGCTGGGCAACACTAACATGGCTCTCTCCACGGAACATAGGAAGGCAATGCTTTTACGGATGGACAACAAATTATCAGAACTGGGCTCAAAGGAATTGGGTCCCCTAGCTAAGGGTCTTCTGTTTGGGGAGCCGTTCATCAAGGAACTGCATAAGCACGTGAACCTGTTCACTTCCCCGGACAAGGCCCTGACCTCTATTAAACTTCAAGAGTTTTTGGCAGGGCTGGACGACAGTGGGGTCGTGTCTCCAGCCGGTTCTGGTCTTCGGGCCGCCAAAGATCCCATGGACCATCCTTCTTTCCCTCCTACCAATCGCAGCCTTTCTATTACCAGAGGTCGGATAGAGGTTGAGGAAATCATGCCAGAGGACGCGCAAGATTCCTGTCCTTTTCCCCTGTTGCATGCGGGCAGGTTGTATCACTGCAGGGACAAGTGACGGGAGGTGTCCTCAGATGCATTGGTCCTTCAGACCGTTCAGGGATATGTCATAGATTTTCATTCCCCTTTGACTCAGGTTGGTCCTCCAAGGGCCCCCATTTCCTCAAAGGAGCAACAATCCCCGGTAGATGCGAAGATTTGGGTGCTGTTCGACAAGGGCGCAGTCCAATGGGCTCCGGACACACAAGGTTATTTCAGCTCGATTTTTCTATTGAGGAAAAAGTCCGGAAAATTCCACCCAGTGATCAACTTGTGGAACCTTAACGCCATCATTGTCTATCACCACTTCAAGATGGAGGGCATCCATCTCCTACGGGATCTCCTCTGACCGGGAGAGAACCGGTTGACAAATCGCAGGAGCCATGGCAACTAGGAATTTTGTCCTGGTTCCTGCGATTTGTCAACTAGTTCTCTCTGAAACCGGCAGCCATCTGAGAATGGAGGGTGGAAGGTGGCCTGGCACCTGGGATTATGGAAACTTCTACAGTTGATTGTTTTGTATACTATGACCGTATTATTTTCCCTGTTCGGACCTGCGTGTCCATTCTAAATATTGCAATTTCCTACATGTCCCTTAGTGTTTATCCTGCTCATTGAACAGCTGTGTTTGAGGTTCATGTTTAGGGTCAGGGAGGCTGAACTGGAGGCTGCTATGGCCTTGGAATTGAAGTCCACTTTGAATGCCCCTTAGTGAACAATCCTGTAAGTTCTACCAAGAAGCCACAAATTATCTAAATGTCTGTCCTCAATATACAGAATTAATGTCACATTCAATGGTAATGTCATTCAAATGGTATTCCAATCGAAATTTGTTTATTGGGGATACAAAAATATAAAGACTAAACAAAAAAGCAATAGAACATGCAGGCTCCAAAAATAAGGGAATTATATTGCATGGTCATAACTTGAAATTTACAGGTCACATTTTTATGAAGATATACAACAATAGCCCTCATAACGATACTAGCAACAGTATGGTACTTCTGCAATGTGACCTGATGTATACCTCTCTACCCTTCTTCTAGCTTACTTTTCTCCTCTTACCTGTAGTACCATCTTCCGAGGTACCATATACCTCCTCCTTCCATGAAACATTTGAAGTTTTCTTTCCATTCACTACTGCTCAGCTATGTGACAATGTCTGAATTATACTGCATCTTACTTCCTGAGCCCTGCGGTGGCTGCGTTGCAATTATCTAGTGCTGAGACCTGCGCGTCTTATTCGTAGTACAAAACATGTTGACATGAGTCATGTTTGCATTTGTGACCCAATAAAGCTTTGAATTACAAACAAAGATTGTACCAGTAAGGCTATACAAACAGAGCTTTAGTTTGTTCCTAGAAATGTGAAATCTCGTTTGCAATTTGGCTACTTTGACCTTAAATTTGAAATTCCCTTATATTCATCTTGAATTCTTACTTTTTTAGTAAATAACTCGGTAAGACTGGGCATAGTGATGTTTGGGAATTATTATGTGGTGATTGCAAGGAATTTCTGTATGTGGGACATTGTTATTCCTGCCAATTTTCAAGGAGGGTTTTATGAGATAGCCAGCATGGTTTCAGAGGAGATACTAGTTATCGTTTGCACTGGATGTTTGCTCTTAGCTGCAGCTATCTACCTATGCCTCTGAGTGATTTTTCAATTTTTTCCATCTGCAAAGCACTTGCAAATACCTATTATTATTTTTTAAATTCTTTATTTTTGGATTGTCGTCACTTCATTTAACTGTACACCATATATGCATTCAGTTTACATTGCATGGTTACATACAAGGAGTTGCACAATTTTGTCTCAGTCTAGGCTTTATACATTTTGACAATGAGTTTTTCTCTTACGTAACGTGTTTGTAACTCTCTGGATATATGATTAAGAAGGAGAGACAGTAAATGGAGTAGACAGATATTGTATATGAGGATAGGCTTTCATACACGTTCGGGGTTCAGAAAATACCTATTCTTTTCTGCTTCACTTATTTTTGAATATCACAGATGTGAGAAAAATAACCTACAAATATGGGACTTGAATTTATAATAGTGCTATGCACACGATTTGAGACCATTGGGCAGTATACATTACGAACACAAACAGGACATACTAATTTACTGTATAAACTGTGTAAATAGTCTTAGACACTACTATGAATATTTATGGGGTTTTTTAACTACAAAATTACAGGTTATCTGTAGATAAATATCCTCTCTTTATCCTTTGAATATATAATATATTGTTGTGGAAATAAAATATGAATATATACACATATAACCTTGTAGTTAGTAAAATGTCTATTTACCCATTGCACTGAAATCAGTAGATAAGCTATTCACGCATATTTACACAAAATGGCTGCTAGAAGTTTCTAACCCCTCCCTCCTTATAACCTCGACTAACTACCTCGTGTAACAAGATGGCGCTGATATCTGGGGGAGACCCTCATGGTCTCAGTGACATCACCTCTAGTAGGCAGAGCACTAAGATAACTACTTAACACCTAACCAATTGATACCGTATTATTCCATGTTATCTCTGACAATGCTTGTGATGTAATTTTACTTTAAAAGGGACTTGCCGTCCCCTCTGAATAAACATTCCTCAAGTTATTCAACTACCTGAAACTTGTGTCTGGTGTGAATTACTTCAGGGAGCGTGCACGCATTGTTTCATTAATTTGGTCAGGGGCAGATACACAAAGAGTAATCAATCGGTTGAGTTGATTTCCACTTCAATATATAATTTTTTTGGGTGCTCTAGACAAGGGAGGAATTTGAGTTGAAGACAAACTGCATAACAAAAATGTTAAGATTGTACAAAAGGTGCAAAATAGTCCTGGTCTTTACAGGGTCATTGAAAAATGAACCATCTAATTCACTATCATTTATTATTCTAATTACCAATGTGAACCAAATCCTTCCCACGATAAGAGGCTGAACTATATACTTACATTTAAATAACACATATGGGATGGATAGATCACTGTAACTTGCATGCCAACCATTGCCCGCCATCAGTTATCATTGGAGAACAAATTAATGAGCACAATCCACAGAATTGATATATATTAAACTGTAATAGAAAATGCAATGCACACACAGGATTTTTCAGCATTTAGTTTGCTAAATAGAAACAGGGATATTCATTAAATATTGAATTTTGTAAGTTAAAAGTGCATCCTATGAAAAAAGAAAGAAAAGAATAGAACCATAAGGTCCTAAACGGAAGATGAGTTAATGGGAAGGAGTCCCTACCTTTAATAGTCCTAATGATAAAAACAGTAAAAGGACAGGAAAAAATGGGAAGACCAGGGTGGAGGGAATGGTGTGTCAAAGCACATCCAGACCCAAACTACTATCCAGCTCAGAAATGCCCAGGCTATACCAAATAACTATGCAGACCTAGGTTACATTACAACAGAGCTTAAGAATAGAAAGAACAGGTGGATAGAGGAAGATAAGGGGATATATCTATATACCTCCTAAAAGAGAAAAGAAGGACTCCCAAAATCCCCAGCCCAAATAAAAACCACTAATGAGAAAAGTTTCTATTACTATGTACCTCGGCACTGTGATCAAACACAAGTGCCTACCTGTAACCCTCTCCCTTCCTATCCAGATAGCTAGACAAAACGAATTAAACTTAAATTAAATAATCCATAAATCTGTGCTACCAAGTGAACAAAACAAAAAAAGAAAATAATTATTAGCACGACTCGCGTTTCGGCGTTCTAAAACGCCGTCGTCAGGAGCAGTAAAGGCGTTTTAGAACGCCGAAACGCGCGTCGAGCTAATAATTCTTCCGTTTAGGACCTTCTTTTCTGTCTTTTTTCATATATTGTACATTGTGGGTTATTCCCCGTTTGGGAAGAATAGTTTAGGGCATCCTAAACACTGACTCATGGGTCAAATTAGTGACCCTTGAGTCAGCGTCCTTTATCATTTTTCTTAAAAGTGCATCCTGCAGCAAATCCAACAACCTTCAGACCTCATATTACACTCATACTCAGTGGAGCTCTGCATTTAACATCCTGCAGCAAATCCAACAACCCTTGGGTATTGACTGAAGTTGACTCCACCTCATTTATTCTTGGATTGCTACCATATTATCATGTGTTACTATAGAATTGTTACCATTTATATCTGTAGTTTGCCACTGTAATTTTATGTGCATGCAGTTTGTATAATTGTCATTTAATGTTTCTGGCCAATATTTCATGTACACAGTTATTAATATTTTGGGTGATAGAATTTACTTGCTAAACTTTTCAATTGTATATAACACATGGTTACTCTACACTCCCCCTCCCCTGCTACCTCTTGTCTCAAATCCGCATTGTATCCTTTAGATTGTAAGCTCACTGGCTATCTTGCATATCACTTTATATGAAAGAGCCTCAATGGCTAGATATCAGCTTATGGGCAGGGCTCTCTCTACCTCTTGTTTTTGTCTGTGTATATTGTACGTTCTCCACTAATTGTACAGCGCTGCGGAATATGTTGGTGCTTTTTAAATACCAGTAATAAATTTTTTTAATAACGTACATTTTATATTTTAGTCCACAAAAGTGAAATTGGAGACATTCATAAATATTTTTAGTTCAGCTGTATTAGACTACAATTTGAAAATCACACGGCAGTGAATAGCCCTAATTTTGCACCTTAGACATGCATATTCAGACTATCAGGTTTACTGACTAAAGTGAGTGAATTTAAAATGTAATGTCAAAATAGCCAAACTGGATAAATCCTCTCATTGTCTACTCTGGCCTTAAAGTTGAAAAGCACTTTGAATTCTCACTCTTGCATGGGCTATTTTTTAACAGTTTTAACAGCATTGACTGTTGTACAAGCTCCACAGTACATTGATACAGAGATGTAAACAAATTATTATTGATATAAAACCCCACTGAAAACATGCATGTATTTATTTTTGCTTTTTTTTGGACTGGAAATATATCTAAAAACAGCATGCAAATGCTGCAGATCTCTTGTCTGCAGGCTTTGCTAGTCCTCCCTTTTTCACCAGCACACACTTTCAGTCTGTCGCAGGAAATACATCTCATTAAGATATTTATATAATTGAGACGTGTGCATGGGAACTCACCCGTGGCTTTCCAGTGCTTTTTAATGAGCTGTAGAACATGGAGCGAATGGAAGTAAAATAAAATCACCCTGGCTTTCTATTTGACAGTCAGGGAAGTGTTTCTGCCCCCAATTATAAAAGTGCCTTTTTTGAATTGGCACTTTTATAAACTGTCACAATTGTGACAAGATCGAGACATATAACACTACAATGCTTTATGTATGTCGAATCATTATTGAACCCCTTAAGGACACATGAAATGTGTGACATGTCATGATTCCCTTTTATTCCAGAAGTTTGGTCCTTAAGGGGTTAAATAATGTTGGATTTTGAAAAGCAAATAAAGAAATTTCCAACCTCACAGACATAGGACAAATGCTTTTTATTTACTGTCAAATTCCCAATTTCTGTCTGTGATCAGCTGAAAGTGTCTCTATGTATATATGTGCATGTATTTGTTGCATGCATGTGGAGTGGGTTTACACAGGCTCCACTTACTGTTATTTATAAATATATTTGTTAGAATAATGCCTGGTTTCACAAGATATAACCAATTACAATAAAACGATAACTAAAAAACGGATTACTGACATTAGTGCTTAGCTTATAGATGAAAACAAACTCCTAATTAAAGATGAGGGAGTCAATTATATACTGGGAAGTTTAAAAGATCTCCAAATACAATTTTCTAAATTATATTAACCAATACCTCTGTGAAATAATCCTTTAATCATCCATAGATGCATATATATGATGGAAAAATAGCAAAAATGTCCCTAGCTCATCAAGGAGACACTATTAAACATTTTAAATTGTTAAGGCCTTGGGTGTCAACAGACTTTTACTTACCGTATATACTCGAGTATAAGTCGAGACCCCTAATTTTACCCCAAAAAACTGGGAAAAATTATTGACTCGAGTATAAGACTAGGGTGGGAAATGCAGCAGCTACTGGTAAATTTCTAAATAAAATTTTAATTGAATATTTATTTACATTGTGTGTATATAGTGAATGCAGTGTGTGTGTGTGTGTGTGTGTGTGTGTATATATAATGCAGTGTGTTTGCATGAATGTGGTGTGTGTTTGTGTGTGTGTATGAGTGCAGTGTGTGTGTGTATGAGTGCAGTGTGTGTGTATGAATGCAGTGTGTGTGTATGAATGAAGTGTGTGTGTATGAATGCAGTGTGTGTGTGTATGAATGCAGTGTGTATATAATGCAGTGTGTTTGTATGAATGCGATGTGTGTGTGTGTGTATAAGCGCAGTGTGTGTGTGTGTGTGTGTGTGTGTATGAATGTAGTGTGTGTGTGTGTGTGGATGCGGTGTGTGTGTATGAGTGCAGTGTGTGAATGAATGCAGTGTGTGTGTGTGATGCAGAGTGTGTTTGTGTGTGTGATGCAGAGCCTTGGTGGGGGGGTGGGCATTTTTATTAATTTTTTTTAATTATTATTTTAATATTATTATTTTTTTATATTATTTATATTTTATTTTTATTTTATTATTATTTACATTTTTATTTATTTAGATTTTTTCATCCCCCCTCACTGCTTGATACATGGCCAGGGAGGGGGGCTCTCATTCCCTGGTGGTCCAGTGGATGGGCTGTGTAGGAGGGGTCTGGCAGAGAGCTGTAACTTACCTTTCCTGCAGCTCCTATCAGCTCCCTTCTATCTCCTCCGGTCGGGTCAGCTCCCCTGTCAGCTCCCCTGTAAGTCTCGCGATCTGACTCCCGCGCGGAGCGTTGCCATGGTAACCCATGGCAACGCTCTGACCCCGCGGCTCTCGCAAGACTTACAGTGGGAGCTGACAGGGGAGCTGACCGGACCGGAGGAGAGAGAAGGGAACTGACAGGAGCTGCAGGAAAGGTAAGTTACAGCTCTCTGCCAGCCTCCAACAGGACCGCAGGGCTTGTAATGAGCCCGGTGGTCCTGGTCTGTATTATGGCAATGTAAGTTGCCATAATACAGACACTGACTCGAGTATAAGACGAGTGGGGGTTTTTCAGCACAAAAAATGTGCTGAAAAACTCGTCTTATACTCTAGTATATACGGTATTTGCAAAAAAAATTATGGAGACTTACTGAATTCTATCTTACCAAACATTATTGTGACGAGACCAATCTCGCCATATTTCATTGGAGAAGCCTGGTTGCTCGCCTGTTGCCTTTGGACTATGGCCCCATGTTAAAAGCCTTCTTTTCCCCTGCAGAAAAGGCTTATTTAACCGGATGCCTGTTCATTCGGTAGTTTAAACTGTATGAACAGCATTACCCCAGATAGCCATCCCGTGGAGTCTATTTGTATGGAGAATAGACTTTGTGAACACTTTAACTCCACGGCGATTGGACTGTGTGCATAGGATCTGAGCGCTATTCGGTACTTTTGTGCACTCAGATCTAAGCTATCTGGGGATAGGTAGAATGTATATGTTTTGTGCAACAGTTGTAACTTTATACATTTTTTATGTCTTTTACTGTCTTTTACCGCCATGTGGTTAATGGAGTTTTGCCTCTGTCCTGGGAGATAATTGGATTACTTCCCAATTATCTCCAGGACAGAGGGAGGGAAGTTAGGATGCATTGTAGGAATACAATGTGACTATTTGTCCTATTTGGCTACTTGTCTGTCCCTTGTCACAGTCTCCCATTTGGTCCCCTAGGGGAGTGTCCACCAGGTGGGAGACCTGCATAAATACTGGGCAGGTAGCCCTCATTAAACAGACCACTGCTTGACCCTCAACACGGAGCCTTGTCTCGTCTTTGGGGGGATTTACTGAATGCTGTTCCAGTTCGACTGCTAGGAGTGTAAACCTATTTGTATGGTTTTTCCTATTCAGCTGTTTACAGCATTCGTATGCTTGAGAGCATTCAAATGCTTCCCCGGTTCGGTGGATTGGTGTCTACAGTAGCTGCCTGTGTCTCTGGAAGGGGAAGATCTACTAAACGGCGGTTTAACCCTTTTATGCCTGGGGGTGCCGTAATATTTGGTGGCAAGCGGCGGGATCGTTCCCACAGCCAGAAGGACTGCTACAGGAGACACCATTTCTTTGGATTTACAAGTTAAGGGCAACGCATGTCTCAGTACAGCAACCCTGACAGCACCAGGATGGAACCAGCAGTGGAGTACAGCTACTCAAGGAGAGAGTTTGACAATATGATGGAATTGCGGCTGAAGTTCTTCGCACCCAATCCAGCTGAGAAATACGTACAGTCCATGAGGGACCGAGTGTTCAAGAATCTGCAACACCGGGCAGAAAGAGAAGGTCAGATGGCACGTTGGAAAGGGAACTACAGCGGCAGGTACTGCAGGGAATTGGGAGCTCAGTCTCCATTCCCCAGCGGCAGTGTGATCTGCAGGGAATTGGGAGCCCAGTCTCCATTCCCCAGCGACAGTGTGATATGCAGGGAATTGGGAGCTCAGTCTACATTCCCCAGCGGCAGGCTGAGTTACAGGGGACAGAGACAGTTGGTCCTGTCCCCCAGCGGCAGTGTACCTTGCAGGGAGAGGAGAGCAGCGTCCTCCCTCCCCAGTGGCAGGGTGAGCTACAGGGATGCTGGGCAGTCGGCTCAGATCCCCAGCGGCAGTGTGAATTACAGGGAATTGGGAGCCCGGTCTCCATTCCCCAACGGGAGATAAAGCAGGGAATTGGGTGCCCAGTCTCCATTCCCCAGCGGCAGGCTGAGTTACAGGGGACAGAGACAGTTGGTCCTGTCCCCCAGCGGCAGTGTACCTTTCAGGGAGAGGAGAGCAGCGTCCTCCCCCCCAGTGGCAGGGTGAGCTACAGGGATGCTGGGCAGTCGTCTCAGATCCCCAGCGGCAGTGTGAATTACAGGGAATTGGGAGCCCGGTCTCCATTCCCCAGCAGGAGATACAGCAGGGAATTGGGAGCCCAGTCTCCATTCCCCAGCGGCACAGTGTCCTACAGGGAATAGAAAGCCCAGTCTCCTTTCCCCAGCAGCAGGACTCTGTATTGGGAGCAGAGACAATCGGTCTCCCTTCCCTGCGGCTTGAAGTATATATGGGAGAGGAGCTTGTTACCCCATCTCCCCAGCGGCAGCTTAATGTACCAAGTTGGGACAGTAAGCCCCACAACTGTGCAGATGGGAAGTGGTCTCTACATTTACAGCACAGAGGGTAGGGACGGTCGGTCCTGCCCCCAGCGACAGGGCTGTTTAGCCAAAGGGGAGACAGTCGGTCTCCCCCTCCGGCAGCAGAACTGTGTATCTAAAGGGGAGACAGTCGGTCTCCCCCTCCAGCCACCAGGCTCCAACCAGACTACTCCCGTGGTAGTGCTGGCACCAGGGCAGAGTACCGCTGGTCTCTGTCCACTCAGCAACCCACCAAGTCAGCTTACCAGTCACCCACACAGCCAGGGTGAGGCAACTGGACATGGACAAAGTTCGCCTCTACCCAGGTGTAGTAACCATTTATTGTGGGTGGGCTGTACTGCTGTTTCTGTTTTGTGGGTGGGCTGCTGGACTAACCAGGGCACTGACCGGCAGGAGGTCAGATACCCTGTTAGCCTGAAAAGGGGAGAGATGTGACGAGACCAATCTCGCCACATTTCATTGGAGAAGCCTGGTTGCTCGCCTGTTGCCTTGTTAAAAGCCTTCTTTTCCACCGCAGAAAAGGCTTATTTAACCGGATGCCTGTTCATTTGGTAGTTTAAACCGTATGAACAGCATTACCCCAGATAGCCATCCCGTGGAGTCTATTTGCATGGAGAACAGACTTTGTGAACACTTTAACTCCATGGCGATTGGACTGTGTGCATAGGATCTAAGCGCTATTCAATACTTTTGTGCGCTCAGATCTAAGCTATCTGGGGATAGGTAGAATGTATATGTTTTGTGCAACAGTTGTAACTTTATACATTTTTTATGTCTTTTACTGTCTTTTACTGCCATGTGGTTAATGGAGTTTTGCCTCTGTCCTGGGAGATACTTGGATTACTTCCCAATTATCTCCAGGACAGAGGGAGGGAAGTTAGGATGCATTGTGGGAATACAATGTGACTGTGTATCCTATTTGGCTACTTGTCTGTCCCTTGTCACAGTCTCCCATTTGGTCCCCTAGGGAAGTGTCCACCAGGTGGGAGACCTGCATAAATACTGGGCAGATAGCCCTCATTAAACAGACCACTGCTTGACCCTCAACACGGAGCCTTGTCTCGCCTTTGGGGGGATTTATTGAATGCTGATAGAGACTGATTGCTAGGAATGTAAGCCGCTTGGAGGCTTTTCCTATTCGTCTGCTAGCAGCGATTCGTATGGTTCCAGTTCGTGAGTTTGGAGTGTTACATTGTATGCCGTTCGGGAGTTTGGAGCATTCCCTTACATGCGGTTCGTGTGTTTGGTGTTCTACAGTAGCTGTGCCTGCATCTCTGAAAGGGGACGATCGCCTAAACGGTTTTAACCCCTTGTGTGCTGAAACGGTCTGCTACAATTATAATCGGATGTTATTAAATGTTTCTCCTCCTCTTCATCTAGTAGAAGCAAGAATAGTGTTTATCAAAGTTCCAATATGCAGGTTATCTCTCAATTTCCTTGATTAACCTTGAAGTCATGATATAAAGGTGGTCCTCACTTAACAACCTACCTGTTTTACCACGGTAAGCACTTTTACGACCAGCTCTCTAGCTTGGCGATTTAAGGGATTCCCCACTTTAGAAAGCTAGTCCCTGTTCGGCGAATTTTCCTCGAACATAGATTTGTGGGATTCCCTGCTCTAGTGAACTGGTCTATGTTTGGGGGAATTCTCCCAAACATAGATCTGCTTTCTTGCGCATGCTCGCTTTTGCATTCTCACTTACCAACCAATTCCTTTTTACGACCAAGTCATAAGAACGGAACCCGGGCGGTAAGTGAGGACAGCCTTTACTTGAAGATTTTGGCTAATCGGTTAAAGCTTTTTCTTCCCAGGCTGATCAGTTTATGTTTTCCTTTGAAGTCCCAGATAACATCAAACATACCATGAATGTAATTAGGTTTGTGAGACACCAGTCCATCCCTGTAATGCTTCTCTCTTTGGAATCGGAGAAAGAGTTCAACCAGGTGGGCTAGATTTTCCCGTGGGAAATTCTGGGAAAGTTTGGGATAGGTGAGGGGTTTTTAAGGTATCCAGGACTTTAAGAATGGCCATATAGCTATAGTCTTAATAACTCATTTGTCAGTCCTTCTACTTGCCCTTTGCGTTGAACCGCCTTGCCAAGAAAATTGGGTGAACCAAGATGCATCAGGAATGCAAATGAGTGGACGATCATATAATATTAGTTTATGTGCAAACATCATCCTGCTACAGTATTATCAAGAAATTCACTATTATGAAGATTCTTAGGTTTGTCTGGCTATAAGATCAATATAGACAAATCGAAAGCAAAAATTACATTTATCACTTACTTAGGTGTTAAGATAACTGCCTGTTTGACAAATATGTATTCAATTTATTACTCTGGACCCGCATTTACTTATAACTCTTTATAAAGATCTATTAGTTTGGATTATACAAATTAAACTTAGCTCCTTGGTGGAGGGTTGTCTCAGGCGTCAGTGGCATCTTACTACAATAGGAGCTATGGATGAGACAACTTGTACCTACTTCCATTTACATGAATCAAAAATATTCTCCTATCATAAATTCAGAACTGACAAATAAGGCACTGTTTAGAACATTTACATTCGCATACGAAAAATGCACTAACCTAATAGGAATACATATGCATATACAACCAGAATCAGTTCAATGGGCCAAATTTCCTTAATTTATGTAACATTGACATTGTTACAATCAAAAGAGACAAATCCTTGGAGGTAACAGGCCTAATGGAAAGGGACTTATGTTGCAAGGTACACAATGTAAAGTTGTATGCAATTGTTAAGAATACGTTCATAATAGCAACTTTTACCTTATCTAAAAGAAAGCATATAAAACCCTCCCATGGTTGTATTTAGACCCTTGTAGGCTGTAGTTCATCTTCCCACCAGACCTGGTAGTTTATGAACTCACACACAAACAACATGGAATACATGTTTGGAGTACATGCACAATTATGCACACTTTCTGACAAGTCGTTTTCTCGCTAATTCATTTTGTTCTGGGCATTTCCCTTAAGTCCCTAGCTTACACAGTAAAACATATGATCTTAAAACTACATAATCATGTCAAGTGGATCTTACTCCTTTGATATCTTAACTAGATCATCTAGGGGGGATTTTCCCCATCCTTCTCAAATCCATTCCTATTCTACAAAAACAAACATAACAAAACTAAATAACAATAAACTTGGCCATGTGACTGTCTCTTCTGATCATGTTTTTATGCCTTTTCCTGACTTATTTTCAATTGTTTTGTCATATGGTTGTGTTAGCTCTGTTGTTATTACATCTGCCCTAGTAGCCTTCCCCTATTTTTAGGCATTATCAGAGGGTGGTACGCCATTTCTGCAGCTGGGTTATGGCTCTACAAAAACAGAACCTTACATCCTAAACATTTTGCCTTTGCTAATAGTACAAAAAGTACAACTAAATAATGGAGATATATTTTCTTCAAGAGGTTGTAGGCATAATTGTAGGACAAAAAAGACAATTTATCTCCAATTTCTTGCCTCATCTAGGCAAACGTATGCAAATGGCAGTGACAGTTAAGTTGTTGACCTAGCATATATAATTATTTTTAATTTGTTGAACTCACATTTAGTCTTAACCCCTTAAGGACTGGACTGTTTTTGCGATGTTGTACATTTGCGACCAGGCATATTTTTACACTTTTGTGGTGTTTGTGTTTGGCTGTAATTTTCCGCTTTCTCATTTACTGTTCCCATACAAATTATATATTGTTTTTTTCAGGACAAAGGGGGCTTTCTTTACATACCATTATTTATATAATCTCATGTATTTTAATTTAAAAAAAATAAAAAAATGATGAAAAATTGAAAAAAATACATGTTTTTTGACTTTTACTTGAAAAATCTTTTACTCATCTACAAAAGCGAATGAAAAAACTGCTAAATAGATTAAAAATTTTGTCCTGAGTTTAAAAATACCTAGTGTTTACGTGCTTTTTTGCATGTTATAGGGCTATAGGTACAAGTAGGATATTGCGGTTTCAAAACATACATTTTTAAAATTTATCAATAGTGACATTGTAACACTATTATCTGTCATAAATCTCTGAATAACACCCCACATGTACAGATTTTTTTTTAAAGTAGACAACCCAGGGTATTCAATATGGGGTATGTCCAGTCTTTTTTAGTAGCCACTTAGTCAAAAACACTGGCCAAAGTAAACATTCATATTTGTTTGTGTGTGAAAAAAGTAAAAAAACTACAGTATATACTCGAGTATAAGTCTAGTTTTTCAGCACATTTTTTGTGCTTAAAACCCCCCACTCGACTTATACTCGAGTCACTGTCTGTATTATGGCAACTTAGAGAGCCGCGGCCGTCAGAGCCATGGCAACGATCCACGCGGCAACCAGACCGCGAGACTTACAGTGGAGCTGACAGGAGCTGCAGGAAAGGTAAGTAAATGCTTCCTGCCGGCCCCCCCACTTCACAGCCCATGCAACTGGACCACCAGGGATTAAGATAGCCCCCCTCCCGACCAGTTAACAAGCAGGGAGGGGGGACAATTTTATTTTTTTTTTAAATAATAATAAAATTATATTAAAATTAAAAAAAATTAAATAAAAATGCCCTCCCCCCACCCAGTTCACACACACTCTGCATTATATACACAGAGTGTGTGTTTGTATGAGTGTGTGTATATAATGCAGTGTGTGTGTTTGTATGAGTGTGTGTGTATAATGCAGATTGTTTGTATGAGTGTGTTTGTATAATGCAGTGTGTGTATGAGTGTGTGTGTGTGTGTATAATGCAGAGTGTGTGTGTGTGTGAGTGTGTGTGTGTATAATGCAGAGTGTGTGTATGAGTGTGTGTGTATATAATGCACAGTGTGTGTTTGTATGAGTGTGTGTATATATATATATATATATATATAATGCAGAGTGTGTGTTTGTATGAGTGTGTGTGTATATAATTAAAAAAATTACAGAATTTCATAGCCCCAAGTTTTACCCTCGACTTATCCACGAGGCATAGCATATTTCACAATTGTTGGTCACAAAACTGCACTCGACTTATACACGAGATCGACTTATACACGAGTATATACGGTAAATTGAACGCTAATTTTGGACAGTGTTTGTGACTAAGTGGTTGTTAAAAAAGACTGGACATACCCCATTTGCAATACCTTGGGTTGTCTTCTTTTGCAAATGGTATGCCATCATGGGGGTAATTCTCATTCCTGGGCTACCATACGCTCTCAAAGGCAACGTAACCAACCTGGCCATTTTCAATGTAAAAATATTTGACCCATATATTTGACTTTGTAACTTTCAAAAATGCAATAAAACCTGTACATGGGGGGCACTGTTTTACTCGGGAGACATCGCTGAACACAAATATTAGTGTTTAAAAACTGGAAAACATATCACAACAATTATATCATCAGTAAAAGTGCTGTTTGTGTGTGAAAAATGCAAAAAAAGTCACTTTCATTGACAATATCATCGCTGTGATATGTTTTACTGTTTTGAATCACTAATATTTGTGTTCAGCGAAGTCTCCCGAGTAAAACAGTACTCCCCATGTACAGGTTTTAGGGTGTCGTAGAATGTTACAGGGTAAAATACAGTGCTAGCAGATTAAATTCTCTGGACTTTCGGCCTGGGTTGGCAGGCAGGTCCCTCAAATTGCAATCAATAAAATTACCTAATTATGTAAAAATATTACATAAATACGCACGTAGAATTTAAATATATATTCATATTTATATATTTGAAGTCTACGTGTATATTTATATAATTATTTATGTAATTTTGTATATGGACATATGTATATTTCGCATTATTTTTATTTATTTATATATACATAGATATATATACAAATTCATTCTAAGTGTATTTTGATATAAATATATATATATATATATATATATTAATTTTAAAATACAGTTAGAATAAAATTTCATATAGATATATAATTTTTTTTAAATTTTTATTATTATTTAAAAAAAATTTATTTAATTTTAATTACTTATTATTTATATTTTATAATGATATATATACAATATATATAGTTATTATATATATTATATATACAGGGAGTGCAGAATTATTAGGCAAATGAGTATTTTGACCACATCATCCTCTTTATGCATGTTGTCTTACTCCAAGCTGTATAGGCTCGAAAGCCTACTACCAATTAAGCATATTAGGTGATGTGCATCTCTGTAATGAGAAGGGGTGTGGTCTAATGACATCAACACCCTATATCAGGTGTGCATAATTATTAGGCAACTTCCTTTCCTTTGGCAAAATGGGTCAAAAGAAGGACTTGACAGGCTCAGAAAAGTCAAAAATTGTGAGATATCTTGCAGAGGGATGCAGCACTCTTAAAATTGCAAAGCTTCTGAAGCGTGATCATCGAACAATCAAGCGTTTCATTCAAATAGTCAACAGGGTCGCAAGAAGCGTGTGGAAAAACCAAGGCGCAAAATAACTGCCCATGAACTGAGAAAAGTCAAGCGTGCAGCTGCCACGATGCCACTTGCCACCAGTTTGGCCATATTTCAGAGCTGCAACATCACTGGAGTGCCCAAAAGCACAAGGTGTGCAATACTCAGAGACATGGCCAAGGTAAGAAAGGCTGAAAGACGACCACCACTGAACAAGACACACAAGCTGAAGCGTCAAGACTGGGCCAAGAAATATCTCAAGACTGATTTTTCTAAGGTTTTATGGACTGATGAAATGAGAGTGAGTCTTGATGGGCCAGATGGATGGGCCCGTGGATGGATTGGTAAAGGGCAGAGAGCTCCAGTCCGACTCAGAAGGTGGAGGTGGAGTACTGGTTTGGGCTGGTATCATCAAAGATGAGCTTGTGGGGCCTTTTCGGGTTGAGGATGGAGTCAAGCTCAACTCCCAGTCCTACTGACAGTTCCTGGAAGACACCTTCTTCAAGCAGTGGTACAGGAAGAAGTCTGCATCCTTCAAGAAAAACATGATTTTCATGCAGGACAATGCTCCATCACACGCGTCCAAGTACTCCACAGCGTGGCTGGCAAGAAAGGGTATAAAAGAAGAAAATCTAATGACATGGCCTCCTTGTTCACCTGATCTGAACCCCATTGAGAACCTGTGGTCCATCATCAAATGTGAGATTTACAAGGAGGGAAAACAGTACACCTCTCTGAACAGTGTCTGGGAGGCTGTGGTTGCTGCTGCACGCAATGTTGATGGTGAACAGATCAAAACACTGACAGAATCCATGGATGGCAGGCTTTTGAGTGTCCTTGCAAAGAAAGGTGGCTATATTGGTCACTGATTTGTTTTTGTTTTGTTTTTGAATGTCAGAAATGTATATTTGTGAATGTTGAGATGTTATATTGGTTTCACTGGTAATAATAAATAATTGAAATGGGTATATATTTGTTTTTTGTTAAGTTGCCTAATAATTATGCACAGTAATAGTCACCTGCACACACAGATATCCCCTAACATAGCTATAACTAAAAACAAACTAAAAACTACTTCCAAAAATATTCAGCTTTGATATTAATGAGTTTTTTGGGTTCATTGAGAACATGGTTGTTGTTCAATAATAAAATTAATCCTCAAAAATACAACTTGCCTAATAATTCTGCACTCCCTGTATATATACGTGTGTAATTTAATTATAAGTGTATTTTTATATTACTATAAGTACATATTAATATAAAAATACACTTAGTATGACATTATATATATGATATACAGACATATATTATATAAATATAATATATGTCTGTATATCATATATATATATATATATATATATATATATATACACATATATAATTTTTTTTATTTTTTATAAACACTAACTTTATTTTTTTTAATGATTTTACACTAGCAGGGAGACTGCCTGTCAGTACAGGCAGTCCCCCTGCAGGCAGACACTAGGACACCTATTGTGACCATGTGATCGCTATGTTGACCGATCACATGGCCACAGGGGTCCTAATCCAGTGTGGGGAGACTGTCTGGGCTGCAGGCAGTCTCCCCACACCAGGAGCAACGCCGATCGCCGCCGGGGGAACGACGGCGATCAGGTAAGTAAATAGGACCGTTAGGACGGTTCAGGACCGTCACCGGTCGGCAATGGGAAAATGCCGATGACGGTCCTGAACCATCCTCGGTCCTTAAGGGGTTAAATGTTTTACTTTACAAGATATTCATTCATAGAGACTTTTACTTTGACCATAGTTACATAGCTGAAAAGAGACTTGCGTCCATCATGTTCAGCCTTCCTCACATATGTTGTTGCTGTTGATCCAAAAGAAGGCAAAAAAACCCAGTCTGAAGCGCTTCCAACTTTGCAACAAACTAGAAAAAAAATTTCTTCTTGACCCCCAAAATAGCAGTCAGATGTCTCCTTGGATCAAGCAGCTATTACCCCACTAATTAGAAATTATATCCCTGTATGTTATGTTTTTGTAAGTATTTATCCAATTGCAGTTTAAACATCTGTAGTGACTCTGACAAAACCACCTATTCAGGCAGAGAATTCCATATCCTTATTGCTCTTACTGTAAAAAAAAACCTTTTCTTTGCCTTAGCTGAAATCTCCTTTCTTCCCGCCTAAATGTGTGACCTCGTATCCTATGTATAGCCCTGTTTATGAATAGATTTCCAGATAAAGGTATGTACTAGCCCCGAATATATTTGTATAAGGTTATCATATCCCCTCTCAGGCGCTGTTTTTCCAAACTAAACAGATTTTTTTTTTTTTAACCTTTCTTCATAACTAAAATGCTCCATTCCGTTTATCAATTTTGTAGCTTGTCTCTGGACTTTTTCTAGTGCCATGATATCTTTCTTTGGAACAGGTGCCCAAAATTGCACAGCATATTCAAGGTGTGGTCTTACCAACGATTAATAGAGAGGCAAAATTATATTTTCATCTCAAATTTATGCTCCTATTTATACATGACAAAACCTTACTGGCCTTAGCAACTGCAGATTGACATTGCATATTGCTGCCTAATTTGCTGTCTATAACAATTCCCAAATCATTCTCGTGTGTGGTTATCCTAATTCACTACCATTTAGTGTGTAAGTTGCTTGTGCATTCTTAACCCCGAAGTGCATAACTTTGCATTTCTCTACGTTAAATTTCATCTGCCATTTTCGTGCCCAGTCCCCCAATCTATCCAAATCCCTCTGCAGCAAAGCAATATCCTTTATTTTTCATTTACATTTTCTCTGCACATTGCAATTTTCAGTGCAATCATTCCACTTTTTTTCACTGAGTTACAGTGGTCAGCATCTGATACTTGCTTTTTTCTTTATTTTCTTTTCATATTGTTTTATTTAGATCGTTTGTTTATTATAACTTGATACTTTTCCTATTTCTGAAGGATTTTTTCCTATTATAGATATAAATTTGATTCTCCATATTTGTGATCAAGGATTTTTTAATATTTATACAATTAAATTAAAAGTTATGTTTTATTAAGGTTACTCTCCATACATGAGGGCTTATCTCCTACATGGTCAGTTCTTGTGTTCTTTTTGTTAATACTGTACAAAACATACATATTTTGTTCAGCTACATCTTCTGAGTACAAGGATACAACCGATGCATGCCTTTGCTACTATCCTGTAAAGAGTCCCGACCATTTCAGTTTTTACAGTTAGAATTTTTGTAGTCTTATTTTGGGGTGCTATAGCAGTTTGACTATTAAAATTACCCCACATAGGCCCACCATTTGTAAAAATTGACATTCCAAGGTATCGCATATGGTGTATATTATGCCTTAGCATGTTATCAAGTTTTCAATATGTCAAAGTTTGTGATCATTTTTTTGTTTCACATTTTCTCAGCCATATTGAGTATAGAATGACACGAATTATATACCATTGCCATGATTTTGTGAAAATAAAGAGCTGAATTTATAACCTGTGCATTACAGGTTGTTGTTTTTTAATTAAAGATTTGTCTATGATGCATTTTGGGGCATTGTAGTAGCTCAGATAAGTTATTCCACAAATGCATACCATTTGCATGATTATATATTGTGAGCTTTATTGAGATTACATTTTTTAACCATTTTTTTAAAGTTTGTGGTATTTATTAAAAAATTTTAATTTTTACACATGCATTGCATTTTGTGTGCTTTTTTAAATCATTGTAATAAACTTGTAATAAAATTATCCTAACTTTACTCAACAACAATACCCATATGTATACCGTTGCAAAGTAACCTTAATCTTAATCCCAGCATAAAATCCTTAATCCTAAACCAAACCCCAAATCTCAAATGAATCCTTATTAGTGATGTCCCAAACTGTTCGCCGAACGGTTCGCGAACGGTTCGCCACGAACGGTTCGCCACGGACTCATCATTGAGTAAACTTTGACCCTGTACCTCACAGTCAGCAGACACATTCCAGCCAGTCAGCCGCAGACCTTCCCTCCCAGACCCTCCCACCTCCTGGACAGCATCCATTGTGAAGCTGCATTCTTAGTGAGCTGTCCAGGAGGTGGGAGGGTCTGGGAGGGAGGGTCTGCTGCTGATTGGCTGGAATGTGTCTGCTGACTGTGAGGTACAGGGTCAAAGTTTAATCAATGATGAGTCCGTGGCGAACCGTTCGTGGGACATCACTAATCCTTATATATATAACCCTAAATCTAATAACAAAACCTAACCTTAATCCCAACCAATCATTCTATGCTTCTCACAGTTTTAAAATTGATCCTAATCGTAATCCTTGTCCTCTAAATGGTGTTCGAAGGATTCCCTTGCTGATTTCATCAGAGGGATCCCCTTGCTGTCCTAATCCTAAACTAAAACCTAATCCCAATCCTAAAATTAATTCTTAATCCATTTTAAATATGAACCTAATAATAAACCAAATACTAAACCTAATATTTATTCTAAACCTATTCTTAATTCATAATCTTAATCCCTAATTTAATCCTAATCCAAAGGTTTCCTTCTTCTTATATCAGCACTTATATTAGCAAGGGAAATTGAAGCAGAGTGGTATGTCGTTGCCATCTACTGGCTATTTTCTGTATGACAGCTTTATATCTTTAAAGTTGAATATATTTTGTCCAATGCATTGCGACCAGTGCTGGGAAACTGACAGCCCAGCACTCATCAAAATGCCATTGTAGTAGGGAGGAAGAGCCACTCCACTACATTGCTGTCTTTGGAATTTTATATCCCTCTGAAAGAACTGCACGGTGATCTCAATCTTAGCTTTGCATGCAGCTCACCTGTCACTTTGGGGCCACTAAAAATGTCCCCAGCTGACAGAGAGGAGCCCCAGGTGTCTATTGATGCCTCGGTTTTCTGATGTGAGCATGAATATAACCCTGATCACACTGCATTGCTGTCTATGAGGATTTAAATTCCCATTGAAAGATCTGATTTCTGTTCTCACCACTAAAGAAATCAATAGACACCTGGGTTTCCTGATGTGAGCAGGGATGTAACCCTGCTCATACTGCATTGTAACAATCATAATATAATCCCCGTTTAAATCCCTGATTGTATCGCTCACTTTGAAACATAGAAACATAGAATGTGACGGCAGATAAGAACCATTCGGCCCATCTAGCTCTTAACCTCTACCACTTCAGCTGGAAGGCTATTCCAGGCATTCACTACCCTCTCAGTAAAATAATACTTTCTGGTATTATTTTTAAACCTTTGTCCCTCTAATTTAAGACTATGTCCTCTTGTTGTGGTAGTTTTTCTTCTTTTAAATATAGTCTCCTCCTTTACTGTGTTGATTGCCTTTATATATTTAAATGTTTCTATCATATCCCCGCTGTCTCGTCTTTCCTCCAAGCTATACATGTTAAGATCCTTTAACCTTTCCTGGTAAGTTTTATCCCGCAATCCATGAACCAGTTTAGTAGCCCTTCTCTGAACCCTCTCTAAGGCATCAATATCCTTCTGAAGATACGGTCTCCAGTACTGTGTACAATACTCCAAGTGAGGTCTCACCAGTGTTCTGTACAATGGCATGAGCACTTCCCTCTTTCTACTGCTAATACCTCTCCCTATACAACCAAGCATTCTGCTAGCATTTCCTGCTGCTCTATTACATTGTCTGCCTACCTTTAAGTCATCAGAAATAATCACCCCTAAATCCCTTTCCTCATATGTTGAGGTTAGGACTCTATCAAATATTCTGTACTTTGCCCTTGGGTTTTTACATCCAAGATGCATTATCTTGCACTTATCCACATTAAATGTCAGTTGCCACAATTCTGACCATTTTTCTAGTTTACCTAAATCATTTGCCATTTGGCTTATCCCTCCTGGAACATCAACCCTGTTACATATCTTAGTATCATCAGCAAAAAGACATACCTTACCATCAAGACCTTCTGCAATATCACTAATAAAAATATTAAAGAGAATGTGTCCAAGTACAGATCCCTGAGGTACCCCACTGGTGACAAGTCCAAGTTTCAAATATATTCCATTATCTACAACCCTCTGTTGCCTGTCACTCAGCCACTGCCTTACCCATTCAACAATATTGTAATCAAAACTTAAAGATTGCAGTTTATTGATAAGCCTTCTATGTGCAAAGTGTCTAAAGCCTTACTGAAATCTAGGTAAGCAATGTCTACTGCACCACCCTGATCTATAATTTTAGTTACCCAGTCAAAAAAATCAATAAGATTAGTTTGGCATGATCTCCCTGAAGTAAACCCATGTTGTCTCTGATCTTGAAATCCATGTGTTTTTAGATGTTCAGCAATCCTATCCTTTAACATGGTTTCCATCACTTTCCCCACTACTGAAGTAAGGCTTACTGGCCTATAGTTGCCCGACTCCTCCCTATTACCTTTCTTGTAAATGGGCACAACATTCGCTAACTTCCAATCTTCTGGGACTACTCCTGTTAACAATGATTGGTTAAATAAATCTGTTAATGGTTTTGCTAGTACACCACTAAGCTCTTTTAATAGCTTTGGGTGTATTCCATCAGGTCCCATTGACTTATTTGTCTTTTGACAGTTGAAATAGAACCTCTTCCTCTGTAAACTGACGTGTAATTAATGACTCATTTATCATTTTTCTTAACTGAGGTCCCTTTCCTTCATTTTCATCTGTAAGTACAGAACAAAAATATTAATTGAGGCAGTCAGCTAGACCTTTATCCTCTTCTACATACCTTCCTTCTTTTGTTTTTAATCTAACTAATCCTTGTTTTACTTTTATTTTCTCATTTATGTATCTAAAAAATGTTTTATCCCCCTTTTTTACTGACTGTGCTATTTTCTATTCTGTGTGTGATTTGGAAGCTCTTATAACTTGCTTAGCCTCTTTCTGCCTAATCTTATAGATCATTTTGTCTTTCTCACTCTGGGTTTTTTTTATAATTCCTAAATGCTAACTTTTTGTTTTTAACTATTTTGGCCACATCTGTGGAGTACCGCAGTGGTTTCTTGATTTTTTTGCTTTTACTGACAAGCCTAATGCAATTTTCTGTTGCCTTCAATAGTGCAACTTTTAAATAATCTCATTTCTCTTGGACTCCATTTAAATTGCTCCAGTCTGATAACAACTCCTCTACCCATATTCTAATTTTAGAAAAGTCTGTTTTTCTAAAGTCTAAAACTTTTGTTTTTGTATGGTGTGACTCAGTCACTGTTCTTATATTAAACAACACTGACTGATGATCATTGGATCCTAAACTTTGACCTACAGTAATGTCTGATACCAAATCTCCATTTACAGTAAATCTAGTATGGCCTCTTTACGAGTTGGCTCCTCAACAACTTGTTTTAGAGACAATTCCAGTAGGGAGTTTAGAATATGTGTGCTCCTGGCACAAGTAGCTAATTTTGTTTTCCAATTTACATCAGGAAGATTAAAGTCACCCATGATGATAACTTCCCCCTTCATTGTCATTTTAGCTATTTCCTCAACTAGTAGATTATCTAACTCTTCAATTTGTCCTGGAGGCCTATAAATCACACCTACACGAGTTACTGTGTGATTACCAAATTCTAACATAACCCAAACGGACTCTGTTTGCCTCAGTAACTTTTATTAGGCTAGATTTTATGCTATCCTTCACATACAAGACCACCCCCCCCTCTTTCTTGCCTTCCCTATCTTTCCTATATAAAGAGTACCCTGGTATTGCTATGTCCCAGTCATTTTTCTCATTACACCATGTCTGAGTAACAGCGACTAAATCTACACTATCAGTTGCCATTATTGCCACAAGTTCATGGATCTTATTCCCTAAACTACGAGCATTTGTAGATATGACTCTAAGCTTATAATTTTTTAACACACTTGCTACAGGCACCTTCTGTCCTTGTTTTGGAGGACAATTGGATTGATGTTTTATCACCCTTCTGCCCCTCCCCTCCTAGTTTAAATACATCCTAGCAAAACCTCTGAACTGCTCACTGAGAACATTTGTTCCTTTTTGAGAGAGATGCAAACCATCTTTTTTGTACAGCTTATCTCCATTCCAAACAGAGCTACCATGAGAAATAAAGCCAAATCCTTGCTCCCGACACCATTCACCAAGCCACAAATTAAAGTCCCTAATACGCATCCGCCTGTCGTTCTGAGTGTTGTGCACAGGCAGAACTCCAGAGAATGACAGTGTGGAAGCAACCTGCCGTATATCATTGGCAAAAACACTAAAAACTTCCTTAACCTCTGAAACCTCATTGCAAGCCAAGTCATTTGTCCCTAGATGGACAAGTACATCCAATTCCCCTTCCTGCTTTGCTTGCTTAACAATATTACAGATACGTCTCCTGTCTCTGTGAGCAGTAGCTCCGGGAAGACACCTCACAAGACCACCATTGTCCATCTCCACACCTCTTATAATAGAATCCCCCAACAACAACTGCTTTCTATTAGGCCTCACCATAGTCTCCAAGCCGGTCTCCATAACACCACTAGCCTCAGTGAATCTCTCCACAACACCACTAGCCTCAGTGCATCTCTCCACAACACCACTAGCCTCAGTGCCTCTCTCCACAACACCACTAGCCTCAGTGCCTCTCTCCACAACACCATTACACTCTGAAAGTGCAGAAAATGAATTATGAAGAGCAACAGACTGTGCAAAATGCCTTTCATCCACAACTCTAAGTCTACCAGATCCTACAATAATCCATCTGCCATTCCTAGTATGTCTCTGCGGCAGTGGCTTTGCAGCAGTTCCAGTTTGAGTTTGTTCACCAGATAATTTACAAATCTCAGACTTCAAAAATACGATCTCCTGCCGCAAGATAGAGAACTGTCTACAGATTAGACAACATCTGCAAACAGAAATTAAAACTAATTCTAGCCCCAACTGATGGAGGGGACCCCAGGTATCAAAAGTTGCTTGGTACCAGCAAGGATTAAACCCTTGCTAATATATTACTGCTTGACAGTCTAAGCCGTCAGTGAGCATTAAAGGTCTGCACTGCATGATGGCACAAATCATCCCAATTAGTGCAAATCAAAGAAGACCAGAGCAGTAGCGGAGGATAGATCACATGTGGGTATTACATGAAGAGTAACACCTACAAAACTCTGAAGATGAGGGTGCTGGAGCAAAGTGAAGTAAGTATATCTCAATATTTTACATTGAATGTATCATGTATCTCTGTGCTATATGATTTATTTAATGTATATGGAGGCAATTAAGGTAAGTGGATTTTTATTTAATTTGTGTTTGTCTGAAAAGATACACATAACCTATAAAAAAATAGACTTAATAAAGTATAGATTTTCAAAATGTTTTATTTAAGTGCATCTGTTATATTTCATCTATACATTTAGGTAAAATAATTGCTAATGAGCATATAGAATGAATTAAAAAAAAAATCAAAATTAAATAAATGTTATTTCTTGTTCATCTGCCTATCAATTGACAGCATCCATGGCTATACCAATGGTATTGTCTATGTGATAAAAAGTCATTATCAGGTGAAGATTAATAGAGTCCACCATACAGACAGTTCTTCAGCTATCCTACAAAGCTTTGCCTAGTGTCACATGTCACTCCATTCACATGCCAATGAGCTGTTAAAGAAACCAACTTGTTGATGTAGTTGGCAAAGAATGCCCTGCTTTGGCATCCACCAGAATGTGCCAGAATTTAATAGAGCACCAATAACATTTTCAAGCATTATCCGAACCTTTACAAACAGAAACAAATGTGATTGTGTCTGGCTTAGATATCTCTACTTTTAAAACAATGCTCTTAAAACTAGTTGAGTTGAGTTGTTAAATTGCATAAGATCTGTTTACATTCTATTTATTCTGGATTGTCAAAAATCTCCAGGCTGAGACAATCATGAGTTCTTATGTTGGGTCAGATAGCATCTTCAAAAAAAAAAAAAAACCCAGAAAACAAAATGTTTCCTAGGTCACTCAAGTCATTGTTCCTTTAAGCCATCTATGAATGCTAATTACTACCATCATGTTGCTATTTACATAAACAATAGGACATTGCAGATCATTCAACGATTTCTCTGAATAAACGTTACAGCTTGTTATTAAAATACATAGTTACTTGGGTATTTAGACCCCACACTGAGAATAACATAAACGTAAATAAACATTTAATACTTGGCACATTCTATTGATTCTATTTCATTTTAAAGTAAAACTATAGTGTCAGGAATACACACATGTTTAGCTTTCTGGCCCCTCTCACTTTAAACGTACCTTTTCAACCACACAGTGCTGGTTCCGCCGCTGCTGGTCCCGCCACTGTGGCTGAGATCATCAATCTTGATGATCTTAGTCAATCAATGCGTCTCTATGGGGAACGTTCAGTGTCACGCTGGAAACCAGTACTGCACACTGTGCAGCACTGGACTTGGAAGCAGCTCTAGTAGCTGTCTGAGTGACTGCCACTAGAGGTGTTACTATGCAGCAATGTAAACACTGGCTTTTCTTTGAAAATGCAGTGTTTAAATTGAAAAGCCTGCAGGGAGAGGCAATAGACACCAGAACCACTACATAAAGCTGAAGTGGTTCTGATGACTATAATATACTTCAGGCTTCAAAGCAAATTTTCACTTGACTTGCTGTTGCTGTTTAGTTTTCATTTTGAGAGTTTATGGGACTTAAGGGATAAGGCTACATTTTGCTGACATTGCCCTTTGGTACTTTTCATTACAGTGTCAAGTGGCCTTGGCTAGTAATACAGTAATTTCTAGTAATTACCTGACTAGTAACACAGAGCGTCTCTGCACAGAAAAAAAAGAAACATGGTAAGTGGTGATATAATCCAAATACAATGCATTTTTGTGATGCCTTTTATTTAGTTTATTGGCATGTCCTGGGTCACTCACATTACAGCATAAATAGATGGTCTTTTTTTTTCCGATAGCTAGTAGGGCCCTATTCACACATTGCATAGTTAATCCAACCAAAAAACAATGTTCTTTATCTGATTCCTACCACAAAAATGCAGATCATCTATATACCAGTGTACAATGTATTACAATTACCATGTACTTTGCATTAGGGCAGTTTAAATATTAGCACACTGTTATTTTAAAATACATTTTTCTATAATTATATGAAATATGATAGACAGAAACACAGGAAATTAGATCTTATAGAAACAGACAATACATAATCAAATCAGTTTTTTAACTGTCTCATGTATTTACATTACATCAATCTCACATTGTTGTCTCTGTGTCACTCTAATCACAAGTGACTTGGTAAACAGAATTTTCATGACCAGGGCTTCATTGTTGGCTTATAGGTTAGTGGAATCTTAGCCCTGATTCATAAATATGTAATATTATATTCTTAGTAACATTATTATTTTATTTACTAAAAAATATTGAAACAGAGTATAGTATAAGACTCTGGCTCTCCCTGACTACTTATGCCTAAATACCAGATCCACCTCTTGGTCAGTAGTGTTAAAGATATCCAATGATCTAGACTGTATATACTAAAACCAAATTGTTTTTTAATAACACAACATTGCTCTGACAGGCAGATGAAAGACAATCTGATTTAATCTATGTATTTCTTTCTTGTGAATGAATACATTTTCTAGACCAAGTCTCGTAGCAATGTTTCTCTGTGTTTGCTAATATCAACAAATATCAAGAGTATAATATGCCATAAAATTAAACATTATGTCCTTTAAGATTCCTGGAACTGCTTTTATCAATCATTTCTTTATTGCTATGACTTTTGTCTGTGACTGACAGACGACACCTAGTCTATAAGGATTAGGAAGAACAAGGTTTTTTTTTATTATTAATTTAATTTATTTAGAATAAAAATTTGATATTTTAGACCACAGGGTTCACTGTATCATATCTTATTGAGCTAATCTCATTCTCGAGGTTTTTCTTTTTTTTTGAGAGAGAGGGGTTACAATGAGGGATAATTGCCCTTGGAATACTATCCAATGCCTTAAGTGATTTCTGAGAAAATTGATTATATATTATATTATAAAATATAATCCAAATAGGAAAATGTACAAAAATGTGAATCTATAAACGAAGCCTAAAAATATAATTTTTTGGATTTATACCATTTTAATGAATTCATGCTTTATAATGTTTGCTTGTTTACTGTGATGTGTGATTTGTTATATCTTCAGAGATCTTGGCAGCTGGATAAAGATTTATGGCAGAAATTCAGACATCTTAATGATTTATTGCATTTAAGTCTATTTTTGTAGCAGAGCTGTAGATATGCATTTGGCTTCAGATACACCTAGGAAAGTAGTACATTAAACCAGGAATATGAGAACCCATGTCTGGTTTATGTAAAATGTACTGTTATTGCATGACATATTATAGACATGTAGATTATGTATTAGTACAAACTGGCATTGTCATAAGGGATATAAAGGATTAGTTGTACCTGGAAAATCATTTTAGGCTAAAATGATTTGTAGAATATTAAAAATAATATTTAATAATTTGTGTGTTTATCTACTGCTCTGCTCATTTACTTTCATGGATGCAATTTAAAGGGACACTAAATGAACCTAGCCCATTTAACCTCAATGAAGTGGTCTGGGTGCAGTGCCTCTGTCATTTTAATCCTGCTGACACCTGGCACTGATCGCACCAAGTATGGCGAAATGATCATCTTCTGTCTACTTCCATGGAACAATAGAAGAGGCAGTGTTGGATATTATTTTAAAGGGGAGAGATATCACCTGGAAATAGTTTTGCAACAGTTTTCTATAAATGGTACAGGTGGGGATATGTTGAATGTTAGAGACATTTTAAGTTCATTCTTTAGTACACAGATAAAACAAATAAAATTATTTAATTTTGAAGCTCAGTAGCAAAAGAAAAAGATTCAAATGTTGTCTCGCAGGATATAATACCTGACATAAAAGCTTACATTTCGCCATTGAAATAACTAGGAGCGTTGTTCAGCTGAGAAAATTGGGCTATTAAACAAACATCAGTGTGGTCTAGCCATCTATATGTATTTAATGCACTTCCAGAGGCATAACGAGTAGACTATAGTGGGGCTACTATTGCCAACACGATGGAGAAGAATCCACAAGACACTGCGGAGTGGAATTGTGAGAATGATATCCTCTGCTATTAGAATACAATTGGTCAATTAAAAAATTATGTAGCCGGGTAGGAAGTGACAGAGCTGCCTTATAGTACAAGTAAATGTGCAGGGGGTTCTACACTGAATTTTGACTCCATTGAGCAGTGATGATGCAATGGAGATCAGGTTCAAGGTGTGTTCCTCCCTCAAAAGTACAAATCTCATCTGATCTAAGAGACTAAAGAATTAAGGAGGGGCTAGTGCATGAACAATACTTTAACCAACAAATTCAAGACAACTTGAATCTAGTCACTGAGTAGTGGAATTGGATTTTCCAGATGTAAATTAATTCAGCATGAATCAGATGATAAGGGCATCCTCAAATTCTACTGCCCTTGCTTTCTTTCATTTTAAACTATTTCTATAACATTTTATTTTATCTTTTATTTAAGAACTGACAAATGCCTGGTCCACATTATGTGTTTGGTAGTGAAAGAGCAATGAAATATTTATGTCGTCCCCCCCTTTCCCTGTTCTTAGAATGAGAGAAAATGTTAGAATCATTAGAATCATTAGAATGAGACAAGCTTTTGTCATGGGTACTCAAACACAATGGCCAAATCACATAGTCCTAATTTGCTACTAGGTACAAGGAATACCATGCCCAACTGCTTTAATACTGTGACTCCCAAGGACCAGGATATGTCAGTGCTTTCTGCAGTAAAGAAATATGCTTTACTTTAGTAAAAGCTTTACTTTAGTACTATCCACCAACTCACTCTCCAACTGGATCACGTATGATCACTTGTCTTTGGTAAATATAGTTCCAGAAGATCCCACATGGCAGTAGACTGTTCAATTCCTGATCTATTATTATTTTTTTTTTTTGTTACATCCATTTCAGTCCAGTTTATGTGTGTGGGCATTTATAGCAACTGTGGAGAAAAAGAGAAACATTGTTTAATTTTACCTTTTTTCTGTGTGTTTTTTTCTATGAAGGCTGCAGGTGATGTTTCTAATTTCTAACACTGACTGACATGAAGCTAAGATGGAGGAGCACAGTGCAAGATTAAGAGGTGTGGATTTCAATATTAATATATACACCTCACAGATACATATTTATTAAATATTGAGCATAAGTAAATATAATATTAATAATACTGCTGACAGGTAGACTTGGGTATGGTGAGATAAGTCGGCTCAGCCGAACCATTTTTCCTGAGAACAGAATATTTTTTTAAGGAGCCCAACTTTTGGCCAAATGTCAGTTCGGCAGAATTTTGAAAACTAATTTAGGAACTGAATTATATGAACCAAAATGGCACAAAATTGGGCTAATAATTGCACTGCAAAATATATACATAATATATTATGTGTATAGTTTGCAATACACTGACAGAAGCATTCCTCCGAGATTTGTTTCACTAAGCACATCAGAAAAAGTAAGCAATAGAGGGAAAAAAACATAACGAGCAGTAAAAATAAAATAAATAAATAAATAAATCTATAATTATATATTACATATTTATTAAATATAAAATACAGAGATGTTTTAACTGCTCCTTTTTTCCCCTGTCTTGGTAACATCTTACTTGATCTGTGAATAAAAGCAACATTTAGTTACTGTCTCCTAACCATCAATCAACTTGTCTACTAATCTTCTCTTTTTTTAGTGGGTGGAATGCAGAATCAAGAACGCTCAGTTATTACGTTTTTTGGTTGATTAGTTTTTCAGGTATATTTTTTGGCTCAGATATCAGCAATTCACGTGATTGCCTGATCACCCCAAATTCGAACAAATAGCAGTTTTGATTGAAACGAATTTCCAAGTCTAGAGACAGGTCTGCTTTAAGCATTTTGTCTACAATAACATGCATCTATTAATTTAGTCAATTTTGTTAAGAAAACTATTTTCTCTTCACTCTTTGCATAGGCTTGATATATTTCCCATAAAGAAAAGCATAAACCAGACTTTATATTGTGGAGATTAAATATAAGATAGTTTCCACAGCCTTATAATAATAAACATTATTTAAACATTGCTACATCATTAAGCCTATAGCAGAAACTATGATCCAAGTTGTCACTCCGCTGGTCCAGAGAAAATAATATTTTCGTTTATAGTGCAGTCATGTAGTCTCCTCCAGAAAATTATTTTCCTATAAATATGTAGCCCTCACAGCTGCCAAGTTTGTTCACCAAGTAGGGACAGTCAAAACAATGGGAACTATATTAAATATATATAGAATTCTCTACTGCAAGGTATCATTAAGCTACTATAATTTCAGAAAAAAAGACACATGAATTTTATCATACATCAGATGCTTAAAATGGTAGCTCACTGATATAAAAACAATGCAGCATAGGTACATGCTTTAGCATACCTCCCAAATTGACCAGGCTTCCCCAAACTCGGGTCCTCCAGATGTTGCTGAACTACAACTCCCATGATTCACAGCTTATCTATTTCATTCATAGAATCATGGGAGTTGTAGTTCAGAAACATCTGGAGGGCCAGAGTTTGGGGAAGCCTGAAATAGACAAAGAGGGTCACTTTAATTTTAGAGGATTGAGTTGGGGTGTGACTAGGGGCAGGGCTGTTATGAGTAATATTAGGTGACTTACTAATAACAATTTATGAATCTAAAATGTAATTTAGAACAATTTAGAACAAGAACATTGTATCTTATTTACACAGACTGATTTACACAAACATACACATTCTGCATTCGTTATATACACACGATACACAAACACACACACACACTGCATTCATTAACTACACACACTATACAAACACACACACACTCTGCATTCATTATATACACACACTACACAAACACACACTCTGCATTCATTATATACACACACTACACAAGCACCCACACACTCTGCATTCATTATATACACACACTGTAAATAAATATTTAATTAATGTAATTATATTGAGATCTAATTTTATTTAGAAATGTAGCAGTAGCTGCTGCATTTCCCACCCTAGGCTTATACGCGAGTCAATACATTTTCCCATTTTTTTGTGGTAAAATTAGGTGCCTCTACTTATATTCATAGAAACATAGAAACATAGAATGTGACGGCAGATAAGAATCATTCGGCCCATCTAGTCTGCCCAATCTTCTAAATACTTTCCTTAGTCCCTGGACTTATCTTTTAGTTAGGATAGCCTTCTGAGACCTTCTATGGACGCATTAAACTTTGAACCGGAAGACATCACAGGAAGGGCCGTCGCGGACAGCACCGAAAGTGACGACATGAAGAAAAGATACGAACACCATCTTAACATGAACTATGTATGATCTTTCTCTCTGTAGTAGATGGAATAATTAGTGTTTTTTGTTTGTTTTTTTTCTTCACTGTCTGACTTAATATTGTTTTATTTATATTGAAAATATGTTTGCTGAAAATGGAAATTAGAGTCCAATCCGGTTCGGACCATATTTGGGAATTGACTTTTTTTTAGCACATGAACTTAATTATTTATAATTTATACTTATATATAAATGCTCAACTTCAGAAGTATCTTATCAGTACCTGAGGAAGACCCAGTCTTAGGGTTGAAACGCATTGTGCACTTTATTTTTGTTTATGATTTTATATTCAAATTTGTTTTAAATATATACCTCTTTTTTGGAGTTCCTGATTTCAGCAAACCTGCATTACTTGGGACCCCAATCACCAAGAGGACATGTATTTTACGTCTATTAAGAGACATATATGCTCCATAATTCCAGAGCCAACTTTAATGGGGTCAGAAAATTGTGTGTGTTCTACTTTCAAACATCTACTCATTTAATTTATTGTGTTATTATGTTGTGTTCTGTTTTTACCATTATATAGGACTAACATATACAAGTAAAAGCTAAGAAGTCCTTTCTGTATTAGAGGTAATATTTTTTCCTTTTTGTGTGCGCTTATCACTTTGATTTTGGTTTTTATTCTGTATTCTTAAGTATATTTGAGTGACTATATACTTGAGGGAACTAGCTGCACCACATTGCTTATATTCCTGAGCACCACCTATATTCTACTTTTTAAATAAAAGGAAGATAGTGCCTGGTCCAGGCACTATCTGTATACAGGATTCTGTACTGCATAGTTTGAAAACATGCCTTGTAGGCATCAATAATTAATGAAAGGGTACAGAAACCATCTAGCCACCCTCTATAACTGTCACCAGGATGGGCATCCTTTGTTGACTGTTAAATGTGGGAGAGAGTGAGGGTATGTGACCCATGGAGGGGAGGGGGGAGAGAGGGGAGGGTATGGGACAGATGGAAGGAGAGAGAGGGAGGAATGGACACTTGGAGGGAGAGAGAGGAAGGAATGGGACACATGGAGGGGAGGATGGAGAGAGGGAAGAATGGGACACATAGAGGGGAGGGGGGAGAGTATGGGACACATTGGGGAGAGAGGGGGAGGAATGGGACACATGGAGGGGAGGAGGGAGAGAGGGAGGGAGGAATGGGACACATGGTCGGGAGGGGGAGAGAGGGAGGAATGGGACACATGGAGGGGAAGGGGGAGAGGGAGAAATGGGACACATGGAGGGGCTAGGGGCTAGAGAGAATAGGACACATGGAAAAGCTGGGGGGAGGGCATAGGACACGTGGAGGGTGTGGGGGTATGGGGCACATGGAGGGGCTGGGATGGGGGAGGATATGGGACACATGGAGGGGCAGAGGGGAAGTTGGAATGGGATACATGTAGGGACTGGGAGGGGAGGAAGGTATGGAACACGTGGAGGGGCTGAGGGGGTTGAGGGAATGAGACACATGGGGGGCCTGGGAACGGGAATGAGACATATGGAGGAGCTCAGGGGAGGAAATAAGACACCAGAGGGGGGTGATACACATGGGAGGGGGGCCTCAGGGAAATTTTTGCACCTGGGCCCAGTGGTTTCTAGTTACGCCTCTGCTGGTGGCACTATCTGGTAGAAAATTTCTACTCCAAATTTGTGGATCCCTCTCCCTCACCCTGCCAGTGAGGATCATTCAGCAGGAATATTTAAGAATAGACTGTGATCTAATTTTTTTTTTTTTAAAGAAAACAACCAACCTATAAACTTCTCACAGGAATGTAAGCTTCCATTGTGGTATAAAAGTGTTAAACACAAAAGCTTTCCTAGAAGTAACCTAAATTCAGAAATTGTTACTAGTATCATTAACAGTATCTAATGCTCTAACGTTCATAAACACTCTATTTCTGTCACAAATTCTTCTTCACCTTCACATGATTGTGTTTCACTAGGGTATTAACCCTTATGTTTATATGTAGAAAGGCCATTAGGCCTGAATTTGTGGGAGGAGTAAGTCCCCTACTTAAACTCCCAGCCCCTTCTCACCTCTGCCGGTCCAGTTGATTGTCTATCTCCATAGCAACCAGCACTTCGGTCCGAGTTTCCCGCCAAACAGCTCCAGTCTCCTGCAGTAAGAGTTGTCCAGTGGAATCCTCCGTCCTTTCTGCAGCCCTGCCACCCGTCTTCTTCCCGGCCGCGGTACTTGGCTTCCGGTCATGAGACTGGCACGCTCATGTAAGATAGTGAGGGAAATGGCGTTCGGCTATTTCCCTCCATTCGGGCCTAAAAACGTAGGGGTAGGCTCCCTTTTCTCTCACATTACCAGTTCACGTATACTTACCTGTTCGTGCATTTCCGCGTTCGCGCCACTATATTAGACGAACGCCCGCTATACTTACGTATCATGGGGCCTTCGTACGATCTAAACTGCCGAACTACATATGGGCATAACTCTGGTGTTAATCGTTACAATTCTGTTTTACCATTCGGTCATACGCACGAACCATGTACTTATTTACTTACCCGTTCGGGCATTTTAAGCGATCCGTGTAAAATCCTGTTCACCCCTCGCATACTTACCTGATTCATGCTATTGCTATTTGTGCGGGATTAAATGAACGCACATTATACTTAACCTAAGCAGGTCCCTCGTACGGCTAAAACTACCGATCCCCGTTCAAAATAATACAAGCATTTCATGCACACAAATTCATATAATATACACGTTCTGTTCGGTTTTTAACTGTTTGTACTAACCTGTCAGTAGGAGTTATTAAGTCCATTTAAAACTACAACCATTTACCACCTAAACTGTGTTTTACGGTTAACTATGTTTAAAATATTAAAACCCCAGTCATTGTATCTTAGTAATCGGCTCTTTTTCCTACACCTAAGTGGTTAGTAAACTATGTTTAACGTTCATTAATCAATTAAAATAAATTCCTCCTGACACCAAACTAAAAGGGCAGAATTCTTTAACTCCACGCCAACCTTGTTCAAACACTACATACATATATTAATTATTAACACACTCTCCTAGGGTAATACTGGTAAAACCCCTCAATTTTTATTTTAATTTACTACGTTTTCTCCTTAAAGTTACGCAGTCATTAATCCTGCCTCTGTTACATTTCTTTGGCTCCACAGATTGCCTCGGTTTCTTTTATTTCAGCTTAAAGTTAGCAAATTCAAGGTCTTGTATTTACAAACCCAGGTATAGTATTTACTCACCATGGTTTCAACCATGTCCATGCCTTAATACTACATGCACTCTAAACTTGTCACAGTGTAAATTGGTTAGTTATAGCATACTGTCACAGCATTCGCTAATTATTAAATATTTTATGGGTTTATTCCATAGCTCCAGAATTATTCTAGGCCTCCACCGGTTTCTACGCAGAAAAACCAGTTACACTCATCCAAGTACCTGTATAACAAATCAAGATATATTTCTCTACTCATTACAGGACCTTTTCATGCAAGACCTAACGCTGTCTCGATTCATTACGACAAACTCACGGTCCTACGTCCTTGGAGTGTTAAATTCTCTACATTTTTTTTACCTAGGCATACGGTCATACTGCCATCAGGCAAGAAACTGCCCAACCTACCTAACCCGGTACTCAGCAACACTACCAGGTACTTACATCCTTACTCGTTACGGCATTCACCAACTTTCTCACAACACCATTAAACTCAGCACCATAGCCTCACCAATTTTCCTAACAACACCCCCTACTTGTCATCATATCCCATTAAAAAGGTCTTGAAAGGTATATTAAAGGTTTCGGTTCCACTCACCACCACAAGACTACCTATAGATGGGCCTATCTTTAGATCACTTAGCAATCTCCTAGACGAATCCCCATTCGATCCCAACACAAATCTGGTGATCAAATCTGCTATTTATCTTGCTTTCTACAGTTTTCTCAGACCCAGAGAGTTCACTGTTGTTTGTCAAGGAGATATCACGCACAGCCTAAAAACATCACACCTCACTAAGGTGGAGGATCACTACCTATAGATGGGCCTATCTTTAGATCACTTAGCAATCTCCTAGACGAATCCCCATTCGATCCCAACACAAATCTGGTGATCAAATCTGCTATTTATCTTGCTTTCTACAGTTTTCTCAGACCCAGAGAGTTCACCGTTGTTTGTCAAGGAGATATCACGCACAGCCTAAAAACATCACACCTCACTAAGGTGGAGGATCACTACCTACTTTCGATCCCATCAACTAAAACTAATCACTCACAACACCCCCCAATAATTCCTCTCTTCCCTACCTATAATGCCTGGTGTCCGGTCAAGGTGCTAGACCACCTATGGTCAAACCATCACGCGCACTTACCGGACTCTCCGCTCTTATCACTACAAGGGCACCCGCTCACCAAGGCTAAATTCACGGCACATGTCAGAACACTACTATCCAAACTGGGTTACAATACGGCTTCATTCTCCGGGCACTCATTCCGCATAGGAGCCGCTTCATCAGCCTCTAGCACAAACACCCCGGTCCACATCATCAAGAGACTGGGTCGTTGGAAATCCTCCATATACCATACATATATACCATGACCAGAAAAAGAGCTTCGTCAAGCTTTCAGGCACTTGGTTATGTAAAAAAGGCAATAAAGTGTGTATTTTCTCGAACTTCTCTTTTGCCCTCTTTTATTTACAGGCCCACTCGGCACACCACAACCAACTTTGCCCTTTCAGATACTATCCATTACGTATTAAATTCTGAGCACAAGTATAAAGACCATTAGGCCTGAATTTGTGGCAGGAGTAAGTTCCCTACTTAAACTCCCAGCCCCTACTCACCTCTGCCGGTCCAGTTGATTGTCCCCACCCACCTACACCCTGTTATCATTACATTCTCCTTGGTGGGCCCTCTTTTATTTACAGGCCCACTCGTAAGTTGGTTTCGGCACACCACAACCAACTTTGCCTTTTCAGATGCTATCCATTACGTATTAAATTCCGAGCACATATACATATATATATTAGGTGTCAATTTGTGCCAAAAAAGCCAATTAATCTTTTACATGTGCTGTATTATATATGCATATGCATCCTTCCAGCAGTTACATGGTTATGACTCTACTATCAGCTCTGATATTTGTTATTAATTGGGCCTTTCTAATGAATCAGAGGTAATGTACCCCATTGTCACTATATACTTGCTGCTTGCGTCTGTCACTGCTCATTTTGTCCACACTTAAACAAATATCCAATATACAAAAAAATTGTGTCAAAATATTTGTCAAAATTTATGGCAATCTGCTGTTCTGCCAAATTATGTATCTCTGAAGCGCCAGGTGGAAGTATAACTGAACAAACATGTTTGTTTGATTCAGTATTTGGAGTTCTGCCCATGGTGCCAAAAAAATAAAGAGAATTGATGGGAAAAAAGATGATTGATTGCTAAGTATTTATATTATTCACAGATCAAAAAAGAAGTGATCAGTAGTGGGAAAAAAGGAGAAACTGTAAAAATAAATACTTTTATATTATATCTTTGATAAACATATATAAAATCTAAATATAGATTTTTTTTTACTGCTCCTGCTCTTTTCCTTCTGTTGTTTGCTATTTACCATTTGATCTCTGAACCAACTGAATAGAAAATGAGTGTACTGTAAAATATATACATCATATTTATATTATTTATATATTTTGCAGTATATATATTGGCCCATTTGTGCATGTTTTTTGGTTCATTCTTATTGTGTTTCTGAATCTTTTTCATGGACGATAATTGGACAAGCCAAAAACCTCAACTGAACAGGTGTCAGTGACACCTAGTACGTCTTTGCAGTCCTTATTACTTACCTGATCACCGCTATTCCCACGCCGGCGATTGGTGTTGCTCCCTGTCTGGGGGGACTGCCTGACAGCCCAGACAATTCACTCTCTGCAAATTAGGCCCCCGGTGGGCCATGTGATCGCTCATAAAAAGCGGGTGATTGCGGGTAATTTTTTTAAAATGTTAAAATATATATTAATAAAAATATATATATATTATATCTATATACTATGTATATATATATATATACATATATATTTATATATATGCACCTTATATATAACGTCATACTAAGTGTATATTTTATTAATATATGCATATATTAATATAAAAATACACTTAAAGTAAAATTACACATGTGTATATATATATATATATATATATATTTATTTATTTATTTATTTATTTTTTCCCCAGATCCCAGCACTCAATGTTCCCGGTCTTTTCCATGCTCCGGTGCAAGTAATCTCTGACCAATATATAGCATCCAAGTAGAGAGCACTCTGGAGTCTTCGTTTTATATCAAAATAAATACTGCTTTATTGTGCAGAATACAAAAATGTCGACGTTTCAGTCACAATAGACTTTTTTCAATATAAATCTATATTATAAAAAATAAATAATAATTAATTAAAAATAAATAAAACAATTTAAAAATAATACTAATTTAAAATATATATATATATATGTAATTTTATTCTAACTGTATTTTGATATTAATATATATATATATTTATATATGTACAATGAAATGATATATATATATATATATCTATGTATATATAAATAAATAAAAATAATACGAAATATATATATCTATATACATCATTACATAAATAATTTCATAAATATACAGAATTTAAATATATATATATATATATATATATATTTAAATTCTGCGTGCATATTAATGTAATATTTTTACATAAGTAAATTTGTTGATTGCAATTTGAGGAACCTGCCTGACAACCCAGGCTGAAAGTCCAGAGAATTTAATTTGCTAGCACTATATTTAACCCTGTAACTTTCCATGACACCCTAAAACCTGTACATAGGGGATACTGTTTTACACGGGAGACTTTGCTGAGCACAAATATTAGTGTTTCAAAACAGTAACACATACCACAGATATGATATTGTCAGTGAAAGTGATTTTGCATTTTTCACACACAAACTGCACTTTCACTGATTATGTCATTGTTGTGATACGTTTTACTGTTTTGAAACACTAATATTTGTGTTCAGCAGAGTCTCCTGAGTATAACAGTACACCCCATGTACAGGTTTTATAGTGTTTTTGAAAGTTACCATATCAAATATAAGGCTTGATTTTCCGTTTTAATAACATTAAAATTTGTCAGATTGGCTATGTTGCCTTTGAGAGCGTATGGTAGCCCAGGAATGAGAATTACCCCCATGATGGCATACCATTTGCAAAAGAAGACAACCCAAAGTATTGCAAATGGGGTAATGTGCATCCTTTTTAAGTAGCCACTTAGTCACAAACACTGGCCAAATTTAGCATTCATAATAGTTTTTTGCATTTTTAACACACAAACAAATATAAATGATAACTTTGGCCAGTGTTTGTGACTAATTGGTTACTAAAAAAGACTGGACCCCATATTGAATACCCTAGGTTGTCTACTTTAAAAAATATGTACATGTGAGGTGTGATTCAGAGATTTCTGACAGATAACAGTGTTACAATGTCACTATTGATAAATAGTTTTATTTATTTTGAAACAGAAATGTCCTACTTGTACTTATAGCCCTATAACTTGCAAAAAGACGCTAAGAACATATTAAAATTGTGTGTTTCTAAACTCAGGACAAAATTTAGAAACTATTTAGCATGGGTGTTTTTTGGCGTTGTAGATGCATAACAGGTTTTTGGGGTTAAAATCAGAAAGTGTGTTTTAAAAAAAAAAATCATATTTTCTAATTTATTTTTTAGTATATTATATATGATATGATGAAAATAATGGTATCTTTAGAAAGACCATTTAATGGCGAGAAAAACTGTATATAATATGTGTGGGCACAGTAAATGAGTAAGAGGAAAATTACAGCTAAACACAAACACTGCAGAAATGTAAAAACAGGCCTGGTCTGGTCACTAAAGGGTTAATTTATTAGACAGGTCTACATGGTGACATGACAAAGTGTCACATAGGAAAGTTGAAATGTAGAGTTTTTATTTTATTCTTCATTTTCCAAAGGGAATATAACAAGTTATAGATTATGGTGGTGGGAAAATGCTTTTAGGAGATAAATAGGTATTAAGAACTAAGGAAAATCAACTTCATAGCGTATTTAAATTGCTAAACAAAAACATGAGTTATAGTTTCATTGTGTTGAACACCTCTGTGTTAGCCTATATATATGTGTTATATATATTACACATATTTGTGTAAATTAAGTATAATTTAAAGGGACATTTTGGACACCATAACTATATCACCTAATTTAATTAGTTACAAAACCTGTTAAACCGTTTTTAAAGGGTATTGAATGAAGGTGTTACAGACAGCTGTGGCCCATCCCCTCCCCCCACCCCCCTACCCTGCTGGGAGTATGCTTGTGACGGAGTGCTATGCTTTCACCCTTTCACTACTTCACTACCAATCGCTACTCAAGGTAATCCAGAATCATAAGACTTAGTGGCAAAGAGGGTCCAGGCTGTGGGTATCTGAGGGCCTCATTTAGCATTAATCCATGTGAAAATGCTTTAACATGGAACAGAAAGATGGAGTCGGAGACTCCAGACACCATAACCAGTTTAATGAAGGTGTCCTGGAAATATCCCCCTCAGTGTGCTAAATGTAAACTTTTATGCCATATATGTACAGGTTGTAGAATTTAAACAAACTACTCATGTGGCTTCTATTCAGCATTACATTTATTTATTTATAAAATATTTTACCAGGAAAGATACATTGAGATTTCTCTCGTTTTCAAGTGTGTCCTGTTGTGTTATTAGCTGCCATAGCAACAAATATTTCATGTTATTGTTTTTGTTATTTTCATAATTGCTGAGTGGGTAAAAAAAAAATCCCTAAATTGTAACAAAGTATTTTCCCTGATTGTTAAGCACACATACTGAAGTTGATTGATGACATTGTGAACTCATCTGATGACAGTTACTACAACCATAAGGGCGAGAAAGAAAAGGCAGCCCTGTCCACACCTGATTGCACAAAAACACTTAATTTCTGTAAACTGTAAACATAGCTGACTTGGAAAGGTTTTGCAGTTTGGTAATTTTGGGCCCCAAATTTTTAATTATCTTTAAATTCATGATAATTCACACTTTAGTGAATTTCCCAGAGGAATAAAATTGAGCGTCTTATTAACAAAAAATACTGTGTAAAACTGCATGAAATGCATCTATCTTCTCATTGAATAGTGTTTATATGGACTTGCGTATAATTCTGTTTTTTGGTTGCTCTTTATTTTATGCTCTCTTATTGGCCAAAAGGTTGTGTTGCCTATACAGGCGGTCCTCATTTTGCGACTTAGCTGCTTTACAACGGCTCGCACTTACGACTAGAAACATAGAAACATAGAATGTAATGGCAGATAAGAACCATCCTCAGATGTTGAGGTTAGGGCTCTATCAAATATTCTGTACTCTGCCCTTGGGTTTTTACGTCCAAGATGCATTATCTTGCACTTATCCACATTAAATGTCAGTTGCCACAACTCTGACCATTTTTCTAGTTTACCTAAATCATTTGCCATTTGGCTTATCCCTCCTAGAACATCAACCCTGTTACATATCTTAGTATCATTAGCAAAAAGACATACCTTACCATCAAGACCTTCTACAATATCATTATTAAAAATATTAAAAAGAATGGGTCCAAGTACAGATCCCTGAGGTATCCCACTGGTGACAAGCCCATGCTTCGAATATACTCTATTGACTACAACCCTCTCTTGTCTGTCACTCAGCCACTGCCTTACCTGTTCAACAATATTGGAATCCAAACTTAAAGATTGCAGTTTATTGATATGTGCAACAGTGTCAAAAGCCTTACTGAAATCTAGGTAAGCAATGTCTACTGCAATGTCAACTGCACCACCCTGATCTATTATGTTAGTTACCCAATCAAAAAAATCAATAGGATTAGTTTGGCATGATCTCCCTGAAGTAAACCCATGTTGTCTCTGATCTTGAAATCCATGTGTTTTTAGATGTTGAACAATCCTATCCTTTAACATGGTTTCCATTATTTTCCCCACTACTGAAGTAAGGCTTGCTGGCCTATACTATAGTTGACCAACTCCTCCCTACTACCGTTCTTGTGAATGGGCACAACATTCGCTAACTTCCAATCTTCTGGGACTACTCCTGTTAACAATGATTGGTTAAATAAATCTGTTAATGGTTTTGCTAGTACACCACTAAGCTCTTTTAATAACTTTGGGTGTATTCCATCAGGCCCCATTGACTTATTTGTCTTTACTTTTGACAGTTGAAATAGACCCTCTTCCTCTGTAAACTCACATGTAACAAATGACTCATTTGTCCTTTTTCCTAACTGAGGCCCCTTTCCTTCATTTTCTTTTGTAAATACTGAACAAAATATTCATTGAGGCAGCCAGCTAGACCTTTATCCTGTTCTACATACCTTCCTTCTTTTGTTTTTAATCTAACTAATCCTTGTTTTACTTTTCTTTTCTCGTTTTTGTATCTAAAATAATTTTTTTCCCATTTCTTTACTGACTGTGCTATTTTCTCTTCTGTGTGTGATTTGGAAGCTCTTATGACTTGCTTAGCCTATTTCTGTCTAATCTTATAGATCATTCTGTCTTCCTCATTTTTTTTTATAAGCACTCTCACAGGGTGGTAAGTGCAAACCGTCGTGGGAATTAGTGCGATTCCCTACTCTGCTGCGTTCTTCTATATGCAGGTTTTTTTCCCCAAACATAGACTAAGGCAACAGAGCAGGGAATCCCTCTAATCTATGTTTGGAGAAATTTCCCCAAGCATAGATTAGAGTAATTCCCTGCTCCTGTGCATTCGTCTATGTTCGGGGAAATGTCCCTGAACACAGACATGTGCACCAGAGCAGGGAATCCCTTAAATCTTTGTTTGGGGAAATTTCCCCGAACATAGATTTGAGGGATTCCCTGCTCTGTTGCATTCGTCTATGTTCAGGGACATTTCCCTGAACATAGACGAATGCAGCAGAGCAGGGAATCCCTTAACTCCTCACTTACCGACCAATTCGTTCTATGACCGGGTCATAGGGACTGAACCCAGTCGGTAAGTGAGGAGTGTCTGTAATGCATTGTGCAGCCAGTAGTGGCTGTTCTATGTGATTAAGCTTTTTGATAATAATTTTGTGAATATATTTTATCTTATGCTATCTCATTCATTTTGCTTTTCTTGTTGATAAGAAACCTTCATTTTCATTAGTCAACCAGTTATCATAAGTGTATAAGACAGTATTAAGAATAGCACAAAACGTATCAAGTCTACTGCTATGAATTTTTAGCACTCTGCAGTTCATTAATAAATCAAGGGAGCTATACAGGAAGCTAGACAGGGAGTGCTCATATGGATCGGAGCTCCCTCAGAGGTGCGTGGCAGCAGCCCACACTGGACACCAGGGGACTGTGGATCCACTACAGTTCTCCAAAAAAGAGCGGAGAGTGGCAAAACAAACCCCAAAAAAAAAACTTTTTTTGGGGGCGGAGTGTGTGTGTGAGATTGTGCGTGTGTGGCTCAGTGTTTTTGAGTGTGTATCATTATGTGTTTATATGCCCACAATAATGTTCCCAGTTCCCCCACTAAAGTTTTAACCCCCAACAATACTGTTCATATCCTCACCAACCTAAAGCCCCCCACAATACTGCACGTATTAAACTCACACTAAAGCCTCAATTCCCACAATACTACCCCTCCCCTCCCAATACTACTCTATCCTTCACCAAAGCTCCAAACCCACATAATACTGTCCTTGTTTCAAGACAATACTGTCCCTACCCACCACGCCATGGCCCCTACCCCCCATTAAATTCCCAATTCCCCCAAAAAGACATTATATTCAGGCCCCTTCTCATTAAGCTGCATGCAGAGCAGAGATTCCACAGCTCACCCTGCAGCTGCCAGCACAGACATCTCCACCTGCGGTCGCCAGCACACCCAGCTGTCTGCCCTGCACGACCCCCTGGCCGGTCGCCCACAGGTAGCAATAATGTGGGTCAGTCTGTCAGTGTGAGTGTGTGTGTGTGTGTCTGTCTGTCATAGTGTGTCTGTCTGTGTCATGGTATGTGTGTCTGTGATGGTGTGTGTGTGTCTGTGTCATGGTGTGTGTGTGTCTGTCATGGTGTGTGTGTGTCTGTCATGGTGTGTGTGTGTCTGTCATTGTATGTGTGCATGTCATGGTGTGTGTCTGTCATTGTATATGTGTGTGTCATGGGGTGTGTGTCTGTCATGGTATAGGTGTGTGTCTGTGTCTGTCAACTGGTGTATGTGTGTGTCTGTGTGTGTTTAAAAACTGTGTTTTTACTCACCTTTTTTCCCCCACGCCATGCTGATCTGCCCTCGACTGGCCCTGCCTCTATGGCTGAGATCATCAAGCTTGATGTTCTCAGCCAATCCAATGCTTTGCCATAGGATTGGCTGCAAAATGCTACACCAATCAGCATCTCCTCATAAAGATGCATTGAATCAATGTATCTCTATGGGGAATGTTCAGCGCCTCCAGAGCGTGGAGGCCCTGAATGTTGGTGCTGCACACTGTGCATATATGGTGCAATGACTTATGGGGCTGGCATAGATTTTTTTTTTTCCAGGGCTGCTTTGTATCCCTAGTCCGGCCCTGGGTGTCTGTGATTCTAGGATCAGCCCTGGTCGCAGGGGTGATAGTGGCTGTAGTGGATTCAGGAGAGGTATAGAGGCTTTAGTGGGTGTAGGGGTTGGATAGGGGCTGTAGTGGTGCAGGGGCTACTAGGGGCTTTAGCTAAGACCAGATTCAACTTTATTAACATGGTGCAGTATACATACAAAGACAATGAAAAAAGTTGGCTTCTGATTAGAAATACAGTAGCAATTAATAAAATATACCATATAAAAGAAGGTTTACTCAGTGTAAACTTTAGCAGTACTTGCATAATGCCATAATACATCTAATACCTAAGAAATATAATCCCTCTATCACTAATAAAAACCTTAACAGTCTAATGATACATATAGACACACAATATTGCCACCAATATTATACAATACCACTATATAGCCTATAGCCTACAATCCAAACTAAAAACATCTATTCAATATAAACCATCCTTCTCCTCGTGCACTTAAAGTGTATCAGATTACAAATATAGTTTGCACAATCTAGTGTAAATAGTGTACAACATTTTTAACAATACACCTTTATTATGTCACAATAATGCGCATACCAATATTCAACTAAACACATCTACCATATGCACAGCAGTGTTAATTTTGGCAGCAAATTTCAATTTAGTTTTAGTCATAGTCTTTTGACTAAAAAGCCATTTTTGTTTTAGTCATATTTTAGTAATCTGAATTGTTTTAGTTTTAGTTGACTAAATCTCCAGTAGGTTTTAGTAGAAAAAATCTCCAGTAGATTTTAGTCGACTAAACCTCCAATTGTTTTTAGTAGATCTAATATCTAGTAGGTTTAGTTAAAGAGACACAGAGAGGTTGGGGAAGGGGCAAAAGAGACAGAAAAAGAGACAGATTGAGATTTTGTGTCCTCTCAGCCCCTCTCGGTGTCTCTCTCCCAAGCCCTGGCCTGGTCTTATTCCCCTTGCACAGTCCCTCTGGGAAGTGTTAATTTTGGCGGCAAATTTCAATTTAATTTTAGTCATAGTCTTTTGACTAAAAAGCCATTTTAGTTTTGGAATTATTTTAGTAATCTAAAATGTTTTGGTTTCAGTCTAGTTTAAGTCGACTAAATCTCAAAAATATTTAGTAGACTAAAATTTGACTAAAATTGTTAATCGACAAAATTAACACTGACGCACAGAACACAAGCTGCAAACACATTGACCATTAACATAAAGTGCTAATTTTGAGCGCATAGGCCAATTGCCTAAAGCACAAGATTTGAGCACATAGACTGTGGTGGAACAGCTGCCTGTTCATGAAACTCCCTTCTCTTTTGCATGTGTTTCCCCTGTTTGTTCCTTTTTTGTGACAGCTCTCCATTCAGGAGTGCTCCTGAGAAGGGAATTCATTCATCCCCCAAACAGGGACCACCCCAATACCTTATTTAGAATGTTAGGTTATAATGTTCACACCTCACAAAATAAGTGTAAAAACTGCAAACCGCAAGGGAAACAATTAATGAGTGCTTCCCTGGGTGGCCGCCATTCGTATAGGCGAACGCCACCAGGGGGAGCATTCATGGATTGTTTTCCGACTTGTTCATCTCCCTAATGAGGACCTCCCGGTGCCCCATTTGAACGTTTACACCAATTCACCAGAACGCTCGCACTGGCAACATAGGTGTGAAACCGAAAGGGAAGTAATTCATGAGTGCTTCCCTGGGTGACCACTGTTCGTATAGACGAGCACTTGTGATTGCTGTGGGGAACCCTGGGGATTTAGTGGCAGGCTTTGGGGACAAAGGGAATGGAGTCCCTTCTCGCCCTGCGACCCCAGGCAGGGACAGGATCTTTGGGTGTGCTCTTGTATGTTTGTGTGGTTTGTGTGGTCAACCTCTTGCACAGGGTTATGCAGAAAAGCCGTGCGTGGCCAATAAAATTGTGATGAACCTCCTGGACTGTGTGTCGTCCAGTTACTGGGGGGGGATGAAAATGGGTCTCCTTATGCCCTAGCTGGTTCCTGGCCGGCTGAAGGAAGGGAATTAGCAGAGGTAAGCAGAGGTAACCAGACTATGTGTGTAAAGGGCAAAATATGAACATATAGACCATGTGCATGAGAGTCCAAATGTGAGGACATCAACCATATGAACATATACATAAAGTGAAAAATTATAAACACATCCACCAAATGTGTATATACAATGTATGAAGAAATCATCTTACTTCTATACCCTGAAACAGTGCACATTAAGGCACAAAGTGCTAATAAACAAACCAATATACAGGTGATACTCGAAAAATTAGAATATCGTGCAAAAGTTCATTTATTTCAGTAATGCAACGTAAAAGGGGAAACTAATATATGAGATAGACTCATTACATGCAAAGCAATATAGTTCAAGCTGTGATTTGTCATAAGTGTGATGATTATGGCTTACAGCTCATGAAAACCCCAAATCCACATTCTCAGTAAATTAGAATATTACATGCAATCAATAAAACTACTTTTGCACGTTATTCTAATTTTTCGAGTATCACCTGTACAAAAAAGCGCGTGTAGTAAATTTCTTGAATTGATGAGAGCTGAACACCAATAATGTATTGAGCAGTTTTTTTCTACTCATGGTAGAGCCTTCCTATCAGCAGCTGAACAGTTATTGTACCACAATAAAATGCAATTTGTCAGAATACTCTCGATTGTACTGCAATATAAGTTTGCCATCAAACTATAAGGCTGTAGTGGGTGCAGAGGATATATAAACTGTGGTGGGTGCAAGAGGTATAGGGGCTGTAGTGGATGCAAGGTGGGCAGAGGTTGTAGTGGGTACAGAGGGGATAGGGGCTGGGCCTGGTGTAGGGGGTTTAGGGGCTGTATTGAGTGCAGGGGGGTATAGGCAGCGTTGGGTGCAGGAGGTATAGGGTCTTTATAGTGTGCAGGCAGATAGGGGCTGTTTTGGGTGCACGGGGGAAAGAGCTGTAGTGGGTGCATATGGTAATAGTGGCTGTAGTGTTTGATGGCTGCATTTTATTGAGAATATGATTCTTCTCCAAAATGCAAGGCTGACATATGATCTCTCCACTTTAAAGGAACACTCAAAGCACCAAAACCATGATTGCACGTTGTAGTGGTTCTGGTGCCAGAAGTGCCCTGGTGACCTCCCAATTTAAGTATTTTGACTTCTTACCTGCAGTCCATTATTAGCCTCTTCTTACCTTCACTACACTTCAATGAGAGCCAGAAGCTCTACGAGCTAGCTAAGCTTGGTAATGCAGACCTTAGCTCTTTGGTTCAGAGGGATCAAGAGCTTCTGGCTGTCGTTGGCACATAGCGAACCTCAGGTAAAAAGTTAAACAATTCTAAAACAGTTTAACTACTTACAATAGGTGGATATCGGGGCACTTCTGGCAATATAACCATTACAACATGCTATAGTACTTATGATGCTTACAGTGTTCCTTTAAAGTCAGTTATGCAGTATTGCTCTTATACTAATTACAATATCAATATTCCTTATAATAATAATAATAATTACACAAACTAACACATATCTTACTTAAAATAAGCATTGTATATTAATCAGGATGTTGGTCAGTATATGTTCTATTATATTGTGTTTTAGAAGTGTGATGTGAGATGCTTTTCAAAGTCTTATCCAGAGGTTTTGTGCTTGACAACTGTTAATGCATGTACTGGACAGTGTTTGTTTTTCCTATGTTAATATTTACGCATTGTTTAAGTCTGACATCCAGTATTTAGCATTTAGTATCCCTGTTTAAAACCAGGATGAATGCAGAAAGAGTACAATACAAATGCTGAATAAAAATGAAACAAAACTAGGAAAGCACCATGCAAAATTATTAAAACATTTCGCTTAATGTTTAAAGCTCAATTAGAAAACAGCTAAAACATGTGTGATGTTACAGCTTCCTCCATTTTGTAGTTCATGGAACTTTAAGACTCCTAAATAATGTGTCCAGGATAAGAAGGCACTTGCAACAAAGCTTTCATTACTGACAGCCTTAACATTGTTAAAATGTCATTGTGATTTGACCACAGGAAGTGCTAAGCCCTCTGTGAAACCAGTGGACTAATTGCTTTAATGTCATGATAAAAATCTTCCAGGCTCTGTGATGTTTCTATCAGGCTTCTATGAGCTCCGTAGCAATGGAAAACATGTTATTTTGGGTCACTTTCACCAGACTTATTAAAACTCATTACCCTTCTTAGAAATGTCATCACCTACCGTGAAAGCTTTTCTATTCTGAGTCCTGCCAGCAATTCAAAATAGTTGGGTTATACAAAGAATTCCTACCATCTGCATTGTAGAGATACTGTGAGAAAGTACTTGGTTTAATATAAAAACTGTATATTGATAAATGTGAGACATTTGTGATCATTTGCAGCCTGTGCTAGTAAATATACATACACTAAAATATGTCTTCTGAGTTCTTCATATTGGAAGGTCACATTATGTAAGTCTGTAGTGTTGGTAAGTAAAAGAATGTTTTTTAAAAAAACAAGGAATGTGATATTGTCATAGTGCATACTTGAACTTGATGCTTTTTGCTTGTTCTTTAAAAACACATTGTAGAGAGCCCTTAAAGGGACACTCCAGGCACCCAGACCACTTCTGCCCATTGGAGTGGTCTGGGTGCCAACACCCATCACCCTGAGTTTTTAAAAACTGCAATAATCACCTTGCAGGATGAAGTCCTCCTCTAGTGGCTGTCTATCAGACAGCTACTAGAGGGTCTTCCGGCTTCTTAAAACACGAAAAGCATTTTAAACGACGCTGGACGTCCTCACGCTATGCATGAGGACTTCCAGCGTTGCTGGAATCCCCATAGGAAAGCAATGAATAATGCTTTCCTATGGAGAGGTCTAATGTGCATAAGGTCTCCACCGCAGGCTGACGTCGGCATGGGAGGGGCATGGGCAGAGCCTGACCCAGTGCCGAGTGACATCGGCGCTGAATTCAGGTAAGTCACTGAAGGGGTTTTAACCCCTTCATCAACATGGGATGGGTGGTGGGAGCAGGGGGCACTGCAGGATTCTGCAGTGCAAGGAAAACGGATTTGTTTTCCTGGCACTGGAGAGTCCCTTTATTGTACTCCCTTAGATATTATTTAGACCTTCCTGAAAACTATAGTAGATTGATAGAATTATAATTCACGAGTAAACATGTCTTTTATTGTTGGACCTAGACTTAAGACAACTAATGTTTTCTTGCAGTCATTGACTGTTAACCCCTTAGTGACCAGACCACTTTTCTATTTTCTTACCGTTTGGGCTGTATTTACATTTCTGCGGTGTTTGTGTCTAGCTGTAATTTTCCTCTTATTCATTTACTGTACCCACGCATATTATATACCATTTTTCTCGCCATTAAATGGTCTTTTTAAAGATACCATTATTTTCATCATGTCATAAAATTTACTATAAAAAATATTATAAAATATGATGAAGATTTTTTTTAAAAACACACGTTTTCAAACTTTGACCCCTAAAATCTGTTACGCCTTTACAACCGCCAAAAAACACTGTGCTAAACAGTTTCTAATGTTGTCCTGAGTTTAGAAATACCCAATGTTAACATGTTATTAGCTTTTTTTTGACAGTTATAGGGCAATAAGTACAAGTTATACAAATTAATGACTGTGTCAAGTGAGCTTATGAATACAATTCAGTGTAAAAAGCAACTGCACACTCTAGTGGGTACTCTCTTACCCCCACTCAATGCAATATAAACCCAAAGTGAATTTAGTGTAGTCTGGATAGAATATCCAGACTGTACTATTCATATGAGTGGAGTGCTAAGGGTGTACACTTACCCTAAAATAGGGTTAAGGACTCAACTGTGTATGGGTACATATACAGGGAACAAGAAAATAAAACACAATATAGTGTAAATCTGTAGGTGATGATATATTGAAGTGAAGTTTTTGATTGGTTCAACTCACATGGAATAGAGCCTCAGGAAGACAGGCTCAAATCATATGCGCGTTAGTGCTTTATGGGGGCACTAAACCCTTTACCTGGAATGGTTTCCTCAGGAAGAAAAACAAAAACAGGAGACTTCCTAGTGTACTATGTTTGGACAACAGAGCAAATTGCAGTGATTATAGTATTGCTCACCTTTTTCTGAGCCAATGAGAACCTGGCTCTGGATGATAGGCCTGGGTGCGTTTAAAGGGTGGCACCTTCCCTTCTTTAGCAGTAGAAAAAAGCAGGATGCTTATGGTTAAAACATCTAATCTATTAAAGTTAAAAAAGAAAATCAATAAAAAAATCAAAGATCTTATCTGATATAAGAGTCCCAATGTGTGGCTTTAATTCCAAGCCCGAGACGCGAGTTTCGCTCGCATTCTGTGGGCTTTTTCAATCAGTATTCTTATTCATCTTTCTGCTGCTTTTTAAATCTGCTGGTTCTTCCATCTTGTGGGTGGTTCCTTCTTATTGCCATCCAATCTGAGCTTTTGCTTCTTGTGAGGTCACTTGCCTCACCCTCCTTTCGTTAAGGTAATAGGGAATCACCTGGTACCCCCGTTCGCGTCACTTCCTTGTTCGCTGCGGCCATTTTTCTTAAGGGCACATACCCTTAATCCTGAAGACCGGAAGTGACGTGACGGAGTGAGTCCATTATCCCGATCCACGCTTATATATACATATTTTGCCCTCATTCTTTCTTGCAAATGGGCATGCTCAATACATAATGGAGAGAAATGAATACAAAGTATATTTAAATACATATTGTTGTTATCACATGTGTTAATATTGAAAATGTCCACAATAAATATTTACTTAAAATGAATTTTTTTCTATTTTTGAAAAGTAGACACCCTAAGGTATTTCAAATGGTGGTGTGTTAACACTTTCCATGTACTAATTTTACCACCAATCTTTGTCAACCTTTTGGGTAGTCATTTTTTTGTGTTATACCCATGGTATTTAAAATGGGGTATATCCAGTCTTTTTAGTAGCCACTTAGTCACAAACCGTGGCCAAAATTAGTATTTCTATTTGTTTTTTTGGATTTTTCACACATAAACTGCCATTTCACCGATGATTTAATAATAATATATTTAACTGCTCTAAAACACTCCAATTTCTGTTTTTGTAAATTGCTATTTGCCAGATTGGCTATGTTTCCTTGGAGAAGGTATGGCAGCCCAGAAATGAAAATTAACCCCACCATGACATACCATTTGAAAATGTTGACAACCCAGGGTATTCAAAATGGGGTATGTCCAGTCTAAGTAGCCACTTAGTCACAAACGCTTGTCAAAGTTAGCGTTTTTATTAGTTTTTTTGCATTTATTTTACACAAAAACTGCACTTTTACTGGTGATTTCATCATCGTAAAGTTTTACTGTTTTAAACACTCATACTTGTGTTCAGCGAAGTCTCCTGAGTATAACAATACCCCCCATGTACAGGTTTTATTTCCTATATATGTATAATATATTATAATTAAAGGATTTTATAATATATTATACATATATAATGCGTACATATGATTTCATTATAAGTGAATTTTGAGATATATGTGTATATATTTCAAAGTACACTTATAATGAAATCATATATATGCATTATATATGTATAATATATTATAAAATGCTTTAATTAGTTTATAATATATTATACATATATAATATATGTATAATATATATATATATATATTATTTTTTTAAATTTTTTTTTTACTTTTTAGCAGCCTGAAGGACTGCCTGAAAGCTCAGACAGTCCCCCTGCTGGCAGCTCCTAGAGTCCTACTGCGGTGATGTGGTCATGGTGATCACATGGCCTTGGAGGGCCGGGGTGGCCGAAGCTGCTGCAGGGGGAATGCTGGGGTCTGTGATATATATATCATTTAATTCTAAGTGTACTTTGATATAAATATATATATATATAAAAATACAGTTGGAATAAAATTACATATATATATAATTTTTTTAAATTACAATTATGTGTACAGTATTTATTTATTTTTAATTAACTATTTATTTTTTTATAATAATATATATACACTAAATATATAGTTATTATATATTACATATATATATATATATACGTGTGTAATTTTACTCTAAGTGTATTTTTATATTAATATATGTATATATTAATTAAAAAATACACTTAGTATGATGTTATATATATATATATATAGATATATATAGATATAATATATGTATATTTATATGTATGTGTATATATATATATATATATTTTTTTTTAATTAACTTTATTTTTATTGGTTTTAACTTTTTTCACCAGCTGGCAGAACTGTGTACACCTATTGTGACCATGTGACTGCTCTTTTAGAGTGGTCACAAGGCCCCTGGGGGCCATAAATTGCAGAGGGGGGGCTGTTTGGGCTCAGCCCCTCAGAAAAAGACCGATCATGATAGCTTCCAGCGCTCTAATTAGCCGCGGACGTATGACGTACGTCCGTGGTCTTTAAGAACCGTTTTTTGGCGTTCATACCTCATACATCGGGGGTCATTAAGGGGTTAGAGGAACACTATAGGGTCAGCAATACAAACATCTATTCCTGATACTATAGTGGAAAAATTACTATGCAGGTGTGTCCTCCTCCCCTCCCCCCCTCTGCTCCCCTTAAATAGGATAAAACTTACCTTTATTCCAGCGCCACACAGGTCTACCAGTGCTGGCCCTGTCCTCAATCCACCTCCATAAAAAAGCATTGGATTGTCTGAAATAGTCAGTTCTGATGATCTAAGCGAAGGAGGGAATGGCGAGGGGGATGGGCGTGGGATGGTGTAACCAAACGCAATGCTGGCAATCAGCATCTCCTCATAGAGATGCATTGAATCAATGCATCTCTACGGGGAAAGTTTAGCATCTCCATGCAGAGCGTGGAGATGCTGAAGGTTGTGTCTGAGGAGGTTGAGTGACTGCTACTAAAGGTGTCTCTAGCCAACAATGTAAAGTTTGTCTTTTCTCTGAAAAGGCAGTGTTTACATAAAAATACATTGTAAAAAATATGGGATTTCTTGCACTCTATGTGGCAGCTCGGACTTCAAAAAACAGAGTCTCTTCCTTCTGGCCATAGGTAGATATGTAAAGGGAATACAAGGGAAGCAGAGCCTTCACAAGTGTCCTTAACTCAAAAAACAATATGCAAAACAAGAGGACAAATAAGATGGAATATGTTGTAGCATTTTTGATGCTGGTGATCATGAAGAAAGGAAATGCACTTACAATCTTCTGGAGCTTAAAATCAGCTCCAGATATATGCGCTTGGATGGTACAATCGCTATCTGTGGATATACTGATCTTGGTCTTGCTCCTAATCTTATGTGTAAAGGTATCCTTAGGCCCGTCAGTAATGTGTGGTGGTTAGCATTTCTAAAAGTGGTATCTTTCAATATGCCATTTTATCACAGTGAGAGTTCACCAGCATATAAAATCCTCTCTGTACAGCTAAAAAAATTAATAAAATAATAAAATGAGGTATACTTACAAATGGAGAGCACAGGAAAGTTATGCTCAACCCTATATAGCTTATATGGCATCTTCCCCACCTAGGAAACCGAAGTATTAATCCTCCAGACAAAAATCTTCAGAGATAAAAACAGGAAGGTCCAAATTCGATAAAAAACTAGTTTTATTTATAACCAAAATAATAAAACCAAAAGTATAATGTAAAACACTAATAAAACACCAACACCTTTCACCTTCATACAGCCTGGAACAGTGCCAGGGGGCTTCGCGCTGCTTGAAGCACTCCCTTAAAGATACTGTAAGGTTATAAAAAACGATTAATGTAGCTGAGGAGGGGGTTGGAAACACAAGCTTCAGATTGTAAATTCTAAGGTGTGGAGACCTCTATTCTGATGCATACAAAATATCAAATATCAAAATATTCAGCTGCAAATTGTCTTTATTTTGCATGCATGCATGTGCTCTGAGCCGCTAAGGGTGGCACTGAACATGGCAAGGGATTTCTAAAAAATAAATAAAGTCTGATTAAGGGGATGGGAAGGCAGGAGGTATTAGATGAAGAAAGGAGAGAGGGAGGAAGGGGAGATGAACGCTTTCCTTTCCAGGTGCCTGGAAGGGTAAAAGATATGTATGTCTGTGGTCAATAGTGTACATCAATGGTAGACTTCATTTTCACATAAAATATACATTAGGCAGCCCGGAACAGACTACTACCACTATTACCACTTCTAAAAGCAGAAGTGGTCATGGTGGTTGGAGTAACCCTTTAACAATTTGTATGAAGAAGATAAAAAAGGTGTGGGTTTTGACATTTCATTTTATTTTTGACACCTCACAAATACATATTTTTTAAGTATAGGCATAAATAAATATAATATTAAAATGCTTGCAAGTGACAGTTTCCGTTTAAAATTACAAATGCTTGGTGGATGTGGATGTTTGTAATGTATGTTTATTGAGATGCTTCAAATTATTGGTACCAGGACATTGTTAAGAAAAAGTGTTTAAGCAAATATTGTAGTTGAAATTGGGCCACCCATGGCTCTAAGCAAAGATAGCTGACATTTTTAATATCTACAAACTCTGAAAGAAGAGCACATACAACTATGGTGGGAATCGTGTTTAAACACAATATAAAAGATGACTAATGATAATGTACTGCCGTCTTGGGCTTTGATCCAAGAAAAATATGAACTGATTTAGATATATATGATCATTTTCAACTGTTAGATAATATCTCTTCTGCACACATTATAGGACCTTTCACAATAATGTGTGAGCATCATGAACATGATTGAAATAGTTGGGGTAAATCCATAATCTTGTCAGACCCAGGTAATAAGGAGGAAACCTAGGAAAGCATGATACGAAATTTACTAGTGTAGGAGTAGCCAAGTAATACTTCAATAGGTGTCAAACTACACTGTGTGGATTAAAACTGATTCATTACTGATGGTATCTAGAAGAATGACACATGGAGCTTTTGGAAATGATACTTAGAGCTCAACCCAATCCTTATTCCCTAACGTTTAATTTAAACCTGAACCTTCAAACCTAACTTCCTCAAATTTACTCTGACTACTTTACCTAGTGCTAGTCTATGAATCTAACGCTAGTCCTAATTACAAACCCTCGTTCAAAAACATAGTTCTGAACTTAACCTTAAACACTGATTGTGATAATGAGTCAACTTTGCTCATTACTATAAATCATGTCATATATATGGCAATAAAGTTCCTATCCAAACCAGACAATGTCTAAATCATGGCAACTAAATGTACTACTCTCAGAATCTGGCCCAGTATCCTACTTGCCACAAAGATGTCAATTCTAATAGTCCAAAAAGAAATATGGAAGGAAAGATTCTGAGAAAATAGCAGTAAGAATGTAAATAGGTTATTTGCCATATTAAGAATTCAAGGTAATTTAAAAGTGAATTTCAAATGTAAGGTGAAAATAGGCAAACTGGGTTTTTTATGGATGCTTTCAGTTCAGCTACTCTGGTCTTCACATTAAATAACCCTGTTAGTTATAAATAATCCCTACATCAAATAGGGTCGAGATAACAAAGACTGGGTACATATATATATATATATATATATATATACTGGATACGTATATTAGTGAGCTTATGAATTATAAGCATTTATAGAGCACCAGTATATTCTACAGAGATTTGCAAAACTAGAAAAGAGGGGATATTTAGAGTTGAAGCAGGCTCTTCTCAAACAAGTTTACAATGGATGAGGATTTGAGGTAGGTAGGCAGATATATATCATTACATGTCTTGCTCAATAACACTTACTGGTGTGGTGGTCTGACCAGGATTTGTGCACCTGGATTTTCTGGTTTTAAGGTAGTGATGTTACCTCTGCTCTAACCAGTCTACAAGTAGCATAAACATTTATGTAAACCTCATGTGCTCTATCTAAAACAAATGTTTTACATGGCTGCTTAAATGGACAGCCCTCTACCCAAATACAAAAAAACAAAAACAAACAAACAGGAAGTAACAAAAGCAGTTGTCTGATTGACAGCCAGGGGGACATAACAAGATTTATTTAAAATTTCTATTGACATCTGCACTCTTTACATATAAAGCACTTATGCAAGCTAAAGCGCATTATAGGTCCATGGTGTCCCTTTAAGATCGGCAGCTTGTGTAAGAATATATACTTATGTAATAAATAATATTATGAAATATAATTCATAAACTTCAAGTGGCAAACTGGGACAGAAGATGCCAAAATATTTATTTTTCTGTCCTAAGGCCTTTACTCATCTGATCAACACAGAAACTCATGTGCCTGCTGATCAAAATCTATTACTCAAGATCTAGTTGCTTGTTTCTTAAAACTGTACGGGGAATTGCTCTTATTATGATTATTATTATTATTTTGTTAAAATACAGTAATTGGCGTTTATGAGTTCTGCTACAAGTTAAAGCTAATATTTGAAGTAGTAAAAGTAGTTTAGAAAGGTAACAAGTTCCCAATTTCTATTTCATGTTCCACATGTCAATACACATCTTTATTCAACGTCTCTGTATTAAACAGTTGTCTTCAAAACAAAGAATGTTAAAAAAAAGAAAGGTAACATCACTGAACAGAGCAATCACTTTAGTTCAAGATCTTTCACTTATCTTTTCAAATCATATCTGTGTCTAATGAACTCAGTTATTTAAGTCTATTTAAGTCTATCAGAAGGATACAAAAATGCATCTTACACAAAAACACATCTGCTTTTGGTTATATGAAGAACATATTTGTCATTTTGCATGGCGCTCCAAAAAAGATGTTTGGATCAAAGTCACGGATTCAAGTTGGGGAAAAGCAATCTACTTTAAAAATGTTCCAATTATTTTCCGATTAAATTATTGGTCTTGTGTGAAGGAATGCTTGTCATTCTGATAAAATATGGTTTGTGGAGGGATTATGAGTGTGAAATTTATTGACCAGACCCATCTGAAAAACAGATTCTTTGAAAAAGAAAACTTTCATTTGAGCATTTACCAAACAGTACACCAAATATGTAATTTTGAGAGGTTAAATAAAAAACCCAACTTGTCATTTGCAATATTGTCCTTCCTCCTATAAAAGGAACACTCCGAACACCATAATAACTTAATTGGAATCAAGTTGTTATGGTGTCAGGAAGTCCCTGCTACCGGCTTACCTTTTGTGATGAAACTGTTCATAAACTGTTTAATCCCAAAGTCTTGAGTTTTAGACATGTGCAATTCATTTGAATTTCGTGCAATTCAGGCATTCTGATGCTTTCCAATGTGCTGAAACGAACCAAATTGCCAAAGTTCCGAATTGCCAAACAGGGTTAGGGTTTAGGGTTAGGGGTTAGCGGTAGGGTTTAGGGCTAGGGTCATGGCCATGTTGGGAAGGCGGCCCGGATACACATAGAAAGAAGTAATCTTTCCCTCCATGCTGGTTGTGGCGGAGGAAGCCAGAATTACTTTATATGGACTGAAGGGGTTGGTCGTTTTGTAAACTCACATGTGTGTTATGTTTACATTGATTATTTATGGTATTTAAGCATATTTATACCTACCTGTTTTTATATGCACCTGAGAAAGACCTTGTGTTATGGTTGAAAGCGTAGTGCCTGCTTTTTATGTTAATAAAGAAAATACTGTCTACTTCATTCAGGGTTCCTGTACTTCCATCCAGCGATACATCATTATTTACTGGGGGACTGCTTGTTTCAGCATCAACTTTGGACTGATGAACATGCTACTATAGTTTAGAGCCGACTCATAGGGCTCTTTAAATTATGAGTGCTCCAAGTTACTCTCTACTATACTGTGTATAGATATATTACCCTATGATGGTTTTTTTATGTCTGTTATTACCAGATACAGAACGTGTACCTACTATAGACCATTGTGTGTGCAAACTCCCTTCTCTTCTGTATCTTATCGAAGTTCTGAATTGCCGAAGTCCCGAATTGCCGAAGTTCCAAATTTCGGAATTGCCGAACCTAACCGAATGTCATTGGTCCGAATTGCTGAAGCAGACACATATTTTTACTTACCCGAATTTCCGAACCAAACCAAATTTTTTATACATGCACATCCCTATTGAATTTTGCACCTGCCTTCCACTTCTCTCTGATTCATATAACAGAAAACCTTGGAAAGTCTCAGAAAGGGGCACCTCTGAATGGCTGAGAGCGTCAGCTGACACTCTAAGCCAATCAATCGCTACCTATTCACAAAACGGCTTGATAAATGAACATTCTCAATACATTTTTTTTTTAAAAATGGGGAGGTACTGATTGGCTTAGAGTTTCAGCTGACAGTATCAGCCAATTAGTGGTTCCTCTGTGTTAGGCTTTTTTTTTTTTTTTTAAGAATCTAAGTTTAAGTGTAAGGGCAAAGATCAATGGCAATGGATTGAGGACTTTGGGTTAAATCACTTATAAGTGGTTTAACCCCTAATGGTAAGATGGTGCCTTGACCTCCTGGCACCATAACAACTTAATTCCAATGAAGTTGTCTTGGTGTCCAGAGTGTTCCTTTAAGGATATTCCATTCTAGATACCCCGGGTATACAAAGAACGTCTCAATTAAATTATTGCTCATTTCTAAACAATATCCTCCTGTGAATTTATAGTTTAGCTATGCATCTTTATTGCTACAAATTCTAAATGGACTTTGTAACACATAATTTGACACATAGCCACCCTTCAATCTAGCAATAATTTTAATTATACATTGTGTTAGCCAAATGACTACCAAATATATATATGTTAACTGAAGATTTATTTTACAAATCATGCTTTTATTTCCTGTTGTATTATGATATGACCATACCAAACATCCACACTGAATGAACATTCACAAATTGTTCAACAAGTACAACTATATATACAATTATATAATTAGCTCATGAAAATAGAACTACTGGCACATCAAAAATCCTTTTAGTGGTTCCATCTCAAAATGAGTTAGACCCATTCATAGAGATTATGTTGATGGTAAAGTCAGTAATTCTTAAATTTTCACAACAGAAGTGTGATATATTTTACTGATCTCTGTGGAATGCAACATGATATAAATATGTTGCTTATTAAAGGGACTCTGTCATGCATTATACCCTGCTGATAAAAGGCTCTACATGTTGTACTTTTTATTAGCTTTTATATTAAAATGTAAATGATTACCCTATGCCCTATTCCAGTGTCTGACCACAAACGAGCCACATGTAAACATCTATAATCCTTAAATGATCCCATGATTGGCGTAATCAAGAGCAGATTACAATGAATGACAGGTGAAGAGCATGTTTGTGCAGATTTTCATGCAGCTTGCAGAAACTGGAAAAGAATATAGGATCAAGTTTAATATCTATCTATCTATCTATCTATCTACAGTGGCATATCTTGAGCTTTTGCTGCCCGGGGCTGCCCCTTAGTTTGCCACCACTGTCTCGACCCATGTCATGTCCGGTGCAGTCGCGGACATCCATGGTTGCACCAGACATACCTCTTTAAGTACTCAACGCCTCTAGCCCAACATAGTTTACAACCTTTTCAAGCTTCTTTAAAAATTAATGCATGTAATTCATTGGGGGCATATCTACTAATGGGGAGTGGGTTTGCCCATTTGGGCAGAGTGTTCCTTTAAATAATTATTGTTGTTGAAGCGCTTCAGTATATTTAACTTTTTATTGGTGTGAAAAGAAACACTTAGGAGTGTAATGCAGCTTATTGCATTTCATTTTTTACACATTTTAAAAATATATACTTTTATTTTTTGGGTGGGAGGGTGTGTGTGGACTGAGGGACGATCTGTGGAGGGAGCAGGCACGGTGCAGGGGAGAAGGGATCTGTGCAGGGGAAGGGGGCTGTCAGGGAGGCAGGGGTGAGCGGGGGAGAAGGGTTGTGTGCAGGGGAGGAAGGGGGGTAGGAGATGTATGCAGGGGAGGCAGGAGTAGAGGGGATCTGTGCAGGGAAGGGAGGCAGGAGAGGGGATGTGTGCAGGGGAAGGAGGGGGAGATGGGATGTGTACAGGGGAGGCGGGAGGGAGGGGGAGAGGGGATCTGTGCAGGAGAGGCAGGGGACGAGGGGATCTGTGCAGGGAGGGGGGCTGTCAGGTAGGCAGGGGGAGAAGGGAGCTGTGCAGGAAAGCAGAGAGAGAGGGGATCTGTGCAGGAGAGGCAGGGGACGAGGGGATCTGTGCAGGGAGGGGGGCTGTCAGGTAGGCAGGGGGAGAAGGGAGCTGTGCAGGAAAGCAGAGAGAGAGGGGATCTGTGCAAGGAGGGGGCTGTCAGGGAGACAGGGGGAGTTGGGAGCTGTTCAGGGAGGGGGGCTGTCTATCTATCTAATATATATAGAACATTTTCTAGCTGTTTTGTTGGCACAGTACATACCTTAAATAACCAGTAGAATAAAAAAGGGCAATGTTATGTTAAGAATTAGCATCCCTTTGAAAACTGCGTTTTTGTGAATGTTCGTGTATCATAGTTTAGCATATTTATCCATTCTGTAAAATGTCCTTATCCTCATTGCAGAAAAACAGGAGATATTTTGGGGTAAATCCATTCAAAGGGTCCATAATAAATCTAACATCTATTGCATAAGAGGTATTTTTTTCACTAGCTATGTATTTGTTTATTAAAGGGTTACTCCAGCCAACAGGAGAGATCTAGTTAATTGTGCGCTAGAGGCAAATTGCACCTCAGCACATATAATTTAAGCAGCCCAGAATTCTGTTTCAGGCTTCCTAATGTCAACTCTGTGCATAAATTACGTCTGTTATCAGTGCGCACTGCATACTGCAGAGCCTGCATGGGAGAAACTCTTGTCTCTCCTGCCTCCCACACAGAGAGAAACCCTCCCTCCTCTCAATCACATTCACTTTTTTTTTTTAAATGCCCATCTCCCTCCCTTTTCGCTCCTCTTTCTTCCTTTTCACTCCTTTTGCCGGCTAAAAGCATGCATGTGCTCTGAGCTGGTCAAATCCTCAAATCAAAGGATTTTCTACGAGAAGCCTTTGATTGGACCTCGGGGTGGTTCTTGTGACATCAGATGGGGCTGAGTCAAGCCGACCCTGGAGCTTTGCCTGGAGCTAGATTAAGGTAAGTAAGAAAAGTAGGGGAGGCAAACGGAATAACTGCAATAGGACTTTATTCTATCAAACATGAAAAAGGTTTGGAGAAACCCTTTAAGGATAAAACAACACATGTTGCTTCACACACAAGTACAATACACCATGTTCTTATCTTCTCTCGGTGCCTACAAGTCGCATGAAATGCAATCCTTTTACAACATATCTAAGACCTCCGAGCTCCTTTCCTACTGTATCATTTTCCCATTGCTTAATTTCATATGTCAATTTGTGCCCCATCACTCACTTGGATACTATCTGTGTAGTACAAGCCATTAAAATGTAAGCTGACCCAAGGAACCATTTATAGCATCAATCTACTCATTTAACCTCATAAATTCTGTCTGATGCAGCATGCAGCAGTTAGTTCATCAAGGTTCTTGACAATAAAACAAAGTTCGACAATTCACATTACAAAAACATAATTTGTCAAGTTGAGGAGTTCATCAATAAATAGATCAATGCAATAATGACACCGTGGTGTAACAATATATCTAATTTTAATCCTAAATATCTAACTTTTTTTTCAATTAAGCTCTTAAACTTGACTACATATCCCTATCTTAAATTCTTACATATATTGCTCAAAATATACTTATGTGGGGATTATGGCAAATTCATACATACCATTATTGTAAATTTCATCATCTTATGCTTGCCTATTAGGGGCACCAAAGGCAGTGCCACAACAGATTATATTCATTAACTCCTTAAGGACTGAGGCAATTGCACAAGGTTTGATCAAAACAAAACCTGGAATTTGAGCTATATGTTTGTTCAACCATCATTTACCACTTTCATATTGAGTGCACCCACACTTACTATACAATATTTTATTTTGTTCAGGAGAAACAGGGCTTTCACGTTACATAATTTTCTTTTTATTTATAAAACATAATTTAATATGAAAAAATTCTAAAATAATTAGTTTTTAGTTCTGCATAACATTTTAACTGTGAATGTCATAATACTGTTAGTTTTTACTGCAATACAAAGTCTCCTGGGTACAACAGTACCCATATATACAGGTTTTATGTGGTTTTGGAAAGCTACAGGGTCAAATATTGGGATTTCAACCTTTTTAGTTAATACACATTGAAATTTGCCCAATTGGTTTGCTAGGTCTATGTTGCCTTTGAGACTGTCTGGCAGCCCAGGAATGAAAATTAACCCCATCATGGCATACCATTTGCAAAAGTAGACAATCCATCCAGGGTATTCAAAATGGGGTATGTCCAGTCATTTTAGTAGCCATTTAGTAACAAATACAGGCTAAAGTTAGCATTTATATTTGTTTTTTTACATTTTTCACAAAACAATCTGCAATTTCACTGATGATATCATCAGCATTATATTTTACTGCTCTTAAACAGTATTCAAAATGGGGTATGTCCACTATTTTGTAGTAGACACTTAGTCACAAACCCTGGCCAAAGTTAATGTTTATTTTTGCTTTTTGCATTGTTCACACACAAACTACACTTTCACTGATAATATCATTGTTGCGATACATTTTAATGTTTTGAAACACACACTTATGTTCAGCAAAGTCTCCCGAGTATAACCATTTATATAAAAATATAGGGTTTGCAAATTGAATTCTACTGACTTTCTGCCTGGGTTGTCAGACAGGTACCTTAAATTGTAATTAATAAAATTACATAATTATGTATAAAGATTGCATAAATATACACATATAATTTAAAAATGAAAAAATATATAATATGTATAAACATATATATCTATATTTACATTATTTTTATTTATATTTAGATATATTATTTCCTTCTAACTGTATTTTAATATCAATATATACAGTAAAATGAAATTACACAAATGTATTTTTATTTATTTATTATTTTTATTTTCATATACAGTTGTGCTCAAAAGTTTGCAAACCCTGGCAGAAATTGTGAAATTTTGCTATTGATTTTGAAAATATGACTGATCATGCAAAAAAATTATTTTATTGAAGGATAGTGATCATATAAAGCCATTTATTATCACATAGTTTTCTGGCTAATTTTTAAATCATAGTGATAACAGAAATCACGCAATTGGCCCTGATCAAAAGTTTACATACCCTTGAATGTAACCTCATAATACCTTGGCCTTGTTACAGACACACAAGGTGACACACACACAGGTTAAAATTGCAATTTAAGGTTAATTTCTCACACTTGTAGATTTTTTAAATTGCAATTAGTGTCTGTATAAATAGTCAATGAGTTTGTTAGCTCTCACATGGATGCACTGAGCAGGCTAGATACTGAGCCATGGGGAGATGAACAGAACTGTCAAAAGACCTGCGTAACAAGGTAATGGAACTTTATAAAGATGGAAAAGGATATAAAAAGATGTGCAAAGCCTTGAAAGTGCCAGTCAGTACTGTTCAATCACTTGTTAAGAAGTGGAAAATTTGGGGATCTCTTGGTACCAAGCCATGGTCAGGTAGACCAAAAAAGATTTCAGCCCCAACTTCCAGAAGAATTGTTTGGAATACAAAGAAAAACCCACAGGTAATCTCAGGAGAAATATAGGCTGTTCTGGAAAAAGATGGTGACAATACTTGAACAAAAATGGTGACGATACTTGAACAAAAATGTGTTGCATGGTTGAGTTGCCAGAAAGAAGTCTTTACTCTGCCAATGCCACAAAAATTTCTGGCTTTAATATGCCCGATAACACCTTGACATGCCTCACAGCTTCTGGCAGACTGTAATTTGGAGTGAAGAGACCAAAATCGAACTTTATAGTCACAACCACAAGCGCTATGTTTGGGGGGAGGGGTGTTTGGAGTGAAAGGAATACCATCCCCACTGTGAAGCATGGTGGTGGCTCACTGATGTATTGGGGGGGGGTTAAGCTCTAAAGGCACGGGGAATCTTATGAAAATTGATGGCAAGATGAATACCGCATGTTATCAGAAAATACTGGCAGACAATTTGCATTCTTCTGCATGAAGGCTGCGCATGGGGCGCTCATGGACTTTCCAGCATGACAATGATGATAAGCACATGGCCATGTTGACCCTCCAGTGGCTACAACAGGAAAGGCTGAAGGTTCTGAAGTGGCCATAACAGTCCACCGACCTTAATATCATCGAGCCACTCTGGGGAGATCTCAAACGTGTGTTTCATGCAAGACGATCAAAGACTTTGCATGACCTGGAGGCATTTTGCCAGCAATGCCACATGCAAGAACTAGGGGCCTCATAGACGACTATTACTGCTTGCTGTCATAGATGCTAAAAGGGGCAAAACACAGTATTAAGAACTAAGGATATGCAGACTTTTGAACAGGGATCATTTAATTTTTTTTTATTTGTTGCTATGTTTTGTTTTATGATTTTGCCATTCTGTTTTAACCTACAGCTGAATATGAATCCCATAAGAAATAAAAGAAATGTATTTTGCCTGCACACTTATGTGTTCCTTAAAAATGGCACATGTATTACCAATTCTTCAAGAGTACGCAAACTTTTGAGCACAACTGTGTATATAGATGTATGTATATATACACACAGTTGTATTTGAAAATACATGTAGAATTTCAAAATACATGTAGAATGAAATTATGAAATAATACATATTATGAAATTTATTTCTAACTGTATTTTAAAATTAATATATATTACTATAAGTATACACTTAGAATGAAATTGTGTGTGCATATATATGATATAAGAATTATTATTTTTTTACTAAACTATATATAATGATTCATTTAACTTTATTTCCAGCTTTGTGGGACAGCCTGTCAACCCAGGCAGTCTTACTGCAGGTAGTTCAGCTTACTGCAAATCCTACCATGTGATTGCGATGTCATTGTCTGCAGGGCGACTGCCTGGGTTGTCAGGCAATTCTCCCAATCAAATTTGCTGTGGATGGTAAGTATAAAGGGGCAGGGGCCAGCGTTTACAGGGTATACTATGCTGCCATGTGGTGTTAAAGAACACATCTTTCAGGGCATTATAGAGCAGCGTTAAGGGGTTCAAATATTAAAAATGTAGTACTACAATTTTTGCCACCCTTTTCGGACCACAGCTTACACAGACATCCTGATAATGAAGGAAGGGCTTTCTGGATAAGCTGCTGCATTTGTAGAACTAGGGTTGTTTGTGAAACCAGTCCACCCTGAGAGCACCCCATATATAATCAGTCTGCTTCTCATGGTGAAATGCCCTGTTTTTTCTCCTGTAGGGTATCTGAGCTGGACACCTTGTGTATAAAGGTTTTAAAGTCTTAAATGTCATACTAAGTTATAATATCTAAAGTAGCCTGAGGCAGAGAATTGAGTTTGCAAAGTGGAGGACTTGTGAGTTAAAATTCTGTGTGATCATGTATTTTTTTTCTGCATATCCATGCGCACATACGATCCAAGAGATTGTGGTTCGAATACTTGCACTGTGAAGTGTTTTATTTTTGTATATTTTGTAAATACTGTTCATTAAACTTGAACAAAGTACATACATTTTAGTTAATGAGTTTAATGGGAACATAGGTTGAATGGTCTCTGAATTTGGATCAATCCCTTCTCCTGCAGGCCCTAGCGACCACCAGGGCCGTCTTTAACACGGGGCAAACGGGGCAGCTGCCCCGGGCCCAGTTTCTCTTGGGGGGCCCGAGGCACCTGCCCCGTGGGCCCCGCTGACCCTGGCGGGCGGGTGGCCGGTCGGGCAGGAAGGCGGGCGCGCGAGGGAGCACTCAGTGCTTCCTCTTCAGCTCCCTCGCGCACCGCACTGATGCCGGAGCCGGAAGATGGCGTCATCTTCCGGCGCCGGCATCCCTACGCGGCGCGCGAGGGAGCTGAAGAGGAAGCAGTGAGTGCTCCCTCGCGCGCCCGCCTTCCTGCCCGACCGGCCACCAGCCCAGGAGCCCAGCAGCACCACTGGACCCCAGGGAATCCCCCCAGCACTCCAAAAGGTAAGGAGGCTGGGGGGATTACATTTTTTTTTTAAAAATGTGTGTTTGTGTGTATGTGTGTGTTAGTGTGTGTGTTTGTGTATGTGTGTGTTAGTGTGTTAGTGTGTGTGTGTTTGTGTGTTAGTGTATGTGTTTGTGTGTGTGTGTGTGTTAGTGTTTGTGTGTTAGTGTATGTGTGTGTTAGTGTGTTAGTGTGTGTGTGTGTGTTAGTGTATGTATGTTTGTGTGTGTTAGTGTGTGTGTTAGTGTATGTGTGTGTTAGTGTTTGTGTGTTAGTGTGTGTGTGTTAGTGTATGTATGCGTGTGTTTGTGTGTGTTAGTGTATGTGTTTCAGGTGTGTTGTGTATGCAAAAAAGGGTTAGTGTATGTATGCAGTGTGTTTGTGTAAGCTAGTGTATGTGCGTTATGTGCGGTTTGTGCATGTGTGTGTTAGTGTGTGTGTATGTGTGTTTTCAGTGTATGCGTGCCAGCGTGTATGCGTGCTAGTGTGTGTGTTAGTGCATGCGCAGTGTGTGTGCCCAGTGTTAGTGTATGTGTGTGTTAGCGTATCCGTGTGTGTTAGTGTATGTGTGTGTTAGTGTATGTGTGTGTGTGTGTCAGTAATGTCTGTGTGTGTGTCAGTATGTCTGTGTGTGTGTCAGTATGTCTGTCTGTCTGTGTGCCGCATATATGTGTGTGTATATCCGTGTGTGCTCGGGGTATGCGGGCTGTGTCAGCCATGTCTGTCAGTGTCAGTATGTCTGTTGTGCATTGCATGCATGTGTCAGTATATCTGTCTGTGTGCCAGTATGTCTGTGTGTGTGTGTGTCAGTATATCAGTCTGTGTGTGTCAGTGTATGTGCCTGTGTGTGTGTGTCAGTATTTCTCTGTGTATGTGGGTGTCAGTATATCTGTCAGTGTGTGGGTGTCAGTATATCTGTCAGTGTGTGGGTGTCAGTATTTCTGTCAGTATTTCTCAGTGTGTGTGGGTGTCAGTATATCTGTCAGTGTGTGGGTGTCAGTATTTCTGTCAGTGTATGTGTGTCAGTATGTTGATCAGTGTATGTGTCTGTGTGTGTGTGTCAGTATGTCGGTATATGTGTGTGTGTGTCAGTATGTCGGTATATGTGTCTGTGTGTCAGTATGTCTGTATATGTGCCTGTGTCAGTATGTCTGTCAGTACGTCTACCAGTGTATGTGTCTGTGTGTGTCAATATATGTGCCTGTGTCAGTGTGTCTGTCAGTGTATGTGCCTGTTTATCTGTATGTAGTCAGTGTATGTATCTGTGTATCTGCTTGTGCGTCAGAGTGTGTACCTGTGCATCTGAGCCGCAACTTTAAATACAAATACACCCCTCCATTCAAACTTCAACACTACATATAAAACACACTCCTGCATTGAAACGTCAACACTACATACAAGCACACTCCTACATTCAAAAACAAACACTACACATAAATGCACACTTGCATTCAAACTCCAGTACCACATACAAACACATTCACACAAACATACTCCATACAAACACATGCTTACATTCAAACATACTAACATGGCTCAGTGCTAAATACAACCCTGCAAGCATGGGAAATTGGTAGAGTCCCAGCTGTCAAAGCATTGTTGGAGTTGCACGACAGATGGGGTTCTACCTTTAGTCCAACCTTGCAATTGGGGGTCCCAATAAAATTCATTCTACTTTAGTACCGCCACTGCGTTGGGATGGATGCCGTGATTGCATACCAGGGAGTGAGGGGCGAGAGCGGCAGGGCACAGGGGGCCCAAGCAAACACTTGCCCAGGGTCCATTCGTTATTAAAGACGGCCCTGGCGACCACGACTCCGGGCAAGAACTGATCACTCTGTCTGCTCCATCTTCCATGCAGAAACTGATCCCTCTTTCCAATCCGTTTGCCAAAGCAGTATTCAGTCTGTTTGGATGCTCCTCACATCATATTTATAGAGACAACTTTTGGCTCTTAGCCTAGACATCCTACAACTTTGTAGCAAATCCCACTATCAGGGATCAGTGTAGCCAGACAGACATTAGACTCTGTCACTAAGCTCCTGGAAAGAAACACATTTAAAGGAACACTCTAGACCAGGGGTGTACAAACTTTTTTCAAAGAGGGCCAGATTTAATGAAGTGAACATGCGTGAGGGCCGACCATTTTGCCTGAGATTCTTTGAACAATTAAAATTAAATGCAAATGAACTATTTTATGCAAAACTTATTGCAAATGGCATACTTTTTGTGACGAGACCAATCTCGCCACATTGCATTGGAGAAGCCTGGTTGCTCGCCTGCTGCCTTTGGACTATGGCCCCCATGTTAAAAGACTTTGTTTCGCCTGCAGAAATGCTGTGTTCGTACTTTTCTGCCGGTTGTTCGGTAGATTTAATCTACCGAACAACCGCACGAATGAATAGACCACCTGGGAGCTGGAGTGTGCCGGCAAATAACCTCCCTGAAGCTGCGGTTAACCGCAGCTTAATTGACAATTGCTGGGTGGTCGCGGTTACACCTAGCCACCTCACGATGGCGGTGTTATGGAAGCTCCCCGGGTAGCCAGCGCTTGTTCTACCCAGCGGCAGGACACCAAAAGCGGACACTTTTGTCTTACAAGCCCCGCTGAGGCTGGAAGTCGGCAAACCCGTTCGGGAACCGAACAACGGAGCATTCAGGACTTTTAGTGCTGCAATTGTATTTGGTGTGCAAGTACCCAGATAGCCTGCCATGGAGCCTGTTCGTGGAATTAAAGACTTTGGCTCCATGAACTGTACTCGTGTGGTCTAAGCGCCATTCGCTTAATAATGTGCGCTCAGACCTGAGCTATCTGGGGATATGTTAAATGTATAGTTTTAATGTAATGTGTCTTACCTGGTGTATTTTAACAGTAATGCTTGTTTTAGTATCCCCACGTGCATAATGGCGATTTGCCTTTGTCTTGGGAGATAATTGAATTACTTCTCAATTATGTCCCAGGGCAGAGGGGAGGAAGCCAGGATGCATTGTGGGAATATATTGTGACTGTGTGTCCTATTTGTTTGCTTGTCTGTCCCTTGTCACAGTCTCCCATTTGGTCCCCTAGGGGAGTGTCCACCAGGTGGGAGACCTGCATAAATACTGGGCAGGTAGCCCTCATTAAACAGACCACTGCTTGACCCTCAACACGGAGCCTTGTCTCGTCTTTGGGGGGATTTACTGAATGCTCATAGATACTGATTGCTAGGAGTGTAAGCCGCTTGGATGCTTTTCCTATTCGTCTGCTAGCAGCATTTCGTATGGTTCCTGTTCGTCTGTTTGGAGTGCTATATTGGATGCCGTTCGGGAGTTTGGAGCATTCACTTATTGGCGGTTCGTGTGTTTGGTGTTCTGCAGTAGCTGTGCCTGCATCTCTGGAAAGGGGGCCGATTGCCTAAACGTTTTTTACCCCTTTTGTGCAAAACGGTCCGTTACACTTTTCATTTCATCTCTTTATTCTGTCTCTCTTTATTATGTCCATTCATTCTGTCCCTTCTCTCTTGTATTCTGTCCATTCATTCTGTCCCTTCTCTCTTTTATTATGTCCATTCATTCTGTCCCTTCTCTCTTGTATTCTGTCCATTCATTCTGTCCCTTCTCTTTTTTATTCTGTTCATTCATTCTGTCCCTTCTCTCTTTTATTCTGTCCCTTCATTCTGTCCCTTCTCTCTTTAATTCTACCCCTTCATTCTGTCCCTTCTCTCATTTATTCTGTCCCTTCTCTCTTTTATTCTACCCCTTCATTCTGTCCTTTCTCTCTTTTATTCTGTCCCTTCTGTCTTTTATACAGTCCATTTATTCTGTCCCTTCTCTCTTTTATTCTTTCCCTTCATTCTCTGCCCCTTCTCTCATTTATTCTGCCCCTTCATTCTCTGCCCCTTCCCTCTTTTATTCTGACCCTTCCCTCTTTTATTCTGCCCCTTCATTCTCTGCAACCAGGGAGAAGGAACCAAATCCTGCGACGTCGACATCTAAGAGATCCTGCGACGTCCAAGAGATCGCGAGAACGCAGACTGAGGGCGAGCAGTGACTGCACTGCTTTCTGGCGATCTCTTGGCCCCCAGTGAATCCCTGCATGCTGCTAAGGACCGCAGCGTTCAAAGATCCAGGAATCCTGAGCAGCACTCGAGGATTCACTGGGGACCACAACAGATAGATTAGCCAACTTACCTGTTGGGCTGTATTAAACCGGAACGTGTGCCACAATTGTCCCGCGGGCCGGACTTTGGACATGACTGCTCTAGACACATAAAGCACCTTGCTGAAATGGTTTATGAATCTGGAGTTTATCATATTTGTTACAGTTTATAAAAGTGACAATTTCCATAGATATCAGCACTATCATATTTGGTGGCGGTAACAACTCTGCTGTAACTCAGATAGCTAGGGAGGTTTTCTACAGTTTCTGATAACTCCATGGAGCTAATGTAGGTGACAGGAGAGCTGGGCTACGGGCCTACAGCTCATTGTGCTACAGCTCATTGAGAAACATACAAAAGCATACTTACAGCACAGAGGCTTCTCAGGTCTAAAAGTAACTGGCTGATTTATTTATTTTTAAGCTGGGATGTTCAACAATGCGATAACATAAACACATAGCAAAATATGAAGAAAAAATATTAAAACTGAACTGTCATAAAAAGGAGCAACACGGAAGCGTATACAATACAAATCCCAATGCATTCTGCGTGGATTTTACAGAAAATGCAAATATATGCAAATTATACAAGCAATGCACATAACTGTCACCAGACGTTTACCAGTAGGTGGTGCTGCATCAACCAAAGTCCATGGTATCTGGAAGGGTTTCAAGCACAGGTCTACTTTTCTACAGGTGATGACCATTTAACCATTGCAAGAAAATGGGTAAAGAAAATGCCAAGCTTGGAAATACTGTCAAAACTGGAGCAAATAAATAAAACAACGCTTTATTCCTTTTTGTGGAGTCAACATGTACTAGTGAATAGATTTAATCGCTTATGTGTTGGTTCATGTAAAATAATACACTAGTCAGCCACTGACAGGTGAAGTGAATAACATTGATTATAATGTTACAATGGCGCCTGTCAAGGGGTGGGATAAATAAGGCTGCAAGTGAACAAGCAGTTCCTGCATTTCATGTGTTTGAAGCAGGAAAAATCTGCAAATGAAAAGATCTGAGTGACTTTGGCAAGAGACAAATAGTGATGGCTAGATGACTGGATCAGAGCATCTCCAAAACATCAACCACTGCATACTGGATATTCCCAGCATGCAGTGGTTAGTGTCTACCAAAAGTGGTGCAAGGAAGGACAACCGGTAAACCACTGTCAAAGTCATGGGAGCCTCAGCCTCACTGATGCACATGGGGAGCAAATACTCAAATCATACTAAAGACTTACTGTAACTCAAATTGCTGAAACTTACCAAGGGACACTATAGTCACCAGAACAACGACAGCTTATTTTGAGTATAATCATTACCTTCAGGCTTTTTGCAGTAAACACTGTCTTTTCAGAGAAAGTGCAGTGTTTACAGTACAGCCTAGAGACACCTCCAGTGGCCACGCCTCAGATGGTTGCTAGAGGTACTTTTTGGGGGCAATGCTGCACAATGTCAGTCAATCATGCAGATCAGTGGCAAAGCCAGCAGCAGCAGACTAAGAATAAATGTAAGATTTTACTATATTTAAGGGGGCCAGGAGGCCTAGATGGTGTTTTTTACACTATACGATCAGGAATACATGTTTGTGTTACTGACACTATAGTGTTCCTTTAATGCTGGCTCAGATATAAAGGTGTCAGAATACACAGTTTGCTGCATATAAGGCTGCATAGCCACAACACTGTAAGAGCGCCCATGTTGATCCCTGTCCACCACTTAAAGCGACTTCAATGGGGATATGAGCATCATAACTGGACCATGAAGCAGTGAAAGATGGTTGCCTGGTTGCCGTGTAAATCACATTCTCTTATAGATCAGGTGGATGGCTGGGTGCATGCATTTCATTTACCTGGGGAAGAGATGGATGCAAGATGCACTATTGGAAGAAGGCAGGCCCAGTGGAGGCAGTGTTATGCTCTGGGCAATGTTCTGCTGGGAAATCTTAGGTACTGGCATTCATGTGGATGTTACTGAGATTGTTGCAGACCATGTACACCCCTTTAAGGCAAAAGTGTTTCCTGATGGTAGTGACCTCTTTCAAAAAGTGTTCAGGAATGGTTTGAGGAACATGACAAAGAGTCCATGGTGTTGTCTTGACCTCGAAATTCTCCAGATCTCAATCCAATTAAGCATCTGTAGGATGTGCTGGAACAACAAATCCAATCCATAGAGGTCTCGCAACTTGCAGAACTTAAAGGATCTGTTGTTAATGTATTGGTGCCAGATACCACAGGACACATTCAGAGATCTTGTGGAGTCCATGACTTGATGCATCAGAACTGTTTTGGCATCATGAGGGGGACTTACATGACATTAGGCTGGTGCTTTTAATGCTGTGGCTGATCCGTTTATATTCACTGCATGTAACATGTCAAACATTATAATAACAATCATAATAAAAAAAGATAATATTTTATTTCACAAGAATTAAACTCTGGCAATCAGAGTGCAGAATAGACACTTAACCACTAGGCTATAAATTAAGTTGTACAAGGCTATAGCCCATTTTCAATAGTATCACTGTATGTATCTGCTGATAATGTGTCATCTTCCAGCATAAACTTGCAGAAGGCTCCAACAACATCATAGCTTTTTCAAGATGTTTTATGAATGGTGATGTACCGATTAGCTTAGAACATCAGCTGACCCTCCTAAGCCTATCAGCGACGCACCTCCCCGAGCCTTCTGTTATCAAGAATTACAGAAAGTGGAAGGACAGGGGGCAGAGTGGAACAGCATGGAAACACAAGGTTTATGGTTAAACCATTCATGAATGGCTTAATCCTTAATGGTATCAGGGACCTAATGTCACCATAAGAACTTAATTTTGATAAGGTTGTTATGGTGTCTAAAGTGTTGTTTTTATACTCCACATTATCTCAGATGATCATCATCAAGTTTATTTTAAACTATTTTTATGAATTATAACCAATCTGCATAGAGTGAGAAATAGGGATTTATTTATGCTTTTACAGAGCAGTTGGTAAATAGAGAAATTGTATTTTTGTTTTTTTCCACTTTAGTCATGTTAAAGATATTTTTTTAGAGAATATCATAGACTTCAGAAGCCTGTTCAACATCCATAAAATAATTTGTGAATTATTTGGAACTCACTCAGCTGTAATGATATCCAAATTCTAACATGTGGGACGACTTCTACATATGAGGAACAGTTTATCCTAACTGCTTTCAACAACATCCATTACAATCTGACATTTTGGGCATATATTATTTCAATGGAAATAACCTTTTTTTGTTGTAATGCTAAAATCTGAAGGGTTTTGGCCCATTTTCAAAATGATAAAAATATGCACACAGCTTTGGGGCAATATTTTTCATTTCTGTTCCATAAAAAAATGTTAATGAAAATAAAACATAAAGTTAACATATAATTAGAACCTGTACAACAAGATAGTTAAAATTCAGACAGTTCCTTTTTACTTTGTATATTTTCTCTTTTAATGGTGATTAAAGTCATGGTTCTGTAGTGATATAATTTTGATGATGTAATTTTTTTCGTGCCTCCCAGTAGATTTTTAGTAAAATAAATGTTCAGATTAAATGGAAATAATTAGACAAATGATATGTTACTGAGGCATATGGCTGATAAATACAGTGATCTATTTTTCAAAATAATTTTACTAGTTTCAAATTACTTTTCTTTAGAGTTGCTATTTTTTTTAATTTCTATTACAGTATCCAACAATATGGTTTATCTATAGCTATCTTGTGAATTGAAATAAGTAATTTAATTTATCTATTGACAGTGTAAGGTGGAAGCAGGCTAAAGTATTAACAGGAGTTATCACAACACCATAACAATTAAGAAAGAACCAAGTCTTGTTACCACCTCTTTCATCACCCCATTAGTGGGAACGTGGGCTTACAAACAATTTCATGGATCCAGGGTGTACCAACAAATATTGAACAGTGCTATTGTTTTGTAATTTCCTCTCTTCACCAACTAAGCGACCTGGTTTCGGGATTAATACAAAAATAGTGGTTGTCCTCTAGGACCATTATTGATATTGATAATTTTAGAATTTTATTCAACAGATTTGCTCATAGAAATGACACTTAATAAAAAAAAACCTTGGTGAAAACTGTATACAATGAAAACTATAAATACATATATTGTGAGCTTCAGTTACAATGATGGATGCTGATGAAGTGCTGATCCAACCATAATTGTGAAAAGGTAATCTCCAATGGGCTAGCAAGCCTTCATCAACGGATATTCAAATAGTTCCCAATAAAAACTGCAGTAAATAACATCTAACGTAAAAAACAGCATGTATTATTAAAACAATAGTAAACCTTCACAATGCATCATGTATTCCCAATTACACAGTGTATTCAATACGAGGTTAAATGCTAGTATCACACTTGATCCCCGATGTCCGCTAGTTCTAAGAGGTGTGGTCTTTGTATTGCTGGTTATGATGCATTTTCCTGACCTCCATTGACTAGAGCCACATTGGAGAAACAGTGACGGTCGTTGGTGATTTTGGGTTTGTTCTCCTCCCTGATTTGCATTCATCTTGTTTCAGCAGTATGTAAAAATAAACCTTTGGTTTCGTAGCATTCTCAGTGTTCTGTATAACTACTTTTTGTTCTTCTGAAAAGAAGTTATATTTAATACTTATGATTACATAAGAATAAAAGTATGTATTTTCTGATGTAGTCTTTGTAATTTTGGTAGTTTGTATTATTATATGTATTGTTATATGTACAATGTATTGGTATTTTCATATTCTATGATCCTAAGTAGTGACAACTATTGGATAATTTGATTCTGTGAGAAACTGACTTTTACATGATTGAGCACCTAAAATGCTTTAAAAAATCACATCACTCTAACCATCATGACCACTATAGCACACTGTAGTGATTATGATTTTAGTAGTAACCTGTCCACATACCGCAGTAATAAGGCAAACCTTTTTTTCCTGCCAGGCTCCTGCTCTTCTTTAAAGGCAGATTTAAAATCCTGTTGTTCATCGTTTGGCTGAGTGCGTCAGCTGAACACTCGCAACCAGTCTATGGCACTCAGTGGACTGAAATATGTACAGAATTGACATAAGCCAGAATGGAACTCTTGTTCCGGGCTGGCTAATTGTGCCCCAATGACACTGCCGGAGGTGTAGTTAGACAGCAGAGGGGTTAATCTCCAAAGGTGCAGTTTTTCAAAACAAAACACTGCACATACAGACTCCAGTCACCATGACAACTGCACATTACTGAAGTGGTCATGGGTGTTGGTATAACCCTTCAAATATCCTTTTATTTCTGTTCCATCCTATTTACAACTTGCATTTCACTGACCTATCAGCTTCTTATGGTCACATTGGACATTGGGCAATGCACTAACTGTCTCCAAACCAAAGCAGGTATTTAAATACATAATTTGTGATCTTGTATAATATTAAATACTTTTACAAAAATGCTTCTCTTGCCTTAATAATCTATTAGAAAATCCCACAATCCCACCATTGCAACACATTTTGACACCACTACCCAGGGCCAAGTAAAGGGCCTCGGGGGCCTGGAGCTAAACATTTTCATGGGCCTAATAACATGAGTATAATAAAGGAACACTCCAAGCATCATAACCACTACAGTGCACAATAGTGGTTATGGTACCAGGAGTGCACTGGCTCCCCCCATTATAAGTAGTTAGAACACTTTGTCTACTTACTTGGGGTGTGCCGGGTGCTGCTCCCCTACTCCTCTACCTCAACCAGAAAGCAGGAAGCGTTTGCTTAGGAGACATCTAATAGGTCAGACTGAGCGCTTCTTGCTCAGGTAGTGGAGGCAGGAGCAACATTCTAAAATAGTTTAACTACTTCAAATGGAGAGCACCAGGGTACCTCTGCCATCATATAGACTACAACATGCGGGAGCTGAATGTTTCTATAAGCCTAATCAGCATTACATGTCCTTGCACTATGTTTAGGACACTAGGACCCTGCAGGGAGCAATGAAAAAGTCAGCCCTCAGTCAGTGGGCCGGCCAAAATGATGGACACCAGCTAGCTGACCTGCCAGTAATGTTGGTGGATACACTCCCTTTCCAGACAAGCCCACCCATTACATGTCCTTGCACTATGTTTAGGGCACTAGGACCCTGCAGGGAGCAATGAAAAAGTCAGCCCTCAGTCAGTGGGCCGGCCAAAATGATGGACACCAGCTAGCTGACCTGCCAGTAATGTTGGTGGATACACTCCCTTTCCAGACAAGCCCACCCATTTCTGTGCAGATCCATCCCTTTTGGGCAGAGCAAGTGAGACAACCATTTACTCCCCTCCCACTGGCATCTTGATCCTGGGTCTGCCTTTGTTGGGAGGTATGCCCACACTACCATCCAGTGGCAGATCCAGAGCCTGATCTCGAGAGGGGCACATGTAGATTATTTAAATAAATAATCCATGCACCATAACCACTACAGCTCTGTGTAGTGGTTATGGTGACAGGGGTGCCGGGACCCCCTGCCAGAGAAAGTAGTCAAACCATTTAAGAACAGTTTGACAACTTACCTGGGGTCTGCTGGGATATGGGGCTGTAGTAGGGCATATGAGCAGTGGTGTGTGTGAGTGGTGCAATGTGTGAGGGGTGCAGTGTGTGTAAGAGGTTCAGTGTGTATGTGTGGGGAGGTGTAGTGTGTGAATGTGTAGGGTGTGTGAGTCAATGTATGTATGGGGGGCTGTGTATGTGTGGGGCAATGTGTATGTGTATGGGGGTTGTGTGTGTATGGGTGAGCAGTGTATGTGTGTGTGGGGCTGTGTATGTGTGTGGGGCAATGTGTGTATTGGGGCAGTGTGAATGTGTGTGTGGGGGCAGTGTGTGTATGGGGGCAGTGCATGTGTGTCGGGCAATGTGTGTATGGGGGCAGTGTGTGAATGTGTATGGTGTGTGGGCAGTGTATGTGTGTGTGGGGGCAGTGTGTGTGAATGGGGGACTGTGTATGTGTGTGTGGGGCAATGTGTGTATGGGGGCTGTGTGTGTGGTGTGTCAGTGTGTGTGTATGGGTGGGCAGTGTATGTGTGTGTGGGGGCAGTGTGTGTATGGGGCAGTGTATGTGTGTGTGCAGTGTGTGTATGGGGGGCTGTGTATGTGTGTGTGTATGTGGGGGAGTGTGTGTGTATGGGGGGCCGTGTATGTGTGTGTAGGGGTGAGTGTATGTGTGTGGGGGCAGTGTGTGTGTGGGGGGTGTGTGTGCAGGGGGGCAATGTGTGTGTGGGGCAGTGTATGTGTGTGTGTGGGGGGCAGTGTGTGTATGGGGCAGTGTATGTGTGTGCGTGGGGGCAGTGTGTGTATGGGGGGCTGTGTATGTGTGTGTAGGGGCAGTGTGTGTGTATGTGGGGAGTGTGTGTGTGTGTGGGGGGCCATGTATGTGTGTGTGGGGGTAGTGTTTGTGTGTGGGGGGCAGTGTGTGTACGGGGGAGCAATGTGTGTGTGGGGCAGTGTATGTGTGTGTGTGTCGGGCAATGTGTGTAGGGGGGGCAGTGTGTGAATGTGTGATGAGGAGGGTAGGGGGGCTTTTGTATAATTTTTTTAAAATTAAAATAAATAAATTTATGTCCCCCCTCCCTTCTTACCTTTACTGAGGGAGGACATTTCTCCATCACTGGTGGTCTGGTGGGGAATCCCTGGTGGTTGCAGTGGTGAGAGTGAACTCGTAGCCCGTAGCTGCAGGCTGAGCTCCCCTCCGGTCCTTGAAGGCACATTGCAGGGCTGGTGCTTGGACAGTGCCAGCCCTGCATTAGCTGGCATGGGAGAGCCAAAGGGGGGGGAGGGCAATTTTATATACATTTACATGAACTTGTGCAGGACTCTAATGAACAGTACAGTCCGTTTTCTTATCACAGATTGATATCTATATAAAGCTATGTGATAGTTTATTTTAATATATAGAATCTGTGGTTCTGGTACTGCATATCACTATTACGTTTGCAAATCACAGGAACACTAAACAATCTAAACATATAAAACCAGAAAAACATTTCCAATATATGTTGCAGACAAATGTGTGAGGTAGTGTTTTCTGCATAAGTGAACAATCTGTATAATATGAATGTGTTGCTCCTACTCCAGCATTTAGCATAGAGTTAAAAAAAAGTTAGCTGTTTATTATCAGTCTAATTTTCAACACATTATCGCATGAGGGAACAAAGCTTGATAAGGCTTGAAATACATTGAACCACTGTTACTTACCAATAACTACATGCAGAAAAAGGGCTCTTCAAATACCTTGACACTTGTTTTTAAAGGTTACTATCGTGTTAGGAATACAAATGTATATTCCTAAGGCTATTGTGTCGTAATCACCATTTAGGTGACTGCCCCCTCCCTGCAAGGCCGCAAGGGTTAAAAGGGTAGTTTCCCTTTTATCTCACCCCACGCTGCCCTCTATGCGGCTTGCCCTGCCTCCTTGGCTGAGATAATCAATTGTGATCAATCAATCAGTATTTCTATGGAAAAGCATTGGGAGGCTAGTGCATATGCGCCGCAAAATGCCGTACTACGCCATTTAGATGATCTCTCTGAAACCATCTGATTGAAATTGCCAAGTTTCACTCAGCTGTTTCTGTGGAAGCACCTCTAATGACTGTTAGTATGACAGCCACAAGAGGCAATGTAAATATTGCCGAACCTGCTAAACAGCAGTGTTTTATACTGCAGAGTTAAAATGAGAGGAACATTGCACCCGAACTACTTCATTTAGATTAAGTGGTTTGGGTGTCTATGGAGTACATTTAAGGGAATTACATAATGGGAAAAACATGTAAACATGCAATGTAAATAGTGTCATTGGTGTAAAACTAAACTTGGCTGCTTGATAAGGTTTAACTTTTGGCTGCAGTAAAATACAGCATGGCCAGTGTGATAAGGTTTTATATCAGCAGACAACGCATCTAAGTGTCAGTACAAAGTGTTGTATGTATAAGTGGACTAAGCTAACCACAGGTTTTTGCCTGTAAATGTTTCACTACTTATATTAACTTGTATTTACGACTCACTATTTTGACTTCTTTTCAAATGCTTTAAATTAAAGTTTTGCTGTTTTTAGACATAACATAATATAAATAAACTTGTATAACAAAATTAAAGGGGATGACAGAAAAAAAGGATGGGGAAAAGTAAAGGGGAAAATAATGAAAATATTAACTATACTCGACTTTGACCATTATTATTCCTTTACAACTAAAGAAAAAAATGTACATTTTTACTAACATTGACCTACAACAAAAATACACTTTAACTAGTTTATAATAGTTGACCACATTATTTATTATACCTGTTTTTTATCACTTGTTCCCAATAATCCCATACTTGGTTTAACTGAGTATAAAGAGAAGATAGTTGTCTAATACCTGTCTTGTAATTTTTGTTTTTAAAAATTAAAGAAGTATTTTCACTCTTAGTTAGAATTGTAGGGGTTTTCCAGTATTTTGGCAGGACAGAAGTTGCTGCTATCCATACCTTATGACCGAATACACTACAAAATACAGTAGTTTACAAAGTAACTTTCAAAACATATCAAAATTCTTCTGCTGTGGAATTCATACACAAACTGTGTGTAGTGATATTGAAAGTATTAATAACCTGGCAGCGACTTCCCAACACACCTTCTTTCCACACAATGAGCTGTGGGATGGAAACATTATACAATGGACTGTGGGATGGAAACAATATACAGTGGGCTGTGGGATGGAATACATATTAGACACTGGCATGGAAAAAGTTTTCAGTGTTTTGTGCCAATTGATCAAGCTGACCATCTTTTTTTTTTTTCCCTCTTACTTTCTTTTGGTTGCATACTTTTGGATCTATATCAAGTTCAACCTTTACAACCTTTTCCTTTTTGCTAGTGATCCAATAATAACAATTCCTATAACAGGAATAATAGGTAGTTGAGGATAAATACATTAATATATATAGTCAAATTGTATGTAATAAGTAATCATAACAGAGTTATGTCGTGGCTCATTCTAGTGCCTGGGGCCCCAGGCCACTAGGTCCAAGTGTCTTTGGAGGACCAGTGGATGCAATTCCCCGTGGGTGTTCGTCAATAGACACGGTAAGGATTATAGCAGGAGGTGTGATCCTGAGATAGTTCCAGTAAATCCGGTCAGGACACCATGCTTGAGTCTGCTATCAGGAAGTGACGAATAACATAGGGAGCCTGTGGTTCCGCATGTGATGAAGGACTCTCACCAACCTGGAGGACTGAGGAAGAGTGTAGGCTCCTTGGAACGTCCAATTCCAAAGTAAAGCGTCCACTGCCTCGTACTCCAGATCCGGAAGCCAGCTGAAATAGCTCTGTAATTGCCTGTTGGACTGGGATTCAAATTGTTCAACTGGAGCAGACCCCGCAGAGTCCTCAGTGTGTGGAATATTGAGACATTCAGTCTCCATCCGTTGATGTACCTCCAGAGTTGACAAACTCAGTCCTCCTATAGGGTGTCAAATCCTGGTAAGCATACTGCTCGTAGAGTGGTGTTGTGAGGCAGGCAGAATCAGTATATGTCCGTTATTGCCTCTGTGAGATCCCCGTATCATGCTTTGCCCAAGCGGTTTATGTATCAAACCGCTGATATGTAGCCATTACACGCTTGCATGTGAAGTAATCACGAATGGAGTTCGGCCCTTCCTTCGGGCGTTACTGGTATCCAATGGCCATAAGCGTGACCCGTCCTCATATAATGGGCTTATAGTCAGTGCATATTCTGTAGTGTAGTAGACCTGGAAAATCACCTGGATGGATGAGGACAGGAGTCCCACCACGTGAGCCAGGATTTGGAAAGGGATGGAGTCCTTGCACAGAACACGCCTTATTTCTCTGCAAATGGCTTTGATTTTATTGTGTTAGGTATAAAATCAATCTCGAATCCCGGGAGTTGACAGCCCGTGATTCCAGAAGGTATCTTACCAATTCCGTCTGTGAGCCCGGTCTGGAGATGGAATCGCAAAGGAATAATATGTTGTCCAGATCAGACAACGGACCCTTGTGATCGTCGATGAACCATTAGCGGTTTTAGAAGTATGGGGAAGCACCAAGATGCCGAGTCGAGTCCAAATGGTAGTCATGTGAATGTGACGGTCCTGCCAGATAAGGCTCAGGAGGCGTGTGCTCTCTGACGCTACGGGCACAGAGAGATAGGCATCCTTCGTACTTAGAAAAATAGAAATAATAGAGTCTCAAAAAAGAAAATGAGACTCAAAACTGGTTTTAAACAAAGTACAGGAAACTCTCTTAATACATATTGTGACTCAGGAAATAAGCACTGAGTATTGGTAGTAAAAATTGCCCATATAATAATTCACGTACTGGTTCCAAAAAATGCCGAAAAAATAAAAGATACTTTATTGTAATGTATAAAAAAGCACTATATATGGAACATTCCAACTTGTGACTCATAATTAGTATGGATAAATATACCAAGGTAAATAGGGGAGATAGAGAGACTTAATAAAGCAATTGCATCAAAAATGGGACAGGATTAATAGCCATAATACAAGTAAATTCAAAGGAGGCTACCAGTAGGGATATATATAAGACTGAATCCGCCCTATTGCACCTTCAAGGTGCTGTCCCTAGTAGTATATAGCGAGAGCTCAACAGTCATCAGAGAATGCTTGGAAAACAGCAATAAAAAGAACAGTGCAGATCCAGAGTTAATTCCCTATTGCTCCTACACCAAACACCTTCAAGTGTGTTCTATACTGTCCCTGAAGAAAATGGAAACGAGAGAGGCTCTCTACCAGTTATCCCCTAGACCACATAACTCAATTCTGAATTTTTTTTAAAATAAAAACAATTAATCAAACACCTAGTGCCACCATGTGTAAAAGACAGGAACTAACAGAGAACCCGACGCGCGTTTCGTGCGTTTAGTTTTAATAGCCCTACTGGTAGCCTCCTTTGAGTTTACTTGTATTATGGCTATTAATCATGTCCTATTTCTGATGCAATTGCTTAATTAAGTCTCTCTATCTCCCCTATTGACCTTGGCATATTTATCCATACTAATTTTGAGTCACAATTTGGATTGTTCCATATATAGTGCTTTTTTATACATTACAATAAAGTATCTTTTATTTTTTCGGCATTTTTTGGAACCAGTATGTGAATTATTATATGGGCAATTTTTACTACCAATACTCAGTGCTGATTTCCTGAGTCACAATATGTATTAAGAGAGTTTCCTGTACTTTGTTTAAAACCAGTTTTGAGTCTCATTTTCTTTTTTGAGACTCTATTATTTCTATTTTTCTAATATTATATTTTGGGTACAAGCCCTTCATCTGGTGGATCTTGAACCACCATTCTGACCTTTGTGTGTTCCATTCTTACATCCCGTGAGATTTGGACACATATCTATCTTTTCATATTTAATCATTCGTACTTAGATGTATGAACCAATCATTGGCCAGTAGGATGCCTTCCATCTTGAAACAGAAATAGACTACAAAGTCATTCGTGTGACGTGAGTTGATGGCTGGATGGTAGTCCCCTGTCTTTTCCTGACCATGAATATCTTGTTGAAGGAAACCTGACCTGTCCGGAGACAACTGGACTGCTCCTTTGGCGAGCAGGACCCAGATTCCTTCGTCAACGAGAGGTCCGTGGGTTGCTGCCATTCGTAAAGGATGAGGACATCCTACCTGCGAGGGTGGAGAGTGGAATCCTATAATGTATTCCCGAACGTTCCGCAGGATTCAACCGTGTGTTGAATGTGGTGAAGAGATTCACATGCTTAAGTTCAGCGATAAAGTTTCGGCAAATAATAATCCATTTGCCAATGGTCCCATTGCTCTATTCCCTAGATCCGAGAGCTAGTTGTGAATTTCTTTGAAGATCTTGGGTGTTGTGGTGCTTGTGGGTTGAATGGGGGTAAACCCAGTGTGTCGATGAAGACATTTCCATCTGTGTTTGTAATCTTGTGACATCCCTTTCTCTGTGGGGAGTACTACGTTACGTATTCCTTGACTTAATGAGATGCCGTAGTTGACATAATGTGCCCATCGTCAGCAACAGAGGTCAAGCCGGCTGTTAACCATTCGTCCACTTTCCACATAGTGGGTGAAGTGGGATAATAGTCTTCCTCCTCGGAGGATGGAAGTGGAGGAGGGATTATGTTGTACGATTGTACGATTCTACTCACTCAGGTCTCTTGAGTGGAGATCTCCCATTAAATCTGATGGTTATGAAGCCTGAGCCTTCCTAGTGACTATTAGGAAGGCAATGGGTACCCTGGATGTCTCAGAGCCCTTTGCTCCCACCACTTCTTGGTTGGCAGACGGGAGATGTCGCGTGATTCAGGTTGCGCACTCTACAAAGCGTCTTCTTTACTGACGTTGCTACGGCAGCATATGACATGTTGTGGGAATCTTGGGTCGGGGTTTGTGATGGTTCAGGCATCATGCCCCATGGATACTGTAATGGCGGGGTGAGATACACATGAGTAATATGTGTGCACCTCTAAACGTTGCAAGGTGTCCGGTTCCCGGTGCAACTGGTGTACATCCAGAATTGAGTGCAATAATAATACTATTATGCACGGAGTGGTTGGAGTGCCAAAAAAGAGGGTGTCACCCTCTAATGACCTGTGGAAATGTAGCCCCATGCTCCCTCCAACTGCAGTACCCTTCTTGGATGCCCCAGAACCTGTAATACAGCAGCGCAATCGTGGCGAAAATCCCGCGACGCCTGTTAGATTGAGATGACAAGCAAACAAAATGTAGAGATAGTAGATGTGAAGGGAAATCGGAATAAAACCAATAAATGTATAATTAAGAGAGCAAGGCAGATAGCAGAGAGCGCAGGGGAATGAGAATAAGAATGATTATAATCAAATTCAATTTCAATCCAACACAAACACAGACAATGTAAGCGAGCTGAGAACAAATACTCTGGCCTGTGCTTAGGCTGGAGCAGCAAAGAAAGAGGAAGTGGTACAGAGGGGGGGGAGCCTTTATACCTTGTTGCAATGTTTTTTGTTAAGTCCGTGCTGCTGGAGTTTTAGTAAAGAGAGATTATGCAAAATACAAAGCCTCCTGTCATTTATAAAATTATGATGGGCTTAATTACAAAACCGACAGAAAACACTAAAAGTCATACCTGACCCTGTAACTGGCGGAAGTAGTGCTAGAGGGAAAAATCACAGGATATAAAAAAAACACATACCCTATGCTAATTTCTTGCTTTCATCATTTAAGTAAATTCATACCTCCTAACAGCAGGTCAGTTGAAGCAGAATGTCGGTGGGTGGGGAAAAAGGGTGAGCCACAGATGCAAAACATGTAACCAGAACAATGCATAGGGGTGAACATGCCCAAAAAGGGGGAATGTCTGTCTGAAGAATTAGGTCATCCTGGTTTAAATGCATGTCATGCTGCCTGCAATCATGCATGCTGGCCAACAAAGGGCATACCATGCAGACAGCATCCTGAGCTTGGCATAAATGTGTCTACTAATGCCCTCGCTCCACACTTTCTAAGGACTGTCCCCTAGCACTCACTTCTCAACTCCTCTCCTTGCCCTATTACTAGCAGGCAGATGCTTATTTTATATAGTCTGGGACAGAGGAAATGTTCATGTATTGAATGTAGAAGAAAGGGAACATGCCACAGTTAGAGAGACCAAAGCAGCAAAAATATTTGCATCATGCGCAAAGTCAGTTTTACCTTAACTAATTTCATTGTCAGCCAGTCCACACAAGTTGTATTCCCCCATATCCCTCTTAAGTTTTCATACTTAAAGGACCACTATAGTACCAGGAAAACAAACTTGTTTTCCTGGCACTATATAGTCCTTAGGTCCCCCCCACCCTCATGGCCCCCTCCCACTGGGCTGAAGGGGTTAAAACCCCTTCACCCACTTACCTTTCTCTAGTGCCAGGCTTCCTGGCATTCAAACCGCCCATAGGAAAGCATTACGCAGTCCTTTCCTATGGACGTCAGAGTCTTCTAACTGTGATATTCACACTGAGAATCGCGGAAGCGGCCTCTTGTGGCTGTCAGTGAGACAGCCACTAGAGGATGGATTAACCTTCAGTGTAAACATAGCAGTTTCTCTGAAACTGCTATGTTTTAGCTCCAGGGTTAAAACTAGAGGGTCCTGGAACCCAGACCACTTCATTGAGCTGAAGTGGTCTGGGTGTCTGTAGTGGTCTTTTAAGCAAAATAAGGTGAACAGTAGTAAAAAAAAAGTATATATATATTTATATATATATATATGTATATATATATATATATATATATATATATATATGTTTTAAATATAAACAATGGGCCTATTCTATGGGCATGAGCCTGGAGCTGCAGCTCTATCAGCCCCTGTGTTAATCCGGCCCTGAAATCACACATGTATTAAATATATCCTTGAATATTCTGGTTTTGCAAACAAGCATCCAGGTCTTTTTTTTTTAATTATCTATAGAATCGAATAAGACAACTTCTTCAGGCAGAGAATTACACACCTTTTTTGTTCTACTTCTGACTGCAAAAAATCCTTTACTCTTCTGTAAGAGTTCTCAGTGGGTCACCTTTTGTCTGTTCTATATTCCTACTAAAGAACAGATTAGCACAGAGCGATTTGTACTGACCCTGTATATATTTGTAAATGTTCACTATATTTTGTCCGAAAAGAATATAGACATGTGGAGATTTGATAGCACTATACAAATATAGTGATATCAAATGTCCACATGTCTATATTCTTTTTGGACAAAATTTGGAGAACATTTTCATCAATCAGTGCATTTTACAGAAAAATAAATAAATAAAAAAAACACCCAATGAAATGTATCCAGTTTTTTTATAGCTTATAATTGGTTTATAAGCTAACCGATCAGAATTCTCTAATTAAGGTTGCACAGCATGGGAAAGTCCTTATAAAGGCTTTTCCGTTATACCAGATCTATCTTTTTTGGCCAAAGTTGGATTAATTTTATTGCATTGTTTTTTTTCCCCACTATTTTTATTTTGCCATCCATTAAATTTTTATTTTATTTTAATAGTTTGTTCATGATATTTTGACATTTATATTGGCCTCTTTTGGGGCTGAAGAAAAGATTTTGAAGAAAGAAGACATCTAATCGTATGATTTTTCAATCCTTACAGCTAATATTTTTACTGCTACCAACTAATAATGTGGTGAGGGAACTAGAATCTTTAACAGGGTTGAGGTGGTGACTAGCAGCATGGGGACCCCGAGCTACTGGAGAAGTGGTGGACAGATTGTAGTCATTTTTTGGGGGTGTGGAGGATGTAGACCATAGCATACCCATTCCCTTCCAATATTATTTATTAAACTCCCCAGGAGAGTGGAGAACAATGCTTTCCTTTGCAGACTCTGCCTACAAGGGAGTAACTCAATACTTCTGTTGCCAGCATGCAGTGCGCGCTGAGGGTGGATAAAATTTTTGCACAGAATTGACATTCGGCTGTCTGGAACACAATAGGTATGTAACTTGGCCCCGACACAAAAGTTCACATTACATCCTACCAATCTGACCACTTCAAATTACTGAAATGCTCATGGTGGCTGGAGTAACCCTTCCAATTAACCAATACTTCTGCAATATCTTTAAACTTAGGCTAGTAATAAAACATATTGTTATTTATATAAAAGAAAAAAGCATTTGAAAAATTTTACAAAGTTTTGTACTGCTTTTGAAGTTGAGAAAATGACAGACTGATAAATACCGATTTAAATATATAGCTTTGGCAACATGCAGCACTGTCACATTCCTGATTTATACACATGTGATTTATAATTTCAAGTAAAATGTTTTGAAGTGGTTAGAATGTTCATAGAATTGCTCAATTACAGTTATTATTAAAGAGAACAAGATTTGGAAAGTCAAAACTAATTCATCACACAAGTGATGGATCTACATACATTGTTCGTAAAAAAACGCATATTCCACGATGCAGGCAGTAAGGTGACAGAGAGTGAAACATGCAAAGCACTTCAATGGCTGCAGACCTCTTGTTAGTTATTTATTGAATATGGAAAGCTGTTCCTTAAGTAGCATAGCTCTTGATCTAGTTCTATTCCAATGGCAGTCGACTTATTACATAATTTTAATTATGTGCAAAAATGTTTTGACAAAACTGGTGGAGCTATGCCACAAACTCTTTGCACTATACCCAAAGCTAGTGGTTATTGATTGTGCTTGGGTTGTGCCTTTAAGAGAAAAGTCTGCTTAGTTATTACCTATGTACATTTTCTGATCAATCCAGATCATTTACCGGCATTTGTATTGCAAGGTTGGTCACATGTATTCATTGAAATAAGTTTTATAAGCCCTTTACTGTAAACAGTGGTACATACAGTAGTTCTTCCCACTACTTGCATCATTTTGGGAATTTTTACTCACACATACTGGTAGGCTCAGAACTGTCATTAAAGGATTTAGTGATTGAACAGATAAATACCTGTAAACGTAATTTTCAGCAATGAACAAGCAGGTACATCTTAAGGACGTTCACCTCTTCAGCAATTACAGCCTATAAGCCAAGCCCTAATATGCGTAAATAGAAATAAGTACACTAGCACCAAATGTGTGTTGTCTTTTTTACAGTCTCCATCAGCGGTCATTATAGTCTTCGTGTGACTTCATGGACAAATTTGTGCTAAGTTGAATAATTGCTTGGAGGAATTAGTATTCATCCAGTAATCTTCACAAATTCAACCATTCCCACAGACAAGTACAAAAGATCTGGGTTACGTTGTGCCAAGGCAGATTGTCCTTTGCAGTCTTTTCTCTTATATCGTGGGAGTGAGTGAAATAATACTGCACTAAAGTCTTTAACAGGCTTTCCAAATCATTGAATACTCCTATAAAAAAATTAAACGGACACTCCAGGCACCCAGACCACTTCTGCCCATTGGAGTGGTCTGGGTGCCAACTCCCACTACCCTTAACCCTGCAAGTGTAATTATTGCAGTTTTCATAAACTGCAATATTTACCTTGCAGGGTTAACTCCTCCTCTAGTGGCTGTCTAGTAGAGGGCACTTCCGGTATTATAGCACATATTCCGTGTTCTATAGCGTCGCTGGATGTCCTCACGCTAAATTCCACATAGGAAAGCATTGAAAGCATTTTTCAATGCTTTCCTATGGGGAGGTCTAATGAGCGTGCGCGGCATTTGTGTGCATGGGCATTAGGTCTCCACTGCCGGCGGCTGCGCATGCTCTATAGGTCTCCCCCACCTCTTCATAACAGCGTATCAATGTCATGTGTCCTTTAGGGGTTAAAGGTACACTATAGTCACCAGAACAACTAAAGCTTAATGTAGTTTTTCTGGTGACTATAATCATTGACTTCAGGCATTTTAATGCAAACACTGCCTTTTCATGTTTACATTGCACACACTATCTATGAAAATATCACAACAGGATCTCTGGCTTTTTTATTTCCACAATGCCCATACATGAAATTGTTTCTGTATTGTATGTTTCTCCAAGGTTATGTGTGGCACCTGCATCTCTGTTTCTCTATATGTTGCAAAATATGCAGTGGATTCTTTTGTAATCCTCAATGGACATGTCTAGAATTTAAAACAGACCTGAGGTCAGATTCCTTTGTAGGAACTGAAAGTGACAGTTGCCTAGAAACAATAACAAATGAAGTCATCTTGTTCTCCTTCACTGGCCACTAGGGGAATATTCTAGGGTTAACACACATTTTTATTTTTAGATATTAGGTTAGTTGTTAAATATGTGTCATAGGATGTGAGAGGTACAAAGAGCCAGCAACACAGCACATAGATTATAAAATGTCATCTGTCTCTTGCACGAGTCTCTGTTATTATTTTAATGATACAAAATCTCTTTTTACAATTATTATTATTTCTTTTTATATATAGCGCGTTCACATTCCGTAGCGCTGTAGAATGGGTGGACTAACAGACATGTAATTGTAACCAGACAACTGGACGTACAGAAACAGAGAGGTGGAGGGCCCTGCTCAATGAGCTTACATTCTAGAGATGAAACTAAATCTGGACCAGAATACTAGATGGTACCAGAGACAAGAAAAAAAGAGTGGGGAGGGTGGGGGATTAGTGTGAGGATATAACTTAACTTTTAATAATAGTGTTTAATATTTTCTAGTATTGCTGAGGTAATAACCGTATCTGTATTGCTGTCATTAGACTTGGGTTTAGACATTTGCTACTCTTTGGATGCCTACATTTATAATAGTATTTTACACTTTTAGGGTAATCTTTTCTATTCAATCAGCCTTATCTACCCAGCTGGTCCATCATCAGCAATAGACTATTTTCATGAGCACCTTGATAGCACTATATGGGCGGGGAGCTCTCCTCCTCTGATCCTCCTCTTCTCCTCCTCGTCGGCTGAATGTGCGCACATTCAGCCGGTCACATAGGAAAGCATTCATAATGCTTTCCTATGGACGCTGGCGTGCTCTCACTGTGAAAATCACAGTGAGAAGCACGCAAGCGCCTCTAGTGGCTGTCAATGAGACAGCCGCTAGAGGAAATAGGGGAAGGCTTAAACCATTCATAAACATAGCAGTTTCTCTGAAACTGCTATGTTTATGAAAAAATGGGTTAACCCTAGCTGGACCTGGCACTCAGACCACTTAATTAAGCTGAAGTGGTCTGGATGCATAGAGTGGTCCTTTAATACTACCAGAAGCTAACTAGGGCCATTAGTATCTGGTTTAGCCTTCTGCTACAGAGTTGATTTTACTCTCTTTGTTGCAATAATTTGGCTGTTTACTTCTAGATACAGCTTATTGCATGCTTATCTGCGTGGTTGCCGCTTGTTTCACTATGGTCTGATTTATGTTTAATTCCTGATTCCCTGTTTTAAACTATTATTAAAAGGTAAGTTTTATTCTCATATTTAACACCAGGCTACTAGAGGGTGCCAGAGACATTTTTTCATTTTGTACTTTATAATTGTGCTACCCCAGTTTGGATGTTTAGTTTGGCGACCCTCTTTGTTCGTAGCCATATACCTGTCTTGTCTCTTCGGCAGGCAGACTGCTACCACCCCCTTATATAATGCTTTTATTTTTCACTAAAATCTCTTAAGTAAAATGAATAATTAGTGGAACACCTACAATGTAATGAAGTTTTGGGGGTTAGATGAGAGTTACTGCATGCCTAGAATACATAGATTAAAGAAACACTCTAACCTTAGAAATACATGAAATTCTAATGATAACGTGATTCCCTGCCATTTTAGATCACTAGGCTTCCTGAAAACTTTGAATAGATAATATTTACTAACCCTATAACATGTACTAGAACAAGGCAGTGGTAAGCCACATTTGCATCCAGTTTCATCATTAAAACCGATAATTTATTTCAGTTATACCAAACAGCTCATGTCGATAGTAAGCCAAGGGATGCACTGAAACAAAGAATTTACTTTTATAAATGCATTACAAAATAATAATAACAGAGGCTAAATTATATATAACCTTGATCTAATTTGCCAATTATAATAAAAAAATGACAATTACAAGATCGGCGAGACTGGGTTATTTCTTCATGACATTCTAAAGTGTATGATGTGTTAGCTGGGACTCGGGTTGAAATGGTTACCTAGGGCTTGTTTAGGGTTATCTAGAGCTGGCTAGAATTTGATTTACCTGGGGTTAACTAGAGTTTGGGTTAGCTATGTTAGCTAGCGTTAGCGATAATAGCTTTATATAATAGCATGAAATTGTGATATTGGTCACGATGGTGATATTGATAGTGTCACTAGTGTCAGCATGTCTGAATGCATATTAAAGTTTAAATTTATGCTAAAAAATGCTAAATTTGGCAGAAAATAGTGATGAAAAATTTCATCACCATTTTCTACAGAATTTTGTGGTTATTTGACCCTGGAGCTTCTCAAAAATCTATCAAAGATCTACATGGGGATACAAATTTGACGTCTTTACAGTAAGGTGACACAAAAATAAAATGTGTGAAAAATATAAAAATATTAGATATAACTATTAGATTGCTAATTCAATGCACAAATGAAAAGTGATAAAATGTTCTATATATATTTGTATAATATTTACAAGTACATAGTGTAGCGGTTTTAAATTATGTGACTGCTATTAACAATATTAACTCAGTAGACCAAATCTGGCAAATGTTTACCCTTCACATCATAATTCGCTCCTGGCAATGCCTGGACTATTATTTCCCCAAAAATACTTAAAATACTGGATATATTAGGCATTTAACAATCAGGACTAATAAACAAATCTGGTTTTATTATTTTTTTTTTAATTTTCACTAGCTGTGTGTGTAGCAGGTATAAGCAGAACTAAAAAAATGGGTGTTTTTTTGTTTAGTTTTTTTCAAATTTTTGGAACATGTTATTTTTATGTTGTTCTATGCATATATAGAGGGAATTACAATGTGACCAGAGCATTGAAAGTGAGCATTGAAAATGTAACTAGAGAAAAATAGACATTTTAGCAAATACCATATTGCAAAGGAATTCTAAGATTTAAGTTTGTTTGTCATTTAAGTGCATTGATAGGTCATGGATAATAAGTTAAAAAAAAATGTCCATCTGGGTCTGGGAAAGATGTGCCATAGTTTCCATCCTGTTGCCCTCCCCCACAAGATGTGCAATGAATGAAGCAGAGCAATGGTTGAAGAATATTCACGCCACGTACGTGGGCCACTATTTTTACACCTGCTTCATCCCTAGGAAGGATAAATAGTTGTCTGAGTCATAGATAACAAGCTGTTGAGTGGAATCTTTTTTTACTCCGCCATGTGTAAGTTGTATCATATTTGTAGTATTCTCTCTTTCACTTTACAGTGTCAATTGAAATAATTATAATGAGGCTATAAATACATTGTTTGGGTATCTGCAATATCTTCTGTCTCCTATTTTTTAAGCACATAGATAAGCACCAGACAGCATAAATTAAAATGTGAGACCTGTTTCTGACTTTTTAACAGTAGTGCAAGAGGGGCAACAAAGATATCAAAAACACATAATTACAAAGGTGCATACTTTCAAAGCAATATAGGCTGAAAAACACTTGTGTCCAGGCCTGCACTGGCCATTGGGCACACCTTGCAAATGCACCCTGGGCTGTGATGGGCTGAGGCCAACAAAGGATCTCCCCTGCTGGCCTATGTAGTGCATGTGCTATCCAAGCGCAGGCCTTACTGTGTGCCTTCACAGGCCAGTGGGGAGCTTGAAGATCTCCCTCAAAGTCCCACAGGGGGGAGTAAGTGTTGAAAAGGACCTGGAGGTGAAATGTTCCTTCTGCGAGCTGGCAATTCAGTGTGTTGCAGGTTCCAACATACTGCTGTCCTGGATCTCGCCCGGGGATTGAACTCAGGAGCTGCAGTCTAGAGTCACTTACCACCACCCTGGGCCGGCCTTAAGCCTTTAGGGGCCCTGTGCGAAGAATCTTCACAGCTCCCCCCCCCCCCCGTCATCCATGTATGATGTAATGTTTGTGTTGTCTGTGTATGTGATAGGTGTGATGACTGTGTGTGATATGTATGCTATGTGTTGGCTGTGTGTGATATTTGTCATGGGTGTATTTACAGTGTGTGATATGCGTGTATTGGTTGTATGTGATATTTGTGCTGGGTTTAAAGGCTGTGTGTGATGGGTATTTAATTCAGATAAAAACATGCATTTAGGCCTGTGTGAATGTAGGTGTATATTTTTGCAGAGTTATGTGCACACAGTCCCACAGTCAGATGCACACAGTTATACATATACACTGTCAAATCCACCACATGCACATAGTCGCAGGCAGATAGTCACATACACAGGATCAGGCAGAAACACACAGGTACAGGCAGTAACACTTACACACAATTACAGGCAGACAGCCACACACACACAGCCAGACATACAGTTTTACACACACACATACTTACATGCAGACAGCCACACACACACACAGGCAGACAGCCACACACACGCACGCACGCAGACAGCCACACACAGAGGCAGACGGCCATGCACACACAGGAAGACATCCACACACACAGGCAGGCAGCCACACAAACACACACAGGCAGACAGTCATACACACACACAGACACACACACATAGGCAGACAGTCACCTGCAGAGGCAGACAGCCATGCACACACAGGAAGACACACACACACACAGGCAGGCAGCCACACAAACACACACAGGCAGACAGTCATAAACACAGACACACACACACAGGTAGACAGTCACCTGCAGAGGCAGACGGCCATGCACACACAGGAAGACATACACACACACACACAGGCAGCCACATAAACACACACAGGCAGACAGTCATACACACAGACACACACACACACACACATGCACACACATGTGGGTTTGCTTGTCATTGATGATGACACAACACCTCCCTCTCAGCCCCATCACGTTTACACTGGGCTGCTGTGCTTAAAAAATGCCCAGGCCAAATTTTTTTTCCCAGTCCTGCTTGTGTCATTACACATCTGCATTCCTGTTATTGATCTATTAATCCTCGATTAATCCTAATTTGATTGATTAATCCTAATTTGAGCTTGAATTTTTCCACAAATTGGGTAAAAATTGTAGTCAGATGTCTTACTGGATCAACAGTGTTATCTCACAGTTTACTTATTGTATCTTTAAAATATTTTGTTTAAAAAAAAAAAAAAAAAAAGCATCCAGATGTGTAAATATATTTTGCACAGAATTCCACATCTTTATTGTTCTAGCTGTAAGGAACCCTTTCCTCTGCCATAGGGGAAAGCTCCTCTCTACAAGTCTAAATGGGTAACCTCTTCTCATTTGAACAGTTCTGCTAATATACTGAATACCAGAGAGCTTTTTGTACTTAGTCTGTATATATTTTATAATGTTATTATATCAGTTTTCTAGCCTTTCTTCATAACTAAAATCTTCCCATTATTAATTTGTAGCCTTCCTGTGAAGATTTTCTAGCTCCATGTTCACATTCTTTAATACAAGAATCCAAAATTGCAGTATCTATTCATGGTGGGGTCTTATAAATAAAATTTTCGGTCCAAAAACGAATACCTCTTTTTATGCTCAGATACTCTTTACTGACCTAACAATTGTTACCTGACATTGCTCAGTGTTGCCTAGTCTGTTGTCTTTAACTATTCCCAAGTCCTTTCATTTATTGTTTTCTATAATTCACTACACTCACTTAGTTATTTACTGCAAAGTGTATAAAATGCTAAAATATTTTGCCACAAAATCAAATGAATGCACTTCCTAACAGCTTGGTAACCTATCTCCACCAAATTAGAACCTTTTCCTATATTGATGAGTTTCTGTTTAGGATCACCAGAGTGTAGATCAAAATGATCTAAATTTGAGCAATTCCTTTGTAGCCTGGTCAACTCTCCCTTAGGGATTCCTAGAAAAGATAAGCGTTGGATAACAACTGGATGCATGTAAAATGGAATTACCAGATGGGGGTTTTGGAAAATTCTTAGAAATTGCTCCTTCATGTCTAGCATAGTAAATCAATTCAAGATCCAAAAAGTAAATTATCATGATTAGTGATGGCAGCGAAGTTAAGATTAAGATCCAAACAGCCAAGCTGTAAAAATAACCACGTTGTTACAATTTAGCAGTTTTGACCTAACATTTACATAGAAACATAGAAACATAAAATGTGACAGCAGATAAGAACCATTCGGCCCATCTAGTCTGCCCAATTTTCTAAATACTTTCATTAGTCCCTGGCCTTATCTTATAGTTAGGATAGCCTTATGCCTATCCCACGCATGCTTAAACTCCTTTACTGTGTTAACCTCTACCACTTCAGCTGGAAGGCTATTCCATGCATCCACTACCCTCTCAGTAAAGTAATACTTCCTGATATTATTTTTAAACCTTTTGTCCCTCTAATTTAAGACTATGTCCTCTTGTTGTGGTAGTTTTTCTTCTTTTAAATATAGTCTCCTCCTTTACTGTGTTGATTCCTTTTATGTATTTAAATGTTTCTATCATATCCCCCCTGTCTCGTCTTTCCTCCAAGCTATACATGTTAAGATCCTTTTAACCTTTCCTGGTAAGTTTTATCCTGCAATCCATGAACCAGTTTAGTAGCCCTTCTCTGAACTCTCTCTAAAGTATCAATATCCTTCTGAAGATACAGTCTCCAGTACTTCTTTAATTTCTTTGTCATTTCTCCACTGTTCTCAATTTAGTCTATTAACCTAACCAAAATCTTAAATATATATATATCTAAGTTATAGATAGTTCCCACTAATCTACTTTGCAGTGCAAATTTTAGCTCCCATTGGAAAAAGATTAAGATCTGAAAAAAAGCTTGTTAGTAGTTCTCACAGTACTCATTTTCTGTGACTGTTTTGTGAGTATCACTTATCTGATGGGATTGCTTGTTTGGTTTTTCATTGTGATTTGGAATTAAACTTTTAAAATGTTTTATACCGTTTTGCCAAAATGCTAAGCAACATATTGCTAAGTCTCAAACATTAAATTTAAACAGAATAACGTGGGTAAAATATGGGTAAAAAAAAAATTAAATAAGAAAGTATTTGGGTAATTTTGCAATGAGGCATTGTCCTCGTAATTATATATTTTTTCAAGGAAGCACACTGCGTAGTTCTAACTGAGATATTGTCTCTTGGTTGAATGGTATAATCAAACTACAGGGAGTGCAGAATTATTAGGCAAATGAGTATTTTGACCACATCATCCTCTTTATGCATGTTGTCTTACTCCAAGCTGTATAGGCTCGAAAGCCTACTACCAATTAAGCATATTAGGTGATGTGCATCTCTGTAATGAGAAGGGGTGTGGTCTAATGACATCAACACCCTATATCAGGTGTGCATAATTATTAGGCAACTTCCTTTCCTTTGGCAAAATGGGTCAAAAGAAGGACTTGACAGGCTCAGAAAAGTCAAAAATAGTGAGATATCTTGCAGAGGGATGCAGCACTCTTAAAATTGCAAAGCTTCTGAAGCGTGATCATCGAACAATCAAGCGTTTCATTCAAAATAGTCAACAGGGTCGCAAGAAGCGTGTGGAAAAACCAAGGCGCAAAATAACTGCCCATGAACTGAGAAAAGTCAAGCGTGCAGCTGCCACGATGCCACTTGCCACCAGTTTGGCCATATTTCAGAGCTGCAACATCACTGGAGTGCCCAAAAGCACAAGGTGTGCAATACTCAGAGACATGGCCAAGGTAAGAAAGGCTGAAAGACGACCACCACTGAACAAGACACACAAGCTGAAATGTCAAGACTGGGCCAAGAAATATCTCAAGACTGATTTTTCTAAGGTTTTATGGACTGATGAAATGAGAGTGAGTCTTGATGGGCCAGATGGATGGGCCCGTGGCTGGATTGGTAAAGGGCAGAGAGCTCCAGTCCGACTCAGACGCCAGCAAGGTGGAGGTGGAGTACTGGTTTGGGCTGGTATCATCAAAGATGAGCTTGTGGGGCCTTTTCGGGTTGAGGATGGAGTCAAGCTCAACTCCCAGTCCTACTGCCAGTTCCTGAAAGACACCTTCTTCAAGCAGTGGTACAGGAAGAAGTCTGCATCCTTCAAGAAAAACATGATTTTCATGCAGGACAATGCTCCATCACACGCGTCCAAGTACTCCACAGCGTGGCTGGCAAGAAAGGGTATAAAAGAAGAAAATCTAATGACATGGCCTCCTTGTTCACCTGATCTGAACCCCATTGAGAACCTGTGGTCCATCATCAAATGTGAGATTTACAAGGAGGGAAAACAGTACACCTCTCTGAACAGTGTCTGGGAGGCTGTGGTTGCTGCTGCACGCAATGTTGATGGTGAACAGATCAAAACACTGACAGAATCCATGGATGGCAGGCTTTTGAGTGTCCTTGCAAAGAAAGGTGGCTATATTGGTCACTGATTTGTTTTTGTTTTGTTTTTGAATGTCAGAAATGTATATTTGTGAATGTTGAGATGTTATATTGGTTTCACTGGTAATAATAAATAATTGAAATGGGTATATATTTGTTTTTTGTTAAGTTGCCTAATAATTATGCACAGTAATAGTCACCTGCACACACAGATATCCCCCTAACATAGCTAAACTAAAAACAAACTAAAAACTACTTCCAAAAATATTCAGCTTTGATATTAATAAGTTTTTGGGGTTCATTGAGAACATGGTTGTTGTTCAATAATAAAATTAATCCTCAAAAATACAACTTGCCTAATAATTCTGCACTCCCCGTATAAGGTTTAAATGATCACCCATTGTAAGCATCAGGAGCTCATTTAAAATACAAGATATTTATGTAAATGACATAAATTAAAACTCGTAGTAATAAATATAATTCTTGCTAGACATTATTATAATTGAAATGTAAAAACAGTACAATAGAGAGTAGTTCTCGAGAGAATCAGCTGGCCCTAGGAGACTGTGAAAGGCAATGCAGACTCTATGCTTGGTACAATGCACATTCTTGCTCTTATAGGGCACATAATAATCTCAGGTATTTGAATGTTCAGGAGGATTTGGAACAGGGCATGAGCTTCTTTTGGCTTTGTATTGTTTATGTATTAACCATTACTGCCACCTAAGATTAGTGGGAGTTTGAATGCAGGGCTAATTTCTGTGTTTTTATTTGCTTTTGTATTACACAGCCATGTTAGAGTGTTGCCACCAACCTCACGTGTGCCCAATTAAAGGAACACACCTAATAATAATAATAATACTTTTTAAAATTAATTTTTTAATCATTCTTTTAGGACATTTGAATCTCAAACGATAATACAGCACATTTTAGAATAATAACATGCTAGACAGTCATGTCTGAATGTAAGAATATATATGATCTAGAAAGCAGAGAGCATCAGACAGGCAGGAGGTTATTTAGATAAAAAAAAAAAAAAAGAAAAAGAAATAAACAAGACAATAACATGTCGTTGTCTGATGCAACTGAGAGGTTATTATGTTGCATATTCTGAGTAAAGGTAGTGTATTCAATCAGTGGCGTACTAAGGGGGGGCAGAGGGGGCGGTCCATCCCGGGTGCCACCAGGGTGGGGGGTGCCTTGGGAGGGGGCGCTGCCAGGAGCGCCGGCCCCTGCCTTGGGAGGGGGCGCCACGAGGAGCGCCGGCCCCCCTCATGCTTCAGCCGCCCGAGCGCTGTGCAGAGAGCCTCAGGCGGCTGCAGCTTTGCCCGCCCGGGAGCAACATGAGGAGAGGGGCTCACAGGAGGGAAGCGCTCAGCGAACAGCGCTCCCTCACTGTAGCGTGGCCAAGCCCTCTATTGGTCCGCGGGTACAGGGAGCATCTGTCTCCTGTACCCGGCCGGACTAACAGGAAGTACGCACTTCCTGTTAGTCTGCCAGGTACATGAAACAAAAGCTCCCTGTACCCGCGGTACAGCTCGGCACTACAAAAAGAGGTAGGGGGGGAGAATTGGGAAGAGGGGGAATAAATAAAGATTGGGAGGGGGGATAAGGAAAGGAGGATAAATAAGGAGGGATTGGGAGGGGGATAAATAAAGTTTGGGAGGGGGGAGAAGGAAATTGGAGGGGGGGATAAAGAAAGATTGGGAGGTGGGATAAAAGAAATTGGGAGGGGGAGAAGGAAATTGGCAGGGGGGATAAAGAAAGAAATTGGGAGGGGGAGAAGGAAATTGGAGAGGGGGATAAAGAAAGATTGGGAGGGGGGGATAGAAAGAAATTGGGAGGGGGAGAAGGAAATTGAGGGGGGGCGAGATTGACATTCATCACACACAATGCACCCCTTGCACACAGAAAAACACACAATGCATTACACACACTGCATTACACACACAGATACACAAGCAATGCAACTTGTTTCACACAATGCATCCCTTACACACACAGAAACACACAATGCATTCATTACACACACTCAATGCACCCCTTACACACACTCAATGCATCCCGTACATACACAGAAACACACCTTGCAGCCCTTACACATACAAACACAGATTCACACAATGCATTCCTTACACACATATCAGGACATCCCCTACACACTCCACCCCCTGTGAACAAACTCATTGGTGGAACATGAAGGTGGACCCTGGAACCCAGACCTTGAGCTGTGTAAAGGGCCCCGAAAAAAAATGGAGCTTCTTCCCGTTCTCCCAGAACATTGATTTTTGTGACCACAGTTACAAACTGCCTCCAGAGAGCCTGTTCTACACCAGACCAGTAGAGCCAGACTGCAGCTAGAGCCCATCATCATCCTCATCTGGTTATAAGTAGGCAATCTAGTATATTATTCGTGGTACTAATCTCTAATTTACCTCACTTTAAAGAAACACTATAGTCCCCAGAACCACTGCAGCTTAATGGAGTGGTTCTGGTGTCTATAGACTGTCCCTGCAGGCCTTTCAATGTAAACACGGCGGCACCGCAGCACTGGCGTTAGATAACATGGCAAATCATATGGGTGGGGCATTGTGATGTCACATGGGGGGGGGGAGGCAAACTTTACTTTTGCCTAGGGCAGCAAAAATCCTTGCACCGGCCCTGGCTGGAGGGGGCTGTGTGAGCTGTGGCCGCACAGTGCCCCATGGTAGTTAGGGTGCAAACAGCTGATAAACTGGCCGCACGGAGAAAAAGTGGGGCGGAGCTAAGCAAAATCGGAGGCGGAGACAAACTGGCGCCGGGGGCGGGCTTTGGGGGGGCAAGGGGATGCCAAGCACAGGATCCGCCCCGGGTGCCAAATGCTCTAGGTACACCCCTGTATTCAATAATGATTAAGCTAGAGCTTGCTCACAAAAGGTACCGATTTGGTTTTAGAAGCACATTGCAGCATAGAAAATTAAAACAGGACAGCAGGTTGCGCTGATTCTATTATACCACTGTAACAAGACATGTGTGTAGAAAAAGCACTCTACGTAAAATAAAACAGATAGAACATAACATGAGGGCGCTCAGAGTAAAGCTAAGCATAATACAGGGGTCCAGCGCTTATGCTGTGGGCCCTGGTATGAGTGGGACCTTTTGTTCAGCCTACTCCCTCATTCGGTTAGCTCTGGGCATACTCGCATTCACCCCTGTAGAATATTAAATGACTGTGCAGGGCGTCTCTCCAATTCCAGGCTTGTTCAAAGGCCGGTACCTTTATACAATGGACCCAGGGGTTCCCAAAGTCCAAGTATATAATGGATCAGGCTCTGCCTTGCCGGAGAAGGCCCATTCGCCATCGTGGGTTGCTTGCAGGCTAGCACTATGAGCTATCTTTAGGAGCCCGTGGAGCAACGTAGGTCAGTCTAGCGGGGCCCGGGATAATCCCCACCAGCACACAGGGGGGAGCACGGGGCCTTTAATGCAGGTTCGCTAGGCCCAATCAGATGAAGCGCGGGAGCTTGGCCGCGTCTCCTGCCCAAACACCAGGCGGCAATATTTGTCTGCCGGCAAACACGATTCGCAGGGCGGACAAGAGCTGGTAGTTGCAGGTACCAGTGCTCAGGGAGCTTTCCACTGAAACCAGCATCAGCTGTAGCCGGAGTAGGGTGTCGGAGAGTAGGTTAGAAGCTTTTATTAATACAATGCTGAGAAGCTGATGTGATCTGCGTCCAATTTATTTATTTTTAAAAAACAATTTAGTAGATATATTTCCAAGGAAAACATGCATGCATTTTATTATGCATTTTTAAAATCAGAGGTATATCTAAAACCAGCTTGTAAAAGCGTCAGATCTCTTGTCTGCTTCTTTCTGCACGTCTTCCCACCTTCCCCAGGCCAGAAGATATGTGGCTGTCCAATCACTAACTTCACAATGCAGCTCAATAAGAAGTATTTGCAAATTGCTCTGAACAATTACCTGCCTCTTAAATTTAACAAAGTTAATTTATAAAGTTGACATTTCTTTAAATATGCACTTTTTGAAAAATGAAAAATGATGAAACACTTTTCACACATAAGGCATAAGGCAAGCTAAAGTGTTTTAGGTTTGTAGAGTGTCCCTTTAAGAGTGAATTAGTTTACAAGGTTTCATTAGAATATCCTCTAGTCTAGTGTCTCATTTGAGACTATGCATTTTACCTGAAAGGAGCAAGGCAAATTGTTTGTGTAGGACTCAACTAAGATTTTGACGTGGCAGGTTACCTTACACTTTAATCACTATTACAGTGGTACCGTATATACTCAAGTATAAGTCGAGTTTTTCAGCACATTTTTTGTGCTGAAAAACCCTCACTCGACTTATACTCGAGTTAATGTCTGTATTATGGCAATTTACATTGCCCAAGTACAGACCAGGACCGCCGGGCTCATTAAAAACCCTGGCGGTCCTGTTGGGGGCTGGCAGAGAGCTGTAACTTACCTTTCCTGCAGCTCCTTTCAGCTCCCTTCTCTCTCCTCTGTTCCGGTCAGCTCCACTGTAAGTCTCGCGAGAGCCGAGAACACACTGCATTCATACAAACACACTGCATTATATACACACACACACTGCAGTCATGATATACACACACTGTAAATAAATATTCAATTAATATAATTTTTGGGGGATCTAATTTTATTTAGAAATTTACCAGTAGCTGCTGCATTTGCCACCCTAGTCTTATACTTGAGTCAATAAGTTTTCCCAGTTTTTTGGGGTAAAATTAGGGGTCTCGACTTATATTTGGGTCGACTTATACTCGAGTATATATGGTAATAAGAATCTGTTATTTAAATACGCATAAGGTTTTGGTATAGTGTGCAGGCAACTTTTGGGTTTATTTTAATCAAAAACAACTAGAAAACTTTTCAGGATATCCCTCAACAAATGGGGTGGGAAAGGCTGACTCTTTTCTCCTTAGTTTTACATTTTCTGAACAATACAGAAAACATATACCTATTATCTTTCATTTTTTTTGCATTTATTCATGAGATCTCTCATATTTAATAAAACCATATATTAAAGATCTACAAATATGAGAGGTCTACAAATATGCAGTAAGAAAAAAAAAGCCTGGAGCAATACTTGGACCATCCCATCTGCTTTTACAATGGCCATAGAGTTGTCATTCAATAATAACGAAGAGGACATGTATCCTGAAAATGATGTGTTGGTATCAGTGATATCAGTGATGCTACCAAATATAAAATGACTTAAGCAAGCCTCACTATCTTTCCATTGCAGCTGTTTGGTGATACTGCAGTACATTCCATGCTGACATGTTTATTTGGATCACAATCTGATCAGAGTGAACAAAACATATGGGACGCTTCCTAAAGGTCTTAACTGAGGGCACTGAAAAGAATAATATCAGGGCTTTGATTTCAAATTGATATTTTATTTTGGTAGCATTTTTGCATAATAACAATATTAAAAGAAACTCCAATACTCCAACGGAATAATGTTTATTTTATATAGTTTTAACAATTTCGTAGATAAACCCCTAATGAAAACATTTAATTATGCATTTTATTTAATTGGGGACTAAAAACAGCTTGCAGACAATTACAATAGGTAGGTAATTACAATAGGAGCAATGGACTTTTTTTTTTTATTACAGGCTCATGAGACTGCATACCTGCTCACTGAGAAGCCTTACTCTTGAAGCCTGGGGTCCGTCCCAGAGCTGACCCTAGGAAGGACTGTGGGAGGTAATATTTCATAGAGCTTGGTCTATGTGACCTGTGATGTGCTTTTTATTCCACTTTGTAAGTGCATAGCCAGTGGCGTACATACCCGGGTTGCAGGGGTCGCGGCTGCGACCAGGCCCGGCCCACCAGGGGGCCCGGCCGCCCTGCAACCCGGTATGTATGCCAGTGTGGCCAGCCTCTTCTCCTGGGGGTCCAGGAGCCGGCCACCTCAGGGTGACCCCCGAGGCTGGCCCTGGTGTCACAGGATGGGCGGGCAGGCAGGCTGTCTGGCGGCCGCGTGAGGGAGCACTCTCCCCTGAGAGCTTCCTCTTCCGCTCCCTCATGCACCGCACTGATACCGGAGTCGGAATATGACGTCATATGACGAGAGTGCTCCCTCACATGCCCGCCAGACAGCCTGCCCGCCCACCCACCCGGTGACACCAGGGAATCCCCTCAGCACTCCCTAAGATAGGAACGTGTGTGTTAGTGTGTGTGTGTTAGTGTGTGTGTGTGTGTGTTAGTGTATGTGTGTGTGTGTGTCAGTGTTAGAGTGTGTGTTAGTGTTAGAGTGTGTGTGTTAGTGTTAGAGTGTGTGTGTATGTGTTAGTTTTTGTGTCAGTGTGTGTTAGTGTGTGTGTGTGTTAGAGTGTGTGTGTGTGTGTTAGAGTGTGTGTGTGTTAGTTTTTTGTGTCAGTGTGTATGTGTTAGTGTGTGTTAGTGTGTGTGTGTTACTGTGTGTTACTGAGTGTGTTAGTTTGTGTGCGTCTGTTAGTGAGTCTGTTTGGTGTCTGTTAAAGAGTGTGTGTTTTGTAAGTGAGTGTGTATGTATGTCTGTCACTGAGTGTGTGTCTGTCATTAAATGTGTGTGTCTGTTAGCTAGTGTGTATGCGTCTGTTCGTGAGAGTGTGTGTGTCTGTTAGCTAATGTGTATGCGTCTGTTCATGAGAGTGTGTGTGTGTGTCTTCAACACTTACCTTTCTCCAGCGCTGGACTCCCTTGGCGCTAGGGATCCCTCCGCCCCGATCCGCCTCTCAGCCACGTATGCGCATGCGCATTCAAACCCCCCATAGGCAAGCATTACTCAATGCTTTCCTATGGATGTTCAGCGTCTTCTCACTGTGATTTTCACAGTGAGAATCGTGGAGGCTCCTCTAGCGGCTGTCAATTAGACAGCCACTAGAGGCTTGATTAACCCTCAGTGAAATATAGCAGTTTCTCTGAAACTGCTATGTTTTCTGCTACAGGGTTAAAACTAGAGGGACCTGGCACCCAGACCACTTCATTGAGCTGATGTGATCTGGGTGTCTGTAGTGGTTCTTTAAGTGTATGGGTATCTCCATGCACTGGCGTACATACCGCGGTCGCAGGGGTCAGTTTTTCGCACCGGGGCCCCATGGGTTGTGTGTACGCCACTGTGCATAGCATTCTTTCTTTTATTTGTATGTTTTATGGTTTAACACTATGCTTGTTTTTCTATATGCTAAGATTTACTAGTATATTATCCATTGGTACATATGACACTCCCTTTAAAGACAAGTAATAAGTACAAAGAGTTGCCATCATACTATCTACCGGCACTTAGGATACTGCATTATAAGAGTAAGAAGTCATGTGATTTCAGTCTAATTCACTTGATGGGCATAATATTGATGTTTTAACATTTCGGTCTCATCTGGATTAAGATTTTTTTCTGCACACATGTGTACACGACACAGCTTTTGTTTTATATTACATACATTGCTACAGTGTTTCAGAGTTAACCGGCGTGTTTGTGGTATTATAGGTGTTCACTATTATATTTTGATTACTCTATTAAAAAGTGTGCTGAAACCCGACGCAAAAGTTGCACAAAACTGGTAATTGCTAGCTAGGTAGAGAGAATTCAAGCAGGCTGCTTGACAGTACAAGGTTACGGCCATACACAGCCTTAAAAAAAGTATTTATTTACGAAAGTAAACATTTTCAAAAGGTACAGCCACAGGGAAAGACTATTTGTCTCATAACCTCTATAAATCAACACCCTATTTTACAAAATATCAGGGATGTAGGTGAGATCACAGTAGAGTCCAATAATTTCCATTATATGGAACATGTTGCATAGATGGTACCTCTGCTTGAAAATGACAAGAGTATTCTGGCATATTTACAAAAGCCCAGCAACTTCTACGGCCTTAACAATCTATTTATTTTGTTTTATTAATTCAAATTTTATCCATTGATACCCCATATGAAGAGAAAAACAGTTATTTGAACAAGGGAAATATGTACTTCCTGAGTATATTTATGACCTACAAGTGTTATGTTTCTACAAAACGATGTTTCCTTTTTTTTTTGCTGTGCCACTACTTATATATGTAACTTCATAAATAATTTTTTCAGAGCACTTCCTTTCAAGTCTTATTTATAAAATATTGAAACCTGTTAAAATCGCCAACACCAGGAGGTCAAAAGGTGATGATAAATTGGACTATGTTCGTTTACGTTAAACAAATTGTTCCTAATTATATTTTAGCACAGTTGTGTGCTATAGTATGAAACAGCTTTCCCAGCTTACACAGGTTTCAAAAGCTCTACATTTTTAATGGAGGACGAAGGAATATTTTAAAGCTTTTCTTTTTTTATTGGGAAGAAATAGTTAATTTGAAGCGATTTAATATTATTAGAAACAAATATGGTTTAATATGGTGGAAAGGGAATATCAGAAAATCATTTTAATAGCATGAAAAAAAACATTCTCAGAAAAGCAGCCTCTCATGATTCAAAACCACAGTGTGTACTTTTGTTTAATATAAAACATGTGCAGTAAGTTAACTGATCTGCTCAGACATATCAAAAGCAGTGTACAATTAATGACTGACAAGCACACTCTGATAATGAAACAAGGTTAAATTGGGTGATGCTTTTAATCTGCGTCCATCAGGTGAAAACTGTAAACTTTGCTACTTGTCTGCTATCTTTTGGTTTTACCACATTGGTTGGATTATGTTTTTTTTGTTACTTTAGAAACCATTAGAAAGAACTACATCATCAAGTATAATGACACTTTCACATGCATGTTATCATGACCTTGCCATGGGGCATAAGTCACATGCAAGGCATCATCTCATATTTGGAATGTGGATCTCTTGCCTTGGCACTCTGTGAACTGGCCAAACCATAAGGCACTTAGCGTGAGCTCTGCGTGTAAGTACTGGCACAGTGTATTACATATAATGCCAGACACTAATGTGAAAAATTAGCCATGCACTGTCATGGAGATAAAGAAAGTACACCCTCATTGAATTCTATGGTTTTACATATCAGGACATAATAACAATCAACTGTTCCTTAGCAGGTCTTAAAATTAGGTAAATACAATCTCAAATGTACAATAACACATGACACAGTCTCATGATTTATTTAACAAAAATAAAGCCAAAATAGAAGTGCTGTGTGTAAAAAAAAACAATTAAGTGTACCTTATGATTTAGCAGCAATAACCTGAGATAATTGCTTTTAGACACGTACATTCGTTATAAGACGAATATGATTTCGTCCGAATTTTCAGACTTTTTTGTATTCATTTGCTATAACATAAAAGAAAGTCCTACATACGAATTATATACGAAATGAAAGGGCAAATGCATTACCTTTTAGTTTCAGTTCTTTCGTTTAATAGACTCCGTGCTACAGGAGAATTAACCCCCACAGCACTGAGGATAAACAAAAAAAACCTGGATCTCCCTGCAGCAGGAGACTTAACCCGTGCATGTAACCCTAATTAAATAAATAAAGGAGGGGACATAATGTCCCCACCCTTAAGCGGCGGGTGGGGACCACAAATAATAAAGGGTATTCCTTCACATTTATGTTTTACAGACATAATTCGAAATGGACACATTTTTATTTTATTAATTCATACAAAACTAAAATTTCGCCGGTGTACATGTCTAATCGCTTTCTGTATAACTTTATCAGTTTCTCACATCGTTGTGGAGAAATTTTTGTTCCAGAAGTCTGGTGGTTATGTATAGAAATGAATACACTACAAGCCACGTGTTTTTTATAACCATGGGAAGTACATGGTGGTTTTGCGTAACACTGAACAGACAAATTAATAACACTTTGCATAGTAACTCCAAAGCGGCACACTCTAGACACCATAACCACTACAACATGCTGTAGTGCTTATAGTGTCAGGAGTCCCGAGTTGCTGGTCACTGGTAATTACTCCCTAGTTGCCCATATCCCCCAAAAGCTGCCTTCCACTCCAGCAAAAGGTCGCTATATCAACTGTGGAGGATTGGGCTGCAGAGAGAACTTAAACTCACTTCAATCCATCGCTGAGGCTAACATGGAAACACAGAATGTGACGGCAGTTAGGAACCATTTGGCCCATCTAGTCTGCCCAATTTTCGAAATACTTTGAATTAGTCCTTGGCCTTATCTTAAGTCTAGGATAGCCTTATGCCTATTCCACGCATGCTTAAACTCCCTCACTGTGTTAACCTCTACCACTTCAGCCGGAAGGCTATTCCATGCGTCCACTACCGTCTCTGTAAAGTAATACTTCCTGTAATTAATTTTAAACCTATTATTAAACCTAATTTAAAACTATGTCCTCTTGTTGTGGTAGATTTTCTTCTTTTAAATATAGTCTCCTCCTTTACTGTGTTGATTCATTTATGTATTTAAATGTTTCTATCATATCCCCCCTTTCTTGTCTTTCCTCCAAGCTATACATGTTAAGTTCCTTTAGCCTTTCCTTGTAGGTTTTATCCTGCAATTCATGAACCAGTTTAGTAGCCTTTCTCTGAACTCTCTCCAAAGTATCAATATCCCTCTGAATATACGGTCTCCAGTACTGCGTACAATATTCCAAGTGAGGTCTCAACAGTGTTCTGTACAATGGCATGAGCACTTCTCTCTTTCTACTGTTGATGACTCTCCCTATACAACCAAGCACCTTTAAGTCATCTGAAATACTCCTAAATCCCTTTCTTCAGATGTTGAGGTTAGTAGAGTATCAAATATTCTATACTCTGCCCTTGGTTTTTTACACCCAAGATGCATTATCTTGCACTAATCAACATTAAATATCAGTTGCCACAACTCTGACCATTTTTCTAATTTATCTAAATCATTTGCCATTTGGCTTATCCCTCCTGGAACATAAACCCTGTTGCAAATTTTAATATCATCAGCAAAAACACACACCTTACCATAAAGACCTTCTGCAATATCACTAATAAAAAATATTAAAGAGAATGGGTCCAAGCACAGATCCCTGAGGTACCCCACTGGTAACTAGACCCTGCTTCGAATATACTCCATTGACTACAACCCTCTGTTGCCTGTCATTTAGCCACTGCCTAATCCATTCAACAATATTGGAATCCAAACTTAAATATTGCAGTTTGTTGATGAGCCTTCTAAGTGGAACAGTGTCAAAAGCCTTACTGAAATCAATGTATACTGCACCACCCTGATCTGTTACTTTAGTTAACCAATCAAAAAAATCAATAAGATTAGTTTGGCATGCTCTCCCTGAAGTATACCCATGTTGTCTCTGAGCTTGAAATCCATGTGATTTTAGATGTTCAACAATCATATCCTTTAACATGGCTTCCATCACTTTCCCCACTACTGAAGTAAGGCTTACTGGCCTATAGTTACCCGACTCCTTCCTACTACCTTTTTTGTGAATTGGTACAACATTTGCTAATTACTAATCTTCTGGGACTACTCCCGTTAACAATGATTGGTTACATAAATCTGTTAATGGTTTTGCTAGTACACCACTAAGTTCTTTTAATAACTTTGGGTGTATCGCATTAGACCCCATCGACTTATTTGTCTTTACTTTTGACAGTTGAAATAGAGCCTCTTCCTTTGTAAACTCACATGTAGCAAATGACTAATTTGTCCTTTTTCCTAACTGAGGCCCCTTTCCTTCATTTTCATCTGTAAATACTGAACAAACATATTCATTGAGGCAGTCAGCTAGACCTTTATCCTCTTCTACATACCTTCCTTCTTTTGTTTTTAATCTAACTAATCCTTGTTTTACTTTCCTTTTCTCATTTATGTATCTAAAAAATGTTTTATCCCCCTTTTTACTGACTGTGCTATTCTCTCTTCTGTGTGTGCTCTGGAGGATCTTTTAACATGCTTAGCCTCTTTCTGCCTAATCTTATAGATCTGCCTGTCTTCCTCACTCTGGGTTTTTTATAATTATTAAATGCTAACTTTTCATTTTTTACCATTTTGGCCACTTCTGCATAGTACCACAGTGGTTTCTTATTTTTTCTGCTCTTCCTGACAAGCCTAATGGAATTTTCTGTTGCTTTCAGTAGTGCCACTTTTAAATAATCCCATTTCTCCTGGACTCTGTTTAAACTGCTCTAGTCTGGCAAGGACTCCTTTACGCATATTCTAATTTTCGAAAAGTCTGTTTTTCTAAAATCTAAAACTTTTTTGTGTGTGTGTGGTGTGACTCTGGTGTTCTTATATTAAATCACACTGACTGATGATCACTGGAGCCTAAACTTTCACCTACAGTAATATCTGATACCAAATCTCCATTTGTTAACACTAAATCTAGTATGGCCTCCTTACGAGTTGGTTCCTCAATGACTTGTTTTAGAGATAATCCCAGTGGAGAGTTTAGAATGTGTGCTTCTGTCACAAGCCGCTGTTTTGGTTTTCCAGTTCACAACTGGAAGATTAAAGTCCCCCACGATAATACATTTGCCCTTCATTGTCATTTTAGCCATTTCGTCAACTAGTGTATTATCTAACTCTTCTATTTGTCCAGGGGGCCTGTAAATCACACCTACATGATTTACTGTGTGTAATTCTAAAGTAACCCAAACGGACTCTATGTTCGCCTCACTAACTTTTATTAGGCTAGATTTTATGCTATCCTGTACATACAGGGCCACCCCTCCCCCTTTTTTGCATTCTCTGTATTTCTATACAAGGAGTACCCTGGTACTGCTATATCCCAGTCATTTTTCTCATTATACCATGCCTCAGTAACAGCCACTTCATCTACATTCTCAGTTACCATTATTGCCACAAGTTCATGGATCTTATTCCCTAAACTGTGAGCACTGTAAATATGACTAATTTAAAACCCATAAGCTAATCATTTTTTACAGTTACTTTCAGTCCTTGTTTTGGGGGGCAATTGGATTGATGTTTTATCACCCTTTTGTCCCCTCATCTTAGTTTAAATACATCCTAGCAAAACCTCTAAACTGCTCACTGAGAACATTTCTATCAGGCCTCACCTTGTCTTTTTTGTCATTGGCTGCACTCTTGCTTTCCTTAGGCACAGAGGATGGTGGTTCCACAATCTCTGTGCCTGAGCCTTTCTCCATAACACCACTACAATCTCAAAGTGCAGAAAATGAATTATGCAAAGACACAGACTGTGCAGTACACCTTTTGTCCACATCTCTAAGTCTACCAGATCCTACAGTAATCCATCTGCCATTCCTAGAACATCGCTATGGGAGTCGATTTGCAACAGTCCCAGCCTGAGTTTGTTTAACAGATGATTTAAAAATAACTATATAATTTACAAACCGACTTCAAAAATTCAATCTCCTTCTGAAATATAGAGAACTTTCTACAGATTAGACAACATCCAAACCTCCAAAAAGTGGAGCGTGAAACAAATTCACAACAACTATTACATTGAACTAATTCGGCCATTTAAATGAGATGAGGATTTTAAATCAAACAAATCTTACTTGTTGTTTATTTTTTTCCACCTTCTGTGTACCTCAGACTACCTCAAGAAGATCTCCAAATACACTTTGTAGCAGCACTTAGAAGCAGCTGCCAAGCTATTTTAGCCAAGCTAATATCTACAACCCTTATATACACTCCTAAAGGTACCACCCCCTAAGAATGTAACACCTGAGTTGGCCTGTGCTTATTTGAAAACAATAGCATGCACCTAACTAATTAAATCAAATGCCTTATTAATTATCAACAGGAAATCAAACCTTGTTAAATCTAAAACCTTTTCCTAGATGACTCTTACTTGTAAAAGTAAAAAGAAAAAAACTAATAACAATCTTAGATTTTAGAGTTTAAGCTCTCTCTCTCTTTTTTTTTTAACTTGGGGGAAGTGCTGTGCTAATTTAAAATGTAAACACTGGTTTTTGGTTAGAATTACCCTATAAAACCCATGGGTTAAGCAAACAGAATTTTGCTAACTCACTAAAGTTAACTACCAGGGCATCATTAGAACTCAGAACTCCATCAGTCACTTGACTTTGCATCAGTTGACTACAGTGAGGGGAAAAGGTATTTGATCCCCTGCTGATTTTGAATGTTTGCCCACTAACAAAGAAATGACCGGTCTATAATTTTAATGGTAGGTGTATTTTAACAGTGAGAAACAGAATAACAAAAAAAAAAATCCATAAAAATGCATTTCAAAAAAGTTATAAATTGATTTGCATGTCAATGCGTGAAACAAGTATTTGATCCCCTGTCAGTCAGTAAGATTTCTGCTTCCCAAGTGTCTTTTATACAGGTAACGAGCTGAGATTAGGAGCACTCTCTTAAAGGGAGTGCTCATAATCTCAGCTCATTACCTGTATAAAAGACACCTGCCCACAGAAGCAATCAATCAATTAGATTCCAAACTCTCCGCCATAGCCAAGACCAAATAGCTGTCCAAGGATAGGAGGGACAGGAATGGGCTACAAGACCATCGCCAAGCAGCTTGGTGAGAAGTTGACAACAGTTGGTGCGATTATTTGCAAATGGAGTTTCAATGATCGTGAGAATGGTGAGGAATCAGCCCAGAACTACATGGTAGGATCTTGTTAATGATCTCAAGGCAGCTGGGACCATAGTCACCAAGAAAATAATTGGTAACACACTACGCTGTGAAGGACTGAAATCCTGCAGTGCCCGCAAGGTCTCCCTGCTCAAGAAAGCACATGTGCAGGCCTGTCTGAAGTTTGCCAATGAACATCTAAATGATTCAGTGGGTGAAAGTGTTGTGGTCAGATGAGACCAAAATCAAGCTTTGTTGGCATCAACTTGATTTACCGTGTTTGGAGGAGGAGAAATGCTGCCCATGACCTCAAGAACACCATCCCCACCGTCAAACTCAGAGGTGGAAACATTATGCTTTGGGGGTGTTTTTATGATAAGGAGACAGGACAACTGCACCTCATCAAAGGGACGATGGACGGGGCGATGCATCATCAAATCTTGGGTGAGAACCTCCTTCCCTCAGCCAGGGCATTGAAAATGGGTCATGGATGGGTATTCCAGCATGACAATGATCCAAAACACACAGCCAAGGCAACAAAGGAGTGGCTCAAGAAGAAGCACATTAACCCCTTAAGGACACAACTTCTGGAATAAGAGGGAATCATGACGGAATATTTCCATCATGTGTCCTTAAGGGGTTAAGGTCCTGGAGTGTCCTAGCCAGTCTCCAGACCTTAATTCCATAGAAAATCTGTGGAGGGAGCTGAAGGTACGACCTGCCAAATGTCAGCCTCGAAATCTTAATGACTTGGAGAGGATCTGCAAAGAGGAGTGGGACAAAATCCCTTCTGAGATGTGTGCAAACCTGGTGGCCAACTACAAGAAACGTCTGACCTCTGTGATTGCCAACTAGTACTGAAGGGGTCAAATACTTATTTCACTCATTGACATGCAAATCAGTTTATTACTTTTTCGAAATGCGTTTTTCTGGCTTTTTTTTGTTTTGTTATTCTGTCTCTCACTATTAAAATACAAATCATTTCTTTGTCAGTGGGCAAACGTGCAAAATCAGCATGGGATCAAGTACTTTTTTTCCCCCTCACTGTATACAGTCAAATAACAAGCATAACATGCTTCATGCTTGTTAGGATGTGAGCAAAGCATGGGTTAAATATTTACTAAACAAGTCATTTTGTCAGTATGGACACAATTCAGTAACAATAACTGGATTTCAACTGGACTTGCCACTCTCATATTTAGTAAGAGAAAATCTTACTAAATTCAGTGATTTCACACACATGAGCTCATCTTGTAAGACACTAGTAGTTTAATTTCAGTAGTAAAGTCTTTACAAAATATAGGATTATAGTATATAGTATTAAACACCAAATGTATACCGTATTTTAAATGGAGCTTGGCAAATCTACAAAATACATTTAACTGCCTTCTACAGATGAAGCTATTTTCTGCTTGGTGACAAAACAAAACTAAAACAAGCCCTATGAAGAGAAAAGTACAGTTAATTTCCCACAGTGTAGTTCAAGCCATGTGGATATATATGTATATATATATATTTTTTTTATTTTTTTATTAAAGGGACACTATAGTCACCTGAACAACTTTAGCTTAATGAAGCAGTTTTGGTGTATAGAACATGCCCCTGCAGCCTCACTGCTCAATCCTCTGCCATTTAGGAGTTAAATCCCTTTATGAACCCTAGTCACACTTGCCTGCATGTGACTTGCACAGCCTTCCATAAACACTTCTTGTAAAGAGAGCCCTATTTGGGCTTTCTTTATTGCAAGTTCTGTTAAATTAAGATTTTTTTTATCCCATGCTATGTTAATAGCTTGCTAGACCCTGCAATAGCCTCCTGTATGTGATTAAAGTTCAATTTAGAGATTGAGATACAACTATTTAAGGTAAATTACATTTGTTTGAAAGTGAAACCAGTTTTTTTTTCATGTAGGCTCTGTCAGTCATAGCCAGGGGAGGTGTGGCTAGGGCTGCATAAACAGAAACAAAGTGATTTAACTCCTAAATGACAGTGAATTGAGCAGTGAAATTGCAGGGGAATGATCTATACACTAAAACTGCTTTATTTAGCTAAAGTAATTTAGGTGACTATAGTGTTCCTTTAAGAAAATACAGATGAAGGGCAAAGTGCAAACAAAGGCCACACATGTTTGATAATGCCTATAATCAAAGGATAAGTATGGTGTTGCACATGGCAGCGTCTGAGTAGGCAAAGAGCATACTGCACGAGGGAATAAAATAACTTTGGATCTTTAGTCATTGGAGCAGACAGGTGGCTTAATATATCATACCAGGTGGTGGCCTATACAATGAGTGTAAACAACTGTAATACAGTAAACCAATATAATAAAACAAAATTGTACTTAAAATTGTACTTGGGGGACCCAAGAGAGAGTAATGGGGAGAAGTTGGGCATGAAATTTATCCCATTCATTCCAAGCTTTCTAAAATCCTCTGATTGGAACCCTTAAGCCTGTGTGACATCTCCTTAACGTTTTGTTGGGAATGGCTAAAGTTTTGTGATCTAACAATATCTGCAATACCCAGCAGGATACAGGAATCTGCATACGACTTGCTAACTTTCTGGTACAGAACCCTTCAGGTGTTACGCATGATTGTGCTGACCATTGATGAAGAATGCTAGAGATGTGGATGGATGGTTGCTACCCTGTTCCACTTGTGGTGTGATTACTATCTGATTCTTCCATTTTGGAGGAAAATTCACACACCCATTTAGAAGGTTTTGAATGATCCACCTCCGCTCTGCCTGCACTGTTCCTGTTATATTATACTAAGCTCCATTTTTCAGTATACAAAACATCCTTGATGATAAGGATTCTGAATGTGGCTAAAAGCCCGATACTTCTTTTTTGGAAGAAAGATACCCACTGGTTCCAACGCATGGAAGAGCTTCGCTCCATGGAAGAACTTATGTTCAATCCAAGTGGAAGATCTCAGATATACATACATATCTGGACCCACTTGATACTCTCTACAGAGTATGCTGATTTTCAAAGCCTTATATGCAGGGCCAGATTAAGAGCCCAGTGGGCCTGGAGATGACAATTATGATAGGCCTAATTACAGAATCTTATCGACCAAAAACACTAAAACAATCATACCTCCCAAGCATCATGTATCTGATGGAGATGGTGTTGAAGGGAAAGGATGCAGCCATACGAAAACACATACTCTATTCTAATCTCTATCTAATTTATGTTTTCATCTTTCAAGTAAATCCATACCCCCTAATAGCAGTGTCCAGTGAAGCAGGAAGTCAATGGGCAGGGTAAAAGGGTGTGCCACTGACGCGAATCACGTGACCAGACCTGCCAAAAGGGGTGAACATGCCCAAAAAGGCGGCATGTTTGTCCAAAGAATTGGAAGGCCAGCCTGGCATGAATGCAAGTCAGCTGCCTGCCAATCATGCAGGCTGTCCAACTAAGGGCATACTATACAGGCAGCACCCTGAGCTTGACATAAATGCATCAAATGATGCGCCTACTCCAAACTTTCTAAGGACTGTCCCCTAGCACTCACATGTCCACTTGTCTCCTTACCTTCTTACTAGCAGGCAGAAGTTCCTGGAATAACATTTATTGCCATACATCCCTCTTGAGCTTCCAAACTTAAAGGGACACTATAGTCACCAGAACAACTACAGCGTATTGTGTTTGTTCTGGTAAGTAGAATCATTCCCTTCAGGCTTTTTGCATTATACAGTCTTTTCAGGGAAAATATGCTAGAGGTGCTTCCTGGTGCAGTACATGGGGACACTGGGAGACATGGGGACACTGGGAGACATGGGACACAGACATTTGGGGACACTGGGAGAAATGGAGACACTAGGGACACAGAGACATGGGGACACAGACACTGGGAGACATGGGGACACTGAAACATTTGGGGACACTAAGACACTAGGGACATTGAGAGACATGGGAGACTAGGGGACACTGGGAGACATGGGGACACTGAGACACTAGGGACACTTGTGGACATAGACATGGGGAAACTGGGAGCCATGTGGACACTGAGCCACTAGGGACACTGGCTGGGAGACATGGGGACACTGTGTCCCTAATGTCTCCATGTCCCAATGTCTCAGTGTCTCCCTATGTCTCACATTGTCCCCATGTGTCTCAGCATCCCCATGTCTCACAGTGTCCCTTAGTGTCTCAGTGTCCCCATGTTTTCCAGTGTCCACAAGTATCTCAGTGTCCCCAGGTCTCACAGTGTCCCCTAGTGTCTGTGTCCCCTAGTGTCTGTGTCCCCATGTCTCCCTGCTGCCTTTCTCCCCCATTCCTCACTTACCTAAGCTGCTGTCTGAACTCTCTGTGCTGTGTAGCTGCTCCCCCTTGGATCAGTGAGTAGTAGAGAGAGGCAAGGATATGCTGTAACTATCTTTGCCTCTCTCCACACACAGTGACCCCTACTGGCCGGTGCTGGTATTGCAGAGTAATCTCTGTTTATACTGAGAAAAATACCTGCACAGCCAGGAAGCCTCAAATACAGGCTGTGCCAGTAAAAAATAACAGTCAGGTGGCAAACCAAAGAGTAGTGTGTAAAAAAAAAAAAAAAAGTTATTTTTTTATTTTTAAATGGGGCTATTCCACTGGCCTGGGCCTGGAGCTGCAGCTCCATCAGTCTCTATGTTAATCCGGCCCTGCTTATATGATAGAATAGGTTGCTCCGCTCTCGTGCTGAGCCGGAATGATGGAGAGTGTAGGCTGATGACTTTCTGAGAGGGAGGTTGGGTTTGTTCGTGGAATGAGTGCACTCTGGTCCTGGGTGATAGATGTAGATCTGAGAGGGTGAGCTGGAGAGGAGGGACAGGGACTACACTGGGGATATCCCTGGTGGAACCAACAATAAATGATCTAATGTATAATAAAATAAAAATGGACATATAAGTAGCTGTCACTTATTCATCTGCTTATAAAAATGTGATTAATGGAATTTACTGTTCAGACAGGAAAAGGTGTGCCGAACAACATTACTGTCCTGACAGGAAAAGTTGTGTCGAGCAGCAATCAAATCCACAGGAGGTTTTGTGCTGAGCAGCAATTATGCAAATGTGAACCTGGTAACTGCCTTTGGAGTCAGATCCAGAGGAGGGATATTTAGGCTCAGTTCCCATCCTGCTCAGTGCCCTGTTGTGATTTCCCTTGTGTTTGTACGAGAGCGCGTTATTGATTCTAGTTATTCTGGTAATTTGACTTTGGCATTGATTTTGACTTCCCTGTTTTCTGGCATCCCAGACCCCTGGCTTTTCCTTACTGCTGTGTCCCTTGACCTCGGCTATTCCTGACTATTCTTTGGTACGTTAGTCCGGCCATTCTAAGGTCCGGTATACGTTACCTATCAGTCCTCTGTGTTACACAATTCTACGTGCTGGATCACACTGTAATCCTGACTGTATCCCTATGGCATCCTGATAACCTCATTATTACTTTTCTGCCCCCCTTTTTCTCTCTCTTTTCTATCCTTACTTCTCCAAGGTGAGAGACTCCATGACTTGGACATTCTTGTAAATGCTGACAGAGGTTTTACCTCATTGTTTACTTATGGTAATTTGGCAGCCATCCTGCTCTTGTGCTAAAACCTCTTGGACCTTTATGGTTGGCTGACTATTACTGCATTGACACCTAAAGACCCTTTTTGATATTATGTTAAATTTATACAAAAAAAAATCCTGTTCGGGCTTTCTTTTTCCTTCTGTGAAATAGTGAACTAAAGTTAGAGACCTTTGAGTCTCCTTTAATTATATATGTTAGGAAACCTGAAAGTTTTCCTATGCAAACTTCTCCCATGATTCTCTTACAGCTTTATTTGAGACCTGAATGTCTTGTTGAGTGCCTTGTTGCTTTTTCTTGATTTCACAGAAATCTATATTTAATAAAAATAAATTTAGAAAAAAAAGAAATATAAACATAAAAGTTCAAAAAGTGAAAAAGTAAAACAAAAGAAAACAAAGAAAAGTCTGGAATGGAAAATTAAATTACAAGTAATAGCACATTAGGCAACAATGGACAGGTAGTAGAGGCCTCAAGTGGGCTTCCAAAATTTATGTGAGATATAATTACTGCATAGAGACCTCACACGAAGTACCAGTCAGATAATTGCCAATTGGATGAGTGGTCCAGGGAAGATTAAGGTATTAATTCATGAATCTTTGAGGGGTCAAGACTCATGAACTGTGTATCTGTAGCTCCTGTGGTTGCCATAAGGCCAAAACTGCCTATACTGGCCTCCAGACCCTGAAGGCCCCATGCTCGATGGGTTTTGCACTTTGCAGGCACCCTATCAGTAGGTTACATCCCCTGATTGGAGAAGCCGCAGCAGTTTCAATTACCTCCACAAGTCAGAGTATTTTACATGAGGTCTGGGAAAATGATTAGCGAAGAGCCTTCAAACTAAAACTGTGTTTTCCCCTGAACTGCTGAGGAATAAAGCCTTTGGTTGAGTGGTTTGAAAGTGGACAGAAAGGTCAGAAGTAGCAGTGGTTGTGGCAGTTGCCAGCATTGCCAGACAGAACATGGCATCTAATTTCACCATTTTGGTTTGCTTGGGTGGTAATAATGTGAAGAGCCGTTGGACATAATATGCCAATTCTTGAGTGCCTATAGCCTCAGGAATACCTCTAAATTTCAGGTTATAGCATCTCTTCTGGTCTTCCAGCACTTTGACCAGGGCCTCTGTGTCTCAATCTGAAGTCCTGCACACTAGTTGGGGCCTCCAATTGCATAATTTGTGTGGTCGCTTCATCAATGGCATCTTTAAAGTGTGAGATATCTGTTGCAATGTTGGTTCACAGTTCCACCAGCTTGTTTTTAAGTATGGCTGCAGAAAGCAGCTGCCGGTCTTCTGCAGGGGTAGACCTAACCCCATGTGTTGAACTGAAAAAGGCAACTTCTCCCATATCTGTGGTAGTGACCCGTCATCATACTGGGCCATGCTGGGTTTTTCCAGTTCTGCATAGCAGAGCTCAGAAAGAGTGCATCTGTTCTGGTCCATTGCTAGTTCCATTCCCAAGATATGCATTGTTAAGTGAGCAGTGGGCTTATTGTGGCGGGAGCCCTGTTATGTGAAATGTCTGTGTAAAATGTCTTTGTAAAAATGTTGTTATTAGTAGTGGAGGTTGTAATGTTAGTCAGAAGCAATTTATGAAGCCACCCTTGACCCCTATCCAGGAAGTAAATCCTAAAAGAAATCGCAGTGGAAGCATTATCAGACCAGTTAATCAGACCAATTGCAGCATATACTATGGTGTTGAGAGCGAGAACGTTTTATATATATATATATATATCTATATATATATATATCAATGCATGAGTATCGTTTGTGGAGTACAGAGTAGAAGGTGTAATCTGTCCCTTTGGGTTCATAATCCATTGTATAAGTCATGAGTGAGTGTTTAGCAGGTGTTTTTATAGACCATGAGTGGTTAGCAGGCTAAGATTGAAGTAAACTTTACTATTAAATTCACTGCATATGAAATATTTACCTTTGGCCATCTTAATTATTCTTGTAAAACATTTAGATAGGAAACCTATTTGATTTTCATTAGGAGCATAAATTGAGGCTATGGTAATCTATGTTAGTTCGTTATTGAGCAAGCCCTCTATATCTGAAGGTCTACTTTTTTGGATTAGTATATTATTGATAAAGGGAGAGGGACCAGTGTTTAAAGAAGAAAATGATAATTCCCTCACATTTTGTTTGTGAGTATGCATGACAGCTAACTGGAAAAGTGAGTCTCCTGTGCATATGGTATCCTGGGGGAGTGTGCATATTTCAACACTAGGTGTTGCTTGTGGTCGCTGTTGAGGCCCTTAGCATTCATTGGAAAAATCAGGAAGGAACTACTGATAGAGAGCATGGGACTTTTTTGCAGAAGAAACAAGTGACCTAACAATGAAGGGCTCTCACATTGGTCCTGAACAAAAGGCATACAAATTAAAATTAAGAACATAGCATTTGCACCATGTACATAGATCCGAAAAGAAATATCTGTTGCACCAGGATATTAAAGGGATCCAGTAGCCATGAGGATAGAAAAAAAGACTGAGGGTTATTGAGGGGATGTCTCTTTTATAATCTTTATTCTAATTCTGTTAACCCAAAAAGGGAGTAGCTACTCATTAGTGATGCTGCCATTGTCCAGGAAAGTGTAGATTCTACTGATAAACATATATCAAACCAACGTGTGCTCCTAAACATGAGGATACCATATTGGAATCTTAAGATATGTAAACGGTAATGGTTTGCATACGCTCCGTACATATGATTGATAGACCATTAATCTCTCATAATTTAAACTGCATATACCACCAAGAAGTGCTATTTGGTGGAGGGGCATTAAATGAGATTTGAAAACAGAGATGCACTAATAATAGTCTTATCGTGAAAATCATTTGGGGAAAAAACCCTATTTGAAAAGCATTCAAAGCAATTTAGTTACTGAGGAAAGTAAAACCAAATGTAAATACAGACAGTATCATTATGTTACTGTGGTCCAGCTCATTAAATTGTCACTGCCATTAAGTCACTCTCTTCTTACCTGAAATTGATCATTTAAACTATTACGTAGAACACTGTCATTAGGTCACTTTGCTAGTATTATGAGCACTCTATTTAACCCATGAAACATAATACTTTTATTATATAATTTTGAGTCCTTGTGGGACTAACCACTTACAACAGCAGTGTGGCTATTTTTAACACTGGCATCAGTGAAGCAATTCTTAATTTCCAGTTCACTTACTGTGTGGCTTCCACTAACGTCACAAATTCAGCAATAGCACAGATTTGCAGAAGAAGACTGGGCATTGCTTATACTAACGTGGAAGTTCAATACTGGCTTAACGTAAATATACTTATACAAATATAATGGAACTATTTTGCGTTAAAAAAAAGCTTTCTTCTCTGCTCCCATAAATTTACTTGCACTTGAGAAATAGTGATTACAATATGTTGCCTTTTGAAATTAACTCAAAAAAGAAAATCATTTCTGAACAATTTTTGCAGTATGGCAGGGTTCATTATCCTGCTGAAAGAGGCAATATCAATCAGGGAATACCATTGCTATGAAGGCATTTATATGGTCTGCAACAATCTTGAGGTAGGTGGTATGTGTCAAAGTAACATCCACATGAATGCCAGAACCCAAGGTTTTCAAACAGAATATTGCCCAGAGCATAATACTGCCTCCCGGCCTGCTTTCTTCCTATAATGCATCCTGCTGCTATCTCTTCCATAGGGAAACAATGCACACACATCAGACCATCCACCTGATCTATAAGAAAATGTGATTCATCAGACGAGGCAACCTTTTTCAATTGTTCTATAGTCCAATTCTGTGCTCACATCACCATTGAAGGTGCTTTCGGCAGTGGACGGGGTCATCATAGGCATCCTGACAGGTCTGCAGCTAAACAGCAAAATGCAATCCACTGTGTGTTCTTTTTATCAGGGCCAGCATTAAGTTTTGCAGCAATTTGAGCTACAGTAGCTCTTATGTAGCTCGGACCAGACAAGTTAGTTTTCGCTTCTCACATGCATGAATGATCTTGGGCAACTATGACCCTGATGCCAATTCAACAGTTGTCCTGCCTTGCACCACTTTTGTTAGTACCTAACAAAAGTGGTGCAAGGCAGGACAACTGTTCAATTGACATCAGGGTCATGTGCGCCCAAGATCATTCATGCATGTGAGAAGCGAAAACTAACTTGTACCACTGTATACTGGGAACATTCCACAAGACATGCCATTTTGGAGATGCTATGACCCAGTCGTGTAGCAATCACTATTTGGTCCTTGTCAAAGTCACTCAGATCTTTTTGCTTGCCTATTTTTCCTTCTGCAAACACATGTAATTCTAGAACTGACTGTTCACTTGCAGCCTAATGTATCCCAACCCTTGACAAGTGCCATTGTAACAATATAATCAATATTATTCACTTTACCTGTCAGTGGTTGTGGCTGATCAATATAGTTACATAATAGAAGAGGCTGAAGAAAAGTCCATCAGGTTAACCCTTGGGACCCATGCATTAATGCTGTTGATCTAAAAGAAGGCACATAAACGAACTGCAGCCATTTCTAATTATGCCACAAAAAGGGAGAAATACGTCCTTGACTCCACTGTAATGGGCCTGTATCCCTAATAACAGAGAGGAGTCCTGGCACTGGTCCCTTATCTGTGCCCTGAACTATTGAAGGAGAGTGAGGATATAACAGAACCTGATTTAGATTAACCATGACCCCTGTCATGATACCAGATTTAGGAGCCCTCCTAGAGCCCTGGGTTCTGTTTTTGTGAGAATTGTGTATGGTGGATGAGTGCTGTATGTGTGTGTGTGGGAAGCCAAGTGTTTTGTGAGCATGTATGTACTGGCTTAGTGTTGTATGTGTTTGTGTGCTAGAGGCTGAGATCTGTAGTGGAGTCTAAGAGTGCCTGTTTTTTGCTGGTTGAATATTGCGTGTGTGCAATGGAGTCTGAGTGTGACTTACTAACTAGCTACTTGCTCTGCCAGTGGGCAAAATGTCTGGATCTTCAGTACCCATATCTGGTATCAGACATATTGTTGTAGGTGGTCAAGATGGACATTAATGTTCATTTACTGAATGCTAAAATCCCAACATGAATACCATAGACAAAGATTGTAAACAACTACATTTAGTGTTTGAAGATCATTGATGGCTTTTCATAACCCTCACTAGGGGCATTCGATAGTGAAATAAATCTGCATGCTTTATGCCAATTTCCAACCATGTTCCAAGTTAGAACTGCACAGATGAAGTCTTGTAGATCAAAGTAGCCTGTATTCAGCAGGGTGTTGATCATTTTAAAACCTAAAGCATCCATGGGTCCAAAGAATTCTGTATTTAGTGTAAGGATATTTCCAAGAGAATCTATGGAAGTGTGGTCTGGAAAACTGAAAAGTAACACTGCTGCTGTATTTGGGGCATTTGTTAAATAGCAATTTCCCTTATTAATATTTGGCTGAAATGTAAGTAATAATAAGTGGAGCTGACATAAAAAAATAATTAAATATTAGGTCTGCTTTCTCCATCGAGAAAAGCTAGGTCTATTCCCAGGTTAGGAAGCTGAATGTTATCCTATGCCAAATACCAAGGATATTAACTAGAGCGGGAGTTGAGGGAAACAAAATCCATTTCATCTACTACACAGTGAACCAATAGGGAGGGCCCTCTGATAAACATGCAGCCAGCATTAGCTCTCCGTGTTTCTATGTTGCAGTGATGCATTACTTTGTGATATAATTGTTATGAGATAGACTCTTCCATACAATAATCACATCACTGTTACTTAATCAATTTACCCACCCCCATATCATGGGAATTGACAATGTAACAATTTATTTTCTTTTTTCGCTAAAGGCTTCATAAAAAAGAAGGCTTCAAAAAGCTACATATTACTGTACAAGATAAACGTAGGATGTGTCCTTCTACTGGATTTTAATACAGCAGCTGCACATTGATGACTCTTCATTTTCCAGCCCAATATGCCTACAAGTGTGTTTAAGGAGAGAGTTATTATCTTGCCAAGAGGTGAAATGCAATATAAATGCAAATGATCACCTACTTTATTGAACAATGATAACAGAAGACATGAAAAAAAGGAGCAAACATTGAAGAAAAATTAACCCATTTGTCCCTTTTTCCATTATCATACAGTTTACTTATCGTATATTCACCTTAATTTCAGACCACATGTCAGTATATACACCATTGGACAAGAAACTATAAGAGACTCTTGCACATGCACATTGGGTATAATACAGGGTAGAGGCATTTTTCCAAGGAACGTGTCCCTATACTCTATGGCAGGAGGCTGCCTTTAAATAAGTTGGTGCTCCAGGTGGCATATTGGGTGCCACTTATTTATTTATTTCAATGCTGATTTATTATAAGAGAAACCAACAAAGCGAAGATTAATCACCATGTTTGCTTGTAATAATAATTCTATAGGATTTTCAGATCATAGTATACCCTAAACATGAGTGAGAGTTATGACTATCCGAAGTTTATTTATTTAATCATGGTAGCAATTCTTCAATGGCAACAGGGGGAGCGGGGATGCGGGAACCAGAGTGAACTTTAGTTTAAGGAATACAACTTTATGTATATGTATTCCTTACAATACAAAATTTATTTAAGTCTGAGGTTTTATCACAGGAAAAGTTAAAAATCGGTATTCTCCGGTGTGGTGCACTTTACATGAGGCACTAGTCCCAGAGCTAGACCCATTGCCATAGTACATTCTAACCACTTCAAATGTAATTGGTTGGAGTGTCCACAAGGTAACATTATTAGAGGCAAGTTACTAGACATGCTACCTGACTCAGGTACACTCAATGGATTTGAGTTGACAAGGATTCTCATTGTAAGTTCTTCAAAAATCTAAAACCACCCAGGGTTACGTGTACATAAATGAGTTAATGACCTGCATGTGTACTGAGTTTGTGACTGTAGAGATTTAGTGCAAAGCCTCCAAGAGCCAAAACACAACAGAAAGGACTTCAGGTCAGGTCACTGAAAGATTCTCAGACTCCCATAGGTCAGTGTTGTCGAACCAGTCTGACAAGTACATTCAAATCTTACAGATTTGTACGATTCCTGCAAATTATATAATCAACTCCATTTACTCTCCTTATCACTGAGCCTTTCTTGATTACTTACTCTTAAATCCACACCACAAGCTCCCTGCCTTGTCTCTGCCTCTCTTTCTCTCATTACATCCAGCCAATCTCTATTCCATTTACACCTGGAATTATAGCTCCCCTTCTGGCTTTCCTCACACATAATGCAAGCAAATCTATTACTCAATGTACTTTTCTCCGAACTTTATTACTGCAAAGTTCTCCTAAATGGACTACCACTTGCATCTTACATATTTCAAACCATAATGCATATTCTTCTTAATCTTCATTACATATCACTCGTTTAGCACTTTGCTCCTACCCTGTCAGCATTTACACTTGAGTGATCTAACATTATAAATAAAATTGTAGTCCTCTTTATCCTTAAATTGGACCTGTTGCTTGTGGTGTTGCAGGACCTGATTCTCCATTAGGAGAATAAGGTATTCACTTGAGGCACTGGCCCATGGGGGTAAATGTTGTGAGAAGGTTGGGGAGATTGTAACATCTCCATGACTGCTCAGTACTATTATTGATGAAGCACTGTCTGAGTTTTCCCACAGATACTGTCTGGTGAATCAGGGCTTGTATATGATGTCATTATATCCCGGCTGCGCTCAGATTCACGAAGAGCAACAGAAGGTGATGGCAGCAAAAATGTGCCCGCCATGCAGCCCCCTGAGATCCCTGCTCCAAAGAAGTGTCTGCCAAAGAGCAAAGTTGGAGGCTGTATTCCCTAATTGTTAAGGGGGGAAATGTAATGCGGACGTTGGCCTAATGCATGTGGAAGGATGGCACGTAATGCGGATGGTGACATGTAATAAGGATTGGCGGGGTTGTAATGTGAATGGGGGCATGTAATATGGATTGGTAGGGTTGTAATGTGAATGGTGGCATGTAATATGGATTGATGGGGTTGTAATGTGAATGGTGGCATTTAATATGTGAATGAGTGATACAGGGACATTGACATCCAGAAAGCAGATAATGTGGTAGGGTGGGGTGTATACTGAGGCAGGGTGGGGCGAATATTGAGGCAGGGTGGGGTGTGTAATGTGCTAGGGGAGTTGTGTAAAGTGAAGGGTGATGTGAAATGTGGAAAGGAAGAGAGAAAAATATGCTGCCTTATGTGAATGAGTGATACAGGGACATTGACATGTTCCAGAAAGCCCTGGGGCGTGAGCCCAAAGCAAAACACTACACTAGCAAATAGGTGGAGATATGTCATGAAATATCCTGACAACCTATTTCATGTATCCTCTGATCTTCCCATGAACAATATGCCATGTATGCTTTCCAGGATACCAATGATAGCATAGATGCAAACAAGTACATGCTGCACAGTCAAGTATTCAATTCAATTCCGACATGATGTGTAACTAATACATACATATGCAGCAAAGATCTTTTTCACAAGCACCCCTATGGTTACTTTGCAGAAAACTAAATAGTGACCTTTCTTTTTATATCAGGCAGCTTCATTGAGTAAAATAAATCATAATAAATACTAATAAATTAAATAATAATTATTATTGTAGTATAATAATAACAAAATAAACAGTGTTATGCTTCTGTCTCCTTAAACTTTGGGACTGGAATTTCACAAATATGAGGCTTCATATCCCAAAGTCCCCCCCGCCACCACCCCCCATTGCAATGCCTGTGGGTGATGTCCATTAGAGGAATGGTGAGAGGGAGATGTCCAGTAAAAGGAGGCAAAAGATGTCTAGCAGAATGCTTAGATGGGGGTTGTCTGTCTCTGGGTGTCTCTGTGTTTAGAAATAATTTCTAATTTCTAATTTCTATAAGGTCAAAATTGCCAAACTGAAAAATGTCTCCAGTTTCCAATTGTACTATTTCAACATGTGTTTTAAAACGTGGTCAGTAATTCCCAATTTATTGAGTAAAACACTAAGACAAATTAAAATTATGAAATGCATCAAAATAGTTCTTTGCCTATGGTGGCGATAATCCTTAGCCAGGATGGATGCATGATGCTTTCTCATGGGGTTTTGAATGACACTGGATGTCCTCATGCATAATGTAAGGACGGCCAGCATCAGTTAGACAACCAAAAATCGACAAACAACCTGGAAGTCCCTCTAGTGGCTGTCTGGTAGACAGCTACTAAATGTGGAGTTAACCCTTAAAGGTAAATATTGTGGTTTCTTAAACCTGCAATAATTACCTTTGCAGGGTTAAAGAACCTGGGACTATGCACCCAGACCATTGCAATAAGTTTAAGTGGTCTGGGTGCCTACTTTAAAGACAACAGGGAAGGTACACTCATCTCCTGTTCCCATACTTCAGCACCAACAGATTCTCTCTTCAAGTGCTAGCAGTTAAACTCCTTGCCATGAACCACATCAGTTCTTAATGTAAGAACCTGCAAAATCCTCTGTAAATCTTCTGATACATAGGCACATAGTAAATAAATACCTTTTCCCATAAGCTGTCATTAGTGATGGTTGTTACGAAATGGCAATACGTTCCAGGTTATGTCATATTTTGCCATTTCCAAAGGCAACTTTTCAGACAAAGTGATCTTTATTTTGATTTATGTATTTCTTTTGGATGCACTGGTAGTTCAATGAAATTGCAAAGTACTATAAAGGAGATGTGTCCAGGTAAAACAGATTGTATTTTTTGTGAAAAGTGCTAAATATTGACAGATATTTAGTTGATTTCCATGGTGATTGTTACTTGTTTAGCACTTTACCCCAGAAAAGCACATATTTGTTTCTTGATAAATCTTCCCCTATATGCCAGCTTTCTATCCTTAATAAAAACTAATCCGTGGCATGTCTCTGCAGAGCTACATCCCATGGTATTATTGGTATTATTAATAGGGTCATTCAGTTATTAATATCTGTTACATTTGATGCACATAGCACATGCGTTCATCAATTAATTAAAATGCTTCTAGGAACTTGTAACTGGAACATTTTACGTTAATTATAAGTGTGAGCTGTAATAATGTACCCATTGACTTGTTTGTACACTGTAATTATAAATTGTACTCTGTCCTTACCTCCTATGTATGTTTTACAAGAGTTGTGCAGCCCTACATTCATAGCATACACTTCTGGGCACGAGACTGCCCCCAAGAGGACATTGCCCACACATTATGCCTGACCCTGATAATATATAACTTTCAACTAACATTCACTTTTACTCAGTGAGGGTGGTGAAGGACTGCATGTTCAGTGAGTGCAACCTTTCTGGTATTTTATAGTCTGTCAGTAATTTAAACTGGTAGATAATTTTCTGAAACACCGTACTACACAGTGGGTGATGTTATCTGTTTAATTATTATAATTCTGCGTAATATATGGTTCTATGGTAATACCATGGGTTGAGTGATAACAGTGCAGTATCGAACCACTAAACTCCTGGCAAATAGCTGTGGCCAGTGTATTTCAGCCTTCTACAGCAAGTAAAATGTACTTTTGGAGAGGAGCTGAAGAGACAGGAATTGTGCTTTTCTGCTTCCCTATCATTGGGAGGGAAGCTATATGAAAGTGTTACTCTAAGCACAATGACCACTTCTGTTATTTGAAGTGGTTATAGTGCCTGGAGTCTGTATGTGCAACATTCCCCTGTAAAGGCTGCATATACAGAGATTAATCTCTCTGCTGCGGGAGGTGTACTGTAACTCCTCCTTTGGGCAGCATTATCAGTGTGTCACCAGCTAACTCTGAACTAGAGGCTAGCGAATGTCAATTCTTTGCAACTTTTGTTTCACAGAATAACACTCATTGGTTGAGAGTGATCACCTGACGCTCTCAGCCAATAAATGTCAGCCATCTGACATCTGACGCTCTGCAGAAGCCTGTCACTGGACCAGATTGGGGACCCATATTAGGGAGCAAACATAGCACCATAGTCCAGTGTTGCCCTAAGATTGCAAAAATGCTAACCCTATTAGATCAAGACTCATCTCTTTCTACTAATGCACTTGACGGTTAAGTCACTACTTAAATTGTTAGCCAACTTGCAAAACTCAAACTAATATAGCCAAACTGTAATTGTAGCAGGGTTGGAGATGAGCTGCAGATAAGCTGCTCAGACATTGACACAACTGTATGCTGGGCAGAGCCTTAAATGCTCCTACACAGAAATTTCAATACGACCCCTGAAGACACTACAGGACAACAGGAGCTTGCAGTACACAAGTTACTGTCAAAGAATTGGGGAGCTGATTGGTGTTATTTCCATGGAATGAACACAAAGTGACAAGAAACAAGTTGCAGAGCAGTGGTAACACACACAGATTAATTTCACAGTGGGCAAAAGGCTTTCAATTTATATGGCTGGTTCATATGTTTAGGTGTTTGCTCGGATTTGCAGGAGTTTGGGGAGAGCTCCTTTAATATGAGTTTTGTTTCTGTAAAACACTGGCATATTCATCATTTTTGCATACTATCAGCAGTTTTATTGCTGTGGAGCTTTGTGATCCCTCACACAATTTACATTACTGTGAGATACATTGCTGTGAAGCTCTGCGATACTTTAAAACACAGTAAATTACCCTGAATTTTAATTATCTAGAACAGATTACTCAAGAGTGGCTATTAATGTATGTATGTGTGTATGTGCATGCGGTTAAATGGATCTTTGAGAAAGGATAACTGTATGCATTTGTGAGGCTAATTAGATGTTTGCAAGTGGATAATTATGCATGTGTGACTAATCAATTGTGTGTTTGTGTGGACAAGGAGGGGCCCACAAAACTGTCTCACCCAGGCCTCAACAAAAAGTAATAGTGGCCCTGGATTTTGCCCATGTTTGACTTGAACAACCCGTTTCATCTTCAAAGGGAGGGACAGAGGTTGATTGATGGGTCAGTAAGTGTTCCAAATTCACTATTATCATATACCTATGTGTTAATAATAGATATGTTTCATACCCCCTGCCATGTATACACATTCTAGGTCAGAATACTCATACATCACCCAGGCCAGTTGAATAGAGCAGCATTTGTATATAGGGGCTCATTGAGAGGCAAGATGCCAAGGAAAAATAAAAGACACAAGTAATTGTAACATGCAGATCATGCAAGAACAAGAGGTGATGAGGGCTATGCATAAACGATCCTACAGGCTTATTTAATCAATAGGCTACCTCGATTACAACTCACTGCACCCTAATTGGTGGTTACATTCTCCAGATTTTACTATAATCACTTGAAAAAAGCAGTTTTTAACTTTGGAATTTACCATAAATATTGCCAATACTTACCAAATAGTTACTATTCAAAATATTGCCATCTAAATTGTGTATTACAAATGTTAAAATAGTTCAGAAGAGCAGAGTCATTGTAGGCAGCACTATTTCAAGTGACAGTTTGAATTTTGCTGTTAGGGTTAGGATTCAGAGGTACTTAGGCTTAGAGAGTTCTTAAAGTTAGGGGAGGTAAGGGTTAGGAAAACATAAAGTAAGAGGTACCTGCATACATGGTGTTGTGGACTTCAACTCCCTTTATCATCAGTCATTGAACTGGCAGTATACACCTCCAGTATGTGCATGGGTTATGGAGTAGAGCAGGGGCTGTCCAAAAGCTATGTCCCCAGATGGAGAATTACAACTCCCATGATGCTTTGCATGCCTTTAGAATGACAAAGCATCATGGCAGCTATAGTTTAAAACATCTGGGGATCTACTATTTGGATGCCCCTGGAGTAGAGCAATGAGGCCCCAGTATAGAACAAACCTTATAGCACAATGGTGCATTGCTATTTGATTTTTTATTTATCAATAAAACATCATTAGTAAGTCAGCATAATGTTTCCCAATTTTTTGAAGTCTACACTGTTCTGAACCTGTGGTTATGAAAAAGTGACAAAAAAAAGTGTGTGTCATACTGAAGAGGTTGTTAAAACCTCCTAACTACATATTATAAAATAACTTTTCTTATATGACAAAAAGAAATTGTAGAAGCTCTAGATCTTGCGGATAGATACATCACTCAGACAGGCAAAATGACATGAAGACACTGACATGCTGATAATGGCTGTCTTCAAATACTTTTTGTACCTATAAACTAGCAGAATGATTAAAGCATAAAACATTACACAGTAACATAGCAATTCAACAAAGGAGAAAGAGGAAGTATTAGATAAATGGGTATTATAAAACAATTGGCATTCAGGATTGATGGAATGTACACACAGTGTACATGCATTCTCACATTATGAGCTCTGATTTTACTGATTGTTTTCAAATATTGCAATGTTTCTTGTTTGACACTTTTAACATAAAAATATTTTACAGAAATGGTACTAGGCACCCAGTTAAGGCTAACTAACACTGCAAGCGATGGACATACATATATCATGAAAAACAAATAATTACAAAAAAAAATCAGACACTTTATTTGCACTCTAGATTTCTTTAGCAGTATTGTCTACCATAACAGTCTGTTTTTGTATAATTTATTATGTGCACAGTTTCCACACTATATCACAGTTATCTGTACTGTTTTTTTAAAGGTGAATTTTGGCTTGTTAGATTGAATTAAACTGAAACAGTCTTTCTGCTATCAAGCACAGTGTTATTTAGTGTTGCTAAGAGATCATGTTTTCCTGATCAATTATCACTATTGTGTACTGATGGGCTATGCATGAAAAGTACTACCTTGGAAAAAGAAGAATTAAAAGGCTTCAGGAGAAAAATGAACAATTCGTTTCTATAGTAGGGGTTCCAACAAAGATTTCTTGATTAGTGAGTAGATTCCCCTTCTACATATGAACTGAATATGGGGCAACACGTTTTATGTGGTGACTATCAGTATGATAGCTCGGAACACATGGTGTATCTGGAAATCCTATTTGCATTTGTATACTTTTATATCAGACATCACTGTACTGATAATGAAAATGAAAAAAACGACCTGTATGACTAGGATTTCATTTAACGAGTGAGATAAATATTTATATTGTTAGTGACAGATTTAAAAAGAGACACAGACTAGGGAACGAATGATGGAAAAGAGAGATGGCATGCCAGGAGTTAATATAGGAAATTCAGCTGTAAATTCCCAGGGAGATCTGAATAAATGCTACCTTACATGACATGGGGAGTAGTGGATTGGTGGAGTAGGCATCCAGCAGAGAGGGTATAGAGTAGCACAGCAATGCGAACTTAAACTATTACAATGATAATAGATACACTTGATACACATCATTGTAGGAATCTAGAGATACATTAGATATATTTCAGCAAATACATAAATAACTGCACATTATTAAAATATACCCAGCTAGTAAAGAACTTATATTCCAGCTATCACCCAGTTCGTTTTAATGTTATTTTAAACACTGTAACATACTGCATTTAGCAGTTGATGAAAACTATAACTAATATATTAAGCTATTTATTTGTATGTTAGTTAAAATATCGATCGCCCCTATCTAAAGTCTAACGAAACAGAACGATTCTATCACACTGGTAGCTCACAACCTTTGTGCACTATTCATAACGCTGAGCCAGCAGATGTCTGCCTGAATCTTATGGAAAAAGAAGGGCAAAATCATTCCTAGATTGTTATCCTGGCATTGCACTAACAACGTGGAACTTTTATATTTATTTAAAGATATTATTTTATGTAATAATATTCCAGGATAAATCTTCTAGCCCCTTCCCTCCCTCCTTACACACACAGACACACACACACACACCATTCTCCTGTCCACTGTCCTCTATGTTCCAGCTCAGTAGTAAACTGCAATGTTATTCTCACAGTTCTCAGCACAGTTTAGACTGAAACTGGATGCTGTCACTTTAAATGCTGTAAGAGCTGCGGCTCCTCCCAAAAAGAGATCACTGCCAAAGTGAAGTGAGCGGCAGCACAGTCTGGAACTCCAAGTTCTTCAGAGCTGATCTGGTCCCGGGACATGGCACACGCTGCTGTCTTCTCCATGGAGCTGAGGCTTATGTTCACCCCACAGTATGGAACCCAGGACTAAGCTGGAAGACAACCCCTTCACCATGGATTCTTTCCAGATACTCAACAACAGCTTAACAGATGGCAACAGTAGCACCACTGGACAAACCCCCAAGTGGTTAATGGGAGCAGGTCTGACCTTTATGATCTTGATCATTGTTTTTGGAAACCTGATGGTCATCATTGCCATAGCCAAGACCCCTAGACTACAAACCATGACCAATGTCTTCATTACATCCTTGGCTTGTGCTGACTTGATCATGGGACTTCTTGTGGTGCCACCTGGTGCAACCTTGCTGGTGAGTGGGGTCTGGCTCTTTGAAACCACAGTGTGTGAACTCTGGACATCTGTGGATGTCCTCTGTGTGACAGCCAGCATAGAGACCTTGTGTGTGATAGCTGTAGACAGATACATTGCCATCACTTCACCACTGAAGTATGAAATGCTAGTGACCAAGGTGAGGGCAAGGCTGGTGGTATGTTTTGTTTGGGCCATTTCTGCCTTGATCTCCTTCCTACCTATAATGAATCACTGGTGGAGGGACAATTACAATGAAGAAGCCAAGAAATGCTATGATGACCCACAGTGCTGCGAATTTGTCACCAACATGTCTTATGCTATAATTTCGTCCACAATGTCCTTCTATGTACCCTTAGTCATCATGATTTTTGTGTATGGAAAAGTATTTATAGTGGCCACCAAACAAGTCAACCTGATAGAAAAGGACAAAATAAGGTTTAATGGGACACCTGTGCCATCTGCGAAGAGTGGCAGGACTTCCAAAAGAAGGCCATCTGGGCTGCTAGCCATCAAGGAACATAAAGCACTCAAGACTTTAGGCATCATCATGGGCACCTTCACCCTTTGCTGGTTGCCTTTCTTTGTGGCCAACATTATCAAGGTTTTCTGTAAATCTCTGATAAATGACAGTGTGTTTCTGTTTTTGAACTGGTTGGGCTATGTCAACTCTGGGCTTAACCCCATCATTTATTGCAGAAGTCCAGATTTTAGGAAAGCCTTCAAAAAGCTACTTTTTTGTCCTAGGACTGGAGACCAAAACAGACATACCTTGCCCAAGGACCTCAAAATTTCACATTATACTTCCAGCACCCAACTAGACTGTGAAGGGAACAAGCATGTGACAGATAGACATGAAGGCAATGGCAGCCTTAGTAGCAGTAGCCGGTGTAGTAGCAGGACAGAGGAAAGGAGCCTGAAGACTAGCAATGGGATCTCCCACCAACATGAAAAGTCTAATAACATGTAAGCTACCGAGGAAGTCCTAATCTCTAGGGCTCTGGGTGTTGCATGACAACTGAGGCAGTAGTGTTTAGTGCTGGCTTGAGTCTCTATGGGTAAATTGAAAAGACAGATCTATAGTGAATGGAACCAGTTTTCTGTTCAGAAACATAATGCTGCTTTATGTGTGCTAATAAGAGAGCGTGAGTGTGTGTGTATATTAAACATATGCATTTGTAATATGAATTTTGGGTCATTCATTCATGGGTTTATTCTCTAAACACCAAATTGTAGTGAACTGAAAAATAATTCAGAATTTGGCCAAAAAAGCTGGTTTGGAAAAATTATTCAACTTCAGTATAGACACAGCTTGGCTATTTTGGACTCTAATTATGCATTTTGTTCAATTTGATTCAATTTGGGGTTTATTCACCACATATTGAGCTGTAGTGAACTAAATTGGTGATTAGAGAAATAGCCACTAATGGAGTTTATTTACTAAATACTGAATTGAAGTGATATAAAAAAAAATGCAAAATTCATCAGGGCTGATTAAGCATCAAAGGTGTTCCAAAAGCTGCTGTGCTGCCTTTGGATGCTAAGGCTAATAAACTTTTATTCAAGAACAACTCACATGATGTAAGCTCTGTAAATGAATTTGCCTCAAGGCTAATTCCCAACTTTTGTAGAACTACAACTCATATGATGCTTACCTGGCAAGGTAAATCCTGCAAGGCAAATCCCAAGCTGTTGCTGAATTGCAACTCCTATGAGGCTTTGACAGCAGAGCTTGCTATGCATCAAGGGTCTTAAAGAGCTACCGATCAGACTTAGGCAAAATGCAAATCCTCAGCTATTTTAGAACTGCAGCTCCCATGCTATTTAGCCAGCAGGTCTGGCCAAGCATGAAGGGTGTTTCAGTTTTTCAACTACTGAGGATCAGCCTTTGCATGCAAGTCTTATGCCTTATTTGTTGATGAAATATAATATATAAGTTCCATGCAAAATATGCATTATTCATTAAGAATTGCTTTTTTGATTGTCACTTTAAAAAGAAGATTTTCACTGAAGACTGTTTATGCAGTCTATAGCAGTTGGTAATAAATAAACACTCTTTTAGTCCGACATTCCAAAATTTAGATTATCAAATTAAACAGGGAATAAAGTAGCACAGGAAATTCCACCAGGCACTCAATGTGTTAAAGCCGCTGCGGCTTGAGTGCCTGGAGAATTTCTTGTGCTGCTTTGTCGTTGTGGGATTGCTGGTCCTACTCCGGAGCACCTGGTGGCTGCTGGGATTGAGAGCGGCTCCTATTACCATTTTTGCATTAAACAGGGAATATACACAAACAATTGCTTTTGGATTCTGATTTTAAAAGAGGTCTTATTCTCTAAACACTGCTTTTGTAATTCAAAACGATCCTTTGTGAATAGCAATTTTAATCTGACAATCCAAAATTAATCCTTAGTTCTCAGAATACAACATTTTCTTTACAAAAGTTTCCATCTTCTATTGGCATATTTAAAGCGTTTAGTCAATAAGGTTAGGATTTTCATTTTGAGATTTAAAAGATTTATTCTTTAACACTAATATTTTAATTGACATGTTGAAAGGCCTTGAATAAAAAAGTTTGCTTTTTGAATTGCAATATTAACTCTTTGAGTGCCATAGATGTGCCCAATCATAATGGGCTTGGTGGTACTCAGAGAGTTAACATTTTATTCACTTGCTTTATCTTTTTGGATGTGAGATTTAAAGGGCTTACTCGCTAATGTTAGTTTTAGATATTATCATCTGAAAAGGGGTTGCAGTTCTGCAACAGATTTAGTTTAATCTTGCAGCCCTTTCTGACTAAGCAACATGGGATTTGTATTTTTGCAATAGAAGGGAAGAGGTTTTGCCTTGCATCCACAGACAGAACTGCAACATTAAACAAAGCAATATGGGTGTGCTGAAAAGAGATCCTTATCGCTAATGTTCTGTGTCTTCAGAGGCGGTGAACACATATAGAGATAAATCAAGGGCACCATATAGTGCAAATTGATTGGTAACTGTGCATAAATCAACAATATCTAACGCAAAATCATTCTACACACAACATCTAAAAGTAACAATAGAAAACACTTCAAGTGTAATATGTATTTTTAACTTTAAAAGACTAAAAGAAAAGTCACTAAAGGAATATAATAAATAATACATAGTAAATAATAAACAAGTGCAATAAGCATATATAGAAAAATAGAAGCGGGGTCTTCTATAATCTGGTGGGACTAGCCCGGGAGTGGGCAACCTTCGGTACTCCAGATGTTATGGACTACATGGAGCCTGATTGTTTATCAGTATTATGGCTGTAAGAGCATTATGGGAGATGTAGTCCACAACATCTGGTGTGCCAAAAGTTGCCTTCTCCAGAGCCCAAACTTGGCCCATTATGCCAAGAAGACAGTTTCTTCCTGGTCGATTGTGAGTACATCTGCAACATCATAGGCATTGTACTAGTGGAAGAAATGAGACGCTAGACCATGTGACCAAAGTCAAATCCTTAGTGCTTGGTGAACTTGAACACCTTTCATGCTTAACACCTTTCACCTTTCATGCTTGAACACCTTTCACCTAATAGTTGCTATAGTTAGTGTTCTGTCATAGATGATAGTAATGCACTAGTTTCAGGCAATCTTGTCATGAGGGTTCTACCTCTGGTAGCTGTAAATAGACCATGTGTCAGACCATGTGTCAGGAGACCTTAAAACAAATTGCACCCAGTAATTGATTAAAAAAAACAACTTATATTCAATCAAAAAAGTAAAAAAAAAATGACATAATGAGAAATAGATGGAGAAACTAGCCATCTGATGACCTTCATTGTCAAAGGCTCACAGGGTTGGAGAATTCAAAGTGAATTTAAAATTAAATTCAAATTCAATGTCAGAAAAGCAATACTGGAAACATTCTCATCGTCAGCTATACTTTCAGTCTTAATTCACTTTAAAATCATCTGTGAATAACCCTGTAAGACAAAGTGCTAACACCTGAAATGTGTCAGACAGCCTGCCGCTTACGGACAGCCTGTTTTCCCTCATGTACAGTTTTTTTTTTTTTTTTACTTTTTAGATTAAGCAAAGGAGCTATTTAACTTACATCTGTCTGGGTATTGTTTGCGTCTGGCAGACTGTTTACTTCACCATTGGTGGCTAAGAAGTTCTGCAATAGCACAAGAATAACCATGTGGTTTCTGTCCTGCCAAAGCCTTTATGCAAAGTTGGCCTATAATGCTAGAAATCATGGGAGTTGCAGTTCTGGATGAAAGGGCTGTTAGCCATTGCAGCCAAAGGCAGATCCCTTGCTGTTGATACTTGATGCTGCGGAAAGAGCCAATCAGCATGCACACATATGTCTGATCTCAGGTCTCAAGATCCGAAGACACTAGTCTAAGGCTGTTTGATTGACAGCCAGGGAAGTGTCATAGAAATCAGCACTTTTATAAACTGGGGTATAAATAGGATACTCCTTTCCCATAAAGGATTTCAACAAGGTGAAGTGCTTTATGGGCGAGGAGTAGAGATGTCGCGAACTGTCCGCTGAACTGTTTGCGAACTGTCCGCCGGCGAACAATAGCGTGTTCGTGTTGGGCGAACATATCCGATTTCTGGTCCGCCCCCTATACATCATCATTGAGTAAACTTTGACCCGGAACCTCACAGTCAGCAGACACTTCCTGGGAGGGAGGGTCTGCTGCTGATTGGGTGGAATGTGTCTGCTGGCTGTGAGGTTCCGGGTCAAAGTTTACTCAATGATGACGTATAGGGGGCGGACCGGAAATCGGATATGTTCGCCCAACGCGAACACGCTATTGTTCGCCGGCGGACAGTTCGCGAACAGTTCGGCGGACAGTTCGCGACATCTCTAGCGAGAAGTGGTCCTTCAACTAACTCATTGAATAATGAAATTCAGTTTTTCCAAATCAGAATAAAATTTCACACAATATAATTCAGACAAACAATGATTTTGCCACAAGTGGCAAAATCATTGTTTGTCTGAATTATAATTTGTCTGAATTATATTGTGTGAATTTTTTTAAATATATATAGTATACTTGTGGCAAAATCATTGTTTGTCTGAATTATATTGTGTGAATTTTTATTCTGATTTGGAAAAACTGAATTTCATTATTCAATGAGTTAGTTGAAGGTGAATATGACATGGTGAGTAACACGTGGTGTCTTTTTTTTCTCTTGAATATATATTCTTGTTATCCTGAAGAAAGTTTGTGCCATCAAACTAAAACCTTGACTAAATAAATAGCATAGCTTCTATGTAGTGTGGTGTGTGAATATATATACCAGCAACTTCAAAGCTCATTTTTAAAAAACATTTTTAAACACCTAATCTCTGAAAAAAACAATGGGGGGCATACACTAGCCTTGGGTGGGAAATCTATAAGCTCGTGGTACTGTGTTTTAAAATAATGATTGCATTGCTTAAATTTTACGTAACTACTGCAAAAGCATTAAAGGTGATCATATGTATGAATGTATATATTGCCAATGCAAGCAATCCTGTCGATTGCTATTATTCTGATGTCAATGTGTTTCAAGACTCATAAACACAATACTATGCAATTAACTGGAAATGCAATTTAAACCAGAGAAACGGACAATACCTCATCTGCTAATCAAAGAGTTAATTTTCCAGTTGCGTTTAGGAGGACCTGTTTGAGCATGGTGTCCTGTTAAACCACTCATTATAGTGAGGGTCACCTCAGTTCATGTTGAGAGGACTTGATAAACTATATTGGGGTTGGCTTACAGTGAATTGTGTTTAACTCGCCTCTCAATTGCAAAATCTAGAATAAAGCAGCTAACATGGAAGAATTGGAAATATTATTTTCCACTTCTAATATTTTGTATTACATTATGTTGGTTGTCAAAAAATCCCCGGCTCCTAATCGGCTAAATAGTCTATGTTCCTACTAATAGAATTTAAGGAAATCTTTCATAAACGTTTTCTATAATAATCTAAGTAGTATACTGCAATGCATCACAGCAGCAAGGGATACTGTATTGTTGACACATCCTTTGGGAATATATACTTTTGCTATTACTTTTAAATAAGTGTGCCAGGTGTTTTTAAAATAGTTTAAATGGTTTACTCATAATGTAATAGACAGAAACCTGTGCCTCAAATTTCTATATTGTTTTTTTTCCAAATCTCCACAATTCACTGTGCAATATAAAGCTCAAAAACCTTTATAATAGATTCATTTTCATACATGTATAAAATATACATTATATATTATTTTATATTATTATATTTAGGTATTAGAAAAATAATGTTCCTGGAAATTAATTTGTGATGTTTTCAGTTCTGTATATAGTAATTAAAAACTATGAAAATATCAAAATAATTGATATCGCATTTGCTGTTATTCACTAAACAAAATTAGGTATTTCTCCTGCACTCTAACTTGTTTAAATCCTCATTGTGTGAATATTTAGTCTGATATCTAATAAGACATGACAGAAAGTATAGTGAAAAGAGTTCCACATTCATTACTGTGAGTTGTATTGCTCAATGATATAAAACGTAACACATTACCTCTACTCCCAAGTGTCCCTATTTAGGAGGGACAGTCCCTATTTTGGGCCCAAATCCCTCTGTCCCTCTTTTCTATCCTAAGGTCCCTCTTTTTTAGGAGCTCCATATTGTTGGTGTGTCTCAGTGTATAACAGAGCTAAGTACCAATAATGCTCCCAGTAATGAGTCTTTAAATTACAGTAAAAGTGATTAGAAATCAGTCTGAGTAAATAAGATACATTCTTCTTGTTGTAAGGTACATTTTAGTTGCATAAATTGTTATTAATAAGTCGCCTAAAACATTTCAGAACAATTCCACCCCTGACCATACACCTACACACACCCCTAATATTAATGTGTCCCTCTTTGTCCATTCGAAATGTTGGGAGGTACGCAAACCTTTGTGTTTTAGTTCTGTGGTTTTTTGCATTGCAGTTTTATCCACAAAATAGTGCTGTATTTATATAGATTTAACACTGTGTGATATACTCACACACATCACCTATGTGAGTTTTATTGGGATATATTAATTCACCTGAAAGGGGGGTGGGAGGGTTTTGTTAGTATCTGTAACACCACAGGGTCAGTAATACATGTTTGTGTTCCTTACCCTATAATGTTCCTTTAAAGCTAATTTTAATGCTGTGATGTACTCCGATGCAATCATACACACTAAGCAATATTACTGTGCGTTCTATTGCTTTGGTGCTCTGTTGTAAACGGATACACACTTTGAGATATAGAGATCAGGGATATCTTCATATGCTCCAGATAATATTGTACATTTTATTGCTCGGGACACATTCTCACACACTAAACTAGCCTTTAAGTTTATTACTGCGAAACTCTACAATACACACAAATATGCCACACTACTTTTACTCATTCATTTATGTTTTATGCTGTTTTTTGGGGATCTGAATTGAACTGAACTGAAATGCCCCACGTACTGCTGCAAGTTTTATTGCTAAATATACTCTTACCCACAACACAACTGCTGTGAGCTTATGGCTTTGAAGATTTATTTATTTATAAAATATTTTACCAGGAAAGGTACATTGATATTTCTCTCGTTTTCAAGTATGTCCGGGGTAAGATCAGTGATATATTCATATTAATTTATTTTCCTTCTAATATTCATACTTATTTATAGTCATACTAATTTTGTTGATGTGGAGGTCATATACATCACACATTTAAATACATAAGTTGAATACACACACTCTTTGCTGTTTATTGCTTTATAGCTCTACAGTCTACACTATACTTATACACTGAACAATACTGTGAGTTTCAATGCTGTGGAGTGCTGTAATACATTGTAAACATTACTGTGAGCTTTTTGCTGTGGAACTCACAGACATTCACTTTTTTGATTGTAATTGACTTGTTGCTCTGTTCCCACTTATACACCATGAACAAGGTTCTCTAAAGTCACCCATCTCAATAAAGTGGTCTTGGGAGCAGTGGTCCTGTCATTTTAACCCTTCAATGTAAAACATTGCAGTACAGGGTCGGACTGAGAACCCTCAGGGCCCCCGGGCAAAATAAATCAAGGGCCCCCTTACAGGCCCCACCCATACTCTGCAGCAAGCGCCACCCTTGTCCCGCCTCCATGCACCGCCTCCAGCCACACCCTACACAATCTTTAGACACAAGGAACAAAAGTGCAATAATCCCTTCGAGGCCCCAGTAGAGACTACAATTGAGGGCTAATGGGCCATGGAGGGGGGTCTTTCTAGCAGAGGCTATCTCAGTGTCCTTTAGAGAGTGTGTTAGAAAGAATCCCCTCCAGGCCCCATTAGAGACTACAATGGAGTCTAATAGGCTTGGAAGGGGGTCTTTCTAACAGAGGCCATTTCAGCATCCATTAGATAGCCTCTGCTGGAAACACTCGCCTCCAGGCCCCAGTAGAGACTACAATTGAGGGCTAATGGGCCATGGAGAGGGGTCATTCTAGCAGAGGCTATCTCAGTGTCCTTTAGAGAGTGTGTTAGAAAGGATCTCTTCCAGGCCCCATTAGAGACTTCAACACTCTGGTTCCTATTCACAATATAGCAACACAACATAGCTCGCTGATACCTAGGCCAAGTTGGCTCCTCTTACCTGGCAGTCTGTAGGCTTGCTGGCTGCGGCTGGCAGGCTGTGGCTTGCTGGCAGGCTGTGGGCTTGCTGGCTACTTCCGGCAGGCTGTGGGCTTGCTGGCTGCGGCTGGCAGGCTGTGGCTTGCTGTCTGCGGCTGTAAGCCTGTGGCTTGCTGTAGGCCTGTGGGCTGGCTACTGGCCTGGCTGGCCTGTGGGCTGACTGGCTGGCCTGTGGGCTGACTAACTGGTGGCTTGTGGGCTGGCTGGCTGTCTGCTGGCCAGCTTGTGGGCTGGCTGGCTGGCCGGCCTGTGGGTTGGCTGGCTGGCTGGCCTGTGGGCTGGCTGGATGGGCTGTGGGCTGGCTGGCTTGCTGGCTACACTTGTAGATTATTTAAAGAAATAATCCATGCACAATAACCACTACTGCTCTGTGTAGTGGTTATGGTCAGTGGCGTACATACCAGGGTCGCAGGGGTCGCGGCTGCGACCGGGCCCGGCCCACCAGGGGGCCCGGCCGCCCCTGCGACCCGGTATGTAGCCACAGGGCCAGCCTCTTCCCCTGGGGGGCCCAAGAGGCGGCAACCTCAGGGCCCCCCGAGGCTGGCCCTGCTGACCCCAGCGGGCAGGTGGCCAGGCGGGCACGCGAGGGAGCACTCAGTGCTTCCTCTTCAGCTCCCTCGCGCACCGCACTGATACCGGAGCCGGAAGATGACGTCATCTTCCGGCGCCGGCATCCCTACGCGGCGCGCGAGGGAGCTGAATAGGAAGCACTGAGTGCTCCCTCGCGTGCCCGCCTGCCCGACCGGCCACCTGCCCAGGAGCCCAGCAGCAGCACCACTGGACCCCAGGGAATCCCCCCAGCACTCCAAAAGGTAAGGAGGCTGGGGGGATTAAATTTAAAAAATAAATAAAAAAATGTGTGAGTGTTAGAGTGAGTGTTAGAGTGTGTGTGAGTGTTAGAGTGAGTGTTAGAGTGTGTGTGAGTGTTAGAGTGAGTGTTAGTGTGTGTGTCTGCTAGTGTGTGAGTGTTAGAGTGTGAGTGTTAGAGTGAGTGTTAGTGTGAGTGTTAGAGTGAGTGTTAGTGTGTGTGTGTCTGCTAGTGTGTTAGTGTGAGTGTTAGTGTGTGAGTGTTAGAGTGAGTGTTAGTGTGTGTGTCTGCTAGTGTGTTAGTGTGAGTGTTAGTGTGTGAGTGTTAGAGTGAGTGTTAGTGTGTGTGTCTGCTAGTGTGTTAGTGTAAGTGTTAGTGTGTGTGAGTGTTAGAGTGAGTGTTATTGTGTGTGTTAGTGTGAGTGTTAGAGTGAGTGTTAGTGTGTGTGTCTGCTAGTGTGTTAGAGTGAGTGTTAGTGTGTGTGTCTGCTAGTGTGTTAGTGTCAGTGTTAGTGTATGTGAGTGTTAGAGTGTGTGTCTGCTAGTGAGTGTTAGTGTGTGTGAGTGTTAGTGTCTGCTAGTGAGTGTCAGTGAGTGTGTTACTGTGTGTGTCTTACTGAGTGTGTGTGTTAGTGAGTCTGTTTGATGTCTGTTAGTGAGTGTGTGTTTGTCAATGAGAGTGTATGTTTTGTAAGTGAGTGTGTATGTATGTCTGTCGCTGACTGTGTCTCTGTCAGTAAATGTGTGTGTCTGTTAGCTAGTGTGTATGCGTCTGTAAGTGTGTGTGTGTGTCTTCAGCACTTACCTTTCTCCAGCGCCGGACTCCCTTGGCGCTGGGGATCCCTCAGCCTCTCAGCTCCGAATGCGACCGCGCACGCATTCAAACCGCCCATAGGAAAGCATTACTCAATGCTTTCCTATGGACGTTCAGTGTGCTCCTCTAGCGGCTGTCAGTGAGACAGCCACTAGAGGCTGGATTAACCCTCAGTGAAACATAGCAGTTTCTCTGAAACTGCTATGTTTTCAGCTGCAGGGTTAAAACTAGAGGGACCTGACACCCAGACAACTTCATTGAGCTGATGTGATCTGGGTGTCTGTAGTGGTCCTTTAAGTGTGTGTGCATCTGCATGCACTGGCGTACCTACAGGGGTCGCAGCCCTGTAACCCCTGTGACCAGGTGCCCACCGCCGTGTGTTCCGGCCCGCGCGCGCGGGGGTGGGGGAGGGCCCACGGATCAATTTTCGCACCGGGGCCCCATGGGTCATGTGTACGCCACTGGTTATGGTGCCAGGAGGGCCGGGCCCCCCTCCCAGAGTAAGTAGTCAAACCGTTTCAGAACAGTTAGACAACTTACCTGGGGTCTGCTGGGATATGGGGCTGTTGTAGGGTATAGGAGCAGTGGTGCAATGTGTGAGGGGTGCAGTGTGTTTGAAAGGTTCAGTGTGTGTGAGGGGGTGTAGTGTGTGAATGTGTAGGGTGTGTGGGGCAATGTGTGTATGAGGGGGCTGTGTATGTGTCTGGCAATGTTAGTATGGGGGGCTGTGTATGGGGGGCTGTGTGGGGGCAGTGTGTGTGTATGGGGGGCAGTGTGTGAATGTGTATGGTGTGTGTGTGGGGGCAGTGTGTGAATGTGTATGGTGTGTGTGTGGGGGCAGAGTTCACTCTCACCAATGCGAAAACCAGGAATCCCTGGTGGTCACAGTGTTGAGAGTGAACTCTAGCCCGTAGCTCCAGGGCTAGAGTTGACTCTAGCAAGAGCCGTAACATTGCCGTGGTAACCGCAGCAACGCTCTGTGCTCGCGCAAGAAGGACCCAGAGGAGCTGCAGGCTGAGCTCCCGGGTCCTCTCTTCCTCCCTCCCCTGCCGGCTGCCGGCACGTTGTCTGCTGACAGGGGTGGGGGGGGGCCATTGCCCCGTTGCCCCTCTGGATCCACCAGTGATATATACAGCCCTTCCGTGTGCCTATTTGTCTCCCCCCAGTTCCTCTGTATGTTTCTTTCTCCCCCTCACTGCTCCTGTGTCCATGTCTCCCCTCTCCTTCCCAGTCTCTCTTACCACTCTGCCTCTTTCTCCCCCTCCCCTTGTGTGTCTCTCTCCTTTCTCCCTGTGTCTCCCTGTGTCTCTCTCTTCCACTGTTTCTTTCTCGCCCCCCTTTCCCTGTGTCTCTCTCTCCCCCACATCTCTCTTCCTCTCTGTCTCTTTCTCCCCCCTGTCTCATCTCTCTATTGCCCTCTTTCTCCCCCTGTGTCTCATTCTTCCCTCTCTGTCTCTTTCTCCTCCCTACCCATTTCTCTATTCCCCCTCTTTCTCCCCCTGTGTCTCATTCTTCTCTCTCTGTCTCTTTCTCCCCATCTCTCTATTCTCCCTCTTTGTCCCCCTGTGTCTCAGTCTTCCCCCTCTGTCTCTTTCTCCCTCCTCCCCGTGTCTCTCTATTCTCCCACTTTTTCTTTCTTCCCTCTTCCCCCTCTCTGTTTTATTTCCCCCCCTCCCATTTACAGACAGAAGTCAGAGGGGACCGGCCGCGTTCCACGCTGGAGCCGCCAGGCCGGGTGGCAGCCTCGCCGGTCCGGCGGAACTCCTGTCACTAAAGCTGAGGATGGAAGGAGGGAGGAGCATGTCTCTCTCTCATGCTCCTTTGCGGTTCCCACATCCTGTGCTGGCAATTGTGGGAACCGCAAAGGAGCATGAGAGAGAGACATGCTTCTCCCTCCTTCCATCCTCAGCGTTAGTGACAGGACAGGAGTGCCGCTGGACCGACGAGGGTTCCACCCGGCCCGGCGACTCCAGCGTGGAATGCGGCCGGCCCCCTCAAAGTGTGCCACCGGACCGCCCACCCGGTGGCACCTACTTGCTTAGTCCCGGTGGGCCAATCTGGCCCTGCTGCCGGGCCCCCTGGCGGCAGGCCCCCCTCCCGGCTCTGCCCTCGGACCATGTCCGAAGTGCCCGACCGGTCAGTCCGCCCCTGTTGCAGTGGTATTCCAGTGGTTCTCAAACCTGTCCTCATGGCCCACTAACAATCCAGGATTTATGTATTTCACTGTTTTATTCCAATGGAGATACTGACAAAACCTGGACTGTTGGTGGATCTTGAGGACTGTTTTGGAAAACACTGCTCTATTCTCTATAAGAAGGAATGGGTTAGAAGAGATAGTGGGTGATGTCAATTTGAATGCTGACAGATTCTACCAAAGAAGAAGCTTGAGGCTGTAGTGAAGGAGTTCCTGCACTATGAATCTAGGTGAATACAATTTATTTCGCTTAATTTTAAGCAGCAAACGAGGTGGACAGTGATCACTTCACTTTAAGGGAACCAACCCCTAAATAATAATAATGTTCTTTTGGAGAATATAACTTCCCTTGAATACCACACTACATCTCTGCTTTAAATAATTGCAATAGTGTGTTGCCAGTATTCCAGGATTTTATGTCCTGTACAAAATTCATTTTTAATAAACATCTACCAGGTGTAATAGTCATAATCTTTGAACTATGAATGGCATCTGGTGATGTTGGTAAGTGTTACTATCTACATTCATTTTTTTATGTATTGTTTTATTAACAATGTGGGAATGTGTCCGTCTGTTTAATGGCAGCCACAACTGGCCTTATATGCAGGTCCCAATGCAAGGGACACTGCCCCCTGGACCTGAGAGTAGACTACAGTAAAAACATATACACAATTACATTGGATCTCAGGTCCAGGACACTCCCATACAAAATAGGTCAATCCCTCCACTATGCCTTGAAGATAATTGAGTCAAGCACTGTATTAAACTATACTATTATCTCCAGGCACAAAAAAACCCCCACTCTTTTACAAAACCCCAAAAATACCTTAAAACACACAAAATCCCTACAGTTACATCCCGTAATAGCCCTGATCTGGGTGACCAACATATCCAAAAGTCACCCAGATCAGTTCAGAAATTTCCTGGAAGTCATAATTTGACCGACTGCCTGCATGGTCCCATGTCCAAAACAGTTCCAGAAAATCAAGGCTTGTGGACAGCCTAGTTCTGTAGTTTAAAAAACGAACAAACTACCAAACAGAGTCAATAGTCTTACCCTGGAGCTTGATCCCCTTGTTCGTGGGAACATTTCCACCGAACAGCGCCTTTCTAAGTGTTGTAGAACCGAACGCAGGCGATGCTGCATATCCAGCGATGTTTGGTTGTTTGTGTCTGTTTTCAGTTCCATTAGATTCATGCCCAAACACCGCTGCCTGCTTTCATGCGAACAAGATGGCCGCCACCTTGTGGTCATCCATAGGAATTGCTCCCACCCAGACGAACACTTAGAACACTGCGGTGGAAATTGCTACAAAGTAGCAATTAGGTTTAACAAGCTTTAGGGTGGTCTCCGGTTCGTGCTGCTGTTCGTTTCCCGAACCAAATATAAAATTCCACGAACCAAGTCTGTTCACATAGTTGTTTTTTTTAAAGTGCCCATTGTCTTTTGGTAAAAGGCTAGCCAGCATGTCCCTCCGTGAACAAGTGACGAGGCTCAGTTCGTCACAGTGTCATATTGGGTTTAGATAATTATTCATTGTATTCATTATTATTCATCACTATATTAAAGATAGAAATCTAGAAATGAACTGCATATGTTTATTTAAAAGTATAGTTTGATTTTTTATTTGAATACATTGCATTTTGTTTTAATTTATTTTGATGAATATTAATTAAAATTTCTAGCTGTATACAGCTGTGCTTTCTGTAAAGTTTTTACCCCTGCGAGGGATAAAATACATGCACATTATTATTATTGGATAGTTTATGGTTTACTATGTGAGTTTATGGCTGAATTCATGGGAGTGGTAGAACTATGCAATTCTAAAAGCATGACCAAAAATTAATACATTTTAGGATATTGTCTAAAAGACAAAATTGCAGATACTTAGAACGTATGTAGGTATAAGTGCCTTCAACCTTAGTACCTAGGGACAGGTTGTGTTTTTATTTGCCCTTTTTAACCGTTTCAGGGTTATTCACAAAACACCAAATTTTGTTTGGATGGAAAGAAATGAAATTACATTCCTCATATATATTAAAGCCAAATCTGGTCGAAATTCAGTAATTTAGCTGAACTAGCACTATTCGGTTGGCAACATTTTGTGTCTGATTTAAAACCAGTCATTTCACATGTGTATCCTGTATTAAATATAGAATTTGCGTATTCACCAAGCACTGAATGTAAATCAGATCTTACTTGCCCATAGAAACTTGCTATTATTGCTAGTGGGCAAATAACTGGATAAAGGTAGTAGCTAGCCCATTGCCACAAAAAAGTTAAAAGAAAATAATAAAAATAAAGTATTCCCCATTAACTATAAGTAGTTTTTTTTGTTTTGTTTTTTTACTTATGCCCTTATAGCAGCATGGAAGTAGGGGCATTTCGACAAAAAAAAACCCTGTTGGTGGGCCTGTGGTGTCCATACTCTGCTTTGACTCTTAGATTATTATTATTATTTTATTATTTATATAGCGCCATCAGATTCCGTAGCCCTGTACAATGGGTGGACTAACAGACATGTTATTGTAACCAGACAACTATACATACAGGAACAGAGAGGTGGAGGGCCCTGCTCAATGAGCTTACATTCTAGATGGTCAAATCCTGTGCTAAAATTCTATATAAAATATTATTTTAAAAGATTTGTGGTTACAGTGTTGGAACACATCAGATGCTTTTTTGAAACAAACTTAATCAAGCAGGATGCAACTCTGGGTTGGCAAAATGAATGATGTCACAGTCGTGGAGTGCACTAACTGTGAACATAACTTGTATGATTGACGATTTCAGATGTACACAAATCTGCGATTGTAGTGACAAATATTCATAGAATAAATACTGCTCAGTGTGTATGATCAATTAACACAGGGTATATCAATCTTTTTAACTGTTCACACCATGGCTGAAACTTGGCTTGGCATTTCTATTAATAATGAATAAATAAATGGTACTTTTTGGCAGCCCTTTGTATTTTTTTAAAATTGTAAATGTTATTTATTGATTTATTTTGCCTATAGGGAGAAACCACAAATACAATGAATGGGAGGTCCAAAATAGAATTCCTCGTGTCAAAACAATTTGTGGAATACATTTTGCAGGAGTTTGTTGACTAAGTGGTAAAAAATCCTCTAAAATTTGCTTGTCACATGACAGTAGTTCTCTACAATGTGCTGCTTAGTGAATAAACCCCATGTAGTAAACTTAATTACCATCAGGAAAAGAATACTTAGAGCTATCTGCAGATCCCTTGTTGAAGCATGAAAAGGATGCATTCTCTGTGGCTGCATTGTGTTGTCAATGCAAACATATAAGATGTATTGTACATGAAGATGTTTTGTTTAATCTTTTCATAGCTGAATTCTACTTATTAAAGGTTGAAGTAAATAAGTGCTTTGGGACACGATGTAACACATAGAATCTAGTCATATGTTTTTTTTTATTGAAAACACATTTTAAAATTATTAATATGAGTATGGTGAGAACAGAAAAACAAGAGGGGTACAAATCTACCCAAATATTCATAATCAAGCAGTACAAAAATTTGCAGATCTTACTGATAAAAAAATGCACATTTAATGTTATCTTCCCATATATTCCGGTGACACTTTAATTGGTCTCCTATATGTGGTGGCTGTCTAAGGGCCATGGAATCTATGCATTTTCTTGACTTTCCTGATGAAAAAAATGTGTTCAGCATATTCCAAGTGAACATGTCATGAACCTAATTATTTTCAAGCCAAAATAAATATATTTATTTATACTTTTTAGCACATGTTGTCTCAAAGTTTCATTTAATGTTATTTCCTAAACTGGTAAGAGAAACGCAGATGTGAGGAGAGCAGGAAAAAAATTAAAGTATATTGGTCTAAAAGGTAAAATTCCCTAGTTATGTTCCTGACAATTGTCAGTTTAGTGAATAACTCTGTTAGTTCAAATTCTTCACAGAGGTAGTGAATACATTTTCTACCCATCACTGTCTCCTCTTCATTACCGTCCTTGGCTTATCAAGGAGCGATCCACATAAAAATCAGTGCAGTGCAAGCACATCTTTAGATGTGTTAACGCTAGGGGACTAGGGCCTTACACAAGGCCTTTTCTGCTGGTTTGTCCTGATTTGGGCCAGCTAGTGATGCTGCCAATCAGCCAAGTGTGCATTCTTGCCAGGCTGACATGCTTCAATGTCTGACAGGACGTCCACTTTCTGGGTCGACCTGCCCCTTTCTCAGGTGGGCACAGCCGTTGTCGTTTCTGGCTCTAACTTGTCTTGGATTGGCAGGTCTGCTTTGTAGTCTTTCAATAATAGAATAATTATATATTTTTTCTAAATAATGGCATTTTTTTCAGTATAAATAAATAGCTAGTTTGTGATGATCTACAAATGAGAGTGGACAAAAGATAGATCTCCATTTGTCACAAAACTACATTGTTGCATAACTGCATGATAGTATATGTAGTTTTGCAACAGCTGACCTACCTTTATCTTCAGCAAAGATCATAGATAGGATTATGACAGGTCCAGATTGAGGCCCACATACAGGTGGAAGCATTCAGTTTATTAGAGACACATTTTTCATAACGTACAAACCAACTGTAAATAAATGACACTGTTACTAATATCAAAATAATAAAATACTTCTAATGTTGGGATTTGGAGAAGTTATTTTTGCAAACAAATGTGTGGGGATTGTTCCTGACAACTCACATTTAATGAGTAATCCAGTGTTAATGTGGATCTACAAAATAATTTTCGGTGCGGGAAGCTAGTTTGTAATACATTACTATAGAAAACTCACTTTTAAAAAAAAATATATATCTAAAACATTTTACCTTAAATAGATATTTCCATCTCTAAAACTAGATGAAAGATAGACAGACATACAGATAGATTGAAAGATAGATTATACATGTTGTGCTATTACATTTTACAAAAAACTTTGTATTATCATTTTTAATTTTATTTTAGCACATCACCAACTTTAACCTATACAAAATCTCTTAAACATTACTAGTCTTTGGAAAAATAAAGAAAGACAATGTTGTAGAATTAATTAGAAATCATACATTATAATATTCATTTATACATGAAATGAAAAGTTACTAAACAATATTGCTGAGAAGCCATCACGCAAATGTTTACATAGATAATTATATACATGTGAAGTAATACTTCTTTTTCAAAATAGTGTATTTTTTAAGTATATGTGTTGAAAGATATACAGCAGTTTCTGCAAACACATCCATCAAGCAGTAATATAGATGTGTTTCAAAGCATTTCTAAAATTTGAAGAATTTCACAGAATTTCCTAAATTAAAAATAAAATAAAATATTATTTTCCTGGAAAAGTCAGCGTTCCGTTAAAATCTTCCATTATGACATTAAACAGGTGTGCAGACATCTAGTATACTCCAGCTGGTTGGAGAATACAGCTAATTTAGAAAGAAAATGCTTTTCCATCTCCATGTAGGATTATTTCTTGATCCTTTAAACCCTTTACTTTAGAAATAAAAACCATTGCTGTCTGGCAAATTTATTCAAAGAGCGACAACAATAGCAACATAATTTAGCATTCTGTTTTACGCTGGTCCTTGAGATAGAGATGTACTGACGTGGCGATGATGGAAAAACATATACATGCATATTGTTAAAACCATTTTAACCACTTCATGAAAATATAATTTTTAATACTGCCGGTCAAGAGCAGGTTTTGCCACTTGCTTGCATCACACATCCATCCCATTAATTTTTATGGAGGCATTGTTTTACTGTAGGGAAAATAATAGGGATTTAATCACAAAACCGCAAATGATAGTGAACTAAAAAAATAATTAAACACATTTCCAAATTTAGGCTTAAATATCCAAGCGGTAGCTATAGGTCAGTGGATACATTTCTAACCCAACTATTCGAACCTTAATTTTGCAATTGGGTTGCCAATTTACTGTCATTCAGGGTTTTGTGAAAAAAAATTAAAACATTGAATTTCACTTTCAATCTATATAGGATAATTTCTCACAAGAACAAGCAGGTATGGTTGATTTAAAATGTAACAAACACAGATTTGAAGTGTGTATTTTATAGAAGGAAAAATTCAGATATTCCTAAAGGAATTATTATATCAGTCCTGCATTTGGAAGTAAAGTCCCGAAAATAATTATCATACTACCCAACCATGGATGTACATAGCATAGAGTAAGAGGAGTCCATGTCCCACCCTTGAATTTGTCTTTCCATTGATTTAAATACAAATTAAGCGAGACTGTGCATATACGTATTATGACTTTGCATTCCTTGGAACCTTTTCTGTGGGTACTGCTGCTCCCAACATTCCTCGATTTGGAGGGATGCAGCTAAATTTATTTCCACCATCAATAGTTTGCTTGCACTGTACAAATTACACTCAGGACATTTAGCTCATGCGAGACCCCATAACAGCAATCTTTGCATGGGCAGCCCTAAGTGAAGCTAGTAAGTGAGCCTGACGTGACACATATATTTTTTCTGGATAAAACCATTCATTTATTTTATTTTCTTAATTGGTCCAGTATTAAGAGGTAGGACATATTGTGGCTCTTTATCTGAATTCACGTAGATAGGGTTGCCTGATCATCTTAACATGGTATATAGATGCTGCTCATTTTTATGGCCAAATAGGTACTGTTTCAGAGACACCTAAAACACAGATTCAGTGCTTTTCTACAAGAAGGATTGGATTAGAGGAGCACTACATTTGCAACCCATGCCCCCTATGTCTCCAATGTTTCTCTGTTAGAAACATTGGATTGAGCAGAGATTATAATGACTGATCTTTGATGATCTAGCAGAAGGTGGAGTGGCTACCAATAAGAGATTGTCCTGGTACTGGATTACAGGTAAGATTAATTGCATTTTTTTTAATTTATCTAAACCAATTTTCTTAACTATATTTAGTATAAATTTATTTAGCTTCCTTTCATTTTATAATCTGTCAGGCAGTTCTTGATCCCTTTTTGAAAACCTCTTAAATAAATACACTGTGATTAACTGATTTTGTGTCAAGAACATAAGAGTTCCATACTTCTTAACTTTTCCTATGAAGAATCTGGGACTGGGGTGGGTGGATAAGGAAGATTGTGGCAACAAGAATAAGGGATTGGCCCCCATGGGCGATCTACCTGAAAATGGGGTGTGATGAGAATGTCTGCCATACGTATTGAGAATCTTTGTCTGACCTCACTCAATGAGGACTGTACACAGATAACTGCTGATACTTTTCATCATCATCATCATCTTGTCCCAGACTGCTTCCTGCTATCTGTTGTCTGTAGTGGGGCCGGATATAAGGCCTGGTGGACCCAAGGTAAACCAGTCTAAAATGGCTTAGACTACTTGTAGTTGAGGCTAGGTGCTTGGAGTGTATGTTTAATTTTTCTCTTTCCATTACGTCTTACTTAAGAGTATAGTGATCATGCGTGTCATTGTGTATCCAACAGCTGGAGGTTCCCAGGTTCCTCAGCAACTTGTAACTATCCATTAACTCTTTGGGTACCACAGGACTAGCAGAAAATGAACTATTTTTTATTATCTCTTTGCCACTTAAATGGGTAACTATTCACTGTACATTTTGTATAAAAATACAAAGATTAGTATAATCGCTACGCTCAGTTTGATGATTAGTAAAGATTGAAACACAACAATGAAATTCAAATTTAAACATTGAGTTTAGGTATGTCATAGAAGGCTTGCAATATGGCTCGGTCTTGTTGCATTTGTTTGCACATTCCCAAATTTACAGAATGTGTATCCAGCACAACCCGAATTCCCCATTCTTATTGTTCACTGTGCAAGCTGTTTTAGGCATGTTGGGTCATGCTGTGCAGGTAAATATGTGAGGTATGTTTTGCTGATGAACATTTGGCATCTACAAAATTGAAGTTTAAGTACAGTGTCATGCTGAGTTGTAAAAGCAGATTTTTTGTGTGACCATGGGCCCTTTTAATGGGCTTTGTGACAATTTTGAACTGTCTCTTTTGTTTCTTAGTGGGTGATATTTATTATCTTAACAGGTTTTGTATTTACTAAACAATGAACTGAGGTTCACTGAATAGGCTGATCACAAAAACATTTACCATCTCAGCTATTATAGAGTATATTTTGCCATTTTGTCATTTTTTTTTAAAGAAATCATTATTATTTTAATAAATTTGGTTCTGCAAAATAAAAAACATCAATGTCTGAAAATGTTAAGGTGAACACACCTTTGGCATTTCTGGAAGATTGTGGGTTAAAGATGGCTTACGCAAACCCAAGAACTGCCCGTATTTCCTGAAGTTAAACTGTTACAAAATTGTCTGTTTGTACTGTATATGCATATATTCAGTGTCTCACTCAGCATTGTCTAGTAAAGCATTTCATGCAGAACCAAATTCTTTACACATAAAAAAAGAACGAAAAAAGGTGATGAGTCTGTGAGTATTGTTGATATAAACAAATCCCAATGTCTTTTAACAAGGTTACTAAATGTATATATATCATGTGATAAATATATTTTATATTGGATGAAGGCACTATTTAAAAAAAAAAAAATGAAACTAAACACTTAATATCAAAATGTTCTAGCTGAATGAAGAGGGAATGTAGCAAATAAAAAACGTGTCTATTATTTATTATAAAGCATTAACATTAATTATTTTTTAAATTAGATGAAACCTCAAGGTAGGGAATGTTAACACAATGCAAAGTCTTTGCTTATTTTCTTATTGAATTTTATTTTATTATCCCTTTGATAAAATTAATTGTAGATGACTTAAACGCCAATGAAGTAGCAAGGCACTACTATGCTATGCTATCCTATATCAAACTATTCTGTAGAATGCTATTTTATGCAGTATCAATCAATTTTATGCTATTCTTAATCTTGAAATACATAGCATTGCTTTTTAGAATATTACATAGTTACACAGTAATATAGGTAGAAAATAAAATGAGCAAGTTTAACCTTGAAACTCATTCAATGAGGCTATTGATCCAAAAGCAGGCAAAAAAACCAAAAATTACTTTCTTTTAGTCTCAATGGGTGACCTTTTGTCTTTTGTATATTCCTGCTAATGAACAGGTTAGAAAATAATGGTTTGTGCTGACAATGTATCTATCAATATAGTTGATCCTTACTGTGTTTTTGTGCTTGCTGTCTTAAACAATGGCCATTCATGGAAAGCACAGCTATTAGTATTATGAGCATATTCAATAAATTACCTGCACTTAAACAGTCCAGACAGTTAATAGATTCAAGCAGAGCTTTCAATGCTGTTGCCCTAGGCTTCGGCAATAAGTGGCAGGTCCCTCTACCTCATTCCTGTTATTGGCCATGCTATGGTATGTGTGAGGAGCCTATTACATATCTCAGTATAATATGTTTTTGACATCTGATTATGTCCTCTTAATATATTTGGATAAGATTTTCTAATGATTTCATTTTTTTTTTATTAACTTCTAAAATGATTTTATATTTTGAAAAATATTTTAATATTTGGACATTTTTGTATATATATTGATTTATATGATTTTTTTGACATTTTAAGATTTTGAAAAAAATATTTTTAAATTTTATCCAGCAATATTTAGTCATTTGTAAATCTTATACAAAAATATTAAATTGAGACCAATACTGCACCATGTATAGACAGAACTATTGATAAAGTATCATGTATAATATAAGGCAGGGCAATCCAGATCTTTTCTAAAACACTTTAGCCAAAATAGTTTTAAGATTTTCACTTTGACATTTATTTAGTCAGTTGCCCTAAAACGGATGTGTATTTTTTACAGTCAAGTGCTGTATTTAGAGAACCCTTATTTATAGTTATCAGATGACAACATACACATACGGTATACAGAAGGCGGGATTGAAAGTCATTGACATACATGAAGAAAGTCAGCTAATGACAGATGGATACATTCTAGTAGGCAAGTGGCATGGCTCTAGTTATGATTTGGGCCAGGGTGTGAAATTACCTAGTGGATGAGTGTTGACTTCTCTGTGATAATCAGCTGATTTAAAAATGAAAAACTTCTGTCTGTGACTGGTAAGGCCCTTTGAACTCACCAGACATATGGGCCTGTGGTTTTGTCAGGAACGCAGAATGCAAAATAGGAGAACGTTTACCAGGCCTTAGAATGGCCGGACTAATGTAAGAAAGGACAGAGAATAGTCAGGGATAAGCTGAGGTCAAGGGAGCCAGAAAACAGGTAAGCGAATAAACAAGCCGAGTCAAAAGGAGGGAGAACACAGAATAATCAAAATCAGAGTCAAGTCAAATACCAATAAATCAAACCAGAGTATGCAGTATAGTGATGGCCATGACCCCAAAATGGCCGACTTCGAAAGTTTCTGTGGGCCATGACATCGGCGCTCATAAAAAGGGGCGGAGCTACCGTGGACAGCGTCTGAAAGACTGAGATTAGAGGAGGGAATGTGAGGAGTGTCCCCATCATGTGGTAGAGGACCCATAGGCTGGAATCCCTGCCTGGGCAGTAACCACAGGTACCCTGACAGGTTTGATCTGAGTGGCATAAGTTCCTCCTCAAGAGAGAAGGAGGTTTACTCACAAATGGTGTCTTCAAGTGGCCTATTCTACTCATGAGGGGACATGATGTCAACCTTCCCAATTATAACAACATGAAGTATGCATTGAACAGTCTACTTGTCACTTCTGTCCATAAGCAGTAAGGGTGTAGGAACTATTGCACAGGAATTCAAAAAATAAGTAAACAACACATATCTGGCCTCTGCTGCATCTTCATATTCTGTTTCTGGTCCTTACATTCTGCTGTATCTTAATGCAACTCCTGTTGCATCTGGAGTTTTCAGCTACTACTGAGTTATAAGTGCCTGATTGCTCTAAAGTTTTTTTTATTTTTTTTTTATCCTGGGATATAATTAATGTCACCACTAATAAGCGAGTTATCATTTTATAATTTTTGCTTAGCTCACTTGTTTTTATCATAGATGCATGAAGATACTCTAAGTTCACTATGACTCACTGCTAGAAAGTGGACAATATACTTTGAACAACAAACATAATATGATATTTAATTTTTTTGAAACTTTCGCATTCTCGCCTAATTTGTGCCCTGTACAGACATTGCTGTGTTAAATAGTATTCTTTTGGTATCAGATATTTTCACGCTCTTTTTTTGATATAATTTGAGATAGCAAGAGACGTGTGATGAGCGCAGGTAATTTGATGGATAGGAGTAATGCTGGTCTATAATTATTCACCACTAACAACCATGGTGTTGACTTGTAGGCTCTTGGCAATATGACTGAAGAAAGACAAGAATGGTTGCGTGACCAAAAAATTGAAGATAACAGTAAGAAATTAAATGTTTCTGTTTCCTATGCATAGGAAACAAGTTTATCGAGTTTCAAGGATGTCTCTGTGGACATTTAACTGACTTACATTCTGATCATACCCATTCATAGTTTAAATTTCACAGTGAGACAATGGGTATGTCCATTTGTTCCGCAGGCTAACCTAATACTTTAACAATACATCTGATTGCATTTGATTTTTTTAAATTTTCTGCTGTAAGTCATGTTCAAAACATTACATCGAGGGTCAATGTCTATCTTACATGCACGATGTCTTAATACAATACCATGTTTTCATTTTTGCACTATAAGTTGTTGTTACCAAGAAGAAAACATTCAGTAATGAAGTATAAAATGATTGTGCTTTTTATGTAATTTAAAGTTTTAAAATTATTTTTATTTCTGGTTTTCATTTGTAAATTCTGATCTCAGACACTGGAAATAAGTGTTTATTGGCCTGCACACTTGCTGAATTTCAACAACACAATATTAGCCAAGATGATCTAGTTTTCTGTTTGTTTGGGATTTTGTATTTGTAATTATTTCTGTGTGCAATTTATCGCTACTATCTTGATTTGTATCTCAGGATTTGAGTGTTTGTTCTTTTTCATTTTTAGTTTTTTTCTTTTTAAATTCTCTCTTTATCTGTTTAAAACATAACACTAAATACACACGAGTTGAGTTGGACACAAATGTCTAATTATATTTTCTTTGCATGTTATTTAATGTGGGCTGTATCTGGATTTTAAAAGTCTTGAAGAAACAAAAGAAATAAATAGGAATGTTAAACAACCATGTTTTGGAGATATTTATTGTGAAAAATCTTTACAAAACTTTATGCATTCAGTATGGCAATATGCCATATAACAGTTTATTTCTTGGTCCCACTGCATGCTTATTTGCACTAGATCTCTAAAGAAGAAAAAAAACATTTCCTTAAATTAATCTATCTGCATAATTCCAAATTATGAATCCTGTTTCAGGTTGTCATGCCATACATATTTGTCTAGTTCTAAATATACGTACTTTTAAAAGGCAAACATCATACACTTATCCACCCCAGCCTCCCCAGTCAAATAATGACAGTAGACCCAGGATCTAGTTTCTGGGTCCCAGGTTGGAATACTCGAGCAGAGTACATTTAACATAAACTCAAACTCTTGCTTATGATGACTTTACTTGGCCATCTATCAAGCCAAACAAAGAAATGTGATGATATACAGTATAAGATGTGATCATTGTAGAGCTCCATGTCCACAACCTGCCACTGAAACAAAATGACAGGACAATGTAGAGAAGTACATTATTTATTTTTGTTTATTAAAAGGATGTTGAAATACAGACTGCTGGTTCTAGGTATTTGCTGATTTGTAACTTTGTGGTTTACAGACTGTTCTACCCATAGACATTACTCAAATTCCTGATTACTGGGAGAGGTTCAAGATGTTTGTGTGAGAAGAACACATTTGATTAATTAAAAGCATAAAGGTGATTTCTTTTTTTTAAACTTTATCTAACCTCAGGCACAATCTTGCTGACTGATTGAAACCATTAAATTCTATTCCTCAAAAGAAAGTCACATGTTTCATTATTGCAGAAGTTGAGTGACTGATTACCACAACTCTTAAGGAAATCAAAATGTGATTTCAATGTTCTGTACTTTGGCTCTTATTGTTGACTATATAAAATTGTGGAAATCAATGGGTGCAATCTGGGACTAAAACGCTACACATACAATGCCTTTTTCTAATGTTTTCAAGTGCAGCCCCATAAGAGATCACTTCTGCAAAAAGATCATAAAGATACATGTGTCTCCTTCAATATTTACTGCTTTTAAAATGATAACCTATGCCCCAACATCTAAAGAAACATTTGCACATGTTGAGTCCTGATGTTCTAGTTTTTTTCTTGACACCTGCTGGCACCCTTTCATACCTCTTACATCCATATTCTTTAAAAAAAGACATTGTGTTGGCCCTTTAGTATGACTTTGTTTCTGACAGTGTCTAATTTATCTTCATGAAGTCTCGATAGCACTATCCATTTTACATCATGCTCATGTTACCCATTACCCAGAACAAGAATAAATTGCTAAGATGCATTTAACAAAGGTAAAACATATAGCCACATATTGTTAAGTAGAGGATCAGCAGGGAGCATTTATTTACTTATCTTATGGGAAATTCCTATTAATTGTAGTAATCATGGCATTGGATTATTTATGTAATGTGTGAGTCTGTTCTTGTAATACATGTGATTTTAAAAAAAATCTTTTTGTGAATAGGACATAAACTTGTTGGCTTTGACAATGTTAGAAACTCTGGATAACTAAAGTTATATGTGTTGATTGGAAGGGTAGTTATTGAATTTTAGATATTTAATAACTATAGGGATGAGGGTAGAGGAATGGTTCTCATATTTTAGTGTCACTTGGGATTCCTCAACCCACTAAAGATTGGGGAGGACAAGGAAAGTCTTGACTCTACCCATCTACTAACACAAACATTTTGATTCATTATGAAACTAAAGCTGACCAAATGTGCACAAATGCTTACTTTATTTACCAGATCCTTTTCCTTTGAGGAAAAAATACTTTTTAAAAGTCAGCAATCAATCAATAAACATGAGTTAACAGGGAAACTAGGCCTTTAATCCCCTTGTTTGATCAAACAAGGAAACATATTAGCAGCTACAGAAGTAGAGATATGACTTCGGCCTTTTTGGACCCTCACTTCTGTCTGTAAAACTCGCTGGCATTTCCTTTAGTCTTCTGATTGTTGACTGGTGTTAAGGATTTTCCTACGCACATTTGTAACTGTATATATAATGTGAAAGTAAGAATCCCAAAGCAAAAGAATATTGCTTTCTTATTGTTTTACTCCACATGAGAAGACAAATTATTTGAAGTTTAACATGAAACATTTCCTTGTGAAAACTGGTTTAGTTATACATGTGGAAATAAGGATAAGAAGCAGAGACTATACATAAGTAATTCTTGGTTAGTCTGACAAAGTAATTGATGAAGATCAATACCATGGGACTCTATGGCCAAACATTGATCCTGTACTGAGAGTGGGAACGTACCTCTTAACTTGTCAATGCAGTACGTAAGGGGATACCTTAACGTAACCTGAGAGCAAGTCAGCCTCTTTCAAGCTGATACACCCTAGTTAAGTCACTGATTGATCAGCTATGCATGTGCTTTATCTTCATTGACTAACCTGTGCATGCTGAAAAACTGTTTGCACACATATAGAGTATATTTTTTTTTGATGGTCCTGGTAACCTAGATATCACTTGAAGCAATTTATTCAACTAATATGACCAGTATGTCATCCTATTTCAGCTTTCAGATGTCAGCTCTTGAGTCCTAGGAGGTTTAGCTATGCTGTCCTTGTGGCAGGACGGCTGCCTGTTCGTAAATTGCTGTGTTGCTCTCCGTATTTTTCCCCTGTATTGTGCTGTATTCTTGTATTTTGGCTACCTTCCGTTTGGGAAGCCCCATACGAATGGGTTCTGTTCGCCTCTGTGGCAGAACAGACCTCGCCACGTGTTCTTGGAGGAGGCTGCTTGCCCGCCTCCTACCTTCTGACTATGGCCCTGGGATATATGGCATTTGAAAACACTATTTGTGCCCTGTGACAAAACTGGAGATTGTGCACAAATATGACCATTGTCCATATTTTTTATGATTCCCTTCGTTTGTTGCACTGTTCCCCATGTGTTTCATCTGTTTGTTCGGCTGGATAGACTACCAGACAAACTGTGGAGTTACTGGGTGGCCACCATTTCATGTATAAGAGGCACATGGTGAGAACAATGGATGAAGCACATGGTGAGAACAATGGATGGCGGCCATTTTAACTCACAGACACTGTTTTGACTTTTCTACACGGTGCCATCTCGCCGGTATTTGGTGCACAAAAACATCGTTCAGTAGTTTTAAACTACAGAACAGGGGACACATTTAACAGTAATTATTTTTCATATAGCCTGTATATGTTCTGCAGAATCTGCATTAAACCATATCTTCCAAACTACTGAACGGATCTGGGTGAATTTTGGATTTGTGGTTCACCCAGATCCCCCGGTTATTTTTCTTATGGGGTTATTGCATGTTTTGGAGTCCCTGTGATATATTTTATAATACAGTATTTTCCTGCCTGTGATAATTAAGTTAGTCTATTGTGTTGAGATAATTGTATCACAGGCAGAGGGGAGGATTTCTGATGTAATGAATGGGAGTGTTAGCTGTGTTGTAATGTGTTGATTGGTTGTTCTTCAAACCCCTTTGGGCACTACTATGTTTGTAGAATGTGAATAAAAGAGGCTGTATGTGCCAGTACAGTCAGTTCTACTTCGCCCTCAATTTGGAGTGCAGTCTCTTATTGGGGGAATCTGCTACAAGGGATTGCTATGCTAGTCATACTCTCTTGCTATATCACTACGAAAAGCTCTGGTAAGAGCTTGTTCCTGTCTTGCTCTCTGAAGGAGTCTACAGTGGTTATGGCGTCGGCTGGAGTGCTTGGAGCCCTCAGGAAGCGCTAGGAGCATCCTTCAATGGAGGTACCCAGTCAGGGTGCCCGTTGATCCGTTACAGCCTCCCAAACGGGGACCGCCTCGATACCCCATTTAGAATGTTTGGTTAGAATGTTCACACCTCGTTAACGAGGTGTGAAAACCACAAACAGCAAGGGAAGCCTCGGCGCGTACCAACCCTGGGTGGCAGGCCGTTCTTTAAATGAATGCCATCCAGGGGGAGTGTGGCAAAACTAGCCACTTATTTGTATAAGAGACTGAGTTGGTTTGACTATTTGAGGTTCCCAAACAGAATATGGATATATTGTTCGTCAGTCGAACCAACCACAGAACGGGGAGACCACCCTAGGGAGTCGTGTGCCTCTACTTGACTATTGTAACACCAGAAAACCGCAAGGTTCTAAGTGGTCGGATGGGTGTCCGCCATTAGGTATGACCGAACGTGGTGACGGCCATCTTTGCGCACGAACGCCCAGCGGTGTTTGGAAGTCGAGTGTGTGGACCTATAATTGGACACTCAACCTTGCGAACATCGCTGTACTTCCATCTTGTTCGTGTGTTCGTTTCCCTTCGTCTAGAAAGAGCGGCATTTGACTGGATTGAACGAACCCCAGGCACACAACTACCCAGTTCATGAACACTTATATTCGTTATTTGAATCGTGAGAACTCCTGAAAGAAGACCGGTCAAAGCATACAACCACATGGAACTATTTTGGGGCTATGCCTCATGGTGACCGGTCTAAATAAGAGACTGAGTTGGTTTGACTATTTGAGGTTCCCGAACAGAATATGGATATATTGTTCGTCAGTCGAACCAACCACAGATCGGGGAGACCACCCTAGAGAGTCGTGTGCGTCTAATTGACTATTGTAACACCAGAAAACCGCAAGGTTCTAAGTGGTCGGATGGGTGGCCGCCATTAGGTATGACCGAACACGTGGTGGCGGCCATCTTTGCGCACGAATGCCCAGCGGTGTTTGGTCATCGAGTGTGTGGAACTATAATTGGACACTCAACCTTGCGAACATCGCTGTACTTCCATCTTGTTCGTGTGTTCGTTTCCCTTCGTCTAGAAAGAGCGGCATTCGACTGGATTGAACGAACCCCAGGCACACAACTACCCAGTTCATGAACACTTATATTCGTTATTTGAATCATGAGAACTCTTGAAAGAAGACCGGTCAAAGCATACAACCACATGGAACTGTTTTGGGGCTACGCCTCATGGTGACCGGCAGTGGTGTTTCCTGGTTTTGTGCTGCCCTAGGCAGGACAAAACTCAGGCGCCCCCAAGCCCACGCGCCACCCCCACCCAACCCTTCCCCCCCGCCCACCTTCTAAATACACACACAGTCAGACACACAAACACACAGTCAGACACACACACACAGTCAGACACAAACACACACATACCAGTCAGACACACACAGTCAGACACACACACATACCAGTCAGACACACATACACAGTCAGACACACAAACACACAGTCAGACACACACAGTCAGACACACACACACACACACACAGTCAGACACAAACACACACATACACAGTCAGACACAAACACACAGTCAGACACAAACACACACACACACAGTCAGACACAAACACACACACACACAGTCAGACACAAACACACACACACAGTGAGACACACACACAGTCAGACACACACACACAGACAGACACAAACACACAAACACAGTGAGACACACACACTCACATTAACATTTATTTATTATTTAAACCCCCCCCCACAGCCTCCTTACCTTTGGGAATGCTGGGGGGGGAGGGTTCTCCATCTCCCTGGGGGTCCAGTGGCTGCCGGTCGGGCTGCTGGACGGGCGGCTGGCGAGGGAGCACTTCCCCTGAGCGGTCTGCTCAGCTCCCTTGCGCGCCGCCCGCAGAGTGAGGCTGGGAGCCAGAATATGACGTCATCTTCCGGCTCCCAGCCTCACTCTGCGGCGCGCGAGGGAGCTGAGCAGACCGCTCAGAGGAAGAGCTCCCTTGCCAGCCGCCCGCCGGACCATCAGCCAGTGCCCCCCAGCGCCTGGCATGTCTGTTAGCCGCGAGGCTAACAAGACATTTGCCCTGGGCATTTGGGGGCGGCGTTTCTTTGCTGCCCCCTGAAAAATGCCGCCCAAGGCAAATGCCTTGTTTGCCTCGCGGCTAATACGTCCCTGGTGACCGGTCTAAAATTCACCCAATGGCGTTCCTGTTCTACAAAACGGATCAGAGCGGTATTTCAACAGATTGGGCGCTCAGATCCCTGCTATTCAGTGAAGTGTTTCGTGGAGTTCTAATTAATATTATGGGAGTTTTAAAATATTGTTTAATTTTCTGTACTTGGGAGATAATTGCATAAGGACAATTCTTTAATTAGATTATATATTACCAAGTACAGAAAAGGAGCCTGGGAAATGGGTCTTTGTTCCATGTCCCCAACAAGGTCCACCAGGGGAAACCCCTGGAATGTAATTAAAGAAACCCCTTGCATGGGGAATTGTATAAAAGCCAGCTGTGGCTCAATAAAAACCAGTTGACTCCCAAAGCTGTGTATCGTCTAGTTGTTGGGGAATTGAGATGGGATTGCCGCGATACGCTTGAATGCTGATTAAGTCTACCAACGGAGATATTGCAGTTAATTCTTCTACTCCGCTACAGGAAGCATTTGCGGATTGCTTTCCACCTCATTCGGCTCCCGAACGAGGACCTCCCCAGTGCCCCTTGGAGTGTTCACACCAATCAATTAGAACGTTGGCAACTTGGAATATAAGTGTTAAACCGCAAGGAAAGTAATTAATTAGCACTTCCCTGGGTGGTCTCCGTTTGTACAGATGAACACCAGCCAGGGGGAGCGTTTGTGTCACGAAAGAAGACACTTCCCTTGCCTGGTTTCACCCAGGGTCCCCACAAATGGGGATGGTTCTGGACGGTTGCTGTTCTGGGGTCCCTGGGATTGCTGGGGACACTCTTTGGGGACAATGGCGTTTTGGTGGGCTTTCTGTGCCTGGGAGCCCAGGAGGCAGAAGTCTTTCCCGTGCTGGGACTATCAGGAACAATGGGTCCTGGGAAGAAGACCCCCCTGCCACGGGAAGTGGGAAACCCTGTATTTGGGTGGCGGGAACTGGGGACAAAGGGAATGGAGTTCCTGTCCTCCGCAAAGGCCTCTGGGAAGGAGAGGAACCTGGGAGGGACACATGGCTGGAACAAGGGACTGGGGTTCCAATTCCATTATACGACCCTGGGAGGGGACATTGTCCGTATGATTGATCCACCCCTTGCATGGGGAAAGTATAAAGCCAAGTGTGGCCAATAAAGTGGTTGTTGTACCCCTGGAACTGTGTGTCATCCATTTGCTGGGGAAAATGGGTCTATTACTTCATTAATATAACCAGGTTACCCAGGGCCCGCTACAGTCTTATATTACAGTTGTTCATCTCTCACACAGAATTTGTGTTACCTCTCTGTCCTTCTCGTTCTCCCAGTTCTGCCCAGTTTGTTTTAGAATTTTCAGTCTCAGCCTTTATTTGATCTCTGATTCTTTTATGCCATTCTCTCCCATTGTGCCATTCTCATGCCACTTTGTATACATGTCTACTATAAATACTGTAGTCTTATACACCTCATATGTATTTACACTTTACAGAGGCTCTATACGCATAACAACCACAATGGCCTGCTGTAGTGTATATAGTACCAGCATAAATGACAAAAACTGAGGGACCCATGGGTGCCTGCAACGTTACATTTTGCATTAAGACTGCACCAAAAAGCAAGTTAATTATCCCTGCCCTGGGGCTCGAAGGGGCCTTAATGCTGATTATAGAATTGTTTGTATACCACATATTACATTGTAACTTTTATCATTTTAATGTGTTCATTTTTATTTTTTTTGCACTATTGTCTGTTTCATTCTGTTTTATATGTACATTAAATGATTTGTATGATTGGAAAACCCTTATAGTGTAGTAGTATTACTGGGTTGTGCAAACCTTGTTGTATAAACGCTAATTACGGTCATCATTCTATTGTGCACGATACACTATTGCACCCACTTGTGTCTTTTATGTTTACTTACACATTAGCAATATAAATTCTGTTCATATTTAAATGGAGATTTTTTGCGGAGCTTACAGCTGATACACTCAGCCAATGAATGCCATCTCAACTTGGAAAAAGATTATATTAATAAAGTGCGTTCACAATATGAAAAGTGAGGGGATGGATGCATAAATGGGGGACAGCACAGGGAATGCTAACACTGTTACCACTACAGTGTTCCATAGTGGTTATGGTGCCCAAAGTGCACCTTTAAACAAATTAATACCATATTAACTTCTAATATGAATCTCACAAACACATCAATATATATTATTCACACATATAACCATCTCACATACACATACAGACATATGAACACACATCCTGTTTTTGGCCCAGACATATACTTGCTTCACAGTGACCCGAACACATATATGTATAGGCAGATCCCTCATACACATGTCATGCAGATGCTTTAAACATATACACATGTGACAAAGGTCCAACATTCATACAATTCTCACAAAGATAACACATGTATATACGGTACATAATGAACTGAAATAGTGTTGGATTCAGCTCCATAAAGATATGCCAGTGTTATCACTGATCAGGTAAATCTAAATAAAATATACCAATCCATATCACAAGTCATACACGTCACAAATATAGTAATGGCATAATACAAATATATGATTCAATTTTAAATCTTTAACCACAGTTTTCTACCCATCATGTCGAAGTGTTGTTTAGTTTATTTTCCTGTTAAACTGACATTCATTATAAATATATATGGGATTTATTTGTGCGGTTTTGCAGCAAGGATTATAAAAATGGTAAACTATTCAAATCACGCATTATTTAACGTAAATGAATATTCCTGAAAATTGAAAAATAGTGTTTCATTTAAATGTTTTTTGTTTTTTTTCTAATTCAATATTCACACTTCTGTGAAGACTTTAGTATGTCACACTCCTGAGGTTATAAATACACTGTTAAGAGATAATGGGTGGGGGCGGAGGTATGTATATAAGAGAAGCAATCAGAAGGAACATTCTCTTGGTTTCTGTTATTAGGACTTTTCCCCAGAATAGCTCTTTATATATAACTCCCATGGCTTACTTATGTAGTAGCTTTCTTTTGGCTACTGATATGGAGCAGCCATTGATTGAATCCTTGTGTGTTTGGCAGTGGAGGTGAAAGTTTACTGAAGGGAATAAGATAGGCCTTAGGTGTTGAGTAATATAATTACCAGCCATAAGCCAAAGCATATTCCCTGTGGCCATGTAAAATTAGTACCACAATTTACGACTTGTGTGTCCTGCATGTACTTTTTGTTTTGTCAAGGAACGCTAGTAAAGTAATATTGATGCTTACGTTTCTCTAGTGTGTCAGCATATGTTCTATATTAAGAACGGAGACCCTGCAAATGACATTGGCTGGCATTTAGCAACAGATATATGTAGACTGATGAGTTCAAATCTCTACACGGGGGCAAGAAAAACTGTTTGAAGTACAGGCTGTAAACATTATAGAACATCAATGTGGCAAGTCTGAGCGTGGTTAGCAGACATAGGATTTTATTCAGTTACGCAATTTTGCAAGTGACTTGTCAGCTCACCACATCTCACTATTTAGAAAGAAAACAAACTTTTGTTACTGTAAAAGATATAGAAGGGGAAGGGTACATGGTATGTTATTTTAATGGACAGATCATGTATTCAAATTATATTTCGAAGAGTATATTGTCACGTGCAAAATAAGCTAACTATAAATGTGTATCATATTATTATTTATTATATCTCCAGAAACCCGGAATGTCATTTTCCTCATAAAACGTATAATTATATTATATTACACTGCGATCTTGGTTGCTTGTATGCCTAATCACATCCCTACACAGTTACTTGTATTCTTAAAGCAAACTAACGGTTGTGCCAGATCTTTCCATTTATTAATGAATGTATTTAAAAAGCTCTTGGGGTTGTTTAAAGTGTTGGATATTTCTTATACAAAAAAATATATATATTTTTCCAGAACTTTATTTAGGACCTTCGTTTGCTCCTTGGTCTTCATAGTCTATTTGATTAGATAACCTCTCTAAAAAATGTTGGTGCTTACTAGAAACAGGTGTATTTATTTATCTTTTTATCTTTAATTTTTTTTATTGAAAAAAAATGTATCATCGTGTTTAATAATGCATAAAACATATTACAATTCTAAATGTTATAACATCAGAATACATTTTATAATCTATGTCACTAGTATTTAGGTATTAACTGTCATATGTGTGTGTGTGTGTATATACAGATAGATTATATTATATATATATATATATATATATATATATATATATATATATATATAAAAATACCTTGTTGAAAGTGCACTCACAGGACTCGATACTGTTGCCAAAAATGTGCCATTTATTCAAGCTTCAAAAGTTGATTACATAGTGTCGACGTTTCAGTCAAGAAGAAAGTCCCTAGTGGACTGAATCGTCGACTCTCTGTAATCAACTTTTGAAGCTTGAATAAATGGCACATTTTTGGCAACAGTATTGAGTCCTGTGAGTGCACTTCCAACAAGGTATTTTTATATTTTGAGGTCGGAGTGGCACCTAGGCAATAAACAAGACTGGGAGCAGGAGTGCGGGACACAGTGTGAATTATATATATATATATATATATATATATATATATATATATATATATATATATATAAAAATGGACAGTTACAATAAATTACAAAGCATTTAAATAACCTCATTCAAAGGTGTATTTATTTTGAGACCATTTCGAGTGGACTCCATTCAACTATATTGTGACTTGAAGGCCAATTATGGCTTTTCATAGATATGTGGTCAATACATAATGCAACCAGCATATTTTTTTAAAACTATTTTTGCACCTTCAAAGTGTTAAGTATATATTAGAAATAAAACTGTAAAAAACATAATAAAATACAATTTAATTCCAGGTTGTAAAACTACAAAAGTAGGGTGATCATACAAATTGCCAAACTCCAAACTTAAAATGTAGTCACTTGGACAAGCATGTTTGTTTGATTCTGAATTTTGTCCATGCTGCCAAAAAGATGATTGACAGGAAAAAGGATGATTGATAATAAGGGAAGATCCACTAAATATTGATTTTATTCTCAGATCAAGTGAGAAGTGAACAACAGAGGGGAAAAAAAGGAGAAATAGAAAAATAAATCTACATTTAGACATACATACATATATATATATATATATATATATATATATATATATATATATTAGTAAATACAATGGTAAACAAAAATCTGCACACCAGTCAAGCCATAAAATTTGCTTTTTCCACAGAAATCACAAATTTGCAGTCAGGGCCGCCATCAGGGGGTGACAACCATGATGGTTGTCACGGTACCGGCGGCCCTGGGGGGCCCAGACTGCTTGGGCCCCACTTTCTTTCTCTGCACACATAGATAGCGAATATCGCTATGTGTGCAGCCGCGGGCCCCTGGCTCCCTGTTATCGCAGAGGGGGCCCAGGCAGCACACTGCTTCTCCTCTTTTCTTCTTTCTTCTAATAACTTTCGCGAGACCCGGTTACCATGGCAACGCTCCACGGGTCTCGCGAGAGTTATTAGAAGAGAGTAGAAGAGAAGAGGAGAAGCTGCCTGGGCCCCCCCTGTGGTAACATGCCACTGGACCACCAGGGATGGAATCTCCCCCCTCCCTGGACACAGGTAAGAAACAGGGAGGGGGGGATAACATTTTTTCACATACATAAAAAATGTATGTGAAAATGCCCCTTCCTCCCCCCCCGATTGCACATTTACACACACACACTGCATACACTAACACAACACACACACACTGCATACACTAACACCACACACTCTGTATACACTAAAACAACACATACACTGCATACACTAACACAACACACACTGCATACACTAACACCGCACAGACACTGCATACACTAACACTGCACACACACTGCATACACTAATACAACACACTCAGCATACACTAATACAACACACTCAGCATACACTAACACACACACTGCATACATTAATACAACACTCACACTGCATACACTAATACAACATTCACTCTGCATACACTACACACTAACACACTCACTGCATCCACTATACTGACACACTGCATTCGCTACACATTAACACACACTGCATCTGCTACACTAACACACACTCTGCATCCACTTCACTAATACACACTCTGCATACACTAATACAACACACACTCTGCATACACTAACACAACAACACACTGCATACACAAGCACAACACACACTCTGCATACACTAACACAACACACACACTAACACAACACACACACTGCATACACTAACACAACACACTCTGCATACACTAACACAACACACTGCATACACTAACACAGCACACACTTCATACACTAACACAACACACACTTTGCATACACTAACACAACACACACTCTGCATACACTAACACAACACACACTGCATACACTAACACAAAACATACTGCATACACTAACACAACACATACTGCATACACTAACACAACACACACTGCATACACTAACACACACACTGCATACACTACACACTAACACACTCACTGCATCCACTATACTGACACACACTCTGCATTCGCTACACATTAACACACTCTGCATTCACTACACATTAACACTCTGCATTCACTACACTAACACACACTCTGCATCCGCTACAGACTAACACACTCTCTGCATTCACTACACACTAACACACTCGGCATTCACTGCACTAACACACACACTCTGCATCGCTACACACTAACACACTCTCTGCATTCACTACACTAACACACACACTCTGCATCCGCTACACACTAACACACTCTCTGAAATCACTACACATTAACACATTCTGCATTCACTACACTAACACACACTCTGCATTCACTACACATTAACACGCACTTTACATTCACTACAAATTTACACACACTCTGCATTCACTGCACTAACACACACACTACATTCATTACACTGACACACTCTGCATTCACTACACACTAATACACACTGTGCATTCATTACATGCTGACACACACTCTGCATTCACTACACTAACATACACTCTGCATTAACTGTACACACAGCATCCACTACACAAACATCCTGTATTCACAGTACACACACTACATCCACCACACATTGAAACACTCTGCATTCACTATACACAGACACTGCGTCTAATACACACACTACATCCACTACACACATTTCATTTAGTACATACAAACACACTACATCCCCTACTCAAACACATTCTGCGTTCACTATACACACTGCATCCGCTACACAAACACACACTCTGCATTCACTGCACAAACAGTATATAATACACACAAACGCTACATCCATTACACATATTCTAATTCACTTCCACTATACACACCACATTAAGTCCTGCATCATTGTCAGCGGACCAGGTAGGGCGTGTGCGGACCCGGGAGGGAGGGAGGGAGGGGGCCCAGACCTTGTGCCTTGTCAGGGGGCCCAAAATTTCTGATGGCGGCCCTGTTTGCAGTGATGTTACTACCGTAAAGGATTCTGGGTGGGCATATGCAAATTAGTTTAACAAAGAATCACATTTTTGCCTCATTCCATTTTAAACATGGATTCCTATGAGTCTGTATTGGCAAGTTTTTCTCACTTGATCTGTTTCACACCCTTTTAGTACCTCTGATTGGTACTTCCAAATCCTTTTTTGGTAACCAAATTTTTATAAGAATTTCTGCCATACAGATTTTTTTTTTTAAATTTTCAGTCGAAGTGTTTCACCCCTCCCTCCCCCCCCCAAAAAAAATGTTTTTCACCTGTCACATGTATACTTCCAATATTATCTAAAGTTTTATTTATTTATTTTCACTCTGGAGTTCATAATATTATTTTTTATAATAATTTACTAAAGGTTTTAAAGTCTCAAACCATTGATGAGATCAATGTAAAATTGTATCCATCTTTCTTTTAATTCAGCAAAAAGATTAACTAATTTTCTTTCTTATAATGCTAAAAATGTGATAATCAAATCTCACATGTTCTTCTCACTGGCTCTTTTATTCATAAACTTAAATCATTTGTATATGATCATGAACCATGGTATTTCCATCCAAACTGATATAATACAACAAACTGATTTATTCGCATGTATCATAAAGATTTGGGATGCATCCAGGATTAGGTACATGTAAAGGAAAAAGAAAAAAAGGAGTTATAGTGCAGAATGTCTTGCTTATACCCTAAAAACAGAACAATTCATAGAGGAGCATTCAGAATGCAAAATATCACAATAATAATATACATTATATTTTACAAAATTGCTTGACTGGATATTACCTCTGGACTAGGAGTAGACTAATATCCAACGTTAAGGTTAGCAGAAGGGAGCACATTCTCACCATAACTCAGATGTGTAACTGTCCTTGGTTGATGATCAGCATCCTTCAATAAATTGCTGAAGGTATACAGCAGGGTAAAAAAAAAAAGAAATCAGATGTGATAGGGTAAAATCAAAATGAGCAATTATGATTCAATAGGAGTATAGTAGGATAACATAAATATATATTTTTTTAAATGCTCAATGTTTAATTCTTGTGAAATCATTGACAAACTTTCCCCAGAAAGTGCATAATGTGTATAAGCCTTGCGAATGGTCCATGCTGCTTCCTCTACTCTGTGTAGAGTGGAGTGGAGGGAATAATATAATAGATCCGGGCTGGGTGGACTCCAAACCCCTAAGGCCAATGTTAAGTGGGTCAGGGGAAGCCTAGTCCTCTGGTCCCAAGGATTACACTGGTGTTATTATTAAGTTAGTATGGTTGCTTTAATTTATGATGGTTTTTCTGTGGCCTAGTTTTAAAGTAAAGATGAGCTTAAATCGAAAAGTGCAAGGTATACGGCTTCCCAAACAGTGCAAACACCCACATATCACCGATAAAATGCATAACTAAAGAGAGAAGTCCCAAAAGGTATCTGTTGCCACAGACCAAACATCCCGAGAATGCAGAGAGAACTCTGAGAACTGTTAAAAGGATAAGATGTGCTCTTTTTTACTCTAACAGAGTGTATACTATCTCTACTGTCTGCTTGGCAGCAGTAAGTGATAATACTGGACATTGTAGCTTAACATGTATAGAATAGCAGTTACAAATATGATCTGGATGACTATCTGATGCTAATATACTTTTCTTCAGTTTAATATAAAACAAAGTATATTCTGCAAAACACAAAGGTATTTGCAGTGCACATGGGTAGGCACCGTTGCTATGGTAGCCAATGCATTAGATGTGTTTTGCCGAGGCCTGGCTAATATGTGCCTTTTTGGGAACCTACTGAAATAATATGGGAATCCAATTTGGGCTCTGGCCTAGCAGTCAATGCACATGGTGTTTATAACCTACTTCCTTGTCAGAGGTAACTCATAGGGTTAACAAATCTGGTACTTTTCTTGCACCTGTTTTACAGCTGTGGCACGAAATGCTACAACATATTTTTGTGATGAGGAAATCCCAGTGCAATTTGGTCAATTGTGCAAACACCCATTTTAATTGGATTGGTTTTCTTTTGTTTAATGAGATCATTAACAGTATTGACACTGCGTGTGCTAACACCCAATTTCTGTTTCTGTTTCCTTCTTTTCCTTTGATCTGTGGTGTTTTGGGTCCACGTGAAGATATTACACCAAGGAATATAAAGAGGATTCCATTGCATGTTAATCTGCCAAGCTCAGGAAAATGGGTGAGTATTCTCTTTCATTACACACTTGTAATGTGAGTTTGAAGCAATTATTTATAGAGTAATGTGAGATTGTTCCTGCCTGGGGCACCAGTCTGTCTTCATTTATTTTATTGACATAATTCACGAAAATTAAAAATACATATTCTATTAAAGGCAGAGTTGGGACCTAGGTGTGTTTTAATACACAATTAAAAATATAAGCTATAAATATAACACGCATAAATTGTGAGTTCATATTTCTTTTTTTTTATAGTTCTCAAATTATATCCTAATTTGGGATTTAATAAAAAAGATTACTGATTTGCAAGTAGCCTGTGAGGGATACATGTGTACACATTCCTTTCAGGACATATATGAACATTCCTGCTCTAAAATCGGAAGATTCATTTTTAAACATATTTTGCTCCCAATGTTATTAGATGTGTCTTGAAGAACTTTACAGTGCTCTTATGTGCTCCTTTTCAAATTCAAAATTATTTTAAGGGATATATAAATCATTACTTCAAAATGTGTATATTACACAGACCTACCAGACAACTACAAATAAACTTGTTTTATTATGTATCATAAAAATCTTGCACTTTTGTTGTTTTACTCCTATTATTCAGCAGAAATTAGGGCAGTCAATGACTTTCAGCAGTGAGGAAATTTTTGAAATTCCATCTAGGTGAACTGTATGACAGTGGTTTCAGGAAATTCACTATTTTCATTTACACAACTGTATTAACTCCTTGAATGACACACGGGTGAGTAACGCATCCCCTAACAGTACACAGTTCTCAGGCACTAAAAATTAAACACACACATATGAATATAATGAGATTGACATTTTATTCGAACCTTATTTGCTGTACTTTGAAATAAAATAAAACATTCACAGATGAGTCTTGCTGATCATGGTCCTTTTAATATATACAAAATATTCTATGCAGTGTTTCAATATGAAGTCTCCTATAATTTTAATTATCATCTACTTTGGACAATACCAAGAACCTTGACAGATTTGGTCCGTCCCCTTTGCATCTGAGTTTCAGGGATAACATATAATATAAATTATATGTTTTTTGCATCACTTTTGTAATGTCTGCGTTGTTTGATTCCCTTTTATGTATTGTGCACATTTATGGTTTTTAGATCACATCACTGTGTGATTATATAGAGAAGATTAATACCCACATGATTAACTAGCTTACACAAGACCACTCCCGGACCCTCTCACAAATCAATAGAGGCACCGACTTACGAGCAATCTTGGATGCAACATTGTTATTCCAGAAAGCATGCACAATCTTATCACCAGAAAGACAGATTGCACATTAAATATAAATGATTAGTTCAGTAACAAAAAACAAATATCCCATAGAATAAACCTGTTGTAGTACAATTCAATTTCCCCACTTCATGGATGAAGTCAGACTAGTAGGAAGAACAACTTTTTGTTCTGGACAATACAGGCATATATGTATGAATATATTGATATAAAGATAAACCATTTTACTAGAGGAGGTGTAGGAAACTTTGGACCTCCATATGGTGTCGACTACATCTCACACAATGGTCTTACTATCATAATGCTGGCAAACTATCAGGGGAGATGTAGTTCACAACATCAGGAGTGCCGAAGGTTGCCAACCCATGCACTAGAGTATATATAAAATGGTATTTGGAAAAGTAGACCAGTCACCAGCGAGCGCAGCTCTAGCAGCCATGTGGGGAACACATGGGATATACACAACAAAGCATATCCTGTAACAACCACCTATGTCAGCTTCTCTAGGTGTCACTGAGTTTTGACACATGGGGAACACATGATCAATATACAACAAAGCATATCCACTAAGCAACACCTAAATCAGCTGTCACTGGGGGCATGAAAATAAAGTTACAACCAGGACTTTTAGAGAATAGGCTAGTGTTCACAAAGGAGTTGTATTCAGATTGCAGCAGTGGGTGGGTGGTTTGCGGATCTTTATCAGGGTGGCCATAATGTGCATAGTGGACTGTTCTCAAATAGTATTCACCTCCCAGGGTATATTCACTTAGCTAAATCTGTCTGTATCCCAAGTCACAGGATCAGGTAATATGATGGCCAATATTACACATCAATAAACATCTTAAGGCATGTAATGGTAGCATGGAGAGTATGGGTATGCCTTTAGTATTTTAGCTTATATCAAATTGTCTTATTTTCCAAAACTTTTTCAAAACTTTGTTACACACACTATATTAGCATGTTACTTTACATACTTGGTATGGTTAGAAATTAAATCTAAGTTAATTCTACTGTTGCTGACTCAATAAGCTAAAATACAATTTGTAACATTTTAACACCCCTCCATTCCCAGGTAGACCAATCTGTCTTATAGAACATCCACTGATGTATACCATTCTTTTGGAATGCCTTACTCAATATATGACTTTGTTACTTCAGCTCTTTGCTTGTATTTCTTAAAACAAATCTTTAAAGAGAACATATTGACAAAATTTCTACCCTCTTTATTCAACACACTACTCCCATATTCTTTAGCATAATTTTTTTTTTTTTTTTTTTGTCATTTATGTTTATCTGTATCTTATAAATCAATTATACTGGCAAATGCTTAATGAGAGCCCAGAGTGTTTGGTGTGTTTTAGTGGATCACTAATGTCAAAAGTAATGACTGGTGTGGATAGGTACATAGTAGAAAACAGTAGTGTGCATTGTGTTAGTATAGATTCCAGTCCTATAAGATTCAAAGTAAAATGCAATGCGTATAAGTATATCACAGAGCTCCATATCAATAAATTGCACAGTGCAATGCGTATAAGTATATCACAGAGCTCCGTATCAATAAATTGCACAGTGCAATGCGTATATCACAGAGCTCCATATCAAGAAATTGCACAGTGAATTGTGTATGTGTGTCTCACAGAGATTTCCAGTAATAGAACAAACAGTAAATCCATGCTTGGTTGGAAAATATGTTGACGATATTTACAAAAAATTATGGATAGTCAAATATGACTTGTAATTTGTGTTAAAGAGACACTATAATCACTGAAACAACTACAACCTAATGTACTGGATCTGGTGTCTTTAACTTGTCCCTGCAGGCTCAGCAATGTAAAAATAAAAGGCAGTTGTTAGATTGCTGCTCAGGGTCAACTAGTGGCAGTCACTGACAGAAACTAGTTTTGTATGAGCAGTTGCCTCCCAATGCTTCCCTACAAGAAGGCATTGGATTGCCTGAAATCCTCAAGATTCATGAAGTCATGATCTCAGCCATATAGATGGGGCTGGCTGCAAAGACAGCAATGGAGTAAAGGTAAGTAAAAGTGCTTTTTACACCATTCTTGGGGGGAGAGGGGCATTATTATTATTATATTTATATAGTGCCAACAGATTTCGTAGCTCTTTACAATGAGTGGACTAACAAACATGTAATTGTAACCAGACAAGTTTGACACACTAGAACAGAGGGGTTGAGGGCCCTGCTCAATGAGCTTACATGCTAGAGGGAGTGGGGTAAAGTGACACGAAAGGTAAGGGACATGTTAGGGAAGTAGATTGGTAGAATAGTATTCACTGAAGACTTAGTGTGTTTTTTTTTTTTTTTTAAATGACAGTTGCAGGAGAGGAATCGGTTGGGGCCATTAAGTTTAGTGTCACGGTTGATGCACGGTTTTGTAAAAAAAAAAAAAAAAGAGTTTTTAATGATTTTTTGAAGGGGTGGAGACTGGGTGAGCATCTAACGGAAAAGGGAAGGGCATTCCATAGAAGTGGTGCAGCCCTAGAGAAGTCTTGAAGGCGAGCATCAGAGGTGGGAGTACAGACAGAAGATAGATGTAGGTCTTCAGCAGAGCGTAGGGGCCTAGATGGGACATACTTGTGTAGTAGGGAGGATAGATAGGTGGGAGTAGCATTATGTAGAGATTTGAAAGCAAGAAGCAGAATTTTATATTGAGCCCTATGTCTTACGGGAAGCCAATGTAGGGACTGGCAGAAGGGTGAGGAGTGGGAGGTGCAGGCGGACAGGAAAATGAGCCATTGCATTCATTATAGATTGCAATGGGGCAAGTTGGGAGCATGTAAGACCACTGAGAAGCAGATTACAGTAGTCAAGGTGAGAGAGTACAGTGGCATGGACCAGCACCTTGGCCTCATGTGGCGTTAAGTAGGGGCAGATGTGCGCAATGTTTTTGTGAGGGAAGTGGAAGGAAATGGAGATCGACAGGACATAAAGGGTGGAGGAGAGGTCGGAGTCAAAGAGAACACCTAGGCAGTGAGCATGCATTGGTGGAACTGATGCTAGCCAGACAGAAATGTAAGTAGACAGAAATGAATACGGCTGCGAGGCTTATTTTCCTGTCCGGTCGCACCTCCCACGCCTCCACGCTCTGTCAGTCCCTGCATTGGCTTCCAGTTAGATATAGGGCCCAATTAAAAATTCTGGCGCTTGCTTACAAATCCCTACATAATGCTGCTCCAACATACCTATCTTCCCTCATACACAAGTATGTCCCGACGAGACCCCTGCGCTCAGCCCAAGACCTACTCCTATCCTCTGCCCGGATCCCCACCTCTGATGCTCGCCTTCAAGACTTCTCCAGGGCTGCACCTATTCTGTGGAACTCCCTTCCCTCCTCAATCAGACTTTCACCCAGCCTCCATTCCTTCAAAAAATCTTTGAAAACTCACTTCTTTATTAAAGCGTATCAATTAAACTGTCAGCAGGTTTCTCATCCCCCACCCCATGACTCCGTTCCTTCACCTGTCAAAAATGACCTACCAAGCACTCAATAAACCCTTCTGTAACAAACTATTTAATTCCCCTACTTTAACCCTTTGTGTCACTATACCCCACTCCCTCTAGCATGTAAGCTCATCGAGCAGGGCCCTCAAACCCCTCTGTTCCTGTACGTCAGTGGTCTGATCTCAATTATGTGTCTGTTAGTCCACCCATTGTACAGCGCTACGGAATTTGTTGGCGCTATATAAATAATAAAATAATAATAATAATAATAATAAATGGGAGCAACACTTGAGGGAGGAAAGTCCAGAAGTTCTGTTTTGGACAAGTTGAGCTTAATGAAGTGGGCAACCATCCAGTTAGAAATAGCAGAGAGGCAGTCAGAGACACTAGTCAAGAGGGACGGGGAGAGATAGATTTACATGTCATCCGCATAGAAGTGATTTTGGAAGCCAAAGGAGCAAATTAGTATAGTGTAGTATAGGCAGTATAGATCAAAAACAGTAGGGGACCAAGGACTGAATCTTAGGGAACACCAACAGAGAGTGGTTGGGGGGAAGAGACATAGCCAGGAAAAGAAACACTAAAAGAGTGCTGTTAGAGTTATAAGGAGCACAAGGAGAGAGCAATATATTGTAGACCGAGTGTACGGAGGATGAGAAGAAGCTGTTGATGATCAACAGTGTCAAAAGCAGTGGAAAGGTCAAGGAAAATTAGGATAGAGTAGTGACCACAAGATTTTGCAGTGAGTAGATCGTTGGATACTTTGGTCAGATCAATTTCCACATGCTCAGTGGGTAAAACAGACTGAAGTGGGTCGAGCAGATAGTTGGACTCGAGGAAGTCTGTCAATCTCACATACACAAGTCTTTCAAGGATCTTGGACACAAAAGGCAGTAGCAAGATAGGGCAGTAGTTGGATGGGGAGTTAGGGTCAAGGTTGGGCTTTTTAAGAATCGGGGTTACAGTTGCAAGTTTGAAGGGTGATGGAAATATGCCAGTGGAGAGGGTGAGCTTGAGATAGGGCATAAAATAAATAAGTAATCCAACGCTATCGCATTAGGAATACATGTTTGTATTCCTAAAGCTATAGAGTTCTGTCAAGCTTTCTTCATGAGATGCTCCATTTTCATTTGATGTTATATTAAAAAGTTTGCACATTACCTCATGATTCAGTTTAGACAAGGCAAAGAAAAGGCAATTATTGCAAATGAAGAGGGAAAATAAACAGCGTTTCATCTCTCCTCTGTATGCTGACAGCCAGGTGTGCAAAGAGCTTATATCTATAACTAACAGGGAGTCAAGAAGGAGGCACCCGGTTGCAGGATAAAGAGGATTTCTGCATTTAGTTTTATTTTACACACTTTACAAATGCAATTTTTTAAATATAAGGATAAGGAAACATACTATTAAAACCCAGTAACAATGAGCGTCCTACTAGAAAATGAGTATGAAACAAAAACATCAGCCAAGTTGTTTTATATAAATTAATTTTTGACCTTATATGTATTAAACATATGTATTTATATGTATTATTTATCCACTTTTATGGTAATATGTCTAATGTCCATAAAACCTCCAGTTGTGTGAGGGGCAAATAAGGCCATATAGGCAGTAAAAGGGAAATAAGTCGGTTGAGGTGTGCCGGAACCGACGTCGTGGTAGGCCTGTAATAAAAGAGGGCCCACCCATGAAGTGTAATAAAAGTATAGAGGGAGTGGAGGGTGGGGACATGCGAGTCGCTGAAAAACGTACGGGACCTGGGAAGGTGAGTAGGGGGGTTTAAATAGGCACCATGCCCCTCCCGCAACTGCAGGCCAAGCCTTAACATTTATAAATGTCTCCTCTATCGTATGCCATTGGGATGGGTAACTTTTGTTCTAAGTTTACAAAGTTTCATATCCATACACGAAATGCCTTTGCTTCTCAATAATATGTTTGCTTGTGCTAATGAACCTTCTGTTCTGCAATCATAAAGCTTACTACATAAACATAGCAACTGTGTATTTACAATCATATATAATATTTGTCATATTCATATTTTAATGCAAAACTATTCTACACTATTTGTGTATGATAAATTATATGATTTAGTCAATGCTTTTTCAAAATGTCCCTTTTCCAGTTATATAAAGTAAGAATAATATTCCTTCCTAGAACAATATACAGCTTTTCATTAGCATCCTTGGCAAAAATTAATTCAGTATTCCTTTTGCGTGCTTTATCTGTGAATAACTTTTTGTCCTTCTTACTGTTCATGAACAGTTTTTCTGAGAATTGTATTGAGTTTGGAAATACGGGTAATAGACCATTATGTTCTCTCTAGATATCTAATTCTTACTGTAAGCAAGCTCAATATAAAGTGCCCGGCTAACAGCTGCCAGATGCGGGAGGGAACTGTAGTGGGACAGGAACTTAAAATTGTGACTGTCTTGTCAAAAGTGGGACAGCTGGGAGGCCTGGACCTGTAATGTTGTAATCTCACCAGATAGGGATAAAGCAGGGTAGACATCGGTATTGCTCTGTAATGAAATGAGCTTTCTCACCTTAAAATACTCTTCTGCAAATGTCTATCCTGCTTTTTCATGAAGTATTAAGAGTTGCTGAAACTTTTCCTCCTATTCCCCCTCCCATATCCTGGTTTTCTGTGCCCTAACCTCCATTTTTGAATATGCAACATTTTTTTTTCAATAATGAAAAATTAATCACTTTTTAGATCACCAATAAATATGATCAAAATAATGACATAATTAATTGATAACCACTGATAATTCGAACACTTTGAAAAATATCACCCAGTGTTTCCTAACTTTTTTTGTTCCCTCAGTTGTTTGTGAATGGCCATATGCATGTGACTGAAGACAAGACACAATAAAGCACTTAGCACCCCTTCACAGGAGCCAGCAACACAATGCTCTCGGATTATGTTATTCTCCTTTTCAGTGTATTTTGCTGGTAATGAAATGAAAGATTCAGTGCTCTGAAATCATCTGTCCTGTCTTGCTTAACGGAGTTTCATTGTGCCCCGTATCACTTGGCTGTCATCACATGTGTGTACATGTTAAACCTACACACAACAAACACAGCTTGATTTATCGCACATGTTATTCACATGTCTGACATGTGTACCAGTTCAAAAGTTCTAGAGATGTATAATATTGGATGTTTCTTTTGAGAGATCTCCTACAGTTGAGTTAAAAGGGAAAGATAATCTTCACAGAGCTACAATGCAGATCATGTCCTAAAATGCCAAAAGCAGAATATATTTGGTTTTGATCTAAGGTATACTGATGCTGTAGGATCCAGCAAGATTTCTCATTGAAATACAGGATTCATGATTCGTCCTAATTCTGGAGGATTAACAGACTGTGTGAGGTTTGATAAAGCCTTAGCACAGTCACAGTTTCATTGTATATTGTCACTTAGTTCAGTAATTTCACATATACATTGTTTTGTTTGTAATGCTATTTTTTACATTTGTAGAATTTGTAAACTGATTATTGCCAGTTTACTAGTGGCCACGTTTGACTATATTGGTATATACATATATTTCATTTTAAATGACTTGCTTTTGCTGAATAAATACTTACATTTTTGTCATATTATATAAGAATTTTTAGATAGTACCAATATCCTTGAAATTGTTTTCAAAAAAAGTGTTTGCTCATTATGCATGTGTATGGGAAAACAAACTGGCTCATCTGAATTATTATTGCATTTTGAATTATTTCATTGGTGTGGTTTGTCTGAATTTTATTTAACCCCTTCATGAACTATGGTTTTCCAAAATTCTGTGTGTCCCTGACAGAGGCATTTTTGCTACATGTTTGTTCCAACGTAATTTAATGCTTTCTCTTTAAGTGCATCCATAAATGCAACATACAGTTTTTTTAAAAAAAAAGACAGATTGTGCTTTCCACCAATATCCCATGTGTACACCTAAAGGGTCACTGCAGACCCTGTAGACAACTTCACCTTGCTGAAAAGCTTTACATGCGAAGAGTGTATCCTCTTTTTTTTTTCTTTTTGCAAAAAGTACTGATTTCAATAGAAATGTAAACTTTTATAAATTAATCTGGTAATACCCCCTTGGCTTTCAAGCAGACAACAGGCCCTGTTACTTTCTGGTTTCGGTAGCTCAGTGCAGTTGACATCAAGATGCAGCAAATGCTCAGAGCACCTGACTTACAAAGACTTCTCATTGAGCTGCAGTGGTAAGTCTGTGATTGGACGGCCACAGAGTCTGGGCAGGGTTAGAAAGGGAGAGCTTGCAAAGGCAGCCGGCAAGAGAACTGCATGTTTTGCAAGCTGATATATCCTCAATGAAAAAATACAATTAAACACATGCAAGATTTCATTTGGGGTATATCTACTAAACAGGTATTTTTTCTTATTTTGTATTTGGGCAATGGAGTGTCTTTTTAACACAACACTAATTATGGGGGAAAAAAGTCAAATTTCTGCCATATGTGTTGAGTTAAAGCTTTTATTTTTCACATGCAAATTTAATGGTCAATTCCACCAACTTTGTGCATTCTAAAAGTTCAAAGATCCCAGATTATTAGTCTACTTTATTGCTCGAGTACACCAGCATTTCCCATGTATACCTTAATTGTGACAAGCTTCTTTGCCTGCTTTCCAGAAATGCTCTTTAATTAAGTGATAAAATCTGCATCCCCATACTGATCAGCTTCAAACTTTGAGGCTATTTTTAACCTTCCCTTAACTCTATTTCTACGTAACCCTAACCCTATTTAAAGGCCCACTAAAGTCACCCAGGCCACTTCACCTCAATGAAGTGGCCTAGGTGCAGTGATCATTTAGTTTTAACTGAGCAATGTAAACCATTGCAGTTTTTAAAAACTCAAAGTTTACATTACACGGTTAAGTCCACTAGAGGCATATAAACCCCCATAGCAAAGTGTTGATCCAGTGCTCTCCTATGAGGAAGCTTGGATGAGCACAACAAAGTGATTTAACTTCTAAATGGCAGATATTTGAGCAGTGAGACACCAGGGGCATGATATGTACACCAAAACTCCTTCATTAAGCTAACCTTTTTTGGTGTTTACAGTGTCATACAGACTTAATAAGCCAAAGAGACTGATTCATACCAATACATAATAAAATGATCAAATAACTAAAGGTCACTAATCTCCCAGTAACAAAACTGATCCATAATGGGCAATGCTAGTCTGTAATAGCATCCTAATCTTTAATAGCTTGCTCTTCTGGACACTACTTGTTTCTTGTGGGCTGATATTCATAGGGATTAGGGGTAGATCAGTACATTTAGTCTTTAGCACTAAGTTATACTCAGGAATATCTAGTAAAAGTTCTTATATGATATAATTGCTTAGTTCAACACAGGGTCTATGTTGTAACCAGAGTAGTGGTTACTTAAGATTTGAATAGTGAATTACAAGGAGGAATTTTAATCCTTTGTACCTCTATCCTCTTTACTTTGTATATCCTCAGCTTTTTGGTACCTTGTCCGATTAGCAGATACTCTACAGAATAAAGGGAATGACTTGTAATAACAGTAATAGCTGATATCCACTCTTCCTATTAAGTGGAACCAATTGAATTAGTGTTAAAATCAGGCACTTGCAACAATGTGTTTTCATTGCTCACTAGTCCCAGGTGCTGCAACATCTATTATCTAACACCCTTGGATTGTGAGAGAAGTTGTTACAAAATTCCAATATGGGAATAAATAAAGTTGTTATATTTAGTAGTTTAAAAGAGCAAGCAGAGTAATTTAACATTTCAATATACTTTGGTTCAATTAAAAATTTAAATTTGAACCAATTTTTGGGGTGTATTTGCAACAACCTTATATTGTCATATTGACTAAATAAGTAAATACATAAATAAATGTCCAACAAAGCACTTTGCCCTATTATAAGCTCTGTCCCCTTAGATTCACTTACATTTAACTAGAATTGTATTAGTCTGGCTTTGCACTTTTATTTAGATGTGTTTTTTCATTATGGGATTTTTTTTTCTTTTATACTGTTTCTTTAAGTTATCTCTCCCAAATACAATTTAGTTCACAGAGGTGAGTCATTCAGATTAGACACAATAATAATTAAAGGAACACTATAGTCACCTAAATTACTTTAGCTAAATAAAGCAGTTCTAGTGTATAGATCATTCCCCTGCAATTTCACTGCTCAATTCATTGTCATTTAGGAGTTAAATCACTTTGTTTCTGTTTATGCAGCCCTCCCCTGGCTATGATTGACAGAGCCTGCATGAAAAAAAAAAAAAACTGCTTTCACTTTCAAACAGATGTAATTTACCTTAAATAATTGTATCTCAATCTCTAAATTGAACTTTAATCACATACAGGAGGCACCTGCAGGGTCTAGCAAGCTATTAACATAGCAGGGGATAAGAAAATCTTAATTAAACAGAACTTGCAATAAAGAAAGCCTAAATAGAGCTCTCTTTACAGGAAGTGTTTATGGAAGGCTGTGCAAGTCACATGCAGGGAGGTGTGACTAGGGTTCATAAACAAAGGGATTTAACTCCTAAATGGCAGAGGATTGAGGCATGTTCTATACACCAAAACTGCTTCATTAAGCTAAAGTTGTTCAGGTGACTATAGTGTCCCTTTAAGATAGAAGAAATTCTTTCAGACTCACACACAAAATGTATGTATTGGTTTTGTTCTGGGAGTTTAGTGACCTTTTAGTTTTGTGAGAGTTGTAATTCATTCTCTTCAGTATCAATCTCCTTGGCTAATTTAGCCAATCTGTATGTTTAAGAATTGGGGTTAAGCCCTCAATTCATACCAACCCTATTAGGTGTACAGATTACTCATTCTGGCAAATTAGAATTAATATCCAGATTATACATCCTATATATGTGTTTAGAGTGTCTCTTTAATCATCATCTTTGTTTTATAGGCATCTCTCCCAAACCAATCCACGTGTGCTACTTTGGAATCCCTTTGTCTCTAATGCCTCCACTAGACTTGGGCATCTGTTTTTGGCTTAATTTGTCTGAATTTAGGTCGATCTGCATTTTGTTGGCATTCCCGAAGCTCCATATCGATGTGTAACTGAACAAACCACTTGCACAAAATTATTTGCTCTTAATTGCATTTGTGGTGCCAAAAAGTAGCACATAGTTGATGGGGGAAAAAAGATGATTGATGGTTAGGGGACAAATACATGTTGATTTTATTCACAGATCAAGTGAGAAGTGACCAGCAGAGGGAAAACAAGAATACAAAGTGTAAAAAAAAAAATCTATGTTATATACTATATATTTAATCAATATATAATAACTATTTAAAGATAGAATTTTGCTGCTTCTCTTTTTCCTTCTATTGGTTACTTTCACTCACTCACTCACTCACTTGATCTGTATTCCAAATGGACTGTCCTATTTCCGCTCATCCAAATTGTTTTCCCAAATATATTGTATGGATGAACCACCACATGGATGACTATCAGAGTTTCTGACCTATACTTTATTTTCAAACCAAGTGGTTTGGCTGAAAAGAATTTTCAGTCAAGACCTTCACAGCATGCTCTCTTTCTTCTCTTCCTTTTCCCACAACGTACTGCAAGCTCCCTAAAAATGCTGTCATTCATTTTACATTTTAAGTCACTGCTTTATTAAATCTGTGACACAAAATAAATGAGACCAGAGTCATAAAAATGTGACGGTCTTTACAAATTCTTGGCACTGGACAGTTGTACTATTAGCTTCTCTGCCACTTACCATTCTAAATGAGCTGATTTTGCAAGATAAGCAAGGATGTTTCCAATGTAATATGTATTTGTGGTTTAAGCAAGACATGACAGAGGTTGAGCAATATCTCATTAGACGTATGTAAAATGGATTATGCCATGAACTGACTCATTGCAAAAGGGTTAAACAAACAGTTTTTGCTAACCGTACATTATTTTGAACTGTTCATTCAATCAAGCACCACTGTACAGTTGTCTGAAATTCATTAACATCTGGAAAATTTTCCAGATTGATGTGTAAAATGAGCCTCTGGTCTCAGTCTGCATTGGGCAGGTAGCCAAAGAAAAGAGACCTTTGCTAGGTTTGATAAACTTTAAATTTATATGGAACCCCATACACTAAATTTATCAGCTATGTCATTGAGTGCTAGAAAGGTGTGTATTTTGCAGCATGGCACTCAGTAGGTTAACCAATGAATCACTGGTAGACATGGTGCCAGGGGAATCATGTTATCATATACTGATGTATAGTATATAGATGCATAGTTAATGACGCTGAGCGAAATTATGCATTGATTTCAGTTTCCATGTAATCTTTGCTGATGATCCATTGAATAGAAAGCAGCATGAATAAATAAATAAAACGTGTAAAAAGGTTGATGGCTTTCCAAAATTTTCATCTAAAATTTCAATATTCTAAATGATGAACAATTTACCAGAATTTAATATAATTGTGATGACCTCATTTTGAGTAATACACAATGCTTTAACACATTTCCTTCTGGCGAATACAACACTTTAACTGCACATTTGCTACAGTAATTAGATTGAAAGATGTCTGAACAGAACAATAAATGGACTCTTCAGAATCCCTAAATCACTCCAGAGTGTCCTTTTTATTAATTTTATAAAAACTGCATATTTTTATAAAAAATTGCACTCTTGTAACCATGTTACACACCATGGTTGTCAATCAAACAATAGGTCCAGTTACTTCCTGGTTTGGTTAGCTCAGTGGAGCTAAAAATCAAGAGGCTGGTAATTGCTCAGAGCACCTGAATTGCAAAAACCTCTCATTTAGCTGCATTGGGAAGTCTGTAATTGGACAGACACAGAACATCTGGGCTGTTGTAGAAGGAAGGGGTTTTCAAAGGCTGACTAATGACACTCCACTGATGCTGCCAGAGGGGTGGAGTTTAAGGTTGTGTAGTGTAAGGTAACTCAGACACAGTTATTTACTAAAGTGTAACATGTCAAGACGTCAAAGTGAATTCAAAGACAATTTAAAAATTGTGAGCAAAATAGTCAAACTGAAAAAGTACTGACTTATTTGTGGCAAAATGGCTATTTTGGCCTAAAGTTTTTGTTTACTTTTGAATTTTGTGAATGGCCCTGTAAATTTTAAGTGATAATGCAGGGCTACAGCAATGTTTGCATGATATACTATCACTAAATATGCTGTCCTATCACTCAAATATCTTGGTAAGTGTCCATATAAGTATGCAGTATACCTTATGCATTTTACCTTGATAATCATAATAATGCAACTATACATATACACACATACAATAAACCACAATATTTACATATTGTATAAGCAGCAATTGGATAAATACTTGAAAAAACATAACATACAGGGATATAATTTCTAATTAGTGGGGTAATAGTGGGGTAATAGCTGCTTGATCCAAGGAGACATCTGACTAGTTTGTTGCAAAATTAGAAGCACTTCAGACGGTTTTCTTTGCCTTCTTTTGGATCAACACCAAAAACATATGTGAGGAAGGCGGAACTTGATGGACGCAAGTCTCTTTTCAGCTATGTAACTATGTAACCATGCTAACAGTAACATGAACCCATCATTGCAGGTCCAACTTTAGCTATAACAGCTCCTGAAGTACTAAATACATATAATATATAAAGTAGCTGGACATGCGTTTCGGCAGTAAATCCCAAGCTCTTGACAAAGGTGGGATTTACCTCTGAAACGCGCATCAAGTTACTTTGTGTGCCGATGCATTTCTTATTTTAATTCACGTTTCTAAAGATGGGAGAAGCTTTTGTCCAACCTTTTGTGTTAGCTGCAGCTCTTTAGCGAACATATGCAGGGTTAGCTACATAAAATCTTTTAACTACCTTGAAGCAGCAGATAGCCTTAGGCGATTAGGTGAACAGCCATTTCTATGGAAGGACATTTAGTATTTGAGGGTGGATAGCACGGCTGACTTGATAGTGGGGATTAGCTATACGGCAACTATAACTACTATAGGGTAATGACTCCATTAAATTAGGTGTACTTTTACTCTCACTTCTCTATCCGAGGGGCTTCATTCATTGAACCCCACAGGCTGTTACCTATCTCTGCTATTTAAACTATCTTTTCACCCACTGTCCTATACAGGCTATGCGATTTTTACCCTGCCTGCTATGATATCCTGAATAAACTGGGTTTATTGCCCTACTCAGGCTATGTGACGGACCGCCTGGCACCCCGACTTGGTACCTCCACCAACAGATGCTTCCTAGCTGAAGCTGAGGACCGTAAGCACCGCACCGGACACCACAAGCACCGCAGACTCCACAAACGCCATAGCTTAGCTGGGATCTCGCCATCTTCCTCCCATCCTGGACCAATCGCTGATATCTAGGACCGTGTGAGAAAGACCTCTCCTACTCCAGAGAGCGTAGCAGGAACAACATTTTTTATAAAGTATCATAAGTACCCCAAAACACAATGTATCCCCATAAAAGTCACATCCCCTGATAGTTCTGATCTGGGTGAACAACAAATCCAAAAAATCACCCAGATCAGAGTAGGGGTTCAGGAAATTCCTGGAAGTCTCTTTTTGACCGACGGCACGCATGGTTTCATGTCCAAAACAGTTCCAGAGAGTTCTATTTCACAGTCGAAATACACTTCGAATTACCGAACGTAACAGTTGATGAACATAGTCAGTGTGTCACCCTTGTTCGTGGGCTTCTGCCAGTCTAACGCCGTTCGACTCCTGTTCGAATAGCCAAAGTTCCATGGAAGGTAACTGTTCAGGGGTGTTTGTGCCGTCACATGTCTGATTTAAATTCCATGAACTTAACGATAGAACATGGTCGACTAAACAAGATGGCCGCCGCCACTTGTTTGACTATACGAACGGCAACCGTTCATCAATTTGGCTGCGGTTAACTACTAGCCTGGGAGGTAAATAGGTTGCACACTCCACTTGCATGTGGTCCAGCTGTTCGGTGGTTTGAAGTGGCATTGTTCAAAGTCCCAATAGGCACAAATAGGGTCTCTCAACCGTAATAAATAAAAATTAAAGGGGCCATAGCCACAGGGTAAAAGGCTGGCAAGTGGTCCCCTCCAAACCCCAGTGGCGAAGTGGCTTTTGCCACAGGCTATATTATACATATTCCTATATGTATGCAGCCACACTTAGGTTTTCTGTAGGGCTCTTTTAATAACTTTCATGGTTTTTTTTTATAATTACAAGACATCTTTTCCACTCCTCTTTATTCACTTATCTTTATTTATCATATTTAAATCTCAGGTTCTTGTTTAAATAAAGTTTAGTATTATGATTTATTATTTCTTGTTTTGCCATTACCTTTGAATGATTTAATTTAGGTGGTATTTTCAGTAAGGTGGGTTTCTACCCTTGCCAGATGGACTCCTTTACCTTATTTGTATCTATTTTATATTTCTACGTGCATATTTAAGTAATATTTTTACATAATTAAGTAATTTTATTGATTGCAATTTAAGGGTCATGCCTGACAACCCAGACTGAAAGTCCAGAGAAATTAATTTGCTAACACTGTATTTAACCCTGTAACTTTCCATGACACACTAAAACCTGTACATGGGGGGGTACTGTTTTACTCGGGAGATTTCACTGAACACAAATATTAGTGTTTCAAAACCGTGAAACATATCACAACGATGATATTGTCAGTGAAAGTGACTTTGTTTTCATTTTTCACTGAACACTAATATTTGTGTTCAACAAAGACTCCTAAGTATAACAGTACCCCCCATGTACAGGTTTTACAGTGTTTCTGAAAGTTACAGGGTGAAATAAAAGGCTTGATTTTCATTTTTTTCACATTGAAATTTGCCAGGTTGGTTATGTTGCCTTTGAGAGCATAGGGTAGCCCAGGAATGAGAATTACCCCCAGGATGGCATACAATTTGCAAAAGAAGACAACCCAAGGTATTGCAAATGGAGTATGTTAAGTCTTTTTAGTAGCCCCTTAGTCACAAACACTGGCCAAAGTTAGCGTTCATAATAGTTTTTTGCATTTTTAACACACAAACAAATATAAATGCTAACTTTGGCCAGTGTTTGTGACTAAGTGGCTAGTAAAAAAGACTGGACATACCCCATATTGAATACCCTGCGTTGTATACTTTAAAAAAAACATATGTACATGTGGGGTGTGATTCAGAGATTTCTGACAGATAAACAGCAATGTCCTACTATAACTTGCACAAAAAAAAGCTAAGAACATGTTAACATTGGGTATTTCTAAACTCAGGACAAAATGTAATAACTGTTTAGCATGGGTGTTTTTTGGCGGTTGTAGGTGCATAACAGATTTTGGGGGTCAAAGTAAGAAAAAGTGTGTTTTTCAAAAATATTTCATCATACCTTTTTTTTTATAGTAAATTATATGATATGATGAAAATAATGGTATCTTTAGAAAAAACATTTAATGGTGCGAAAACCTGTATATAATATGTGTGGGTACAGTAAATGAGTAAAAGGAAAACTACAGCTAAACACAAACACCGCAGAAATGTAAAAATAGCCCTGGTCCTTAACGGTAAGAAAATTGAAAAACTGTCTGATCACTGAGGGGTTAATATATATACTGTTACTTTCAGAAATCCACTACATTAAGAAAAACTATTGAATTATTTCCACTAAACTTCATCTTCCTTTCTACCCCAGCTCCCTTTTCCTCTCTTCCCCTAAGCTCCAACCCGTTCATTCCCCCCAGCACCTTCTCCCTCTGCCCCAGATCCATCACCCTCTCCAAAGTTCCATCTCCTTCTCTCCCCAGCGCCATGTTCCTCTCCCCCAGCTCCATCTCACTCTCCCCCCGCAAGCTCCATTTCCTTCTCTCCCATCCCTCTTTTCCATCAAACTCCTTCTTCCTCTCTCTTCCAGCTCCATCTCTTTCTCCTCCAGCTCCATCACCCTCTCTCCCCCTGATGAACGCCCTGTCTATACAGCATCCAGTTGATGCAATGAAAATGAAGTGTCCCCAGTCTCCTCAGTCATTTTGCCCCTTCCTGTTTATTTTCCTGTGACCTCTTCTGCTTTATTTCCCCTGATCCCTGGCTTCACCTTCATTGCTCAAATGCCTCCCATGACATCAATGAGGGCAGACTTCTCAGACGGCATCTGGTCACCTTTTTGCTTTCTTTCAGGTTTGAGCTAAATGCAATATCCATATCATTCTCTGTATTTTTTTTTAATGCATGTACAGCCAACAATTTACATGGCATTTTATACAGTGCTTTAAGTGTTTTATTATGAACTGAAACTGACATGGAAGAGAGACGAAGAAGGCATGAAAGAATACCAGTTACTTTACAAAGTCTAGTTGAATGATTTAATATTTCTAAAGGCCATGCGATGAATATGTCATTAAGACTCTTTTAGAAGAGAGAAGACATAAGAGCAATAATGCAGAGTTCATATAAAAATAGAAGAGTAACAAATAGGAGCATAATAGGATAGATTACAGTGATATGGTCAGCAAAGTGCTCACAGCCTCCAGCACCAAACTCTGTGGGCAGAGGCTACATTGGAGTCCTATCAAGGGCACAGCCAAGGATGGCCAGCAATTGGCTGCTTGTCTTCCCTACACTTGCACTTAGCGTTATAGTATATCTTGAATTCTGGATTTTCTGATTCTCTGCCCTGTTTCATATTCATGAATATTTGGTACCTGGATTTTTACCACTTGGACGTTCTAACTTTCTAATGTATGTGCTTTAAACTTTACCTATTTGCCCATTGCCCTCTTGGGCAATACATTGTAACTTTAAATACTGCAAACCTGTCATTGGGGGCCTTGTATGGATGTAAGATTATTAGGATGTTAAATTAGGGTAAGAAACAGCCTAGCTGCAATTTTGTGAGAGTCAAGGCAGTGATATTTGAAACTTAGAATAAAATGTCCTGAGGGAGGTTTATCAAGCGCAAATATGCTATTATAGATGCAAAGTGCTAAATGTTTAGAGAAATGTTATTGGTTTCCATGATGATTGCTCCTTATTTTACACTTTTCCCCAAAACAACATCTATTTTTGCCTTGATAAATATCCCCTCCTATCTTGTATCTGAATTTTGCCTTTGATAATATCACACTAGTGAAAGTAATCAGAAACAAATAAATTATGGAACTTTCTATATTTTAGGGACAAGTCAAATTGTGAAAACATTGAGAGTTTATTGAAATAGCATAATTTCAGTCTGCTGTTTTGCTGCCTTCTAGCATAACTTTATATTTTACAAATAATGTGAAAACAAGCAAATATTTTCCCACTGAAGTCAGAAGAAGAGAGAACAGGTTGGGGCATTTACTAGATTGGAAGCAATATTGATTTTATCAAAATGTTGGGAGTCAAAACAATTCTGCCCATTCTAGTATGTTTTCGACTGCATTATGATAACATCCTCTTTCAATGCAGCATTGTACCTGATCTCTTTGCAGGGTCTAGAAGAGTTTCCCTGAAGCTCAATGTAGCATTTCTGCTCATCAATTCTCCCCCCCACCCCCATCCAGCCCCGTACAGTTTTTAGGATACATCCCCACAGTCATCCGCTAATTTTGAAGACATAGAAGCTGAACTTATTAAAAAGCAACCATTTATGAAAAGATGGTGACATGTAATCTCCACCTCATCTTGCAGTTTTTATTTCATGCTGTCTCATGTAAGTACCAGATGTTTGTCCATATGCCTAACCAAAACTTCATTTACACATTCATATTTCCCTCAAATTACTACTGATTTTGTTTAAGTTGGAGTCAAAGTGGAAAATATATCAATGTGAGATCACAAAGCAGGAGAAGGTATTGAGTGAGCAACACATTCTGTTAGATGTTTTAATTCTAGAAGTAAGTAAAATGTTTTCACCATACTATAGGGGGGCAGTTTATTAGAATGAGCCTACAATGCAGAAGGGGTCTGGATAGCACAACACCAGGGTCACAGTACAGAGAAGTTGAAAGAGAGGTCAGAAAAGCCAGGTCAGGTCAGGCAGCACAGGTTTTTATTAGGGTAAACAGGCAAGGAACAAATGGAGACTGGTCCTCCTCGAATCAACACCCATTTGCCATACCGAGGTGAAGGACCAGCAGAGAAGACTAGGGAGGCACGCATGGGCGTTGGGTCTCCAGGAAGAGACAGGAAGTAGCAGCGAGGAAGTGTGTATGTGTATATATATATATATATATAGTTCTGTTTATTTTAATTGAATAAAAATATCCACTGATTATCTAAGGAAAGTCATTGATCATTGAGTTCATCTTCTTCCTTTATATTATTTCATTGTTTGTTGATGTAGAAAATGTTTGACAGAAATGTGGGGATGACATGAAAAGCCTGACAGCAACATAACCACTACAATAACCTTTAATAAAAGAGATTTATTAAAAAGGGCAACTACTGTATGTAATATGCAACAGGGAAATTATTAAATAAAGCAAGATAACTTATGTAATATATCTACTTTTGTCTCTATGGGGCAAATAGCCAAATGCCCCTTTGAATGCTCTATGATATCTATCTGGTTAAGTCATACCTCCTAAGTGCCTGTTTAGCGGGGAAAGTCCTTATTTTGAGCCCAAATTCCCATCTCTCTTTTCTGTCCTAATGTACCTCCATATTTGCTCCATATTTGATGGTATATTTGAATCTATGCCACAGATTCACAGCAATAATACTCACAATAATGTGTTTAGAAATCAGTCTGTGTAAATAACATACATTGTTCTAGTTCTAAATTACTTTTTATTTGCAAATATTGTTATTAGTAAGTCACCTAAAATTTCTCAGAACATGAATTCTGATATTAAAGTGTCCATCTTTGTTCATTTGAAATGTTGGGAGTTATTTAGAGGAGCTGAGAATGGAGCAAGAGCACAGGGGCAGGTAGGGTTTCATTCACCTAATGCAAATAACTGGCCAGTTATCCCTACAAATACATTTTAAAAAAAGCCTCAAGTTGTACAAGAATTACTCTTGGTAGAATATTCTGGGCCATCCTGATTCTCTAGCCAAACTAGTAAAGGCTAGGTCTGGATAACCTGAGCTCTTATGGGACAACATCATCATAGGGCGATATACATATTTTATTATGCATAACAAAATTGCTGTGAGTAATTATTGTATATAATTAATATTTTTGCTCTCAACGAATGTCTGCCACATTTTGCGATGGAGTGACTCTGTCAACCATTTTGGTACTAACCTCTGGGTTACATGATTGTACTAAAAGCCATTCTTACCCCATTATGAGGATCATCTCTTCTAAAACAGGTCATGTAGGGTTACATGGAGTCGAAGTTAAAATTGTCAATATGAGGACTTGTACAGAGAAGAAAGAAATGGGTTATCAGCTGAAGATACATATGGATTAGAAATAAATAAGACTTTTTTTGTGGGTTGGCTTGTTTTTGGGAGAAAACAGCTGATGATGTATAAATCTGATAAAGCCTAGTACCCACTTTGTCAGTGTAAATTGTGATATTGCAGATACATTATGATGGACCTGATTATGGTCATTGGAGACAGCCTTTAGTCACAGGACAGTATACATATAGTATTTGTGAAGTAGAAATTTCTTAAAGGGACACTAAATGCACCAAAATTACTTTAGTTTAACAAAGAAGTTTTGGTGTGTAGATCATGTCCCTCCAGTCTCATTTAGGAGTTAATTCACTTTGCTTATGCAAGTCACGTTTCTCTACATGTGACTTGCACAGCCTCCCTAAATACTTCCTGTAAAGGGAGATGTTTAAATTATGTTTAATTAAGAAAACAACCAGGGGAGGTGTGGCTAAAGTTGCATGGACAGAAACAAAAATGATTTTAACTTCTAAATTACTTTGAATTGAGCAGTGAGACTGCAGAGGCATGATCTATACACTAGAACACATTAATTAAGCTAAAGTTGTTTTGTTAACTATAGTGTACCTTAAATTCTCATGTAATGCTGCTTGAATAACATACTTATAGTAAGTAGCATTGCACTATTAGATATTACAAGATTATAAGAAACAATGATTTATTACAAGATATACAAAACGTTTTAAAAATGTATCTTTTTTTCTGTTGCAGGTGGAAGAAGACATCTAAACAATTATATCAACTTTGCTCTGACCAACAGTAAATGTTCCACAATCTGACTCAGGTATAACAATGTCCTTCCTGAAAGATGGAAATTCTGCATTTTCCCAGATGCCTTCTCTCCAAGTGTGCATATGTTTAAGACAACATCTAATTTGTTTTATCCACATCATCATCTAACTCCAAGACTTTTGCATAATGTGCTGAGTTTACTTGCACTTATTTACCGTAACCACATGCCTCATACAGTAACTTTATAGTTGCTATTTTCAAGTATGTTCTCAGGACCTGATTAAAAGATACATACCATTATTATATCTGAAACCACTGCTTTCTCTATCCCTGGTCACTGCAGCATTGGGATATCTGCTGCTTTTTTCTTTGATTTAATACTTTTTAATGAAAACACAGCCTATCTTTGTGCTATTGTTAGGATTTTGGAATTGGGTATAGAGTGGCTATATGTTTTTCGGTATTGTGTATATATCTATTACCTGTATCTGTCTGGGACCCCAATGTTGATTCTTTGTTCTTGTAGTTTTATGTCTAAGCAATTCAAAGTTCTGACCTGTGCAATATAACATGACCCCATATGATGTAATTTACATATATGATATGTTACCAATAATATTATTTTGTAACTTAAACTATATGCGATGCATACAAAATAAAGAATAAGGAGGCTCCCTCTTTTGGGGAGACATTATCTGCTTTCACTAACTCTTTTACATTTCAATTTACTTTGTAGAACAAACACACACAAATAACCTTGTGATTTCTCCAAAAAGCCAGTAGGTCTATCTAAAATCAGAACAAGAATGCATACAATATTTTTTGTGCATTAGATTTTGCAAAAGTAGCCAGGGATGTTTTAAACCCAGTGGACTGTTGGAGTATTGATGAGCTATGAGAATTTTATTAAATATGATTATTATATTGCAGGTTACTGCAAGGAGCATTGTATAAAAGCAATACTCAGGGACCTTGACAGCTATGTCTCAATTAAGTTGTTATGGTGCCTAAAAGTTCTGGGTGCCTTCTTACCTCAAGGGATGAAACTGTTTATGGATGGTTTAATGCCAAAATGAGCCTGGCAGCACCAGCTACTCAGCCACTCTTCCTCCATCTCTGTCGCAGACTTCAATAGCGAATCCTTAGACTGGGTGCCATCAATTTGCGGAAAGTGCTGATAATCTTAGCGAGTCACTGACTTCCCATTGAGAAAAATGCATAAGAAAGATATGCACCCAGTCCTAAGCTTCTGCAATGAAGCTGGATAGAATCGGAGGAATGAGAACCAGGGTGACGGGTGCTGTCTGGACCCCCTAAAGTGGATCTGTTAACAAAAATAAACATCATGTAAATCTACTTCTATATAGTTCGCTTTGTCTGACTCTTTTTCAGTTTTTTTCATGACCAATTGGGTTTTCGTAAAATGCATAAAGAGAAGTAAGCATTTATTTTTCTTAGGTTTCCAAGTTGAAAAAACTTGATAATACGTTAAATTAAAGCAAGGCTCTTTGGTTGTTGCCAATCATTTTTACTCACAATCCATCAGTTAAATCAGCCCCACAGAAGGGCAAACTGCATGCATCATGGGCAGAGGAGAACAAAATGGCTGCACTCAGGTATCAAGATCAGTCAAAAGAAGGAAACATAATACATTTAAATAAAGGTAAGTGGTAAGAAAGTGAGTGTAATCATTAAGGTGCATATGGCATGAGGAAAGGTAAATCAAAAGAAAAAAAAATCTTGACAGGTCCACTGTAAGGTAAGATGGCATTCAGGAAATATATTGAGATGAAGTTGTTATGCTGCCTTCCTTTAATAGGCAGACTACCCCTTTCTATATATAGATAAAGACACAGAGTAAAAAGGACTGACTGAACCAAAGTCAAATATGTATTCTGATTGTGTCCTGATTGTGTCAATTCAAGGTATGCAAAATTCAGAGATACAAATGATAGCATATGGTCTGTTGGAAAATACAAACTTCTTCAGACAATAAAAGAAGACCTACACATTCTATGACTTTCATATTAATATGACCGGAACTTAATTGGAACAATTACTAGCAGTTATAAGTATACACAAGTTTTTGTAGTGCATTCTAGAGATTCTATAGATAATACATTACAAATGCTTAGGTACAGCATTGTTCTTATATGGAAATTAAGTAAATGATGCTTTGCGTCAGAGACAAACTTCCTTGTATAGACTGACAAACTGAAGCCATTTGTAACAAAGGTGCTATATATATAATATATATATATATATATATATATATGTATTAGACAATCAAAACAGGAAGGTGTTCTGCCCCCAATAAAAAAGTGCTGATTTCTATTGTAATCATCACATTTATAAACTGTGAGAAATGTAACAGGCTCCAGAAATATAAAGCATTTTGACACACTGATGTGTTTTATGTCTGCGCAGTGTTCTTTTTATTCAAGAATAACTGCAAAAACATAAAATATATATCATAAATTAAACTGACACGCAAAATGTCTTGTGAAAATCTAAAAAAAGTATATTTTCTGGTTTAAAAAACAAAACAAAACAAAACAAAAAAATGTCTTTCTTATTCTTACAAAGTTCTTCACTAAAACCACACAAATTAAAGGACCACTATAGTCACCCAGACCTCTTCAGCTCAATGAAGTGGTCTGGGTGCCAGGTCCCCCAGGTTTTGGCAAACTGATGTGTTTTATGTCTGCGGAGTTTTTTTTTATTTAAGAATAACTGCAGAAACATAAAAATATACCATAAATGAAACTGACACACAAATGGTCTTGTGAAAATCTAAAAAAAAGTATATTTTCTGGTTTAAAAAAACAAAACAAAATTTTCTTTTTCTTTATTATTCCAACATGGTTCTTCACTAAAATCGCACAAAATAAAGGACCACTATAGTTAGCCAGACCACTTTAGCTCAACCAGGTCCCCCAGGTTTTAACCCTTCAGATGTAAACATAGCAGGGTTAATCCAGCCTCTAGTGGCCATCTTCCTGACAGCCGCTAGAGGCGCTTCCCCAACGCTCAATGCGAAAATCGCATTGAGCACGCAGAACGTCCATAGAGAAATGCTTTCCTATGGGCATTTTTAATGCGCATGGCTCTGGCCACGTATGCGCATTTGGCTCCACTCGGGAGCTGACGTCAGAGGGGAGGAGAGGTCACCAGTGCCGAGGGAGCCCAGCGCTAGATAAAAGTAAGTGGCTGAAGGGGTTTTAACTTCTTTAACCCAGTGGGAGGGGGGGCCTGAGGGTGGAGGGGGGGGACCTAAGGATTATACAGTGCCAGGAAAACGAGTTTTCCTGACACTATAGTGGTCCTTTAAATCAGAATAGAAAATTTGATGTGAAAACAGCCAAACTGACTATAGTCGAGCTGGAAGATTTTTTATCACATTACCTATTTTTGCCCCAGTTTTAGCATTCAGATACATAAAACAAAAAAATTATATTTTAGTGAAAAACCTTGTAAGTGTTAAATATTGCATGTCAGCTTCAGAATGTCAGGTTAACAACATATCAAGGTTTAAAACTAAACAGTCTGTTTAGGACAGAATAGCTAAGCTACATTTGACATTTTTTCCAGCTTTACTATCCAGTGGCATACCTACCGCGGTCTCTGGGGTCACAGCTGAGACCGGGCTGTCACTCCAGGGGGCCCAGGTGACCCCTATGACTGTGGTGTTTGCCGGCAATGTGGTACGGCCCTAGCCCGTGCCGTACTATCACCGGGGCTGCTCGTTGAGGGGCCCATCAGGTGGCCCATGCTCTTAGGGCCACCTTATGGCAATTTATTTCCAGGGGCCTGTCAGTTTTGCGGCACCTTAACAGTGCGACTGTGCCCCTTGTCGTGATGTCAGAGCTGGGAGGAAGTGACAGCCCAGGTCACCACCTCCTAGCCAACTCAGAGCAGCGCGGGAGGAGGAAGAGAGTGCCGCACGGTAAAAGGATGGGAGACGTCAAATTGAGAGCTCTGATTCCCATCAGACTGAGACACGTGACCCCAAGGAAGTCACCCTCCTGCACCTAAAAATATAGGAACCAAGAGGGTGACAAAAAAAATTCACAATTTGCATGTGTGTGTGTGTGTGTCTGTGTGTATTTGTGTCTGTGTGTGTGTGTGTATATATATCTGTCTGTATGTATGTGTGTATGTGTTTGTATGTGTGTCTGTATGTGTATCTGTCTGTCGGTATGTATATCTGTCTGTATGTGTGTCTGTCTGTGCATCTGTTTGTATGTGTATCTCTCTCTGTGTATCTGAATATCAATGTGTGTCACTGTTTGTATCTGTATGAGTGTCATTATGTGCATCTGAATGTTTGTCATTAAGTGTCTGTGCAGCTGCGTATGTGTCTGTCTATCTGCATGTGTGTCAGTGTGTGTCTGTGTATCTGTATATGTGTCAGTGTTTGTATCTGTAGGAGTGTCAATCTGTGTATCTGAATGTGTTCCATTCTGTGTGTCTGTGTATCTGCATGTGTATCTGTGTATGTATCTGTATGTGTTATATGGTATGTTTGTCAGTGAGTGTTTGTCTGTTTATCTGCATGTGTGTCAGTGTATGCACCTTTGTCTGTGTATCTGTGTCTGTGTATCTGTCACCCTCAAACACACTGTCATCCCCCTTCACCCTGCCACACTCACAATAACTCAGCCAATCCTGTCATTCATACATGCCATACTCGCCTCCCATCGCGCTGCCATACTCACCCTATCACACTCACCTTCTCTTGCACTGACACACTTACCTCCTTAACCCTGTCACACTCATTCTCTATCACTCTGTCTCTGAAGGTCTTTAATGTCTTTACACAATCAGGAGCACAGTACAACTGAACTCCTGTACCTTTATAAGGCTCTGTGTCGGTGCGCACGTGCCCTTTGATTCTTTTGAAGTTCTTCCTTCTGTGTGGTCACACGTGGAATCAACAGCATTCTCACGAACAGACTTCTGTTCTTGTTGTGTTTGGGAGCCGATGTCCATATGAATGGAGTTGTGTCTGCAGTATAGGTGAGTAGCATTCGCATTTACAGAAGTGGCGCTGTATGCATGGAGTATCTGGTAAGTGGCGTTCGTGTGAACAGAAGTGCTGTTCACATGAACGTGAGAGGTCGGCGTGGGTGAATGAACTGACCACGCTACCTGGGGGGTTGCGCTCTGACACAGCTTCCTCGTGGAGTGAGTGAGAGACACGGCGTGGGAGCGGGAGGTAGGTGAGTGAGTGGACAAGGACCTGATATCTTATGAAGGGTTGGTAACAGGGTAGATCTGTCAGGAGCCCCATTTGTAGATTATTTTGTAGTCTCATGGGATTTGGGTGACCTGTTGGAATAAATGTCTCCAAATAGTGGTATGACGGGACAGGTCTCGCTAGAAGGGGAGTTGGCAACCTTCGAAGGTTGTGGAAGTGGTGCCTATGGTTACCCCCATTATTATACCCCTGTTTAAGTCCTGAACAAACCAGTAAAACATCCATGGGAACCGCCAGGGTGCCTTAAAGTGTTTTCGCATGCAGAGGCAGTAATCAAGGATGACCTGTTTTGCCTATTTTGGTGTTAGCAGTGTAGAGAGGAGGCGCCTGGTGAAGTGGCAGCTCCTCTGCAGTAATGGCATCAGAGACCCCCTTAGCTGCACATTTCTTGCCCTAGACCTATGCTCCAAGTTAGCCATGTGGTTGTTCAAGTCAGCATTGCTTTTTAGTAAGGTGTTAAGGGCCGCGTTTGTGGCCATCTGTGCCACCTTTGATCGCCTAAATCTTCTTACATGACAACAATTTGGACAGTGAGCGCCATCATTTCCTCCCTCTTTACTGCTATGTCAGGTTGAAACATTTCTTGTGACATGGCTTTGATGTCTGCTTTGGTAGAGGATGCAGTGTCTATTCCTGCAGAGGGGCCAGGTGTAGGCACTGGTGTCTTTGGGAATGTGAAGAAGGTCTCCAACAGGCTTTCCTTATCTGAGGAAGCCAAAGTATAGGCCTCCACAGGTGCCATTTTGCCTTCTCTGGCCTAACCTGCTGGCGCAATAATGTCCTGATATCTTGGGATCCTGTGTCTAAATCTGTTCAGTATTTCTTGGATTTTTTTCCTTATCGGTATTGAAGGGGAGGGAAACCAAAACCAGGTATTTGGGCATGGTGTAAAGAGCAGGTAAGCGCTATTTTCAGCTTCTGGAGCCAGAGCTCATGCAGTGTGTGCCAGACTCAATTGGACGCTGGCTCCACCCCCTTTGTTGATTTCAGGTTTAAGGACGTACTGAAAGCTTCGCTGAGTTTGAAAATTTTAACAGCTTTGCTATTTTGATCTTAAATTTGAAATTCACTTTGAATTCTCACTTTAAAAAAAATAAACCTTTTTATATGTTCCTGTTTGATCCAATTTAGATAAATCACAGTTGCCACCTGTCCCATTTTTGCCGGGACAGTCCACTGTGTTGGGCTCCTGTTACGGCAAAAACAGGTCCTGAGAGATGTCTCACATACCTGGCACCAAGACAGCTGTTTCTCCTGTGGATGTTATGCTTGGAGGAAGTGATTAACTTCACTTACTCCAGGCTTACAGAGAGGTGCAGCACATTGAGCCATAGAGGAGGAAGCTCAGCTCTGTGCACAAGGCATAGAGCGAGTGGGAAACAAGAGGGAGAAGCTCGATCTCAACATCAGCCAGGGAAACATCCAGGAAGCTGCTAGTGAGTGTGCATGCAGATGTTCTTTTTCCCCATGGTATTTATTCCACAAATACCATTATTAAACATTTTACCTCTAGCCTGTGTCTGTTTTCAGATAAGTAATTTGTCCTTTGAATTGTGCCACACATAACAAATACATTAAATAGTTACATAGTTACACAGCTGAAAAGAGACTTGCGTCCATCAAGTTCAGCCTTTCTCTCATATGTGTTTGCTAATCATTCGAAAGAAGGCAAAACACACAGTCTGAAGTGCTTCAAATTTTGCAACAAATTAAGAAAAAAATCCTTCTTCCACCCAAAATGGCAGTCAGTTATCTCCTTGGATTAAGCAGTTGTTACCCCACTAACTAGAAATTATATCCCTGTATGTTATGTTTTGGGAAGTATTTATCCAATTGCAGTTTAAACATCTGTATGGACTCTGATAAAACCACCTTTCAGGCAGAGAATTCCACATCCTTATAGTTCTTACTGTAAAAAAACCTTTTCTTTGCCTTAGACTAAATCTCCTTTCTTCCAGCATAAATGCGTGACCTCGTATTCTATATATAGCCCTGTTTATGAATAGATTTCGAGATAATAGTTTATACAGGCCCCGAATATTTACTTAACTGGAGCTATTTTCCTTGATTTTGCCAAGGCCTTTGACACAGTAGACCATGGCATTTGTTAAGACCTGCAGTGGTTATGGTACTACGGTCCTCTATTCCTTTCCCAATAGCTGAGCATAAGTGATTATAACTGCAGTTAGGAGGTAGAGGAATAGTGTAGATGAATGCAGCTTCCAAGACGATTCTCCGCAGCAAGTAAAATATTCCCCAAGCATGAGCCTAGATTTCATTAAGGGTGTAACAGGAATGATTTTTATTGATGCCACACTGGCTTTTATGAGAATCCTCCTGCAAGAGGACCTCCCACAGTAAACAAAGACAATAACTAATCAGCATACAGATTTACAGTAACACCCGCCCTCTCTCTGCCTGGGAGATATTGAGATAAGTTAAGGAATAACCCAATTATCTCCAGACAGAGGAGACACAATTTTCCCAAAAATTAAAACACCCCTTTACACACAAGGTATCCCCACATATCCCCTGATAGCCCCGATCTGGGGGACCAACATATTCAAATTTCACCCAGATCGGTTCAGGGGTTCTTAAAAAGTATGGAAGTCATAAGTTACCGACCACACATGAGGCTCCTGCCCAAAACAGTTCCACGAATTCAACGTGTGCGGTCGGTCAATTCAGTAAATGGCATGCAAATGAATAAAGTCCCGAATGGATCCTCCTGGCTCATAGGAGCAATTGCTCCCCTTGTTCGTATGAATCAAACTACTGAATGGTGCTCTCCTAGCTGTTCGGCAACTAAAGGAAGAAGGCGTTCGGTAGTTTCAGTGGTGGTTCGGGAGGTCGTGTGTCCGATTTTAGTTCCAGACACTCGACGACCAAGTCCCGCTGCCTCCTTTCGTGCAAACAAGATGGCCACCGTTTTCTGTTCCACATGGCATTTTGCTATACGAACGGTGGCTACCCAGTGAGCGCTTAATAGACGGTTCTTTTTGAAGTTAATGAGCCAGGAGGGTGGTCGGTGTTCGGTAGTTTTAAACTGCCAAACCAGTAAATCCAAAATTAACGAAATGGTGCAGAAAAGCACGAACACAGAAGAAAATGTTGAACTCAGTCTGTTTTTTCACAGCATTCTTTTGCAAAAGCGTAAAAACTCAGACATTGGTGATCGTCCGCTAACCTGCTTTCGATCGTATGTTTCAGACCGATTGCAATATGTTGCCATTTCTGATAGCGCTCCCCTCGCTCTTCCAGTCACATGTGGTGTTCCCCAAGGCTCCATACTTGGACCCCTGCTATTCACATTATTTATAAATGATCTGCCTAACGTCTGCAAATCCTCAACTGTACACATGTATGCAGATGACATTGTAATCTACGCTAGTAAACACAAGCTACCGCACCTTGAGGCTGTGTTCCAAAACCAATTCACAGAGGTAGAAAAGTGGATAGCGGATAACAAACTTTTCCTAAACACTGACAAAACCATTCCAATGATCTTTGGAACTGTACCTAAATTACATAAACTACGAAATCAACAATTGTGTATCAGAACAAATTCAAAAAGCACACTGACAGCACTCTGCTCTTTTAAATATCTAGGTATGTTGCTAGACCCCAATCTATCTTTTGGCATTCACATTGAAAAAATCTCTTCAAAACTTTACCAAAACTAGGTGCCCTGAACAAAAACAAATCCTGCCTAAATCCTACAGTAAGGAAACAGATAGTGCAACAAATGCTAATGCCGGTCATTGATTATGGTGATGTAGTGTATGCACCCGCAATGCAAACCCACCTTAATAAACTTAATACGTTATATAATTCGTTCTGCCACTTTGTACTAGAATGTAATTACTTTACCCACCACTGTGATATGTTAAAAGAGCTAAACTGGCTGTTGCTGGAATCCCGACGCACTCTTCATCTTTTCAGCCTTGTGCATAAGAGCATTTCTGGGAAGCTCCCACCCTTCCTGAGTAGAATGCTCTCCTCAGCTGTTCCTACCTCCTATAACCTCAGATCCAGTACCAGCATGATATTTAGCATACTGCAATACAAAAATAAAGTGGATCGCTTCTCATTTTCCTACAGAGCACCACAATTATGGAATAACGTCAGGGATAGAGTCAAATCTTATAGAAACATAGAAACATAGAATGTGACGGCAGATAAGAACCATTCGGCCCATCTAGTCTGCCCAAAATCTTAAATCTTAAATCTTTCAAGAGATCTATGGCAATATACCTCAGCAAAGAATGCACATGTCATGGTTGAATATATTTATTACCTGTTATGTATTAAATTTATATATGTGTGTATATATATATATATATATATATATATATATATATATATATATAGTTTGTATATTGTATTTGTGTACTATTGTATCCTATTGTAACAATGCAATGTTTTCTGGACAAAGACTCAGGGCATACTTGAAAACAAGAAAAATCTCAATGTGTCCATCCTGGTCAAATATTTTATAAATAAATAAATAAATCATATCCCCTCTGAGGCTGTTTTTCCAAACTAAAGAAATTAAATTTTTTAAACCTTTCTTTGTAACTAAAATGCTCCATTCCTTTTATAAATTTTGTAGCCTGTCTCTGCACTTTTTCTAGTGCCATAACACTCAAAATAAGAATTAGTTTGACAGTTCAAACATCAACATTTTGCAAAAAGTAGAACTACAAGTACTACAACAAGGGAACACCTCCCCTCCCCCCAAAAATATACAATAACAAAAAAAGAATAGACCCAAATTGTAAATTCTGTATGGGTGAGTGAGTGTATCTGTCAGTGTCTGTCTATATATGGCTCAATGTGTGTCAGTGAATGTGTGTCTTTTGGAGTTTGTGTATATATTTATATTTCAGTGAGTGAGCGTATGTCAGTATGAGTCATAGGGATGTGCATGGGGAAAATATTCGGTTTGGCATTCCGAAATTCAGGACTTCGGCACTTCGGAACTAAGTATTTGGTGCAGCCACGGGTCCTCCTGGCTCCCTATACTTTCAGAGGGGGCCCAGCGGACTGCATCTGTACTTTACAGCATTTCCCTCGCTCGAAATCCCGCGAGACGTGCGGCCGTTAGAGCGTTGCCATGGGTTACCATGGCAACGCTCCGTGCGGCACGCACACCATGTCTCGTGGGAGTGAGAGCGAGGGAAATGCTGTAAAGTGCAGATGCAGTCCACTGAGCCCCCTCTGCAAGCATAGGGAGACGGGGGACCCCACCATGCCACCGGACCACCAGGGATCTTCCCCCCTCCCTGGACCAGGTAAGAAGCAGGGAGGGGGGAATAACAGTTATTACATTACATGCATACACTAGTAAACACACACACACTGCATTCACTACACTAACACACACACTGCATCCACTACACTGACACACACTGCATCCACTACACTAACACACACACTGCATCCACAACACTAACACACACACTGCATCCACTACACTGACACACACTGCATCCACTACACTAACACACACACTGCATCCACAACACTAACACACACACTGCATCCACTACACTGACACACACTGCATCCACTACACTAACACACACACTGCATCCACAACACTAACACACACACTGCATCCACTACACTGACACACACTGCATCCACTACACTAACACACACACTGCATCCACAACACTAACACACACACTGCATCCACTACACTGACACACACTGCATCCACTACACTAACACACACACTGCATCCACAACACTAACACACACACTGCATCCACTACACTGACACACACACTGCATCCACTACACTAACACACACACTGCATCCACTACACTGACACACACTCTGCATTCACTACACTAACACACACTCTGCATTCATTACACTAATACACACACTGCATCCACTACACTAACACACACACCCTGCATTCACTACACTAACACACACTGCATCCACTACACTAACACACACTGCATTCATTACACTAACACACACTCTGTATTCACTGCACTAACACACACACTGCATCCACTACACTGACACACACTCTGCATTCATTATACTAACACACACTTTGCATTCATTACACTAACACACACACTGCATTCACTACACTGACAAACTCTGCATTCACTACACTGACGCACACAATGCATTCATTACACTAACACACACTGCATTCATTGCGGGGTGGGAGGCCGGCTGGGCGGCAAGGGGGGGGGGAGGTGCGTGGGGGGCCCAGACCTTTTGCTTTGTCAGGGGCCCCAAAATTTCTTGTGGCGGCCCTGCTGGATGTCCTCATGCTAAGTGTTAAAACCAAAGTCTGCTAAAGACCCAGAAGCACCTTTAGTGGCTGTCTAGCAGACAACTACTAGAGGTGGAGTTAACAGGTGGAGTTAACCCTGCAAGGTAATTATTGCAGTTTCTCAATAACTGCAATCTTACAATTGCTGGTTAAGGGGATAGGGGTACTGCACCCAAACTAATTCAATGAGATGTAGTGGTATGGGTGCCTACAGTGTCCCTTTAAAAAGAGTCAAGTTCTAAAAATATCAAAAAGTACAGGGGTACTTTAAAAGTAAGTCTAAAGTGCTAGATGTGAAAGTGCATTAAATGTATGTACAGCTACATGCACTTAGAAATAACAATAAAGTGCAAAGAGAATACCACCATAAATAGTGTTGCGCTACTTAAAAAAAATGTATAAATACAAGTGCAATTTTTGATAATTATACTTCCCATAGAAAAACGTTGTAAATGATAATAGATATCTGAAAATACAAATAATAGCATATTTGATTTTAGTCGTAGAATATTCCGCACTATAAAGTGTTCCTTGTTTTTTCAGATTATCTCTTACAGTTTAGAAAGTTTTTCTACGGGAAGCTGGTTATCAGGAAAACCGGGTAAATGCCATGTGGACTGCGTTGGCTATAGGCCGAGGCTGACAGGGTAGAACAAGCATGTCAAATTCAAAGGCTAGCACACGCCAAATAAACAAGGTTTAAGTTTATGTGGGCTGCAAAAAAAACTCACAACTTAAATTTTCATAGAAACGTAGGTTTGTTTTTGAAAGTACAGTATAAAAAAACCCACAACACCCTTGTCACATATTCATCCGCGCATAAAAATGTGGTTAATGGCATTTACTGTCCTAACTGGAAAAGTTGTGCCAGGCAACATTACTATCCTGACAGGAAAAGTTGTGCCGAGCAGCAATCATGCCCATGGAAACCTGGTAGTTACTTTTGGGGTCAAAGGCCGGTTACAGCCAATCAGATTCACAGGAGGGGTATTTAAACCCAACTGTCCTCTTGCTCATTGCCCTGTCATAGTTTCATGCCTTATCCGAGAGTGCGTTCCTGATCTTGATTTTCTGGTATTTGACTTTGACTTTGTTTTGACTTTCCTGATACCTGGTATCCTTGACTTTTGGCTTTCCCTCATCATTGTGTCTGATTCTATGTCCCTGACCTCGGCAAGTATTTTGATTATTTTTGGAGACGTTAAGTCCGGCCATTCTAAGGTCCGGTTATACGTTATCCATAGTCCTAGGTGTGACACAGTACTGCATGCTGGATCAACTAGTAATCCTGACACCCCTCTACTAAACCCCAATCTTCCTTCTATACTAATTCCCTGTCCACCACTATACTAAATCCCAGTACCCATCCACTATTAAATCCCAGCCCTCCTCTCCCTCGACTAAACCCTGGCCGTAGTTTAAAAAAACAAACAAAAAAAAACAATATTAGCCAACAAACAGACTCCACTAATATTGCCAATGCCAGGATGTGAATTCTGAGTCCAGCACCCTGTGCCAAAGCGGATCCTCCCGCTACTACTTGAAACCCTGTGAAGGTGGAGCATGCTGGCGTCATGTTGGAATGTGACGTGGCGTTGCATGCCTCCTTGCCTCTTCAGGTCCTCCACTCAGTGGCAACACTAACCAACACACACTCACTGACAGACACACACACACACTGACAGACACACACTCACTAACAGACACAATCACTGACACACACTCACTCTCTGACAAACACACACACACACACACAGGCACACACACACACACCCACACTCTGACAGACAGACACACTGACAGACACACACACACACAGTGACAGACACATACTGACAGACACACAGACACACACACACACTCTCTGACAGGCACATACACTCTGACAGACACACACACAGTGACATACACACAAACTAACAGACAGACACAAACACACACACACACACACATTTACACATTCTTGCACACACTCACATCATTGTATTTATTGCTCCCTACCTTTGGGAGCTGTTATGGGACCTCTCTCTTCCTGCTCTTCACTGCACCCTCACGTGCACAGTTTAGTGATGCCGAGTGCTGGAATATGATGTCATATTCCGGCACCGGCATCACTACAGACTGTGCGCGTGAGGGAGCAGGAAGACTGAGCTCCCTCACTGCCGCCAGTGACCTCTCCTCCTCGGCCGGGTAAATTTGAGCAGAGTAGGCACCTGCAATGTGGGGAGAGCAGGTGCCTACTCTGCCTTGATGTGTCAAACTTGTGGCTCGCCGAGCCACAAAGATATGCATTGTGGGCTGCGGGCCGCGAGTTTGACATGCTTGGGGTAGAACCTTTTATTGCAGCAAAACAGGAAAAGGTTGCACCATTTATGAACAAATGTTTTTAAAATATTAAAACAAATAACAAATAAACAAAGAACAAGTAGCAAATATAAAAGTCCAAAGTCAGTGTGAAAACTTGCAAAGGTAACCAAAATCAGTTTAATTAAAATGCTTTAAAAAAATCCATAACATATTTCACCACATAGGGTGTTAGAAAGTGGAAACACTTTTTGGCCACCTTTATACTGTGATTGTGCCATTTTCCTTATTTATAGCTTTTTTATTATTGCCTGGCATCCTGTTCATCACTCCAGAGAGGATCTCATGAAAGAAGCCTAGGTGGGTGTTATACCACTCAGGTCTTATTCATTGAATGGTGTTTCTGATCAATTAAATGTGAGTACATTAATTTTTATTCATTACTCCTGGTTTAGTGAGCACTATTGTATTTTTTTGTAATTTTTCGGTTCATGGTCCCTATACCTCTGTGAAAACTGCACTGCTGACTACACACGTATCCTTCACATGGGGATTATACCACTGTATGCTCATCTTACAGAGTTGGTCTTAGTTCTGTAAAACGGGACTAGGACTATATAAGACTTTCACTTTAAAATTACCACAAAATATTGTAACATATTGCACTATTGGCTTTCTTCTTTTTTTTTATTTAATATATCTATACGGTTGACAAGAAACTTTGGATCTGGTATCCCTATAGAAAAGGACAAAAAAACTCCTCTATAGGATTTGGCTGCTACCTTTGCAAGTTTACACATGACTTTGGACTTGTGTAAACTTGCAAAGGTAGCAGCCAAATCCTATAGAGGAGTTTTTTTTCGATATTTGCTACTTATTCTTTGTTTATTTGTTTTAGTGTTTTAATATTTTAAACACATTTATTCATAATTGGCGCAATCTTTTACTGTTTTGCTGCATTATTCTATTTTTGTTGGGTCTTTGAGGGAGCCGCATCTTTTAGGTTTGCTGATCCTTCTGTTTGCTTAGAACATTTTATCTCACCTGCAGGCCCATGCAGAGCCTGTAGGCCCATGACCTGCAGGCCCATGCAGAGCCAGCATTATGCAAGCGCCGGCCCTCCTGTGTGCCATGAGGGCCACTGGGGAGATCAAGGAAGTTATATGCAGCAACTGGCATGGAAGGGAGAGGAGACCTGGGAGCTCTGGTGAGCTGCTCCACCAGGCTACTCTCACGAGTTTGGAGCATTGCAGCAGTTACCATGGCAATGCTCCAATCTCACACGATTAAACTCTAGTTGTGCTGCCCTAGAACCATCAGGGCTTACAAGCAATATCCCTCCTCCCTGGGCAAAGGCAAGAAGGGAGGGGGATACAAGACCTATTTGTTTAATAAAAAACAAAACATATAATAATATATAATAATTTGTAACGGCACCCCCAGGCATAAAAGGGTTAAACTGCCATTTAGTAGATCTTCCCTTCCAGAGACACAGGCACAGCTACTGCAGAATACCAATCCGCCGAACAGGAAACCATATGAATGCCGTAAACAGCCGAATAGGTTTACACTCCTAGCAGTCGAACTGGAACAGCATACAATAAATCCCCCCAAGAACGAGACAAAGCTCCGTGTTGAGGGTCAAGCAGTGGTCTGTTTAATGAGGGCTACCTGCCCAGTATTTATGCAGGTCTCCCACCTGGTGGACACTCCCCTAGGGGACCAAATGGGAGACTGTGACAAAAGACAGACAATCAGCCAAACAGGACACACAGTCACATTGTATTCCCACAATGCATCCTGGCTTCCTCCCCTCTGCCTTGGAGATAATTGAGAAGTAATTCAATTATCTCCCAAGACAAAGGCAAATCGCCATTATGCACGTGGGGATACTAACACACGAATTACTATTAAAATACACTATGTGAGACACATAACATTAAAAGCATACATTTAACATATCCCCAGATAGCTCAGGTCTGAGCGCACATTATTAAGCGAATGGCACCGAGATCACACGAATACAGTTTAATCGCCATGGAGCTAGAGTCTTTACACAGTCAGTTTCATGTGAATGGGCTCCATAGGATTCCTATCTGGGGTATAACACATTCAAACAAAACTACCGAACACCGGGCCGTTCGTGCACTTTCAGCGAACAAGAAGGGAGGGATCAGCGGGATCTATGTGTGTGTGTGTGAGATCTAGTGTGTGTTTGGAGGACCAAGAGTGTGTATAGGAGATCTAATGTGTGTGTAGATTATCTACCATGGGTGTAGGGGATCTGTTGTGTGTAGATGATCCTGAGTTGTGTTCAGGATCTAGTGTGTGTATCTGGAATGTATTGTGTGAAAGGTTTCAATGTGTGTGTGTGAGAGTGGTGCAATGTGTGTGTGAGGGATTGCAGTGTGTATGTGAGGGATGCAGTTTGTGTCTGTGAGGGTTGCATGGTGTGTGTGTGTGAGAGGTGGTGCTGTGTGTGAATATGTTTGAAGGTATTATGTGCAAGGGACAGATGAATGCAAATAAATTATGTGACAAGACCAATCTCGCCACATTGCATTGGAGAAGCCTGGTTGCCCTTTGGACTATGGCCCGTGTTAAAAGACATCTTTTTTACCTGCAGAAAAGATTTATTCGTTCTTTTCTGCCTGGTGTTCGGTAGATTCAATCTACTGAACAACCGCACGAATGACTGGACTACCTGGGAGCTGGAGTGTGCCGGCAATTAGCCTCCCTGAAGCTGCGGTTAACTGCAGCTTAATTGACGAATGCTGGGTGGCCGCCATTCGTATCACGAACACGAGGTCGCGGCCATTTTAAACAAGCGAACGCACAGCGGTGTTCGACGCTTAATTCATGGAACTGAAATCGGACATAGTTTTGCGCGAACACCGCTGAAGCCGGTGGGTAAAAAAGATGTCTTTTAACACAGGCCATAGTCCAAAGGGCAACCAGGCTTCTCCAATGCAATGTGGCGAGATTATATTACCTATACACACACACTCTCGTCAGTCCCTAGCCACACATATTGCCCCACAAATACAACATGACGGCAACCTATTTACACAACAGCACAACACAATCAGGTCACTCTACAGACACACAATCCCACAAGCAACTTTTGTTCTCTGGTATCTTATTTATGGAGACACCAGAGGCAAGTTACAAGCAAACACAGTGAAAGCATTTAATAAATTTACTTGTGCTACACAGAACAAATACAGGGCCTTTTTCTAATGCTAGTGCTCTTCAGTAGGGCTCTGAGCATGGTTTTACTTGGAAGAGCAATAAACCAACATGCTCACTTTGAGACGGGCTGTGCTTGTCATTGTTGATGACAAAAAAACCCTCTCTGGCCCACCCCACTTCTCAGTGGGCCGTTGTGATTAAAAAATGACCAGGCCAAATTTTTTTCCCAGTCCCAGTCCTAGTCCTGACTGGAAGTATACATTTTATCAAAAATTGCACTTGCATTTATACAGGTTTAAAAACAAGTTTAAGTTCTATGCTATTTTTGTTTAAAAAAGAGGCTAGTATACAATGTCTGAATATACATGTGAAAAACATGTAGATATTTTGTTACTCATCCCCTGAGTGATATAAGCAGCCTGAACCATCATCAATTGCACTTCAGGGCTGAAATGTCACTTGGGTTAACTGCTAGTGGAGTGAAGACTAGCAGGTTCTTGTGGTCCACAGTATGTCTTCATTTAGATAAGAACTTGACATAGGCTCAGGAATGAAAGGAATTGATAGGGCTCTTCTATAAATCAGAATCATGTGAAAGGATTCCAAGAAAAAACCCACTACGTGACTTATTATCTCAAGTCAGTTAAGAGAACGTTAACAACACTTCCAGGATTTTTTACTACTACTATTTAAAAATATTTTAGATTTTACTGTGATATTAGTATTTGGAATGAGTTATACAAAAATATACAAACTACATCTGTTATATTTGCTAACTTCACATTTAATATGACAAAATTCACCTCTTAGAGGCTCTTAAAAAATAGATAGATATTTCTTATTTTAGGATATTGGTGCAATTATTTATTCAGCTGTCCGAGTGGTGAAGTGTCTGAAATCCCCTGATGTCATCCTTCCATTCAGTGTTAAACCATTTAAAAAATATTTTAAAGCTAAACAAAGTCCCTGGCAACCGTCTTCTCTGTGCGGGTCACAATAATGTGGAAGCATTAGCCTGAGCACAATGGGCAGCAATGATTGCATAGTAAAAGCGGCAGCTGATTGTTCTTAGCCTATCAAAGCTACCCATTTCTGTAATTAATTGGTATGGCTAAGCAAGTATGGACCTCAACATTAATTATAATCGAAATGCGTTCCAGACTCTGGGCAGTCATAATTTAGAGATTAACACCTATATTAATGCCTACATTAAATTCTGTGAAAAAACAGCAAGAAGTGCTTCTAGAGGAAGTCTTTCTCTGAAACTGCAATGTTTGCAGCTGTAGAGCTGAAGTGGCCTGGGTGTCTATAGTGTCCCTTAAAAACATTCTACATCACAATTAGTTTTTTAAAAATCTAAAATGTAATTGAAAACACATTAAAATAGTTACACCTTTCACTATCACTATAATCAACATAATGTCATCCATTTGGCAAAAACAGAGATAATTACCTTCCGAAGATCGAGGGGAGTGCCGCTCGGCAGTCTTCTGCCATTATACCTGGCTTGTGCGGCATGTCGGTGCACGCCGGCCACTGTGGACCCATGCAATTATATAGCCCCACGTTCGTCCACGGTAAAGATGACGTCAACGTGCGGGTGACGTCACGCAAAAGACGCACACAACACGTTTTGGGGTCAAGAGCTAGGTACAGTCAATCGGATCTGCAAGAGGGTTATTTAAACTCACTTATTCCTTAGCTCATTGCCCTGTCGTGGTTCCCCTTAGATGGTTATTCGATAGTGTGTTCCTGATCGTGTTTTTCTGGTTTTTGACTTCCCCGATTTCTAGTACCCTTGACCAGGGGCGTTTTAGCCGCGAGGCAAACAAGGCATTTGCCTTGAGCGGCATTTGTCAGGGGGCGGCAAAAAACGCCGCCCCCCAAATGCCCAGGCAAATGCCTTGTTAGCCTCGCGGCTAACTGACATGCCGGGCGCTGGGCTGGCGGGCGGCACTGGGCGGGCGGCTGGCGAGGGAGCTCTTCCCCTGAGCGGTCTGCTCAGCTCCCTCGCGCGCTGCCCGCAGAGTGAGGCTGGGAGCCGGAATATGACGTCATCTTCTGGCTCCCAGGATCACTTTGCGGCGCGCGAGGGAGCTGAGCAGACCGCTCAGGGGAAGAGCTCACTCGCCATCCGCCCGCCCAGCCCGGCAACCACTGGACCACCAGGGAGGTAATGAACCCCTCTCCCCCAGCACTCCCAAAGGTAAGGAAGTTGAGGGGGGGGTAAATTAAAAAAAAAATGTGTTAATGTGAGTGAGTGAGTGTGTGTCTGTTAATGTGTGTGTGTTTTGTGTTTTGTTAGTGTGTGTGTCTGTGTGAGTGTGTGTCTGTTAATGTGTGTGTGTTTTGTTAGTGTGTGTGTCTGACTGTGTGAGTGTGTGTCTGTTAGTGTGTGTCTGACTGTGTCTGTTAGTGTGTATGTGTGTGTGTGTGTCTGTTAATATGTGTGTGTGTCTGCTAGTGTGAGTGTGTGTGTCAGTGAGTGTGTGTATGTTAATGTGTGTGTGTCTGCTAGTGAGTGAGTGTGTGTCTGTTAGTGTGTGTGTCTGACTGTGTTTGTCTGTTAGTGTGTATGTGTGTGTCTGACTGTGTGTCAGTGAGTGTGTGTGTGTCTGACTGTGTTTTTCTGTTAGTGTGTATGTGTGTGTCTGACTGTGTGTCAGTGAGTGTGTGTGTGTCTGACTGTGTTTGTCTGTTAGTGTGTATGTGTGTGTCTGACTGTGTGTCAGTGAGTGTGTGTGTGTGTGTGTCTGACTGTGTGAGTGTGTTTGCCTGTGAGTGTGTGTGTCAGTGAGTGTGTGTGTGTCTGTTAGTTAGTGTGTGTGTGTTTCTGTTAGCGAGTGTATGCGAAGGCGGGTTGGGGGGAGGGTTGGCGGGGGGGGGGGCGCCTGAGTTTTGTCCTGCCTAGGGCAGCACAAAACCAGGATACACCACTGCCCTTGACTTTTGGATTTTCCTAATTGCTGTACCTCATTCTGTGTCCCTGACCTCAGCTAGTTTTCTGACTATTCTTGGGTATGTTAAAGGGACACTCCAGTGCCAGGAAAAAAAAATTGTTTTCCTGGCACTGCAGGTCCCCTCTTCCTCCCACCACCCATCCCATGTTGCTGAAGGGGTGAAAAGGGGTGAAAACCCCTTCAGTGATTTACCTGAGACCCCCGCCGATGTCCCTCGGCGGTGGTTTCGGGTCCACCCACGGATGCGCGCCTGCCGGCGGGGTAGACCTAATGCGCATGTGCGGCAATGCCGCACGCACACGCATTAGACCTCTCCCTAGGAAAGCATTGAAAATGCTTTCAATGCTTTCCTATGGGGAATTGAACGACGCTGGAGGTCCTCACATAGTGTGAGGACGTCCAGTGACTCTCTAGCACAAAACCTGTGCTAGAAACCAAAAGATTATGAAAACACCCAGACCACTGGGCAGAAGTGGTCTGCATGCCTGGAGTGACCCTTTAAGTACGCCCATTCTAAGGTCCGGTAAGATGTTACCTTTAGTTCTAGGGTGTGATACTATTCTGTGTGCTGGATCAATATAATCCTGACACATCAGTAATTTAAAAAGAAAATGTATAATTTTAGTATAGGTATAACCCATATCCACCTAGTTTTCAGTTTCTAACCAATAACTGAGATTATTCAAACAAGCCCCAAACAACATTTTATTTCTTTTGTTTACAGTTAACCAGTAGAAAATAAGAGAAAAACAAATTGAAGTACAGATAACATATCAGATCACTGTAAAGTAATCAAAGAAAAAAACATTTCTATTTTCTATTTTAAGGACTTTAGACATGTTTACGATTACATTCCTGTCTCAGAACTGACGAAGATGTTTGTTGATGTTATGTAACAATTTATCAGCGTGTCTTCTTTGCAAGCAATCTCTTCCATAAAATGATGGATAATTCAGAATTCAGAAGTCTGAAAACCCCATACTGAATTGGACAAAATCACCTGGCTGCGTAAAGGGCCATTAGGAATGCAAAAACCAGACTACAGCTAACATTATATACACAAATAACCCACTCAGTCCACATAAAGTGTACAAGTGCAACCTGGAAAGGTATCTAATAACCAGTCGAAAATATTAAAGTACTAGATTAAGGGATCATAAAGTGTATAAAGTGAGAGACCTAGCCCTGTACGGCTACTCCTTCATCTCTAAAAAATACTCAGGGGTCATCCACTAGATATACTTAAATATAAAGATACTTCGGCTTTATTGTGCTAGCCTATTCTAGCATAGTGACAAATGCTAAGAGTATGATTTTCCTGTGAAAAAATAATAAAACCAAGGCCAGTATGGAGAGGATTAAATTATATCATAGAATCTAAAGGATAGACTCTTAGGCATAAGTATCCTATCCAGGTGGGCTCATAGATAAACAATAGATAACAATTTACACTAAATAAAATCTCAAGTGCCCAAGTGTATATAGTCGAGGAGGCAGGTATAGGATAGTTTAATATGACAATAAGTTCCTAAATAGTTAGGAGGTTCTTGTTACAGCTAACATTACTCACTATTTAGAGCATTCGGTTTAACACAACCAATAACTTCCTTCATTTTCCTTTATATATAAAGATCTAATCATACTCTGCATTTTGCCTGGGTAATGATGTCTCAAAATGAAACATCAGGTCAAATCCCCCCCCCACCCCCCAAAAAAAATCTCACACGTCTACTGATTCTGAGGGACACATTCTGAAAAGAACTCTGGTACGAGGCCATGGAGGAAAACCCAGGCTTGGCTGAGAGAGAGCCTGCCAAGTAGGGAACAATGCTGGCAGGATCAGGTGGCTCTGTGGATGCCACTCCTGGGAAAGCAGCCGCTAGAGGAGTGGGTGCTAGAACTCGTGCACCTGGTCGGGAAGGAACTGTGGCTGGACAAGGTGTATCAGGCGTTTTGGAGGTACGCAGTCCAGCGAGACCCTTGGATGGCTGAAGATGATATGCCAGAAGGTGAGGACTACGATGGCCTTGGCTTGTTGTGGGAGGCCTTTGAGTAGGATGTTGATTTCAGGAGTTCCATAGAATTTCAACACTGGGACATTCGCAATGACAGGGAAGTCTTGCTGGACCTTTTGAGAGCTAGCGGGCTGGGACCAGATCTGGCCACCTGGGAATGGGAACTGGAAATTAAGTACCAAAGACTGTTCAATTCTGTCCTGCAACCGGCATTCCAAATGCATGAATTGCAGGACTTTACAATCTTGAGAGAGACAAATATTGTCTTCTCTACCAGCGACAGTTAAAACTAACGGAAGTGGAGACGGTACGTCCCCCTTTCCAGGGGCAGTTTGTTATGCAGGGGGAGGAGACTGGTGGCCTCCCTCCCCAGCAGCAGTTGGAACTAACGGGATTGGAGATGGCCAGTCCCCCTCTCCAGCAGCAGTTCAATATGTAGGGAGAAGAGCGTATCATCTTCCCTCCCGGGGGTTAGTTGAAGTTTCCGGGAGTGGAGACGGTCGGCCCCCTCCTGGCAGCAGGGTGTTATGCAGGGAGAGTGTCGGCCTCCCTCCCTAGTGGCAGTTGGGACTGAAGATGGTCGTTCTACCTCCCCAGCTACAGTTGAACTTACCAGGAAAGAGAGTATTGGCCATCCTCCTCGATGGCAGATGGAACTGTCAGGAGCAGATGCAGTTGGTCCCCAAACACAGCGACAGTTTCTTATGCAGGGAGAGGAGGGTGTTGGATTCCCTCCCCAGTGGCTGTTGGATTTACCGGGAAAGAAAAATGTTGGCCCTTTTCCCCAGTGGTAGTTTAGTTCACACGGAGCATGTCTGGGTGGATGGTGTGTCCATCTGCATGTCCAAAATATATATTTATAAATAAAGTGCTAAAACTAATTTCCGTTCTATTATCAATTTCAATTGTCCCTGTTGTGGGCTGGAGAATGACTTTACCAGAGGTGAAGTTACACCACCACAGCTAAGGGGTTAATCTCTGAATCTGCAGCATCTCAAAGTTAATGAAGTGGTCATAAAGTGGTCATGGTGCGTGGAGTGACCGTTTAAATAACTTGAGTCAATCTATGAAGGAGGCAACTTGATATAGATCATTTTACCTTTGTTGAACAGTATTATATGGGAGTACTGCCTGTGAATATCATCAATCTGATTAGTTTGTTCAGAATCTTATGTTCTTTTGCCCTCAAAATTTGAGAGGTTGCCACACTTCATGATTTTATTGTGTTGTCTCACAGTTTAACTTAATTGATTAAATCTGTACTCTGGAAAAAAAATATTTCAAAATAAGTTTCCAAAAAAAGAAATTGTATCTGCTGTCATCTAAATCAGATATAAAAATTCCTGAAACGCGGGACAATTCCTTGACAATAATTATATGAGGGTAGCTTTCATGTCTATTTTAGTTCACATTCACATTTTTGGAAACCTTCACATATTTCTATAAAATGCAAATGCTTATCTCAGTTATATACAGCTTTATCTGTCTTGACAATGCTATTATACATGGCCACCTACATCACAGCTGGCAACTATATTTTTGTAATGCCTTTCCTAAAGGGACACTGGGAACCATTACAACGTCACAGCAATGACATTGTGACACTGCCCAAATAAAAAAAAAAACACAAATCACTTGTTAGTAGATAAACACCCAATGATCCATTTTTTTCATTCGGGTATATCTAAAAGCAGCTTACAAAAGCAAGCCATCTGTAAAAACCTGCTGGGGTCATGTTCTGTCCTGGAACTTAGGTGTAGCAATTGCTCTCACTTACAAGCATGATCCACAAAGATCCTGAGGGTGAAAACAGGATTTTGTCCGGTCGGTGATGGCATGAGAGCTTTAATAAACAGAAAATCTAAGGCAAAGGTAGGGTAAGGCAGAAATCAGAGTGAGACAGTCCAGCAGTCAGGGCAGGCGGCACTCAGTATAAATCAAAAAGCAAGTAAAGTCAGGAAACCAGCAAGGACAGGAAACACAGGGAAGCAAATGTTAGGAATTCGGGGGCAAGCAACAATACTATGAAGCGCTGTCTGAAAAGTGTGTTCTGCTTTTAAAAGAGATGCTCAATCACATGACTTGGTTTCACCTGTAGGAGGAGTTAACTGAGATCAGTATGACTGTCATCTTGGCTCTACCCCGAGACATGCCTCCTTCAACCTTTGACCTAAAGACCAATATCCTCATGCAGTGGCCACAATCTTGGAAAGATGTGATTACTGGCTGCAAATTGAGGATAAGAGGATGCCAACTGGGGTGCAGTAGCCACAGGCACTATGACATTGGAAAATGGAACCCAATCAACTTTCTTTCTTGGTCCGAGGCTTCAATCAGGTACATATCTTTTTCAATCAATTTTCAGAATGGAGAGTTGTGCCTTGTCCAAGGTTTCCTAATTGATGGATGTTTATGGGCAGTTTGCACAATTATGGTAAGACAGCAGACTTGCAATTAAGTTGTTGTGGTGCCTGGAGTGTTCCTCTAATCAATTAGCCAATTGTTATTCAACCTATGTCTGGACATACCTGTGATGTGATATTGTGTAAAGTGCACAACCTTTCATTTGGATGAGGTACCTAGAGCATAATCTGATATTTTCGTAATAGCCATTAGTCATCTAGTCTGCCCAATTTTCTAAATACTTGTTAGTCCCTGGCCTTAATTTATAGCTAGGATAGCCTTATGCCTATCCCACACACTGTGTTAACCTCTACCACTTCAGCTGGAAGGCTATTACATGCATCCACTACCCTCTCAGTAAAGTAATACTTCCTGATATTATTTTTAATCTTTGCCCCTCTAATTACATGATTTTGCTATTTTATGAGGAAAAGTCATGCTTTTATGAAAGACACGGAAGCGAGTATTGCTTAACCCTTTCTTTACTGTCCACCAATAGCAGCAAAGAGTACAACAGTAAGAAAAAATGTTAACCATTGTGATAGGCCACACCCATACCAAGTCCCAGTTTAATAGTCAGCACCTCCCCACACATTTCCTCTTTCTTTGGAGATGCGACACAATAACGACAAAACAGGAACGATGAAACAGTCCGAACCAAATAGAACAGGTGACCCGAAATCCAGCCGGACTCCGATCAGGAACCATAACGAAACTGGGACCGATCCATCAAAAAACAGGATTCCAACAGTGAGGGGCCCATCACAGCACTGTCCATAAACTTCCTGGCCACTTGGTGAAGCCAAGAGATAAGTGATGAAGACCCTTGATCAACATCAAATCAACCTGTGAAAACACAAAAAACAGGAGCCGAACGGTTAAATCGGTACTTGAACCAAAGTGCGCATGCCAAGACATAAGTTGGAGCTGTGGAGACTTGCGTCTGAGTCTACTGTGAACTCTGGTTGGGAGCCGAAGATGGCCTTGCCATTACAAGCCGAGAGGTTGTGGATCCACGAGGTCAATTTGTCCCGAGTCTCCCAGTCCAGGGAGATCATATCCGCATAGGACGCCACCGCTGCGAAGGTGCGCGATCTTCAGGCACTGGAGGGCACAGTAGGGAACACCACTTGTATTGATGCTGCCAGAAGGCCAATGATCTGTGCCAGGTGGCGCAGAGATAGCTGGGTGCGCGTTAGAGTGCGGCGCATTTCCTTGCGGATTGTCCATATCTCGGACGTAGGGAGGCTGAGTGACTCCACTTCGGAATCTACCGTGAAGCCTAGAAACTCCACGCGTTGCGAAGAAGATAGGCAGTATTTTTCCCAGTTGAGGAGAAAACCCAGGTGGGAGAGGAGGTCCATCGTCCATTGAAGATGTTTCCGAAGGACTGAACTATCCAAGTAGACAATTAACCGAACTCCCCGACTGCACAGCCAAGCCATGGCGGGGTGCATCAGTTTTGTGAAGCACCAAGGGGCTGACAACAGTCAGAAGGGGAGGCACGTGAAGCTCCAGGTGTCTCCTTTCCAGAGGAAACGTAACAGGTCCCTGGATGACTCGGCCACTGGTACCGTCAGGTAGGCATCCTTCAAATCTAACCTTGCCATCCAGTCTCCCCGAAGGAGCAAGTCTCACAGAAGGTGGATGCCCTCCATTTTGAAGTGACGATAGCGCACCAGGGTGTTTAGGGTACGGAGGTTGATAACTTGGCGCATTTTTCGGCCTTTCTTTTTTACTAGGAAAATGTTGCTAATCACCCCTGTGGAGGAAACCGGGGCTAGCTCTATCGCCACTTTTGCGTGTAGGACAGTTAGTTCCGGATCTATCAAGGCGCGGTCGGCCATTGAAAGCAAAATAGAGCGAGGTGGGGGAATGTGACACGGAGTGTCGACCAGTTCGATGTGAAACCCCTGAACTGTGGTCCGAACCCAGACATCTGAGGTGATGGCTGACCAGGTGTGGAAAAAATTACGGAGTCTGCCCCCTACACATATATTGGAAGAAACATGAGGTAGATGTAAGCTTACCGTAAGGGCGTCTGGAACCAGGGTTCCCTCTGAAGCCTCTGGAATGCCATGGTCTTCCACGAGAGGGGAAGAAAGGAGACTGTTGTCTCGTCTCCTGGTAGGGTGTTCTCTGAGTGTAGGAGCCTCGTCCCGATCCACGGCCATTGTAATTGGAAAGGCCGGACAGACGACCCCTGAATCTGTCGGCCCTGGTAGAGACCTGACCTTAAACACGCTCTTCATGGAGGATTGGGCCTTATCTAGGTGCTGTAAAAGCCCTTGGGCGTCCTTGCCCGCCTCTGTGAGGGCGAGATTGGCCAGTTTGGGTTCGATCTTGAACAGAATAGCTTTACGCTTTTCAATGGACAGGGAAGTATTTACGCTGGCCGCAATGCAGAGAGCCCTCTGCTCCCAGCCACGGAGTTCCTCCGGGTCAACTTGCCGGTTCTCGGCTCTGGCGATTTCAGCCAGGTCAAACAGTTTGGCCAAAGGGCCAAATATGTCAAGATGTTTATCTTGGCACGATTTAAGTGCTGAATCTAGACCCTTGTGGGGATTCCAACCCATTTTGGAGAGCAATTGGGTCATCTTTGGGTCCACTATAGGGGTTTCACAGACTTTGCCAGGTACCAATGGTCTTGGGCATTCAACCCTAAGTTTATTACGCCCCGCCTTACTGAGGGGGCGTCGTACCCAGTTTTCGAGGTACAGTGCCACATGGTCCGCCGGGAGCCATTCCGCCGACCTCGGATAATATAGAGCATCCGGGTCATACATGGGTTCCCCAGACGGATCCATGAGGGTGGAGCCCGCAGTAGCGGGGGAGTCACTCCTAGGGCAACTCGCAACTATCACGGAGTGTGCAGGGCCAAAAGGGTCAGGTTCCTGCCCACATAATTCATCCTCGGAGTCATCCACAGACTCAGTGTCAGCCTCCTCACTAGACTCGATTTCTGAGTCGGAGTCGCTCTCTTTTTGTGCTCTAGCACATTTCCACTGCCGCGCCCATTCTGCCTGGCGCGGAAAGGCTCTCTTGCGTGAAATAGGCACGCTGTCATGGGTGGGTATAGTCACACCAGTCGTGTTGGTTCTGGAGGCAGGGGGATTTGAGTGCCGGGATTTGGCAGTAGCCTTTTTTGGTGCCTCCCCTATAGGGTCAGTAGCCGGGTGCGCAAAGCATGTTGGCACGGCCGAACCTTCTACTGCCAGAGGGCATGCAAGTAAGGCCTGTGACATGGTCTGGGAGAGGACAGAGGACATAGAGCCCATAGCAGCCATAATGCGTCAGAGACTGAGCGCTGTAGCGCCAGGGACTGGGTCTCATCAGTCAGGGGCATAGGATCCCCAACAGAAGAAGAGGAATCAATTGAAAGATGGGTTATCCAAAACCTGGACATGACCATCTCCCTGGGGGAGGAGGGGCTGGCAGGCACTTTAGATCTGGGCATGGTAGTGCTGTGAGATATTCCACAACAAAAGAATAAAATTATATAAACAGTATAATTGTATGGGATAAAGCTAAAATCAGAGTAGAGGAGACTATCAGGAGTTAATCACCCCAAACTAGTATAACCTAGGAGGGTATAGTTAGGGAGCTCACCAAGGTCCAGACCGGCAGATAGGAAGAGAACACGCACAAAGCCAAAGAGAAAGGAAGTCAGAAAATGGCCGCCGGCAATCTCGCGAGATTCACGGCCAAAAATACAGTCAATTCGTCAAGTTAAAGAGCCAAACGTTCGGCAAAAAAGAGACAAATTCAATGGGATAAATAGACTAAAGGAATGAATAGGAAAACAGGTGAATGCACTGACTGTTAAAGAATAAAAAGTAGTCGAATGCAGCAAAACAGACTAATGAAACTAAGTGCTAGAAAAAACAAACGAACGGAATGTGTTCATGAAGAATTTGCCGAACTGGTTAGAATTCATTCACGAAAACAGCCGAACAGAACGGAAAACAGGCGCAAAAGGGCGCCAAATAAACAGAGAGAGGGAGAAAATGGAGCCAAAAGGCAGTGAGGAAGATATAAGGAGATAAGTTAGTAATCAGAAGAAGTCAAGTGAGCATGGATAATACACAGAATAAAACATAAGGAAGGTCTAGAACCCTGGGCTCAAAGGTAAACAACACAATATATAGTAGTAAACAAGCATGTAAAAATACACAGAAAAAATCCTTAACAACTGGATAAAAAAAAAAAAAAGAAAACTATCAACAAAAGGAGTTATAGAAACTCAAATAAGAATAAATAAATGATATAAATAACCAGAAATCAATAAGAGAATAGTAGTATGTATGAGGGAAAATTTGTCATGTACTTATCTTTGGTCGGAGCAGCAAAGAAAGAGGAAATGTGTGGCAATGTGCTGACTAATATACTGGGACTTGGTATGGGTGTGGCCTATCACTATGGTTACCATTTTTTCTTACTGTTGTATTCTTTGCTGCTATTGGTGGACAGTAAAGAAAGGGTTAAGCAATATGAGCCTTCGTGTCTTGACATAAAATTTAAGACTATGTCCTCTTGTTGTGGTAGTTTTTTTTATAGTCTCCTCCTTTACTGTGTTGATTCCCTATATGTATTTAAATATTTCTATCATATCCCCCCTGTCTTGTATTTCCTCCAAGCTACACAGGGTACATGTTAAGATCCTTTAACCTTTCCTTATAGGTTTTATCCTGCAATCCATGAACCAGTTTAGTAGCCCTTCTCTGAACTCTCTCCAAAGTATCAATATTCTTCTGGAGATACGGTCTTCAGATCTGCGTACAATACTCCAAGTGAGGTCTTACCAGTGTTCTGTACAATAGCATGAGCACTTCCTTCTTTCTACTGCGAATATGTCTCCCGATAAAACCAAGCATTCTGCGTACATTTGCTGCTGCTCTATTACATTGTCTGCCTACCTTCAAGTCATCAGAAATAATAACCCATACAGTCAGGTCCATAAATATTGGGACATCGACACAATTCTAATCTTTTTAGCTCTATACACCAACACAGTGGGTTTGAAATGAAACAATCAGTTAATGTGCTTTAACTGCAGACTTTCAGCTTTAATTTGAGTGTATTTACATCCAAATCACGTAAACGGTGTAGGAATTATAACAGTTTGTATATGTGCCTCTCACTTTTTAAGGGACAAAAAGTTATGAGACAGATTAACAGTCATAAATCAAACTTTCACTTTTTAATACATGGTTGCAAACCCTTTGCAGTCAATTACAGCCTGAAGTCTGGAACACATAGACATCACCAGACGCTGGGTTTCATCCCTGGTGATGCTCTGCCAGGCCTCTACTGCAACTGTCTTCAGTTCCTGCTTGTTCTTGGGGCATTTTCGCTTCAGTTTTGTCTTCATCAAGTGAAATGCATGCTCAATCGGATTCAAGTCAGGTGATTGACTTGGCCATTGCATAACATTCCACTTCTTTCCCTTAAAAAACTCTTTGGTTGCTTTTGCAGTATGCTTCGGGTCATTGTCCATCTGCACTGTGAAGCGCTGTCCAATGAGTTCTGAAACATTTGGGTGAATATGAGCAGATATTGCCCGAAACACTTCGGAATTCATCATGCTGCTTTTGTCAGCAGTCACATCATCAACAGAACCAGTTACATTGGCAGCCATACATGCCCACGCCGTGACACCACCATGCTTCACTGATGAGGTGGTATGCTTTGGATCCTGAGCAGTTCACTCTGGTACAAGTTGATCTTGGTCTCATCTGTCCATAGGATATTGTTCCAGAACTATGAAGGCTTTTTTAGATGTTGTTTGGCAAACTCTAATCTTGCCTTCCTGTTTTTGAGGCTCACCAATGGTTGACATCTTGTGGTGAACCCTCTGTATTCACTCTGGTGAAGTCTTCTCTTGATTGTTGAATTTGACACACATACACCTACCTCTTGGAGAGTGTTCTTGATCTGGCCAACTGTTGTGAAGGGTGTTTTCTTAACAAGGGAAATAATTCTTCGGTCATCCACCACAGTTGTTTTCCGTGGTCTTCCGGGTCTTTTGGTGTTGCTGAACTCACCGGTGCGTTATTTCTTTTTAAGGATGTTCCAAACAGTTTATTTGGCCACACCTAATGTTTTTGCTATCTCTCTGATGGGTTTATTTTGTTTTTTCAGCCTAATGATGGCTTGCTTCACTGATAGTGACAGCTCTTTGGATCTCATATTGAGAGTTGACAGCAACAGATTCCAAATGCAAATAGCACACTTGAAATGAACTCTGGACCTTTTATCTGCTTCTTGTAAATGAGATAATGAGGGAATAACACACACCATGGAACAGCTGAGCAGCCAATTGTCCCATTACTTTTGGTCCCTTAAAAAGTGGGAGGCACATATACAAACTGTTGTAATTCCTACACCGTTCACCTGATTTGGATGTAAATACCCTCAAATTAAAGCTGAAAGTCTGCAGTTAAAGCACATCTTGTTCATTTCATTTCAAATCCATTGTGTTGGTGTATAGAGCAAAAAACAAATTAGAAGTGTGTCGATGTCCCAATATTTATGGACCTGACTGTATATCCCTTTCCTCAGATGTTGAGGTTAGGACTCTATCAAATATTCTGCACTCTGCCCTTGGGTTTTTACATCCAAGATGCATTATCTTGCACTTATCCACATTAAATGTCAGCTGCCACAACTCTGACCATTTTTCTAGTTTACCAAAATTATTTGCCATTTGGCTTATCCCTCCTGGAACATCAACCCTGTTACATATCTTAGTATCATCAGCAAAAAGACATATCTTACCATCAAGACCTTCTGCAATATCACTAATACAAATATCAAACAGAATGGATCCAAGTACAGATCACTGAGTTACTCCACTGGTAACAAGACGTTGCTTGAATATACTCCATTGACTACAAACCTATTTTGCCTGTCACTCAGCCACTGCTTTACCCATTCAACAATATTGGAATCCAAACTTAACGATTGCAGTTTATTGCAACAGTGTCAAAAGCCTTACTGAAATCTAGGTAAGCAATGTCTACTGCACCACTCTGATCTATTATTTTAGTTACCCAATCAAAAAAATCAATAAGATTAGTTTGGCATGATCTCCCTGAAGTAAACCCATGTTGTCTCTGATCTTGAAATCCATGTGATTTTAGATGTTCAACAATCCTATCCTTTAACATGGCTTCCATTACTTTCCCCACCACTGAAGTAGGGCTTACTGGCCTATAGTTGCTCGACTCCTCCCTACTACCTTTCTTGTGAATGGGCACAACATTCGCTAACTTCCAATCTTCTGGGACTACTCCTGTTAACGTTTGGTTAAATAAATCTGTTAATGGTTTTGCTAGTACACCACTAAGCTATTTTAATAACTTTGGGTGTATTCCATCAGGCTCGATTGACTTATTTGTCTTTACTTTTGACAGTTGAACTAGAACCTCTTCTTGTAACAAATGACTCAGTTGTCCTTTTTCCTAACTGAGGTCCCGTTCCTTCTTTTTCATCTGTAAATATTGACCAAAAATATTAATTGAGGCAGTCAGCTAGACCTGTATCCTCTTCTACATACCTTCCTTCTTTTGTTTTTAATCTAACTAATCCTTGTTTTACTTTCCTTTTCTCATTTATGTATCTAAAAAATATTTTGTCTCCTTTTTTACTGACTGTGCTATTTTCTCTTCTGTGTGTGATTTGGATGCTCTTATAACTCGCTTAGCCTCGTTCTGCCTAATCTTATAGATCTGACTATCGTCACTCTGTTTTTTATAATTAATAAATGTTAACTTTTTGTTTTTTACTCTTTTGGCCACAGGGGGGATATGATAGAAACATTTAAATATATAAAGGGAATCAACACAGTAAAGGAGGAGACTATATTTAAAAGAAGAAAAACTACCACAACAAGAGGACATAGTCTTAAATTAGAGGGACAAAAGGTTTAAAAATAATATCAGGAAGTATTACTTTACTGAGAGGGTAGTGGATGCATGGAATAGCCTTCCAGCTGAAGTGGTAGAGGTTAACACAGTAAAGGAGTTTAAGCATGCATGGATAGGCATAAGGCTATCCTAACTATAAGATAAGGCTAGGGACTAATGAAAGTTTTTAGAAAATTGGGCAGACTAGATGGGCCGAATGGTTCTTATCTGCCGTCACATTCTATGTTTCTATGTTTCTATCTGAGTACCATAGTGGTTTCTTAAATTTTTTGATTTTACTGACAAGCCTAATGCAATTTTCTTTTGCCTTCAGCAGTGCAATGTTTAAGTAATCCCATTTCTCTAGGACTCCATTTATATTGCTCCAGTCTGATAATGACTCTTTTACACATATTCTAATTTTAGAAAAGTCTGTTTTTCTAAAGTCTAAAACTTTTGTTTTTGTGTGGCGGGTGGGGGCCCTAAAGTAAAATAATGGGGGGGGGGGACCTATTGTCCTCCCCTGGCCCCCACCCATGGCGGTAGGGGCCCTAAATCAGAATAAGGGGGGGGGGAATCTAATGTTCTCCCCCCTAGCCCCCACCCCTGAGTGGTGGGTGGGGGCCCTAAATACCAATGGGGGGACCTAAATATTAATAAGGGGGAGTTCATTTTTTATTTAGGACCCCCACCGCTCAGGGGTGGGGGCAAGGGGGGAGGACATTAGGTCCCCCCCTTATTAGTATTTAGGGCCCCCACCCACCACTCAGGGGTGGGGGCCAGGGGGGAGGGCATTAGGTCACCCCCTTATTAGTATTTAGGGCCCCCACCCACCGCTCAGGGGTGGGGGCCAGGGGGAGGACATTAGGTCCCCCCCTTATTCTAATTTAGGGCCCCCACCCACTACTCAGAGTTAGGGGCCAGGGGGAGGACATTAGGTCCCCCCCATTCTAATTTAGGGCCCCCACCCACTGCTCAGGGGTGGGGGCCAGGGGGGAGGACATTAGGTCCCCCCCTTATTCTAATTTAGGGCCCCCACCCACTGCTCAGAGTTAGGGGCCAGGGGGAGGACATTAGGTCCCCCCATTCTAATTTAGGGCCCCCACCCACCGCTCAGGGGTGGGGGCCAGGGGGAGGACATTAGGTCCCCCCATTATTAGTATTTAGAGCCCCCACCCACTGCTCAGGGTTGGGTGCCAGAGGTGAGGACATTAGGTCCCCCCCATTGTAATTTGGGACCCCCACCCACCGTTCAGGGGTGGGGGATGGGGGGGAGGACAATAGGTCCCCCCACATCATTTTACTTTAGGGCCCCCACCCGCCACTCAGGGTTGGGGGCAAGGGGGAGGACATTAGGTCCCCCCTTATTCTAATTTAGGGCCCCCACCCACCGCTCAGGGGTGGGGTCCAGGGGGGAGGACATTAGGTCCCCCCTAATTAGTATTTAGGGCCCCCACCCACCGCTCAGGGGTGGGGGCCAGGGGGAGGACATTAGGTCCCCCCTTTATTATAATTTAGGGCCCCCACCCACTGCTCAGGAGTGGGGGCCAGGGGGGAGAAACATAGAAACATAGAATGTGACGGCAGATAAGAACCATTCGGCCCATCTAGTCTGCCCAATTTTCTAAATACTTTCATTAGTCCCTGGCCTTATCTTATAGTTAGGATAGCCTTATGCCTATCCCACGCATGCTTAAACTCCTTTACTGTGTTAACCTCTACCACTTCAGCTGGAAGGCTATTCCATGCATCCACTACCCTCTCAGTAAAGTAATACTTCCTGATATTATTTTTAAACCTTTGTCCCTCTAATTTAAGACTATGTCCTCTTGTTGTGGTAGTTTTTCTTCTTTTAAATATAGTCTCCTCCTTTACTGTGTTGATTCCCTTTATGTATTTAAATGTTTCTATCATATCCCCCCTGTCTCGTCTTTCCTCCAAGCTATACATGTTAAGATCCTTTAACCTTTCCTGGTAAGTTTTATCCTGCAATCCATGAACCAGTTTAGTAGCCCTTCTCTGAACTCTCTCTAAGGTATCAATATCCTTCTGAAGATACGATCTCCAGTACTGTGTACAATACTCCAAGTGAGGTCTCAACAGTGTTCTATAAAATGGCATAAGCACTTCCCTCTTTCTACTGCTAATACCTCTCCCTATACAACCAAGCATTCTGCTAGCATTTCCTGCTGCTCTATTACATTGTCTGCCTACCTTTAAGTCATCAGAAATAATCACCCCTAAATCCCTTTCCTCATATGTTGAGGTTAGGACTCTATCAAATATTCTGTACTCTGCCCTTGGGTTTTTACGTCCAAGATGCATTATCTTGCACTTATCCACATTAAATGTCAGTTGCCACAATTCTGACCATTTTTCTAGTTTACCTAAATCATTTGCCATTTGGCTTATCCCTCCTGGAACATCAACCATGTTACATATCTTAGTATCATCAGCAAAAATACATACCTTACCATCAAGACCTTCTGCAATTTCACTAATAAAAATATTAAAGAGAATGGGTCCAAGTACAGATCCCTGAGGTACCCCACTGGTGACAAGTCCAAGCTTCGAATATATTCCATTGACTACAACCCTCTGTTGCCTGTCACTCAGCCACTGCCTTACCCATTCAACAATATTGGAATCCAAACTTAAAGATTGCAGTTTATTGATAAGCCTTCTATGTGCAACAGTGTCAAAAGCCTTACTGAAATCTATGTAAGCAATGTCTACTGCACCACCCTGATCTATAATTTTAGTTACCCAATCAAAAAAAATCAATAAGATTAGTTTGGCATGATCTCCCTGAAGTAAACCCATGTTTAATAGGTCAATCAATAGGTCCCTCCCCTCCCCCCATCATTTTACTTTAGGGCCCCCACCTGCCGCTCAGGGGTGGGGGCCAGGGGGAGAACATTAGGTCCCCCCTTAATTAGTATTTAGGGCCCCCAACCCTCTGTTCAGGGGTGGGGGCCAGGGGTGAGGACATTAGGTCCCCCCTTTATCATAATTTAGGGCCTCCACCCCCCCGCTCAGGGGTGGGGGCCGGGGGGGGCAATAGGTCCCTCCTTTAGTTTAAAAGCCCCCACTTTTTTTAACAGTGGTATAGCAAGTAGGGGCAAAATTTACTAATACTAATACCGTGGGAATTAGGGAGTTATCTACTAAGTGGCTGCAAGAGAAGTCCTGAAGTGCCGAAGTCTCGAAATTCTGAAATGCTGAAGTTCCGAAATTCCTAAGTTCCGAAGTGCCGAAGTTCAGAAGTGACGAAGTTGCCGAAGTTCCGAATTGCCGAATTTCGGGAATGCTGAACCGAACCGAAAGTTTTCCCCATGCACATGCCAACTCATTATACCATGTCTCAGTAACAGTGACTAAATCTACATTATCAGTTGCCCTTATTGCCACAAGTTCAGTGATCTTATTCCCTAAACTGCGAGCATTTGTAGACATGACTCTAAGCTTATCATTTTTTTACACACTTGCTGCAGGCACCTTCTGTTCTTGTTTTTGGGGGAAATTGGATTGATGTTTTATCACCCTTTTGCCCCCCCCTCTCCCCTCCTAGTTTAAATACATCCTAGCAAAACCTCTGAACTGTTCACTGAGAACATTTGTTCCCTTTTGAGAATGATGCAAACAATGTTTTTGGTACAGTTTATTTCCATTCCAAACAGAGCTACCATTATAAATTAAGCCAAATCCTTGCTCCCGACACCATTCACCAAGCAACAAGTTAATGTCCCTAGTTAGCCAACATGTTGGGCATCTTTCTGGTACTCAAATGAAGGAGTTGTGGCACTATGCAGTCTAAGAGGGACAGGGTATCCCTCTGGGTACTCTAATTAAAGAAGGGATAGATTTTCACCTTGTCATGGCAGGAAGATTATATGGATCTCCTGGACTTTACATTAAAGGAAAACTATATAGTTAGGAATACAAATGTACCTTAGTCACTGTTTAGGTTACCAGACCCCTGCTGCAAGGTGTAACCTTTTCTTCATCACAGTGCTGCTCTCCATTGTCCCGCTCTGCTTCTTTGGCTTCAATCATTGAGATCGATGATCTCCGCCAATCTAATTATGTTCCATAATACAACATTGGGAGGTGAGTGTGTGTGTTGATGGGAAAATGCAGTGCTGCACCAATCAAATGGTCTCATAGAATAGTCTCATTGAAATAGTGGAATTTTACTCTACTATTTTGGTGGAAGTGCCTCTACTAGCGGTCAATATAATAGCCACTAGAGGCAGGTTAAACCTGTAATGAAAACATTGGCTATGGGATGCACAAAAGGTGATTATCAGTAAATAATACCCTAGCACATGTGTATACATGTGTATGAAGAGATGGAATAATAATTGGGGACATAAGAGAAATACTATAAGAGTGTTTGGGTCTTAGGTGACCTAATTAGAAATGGGACGAGTTAAACCGGGACAGGGAAATTAAAGGGAAATCAGAAGAAGAGTGAAATAATTGCACTAGAGGTGAAGGGAGAGTTGAACTGGGAGTGGGGAGAAGAGATGTAGAGTTGTAATGGTGAAAGGAAGGTGAAGGATATATATATATGTCTGCTGTCCTGATAAAAGCTCCCAAGTGGAGCTGAAACGTCGACTAATGGAGTAAAAGAAAAAATTCATTTTTTTACAGATCCTGGGAGTGCTGGGCAGGGCATTTTTTTCTTTATATATATATATATATATATATATATATATACATACATAAAGTCAGGGGTGCACTCACAGGTCTTGGATAAAGTGGTAAATGGTTTAATCAGGTGAAAAAAAACTTCAATACATCCGTGAACAAAATCGATGTTTGACCCCTAAGGGTCTTTTTCAAGATCACAGTGCATACAAACTAGTGACAATATATACATATGTCAAAAGAACAACTTACCAATAATTTGAGAGGAGATCACTTGCAAACCCCTACTAATCCGGAAGTGCTGGAAGCCGCGGTGATGTCATCACGTTCTGACGTACCGCTGGAAAAAAACGTGGTTATTAAGCGACCAAATGCCGCCATGATGAAAGTGAAAAAAACAGAATCCCAGATCACAGATATATAAAAAAAAGGAACAGACACATGAGTGTCTAGATGGAGGAATATGTACATGTGTGAAAGACACAGATATTGCATGGAACAAAATTTGCAAGGGCAAAATGAGAGGCGTAAACCAGCTAACAGTGAAAACATATGATGTGATAAAATATGAAGCCGTGAATATAAATGTGTGAGTGATGTGTGTGGTAGTAAGTGTAACGATGTCACCAGACAGATATGTCCCACAAGGACCATGAATTAAAAAAGATGCATATAACAAAGCAAAACAAAGCAATCCTTATACTGCAGAAGTCTGCTGAGACTTGTGATACTAAAAATAACATAAATTAAAAGAAAATATGCTAATAATATCTAAAGCACATTTATAGAATCATATATAAAGTCAGCAGACCATTCTAGAAAAAAGTAATTGTCACAATTCATTAACTAGAAAAAATAAATAAAGGTAATCATGAGAAATTATTTCTCAAAAAGGGGGCAACCAAATATGATATAGTACAGGATAGAACAGTATAATTTATAATAAAGCTAATAGAAAGCTAGAGAACATTAGGTAGCCTCTTGAATATTATGGGACCTCAAGAACAATATAACAGAACCTGAAAAATATACATATATACATATACATATATTGTTCGTGTACATATACATATACACGTGCTCCGTACCAAAGGTACTTCTCAAGCAAGCTTACATTCTAAATCAAGCTTATATTCTAAGATTAGTAGTGTAGTTACACAAAATGTAAATATATTTCATACATCGTAAATGTTGGTTGCTAGGAGAGTTTATCATAGAATTTAATTTTAAATGTTAGATGACAGCAGGTCATGAAGCAGTTTAGTGAGGTGTGGGGTAGGAGAGAGAATGGAGAGTACTATCCATTTAATTGATATACCTTATTAAATAAATTTTAGTGATTTCTTGAAGGAATGGAGACTGCAGGAGAGTCAAAGAGCAGGGCAAGGAGTTCCATAAAAGCAGAAAAGTTTTGAAGGTGATTGAAATGGGGAGGTTTTGGGAGGATGAGTCTGGCTTCAGTAGTCATGGTGAGCTGGAAATGTGCATGACCAGTGAGTAGTAAATTGCAGTATTCAAGATGGGAATTGGTTGTGACAAGAACAAGCACCTTAGCTAAATCCAATAGATATGAGCTATGGTTTTAAGATGAAGGCAACAGGATATTGACTTCATGTGTAGAGTGAAGAAGAGATTTAAAGAGAATGCCTTGGTAGTGAGTGGTAGAGTTAATAGTAGTGCCATTAACCTAGAAGGAAACAGACATTGGGGTAGTAGTGCTTATTAGGGTTGGTGTTATGGTTACATGCTTCAAGGGAGCAGGAAAGACACCACAGAAGAGAAAAATATGTAATATTATAGCGAGAGAGAGAGAGAGAGAGAGAGAGAGAGAGAGGAACAGAGAACAAATAAAATGTGAGAGAACATGGCCAAGGGAACAGGTGATCGTGTGGGAAGACAGAAGCACAGAAGAAACTTGTGTAGTGGATATAGGTGAACTTAGGATATAGGAGAAGAAGGAAGTGTGAATGGGGGAAGGAAAGAGTGTTGGGAATGCAGCAATCTTAACTGTTAAGTGAGCTGCAAGGTTTGGAGCAGGCAACTTATTAGGAGGAGGAATGGCTACGGGGCAAAGCAATGTGCTGACAGTGTGAAAGACGCATAGCATAAACCAGATGCTTTCAGACCATTTTTCGAGTTAGTGGGTTAGCTTGGGCTGTCAAGGTTGTAGTTGTGGTAGTTTACAATATTTATATGTGGAAGATGTGGTTGTTTATATTCCAGAAGAAAGAGCAGAGTCATAAAAGGAGATTGGCAAGTTAGAGTAGGAGAGGCTTGAGAGGAGGAGTATGTAGATTGATTGTGAATTGCCGCCGGTCAATATGGTGGAGGTTCTTGCATAGCCATTGTTGGAGGGTGGAAATGCTGAAGTCCCCAATTTAGGGTAGGTACCACCCAAAAGACCATCAGAATAGAGTAATGAAAAACAGAACTTTGCTGCCCATTCTTCTTATAGTTAGGTACCCTGGTGGCATTGCTTTGAATACCAGGCCGTGCAGCAAGTACTTGTTTATGTCTATACTTTCATTGAGGATTGGCAGCATGCTGTTCATGGATCATGACATATCTCCACCTCTTTGTTAGTGTTATCAAGTTTCCCTTTTGGGCTGAAGCCACGGGTGTTTCTTGAACCTAGCAACACTCCTGGATTTTTGCAAGTTTCATGTAAATTGGGTTTCTTAAATTGGGTAGAAAGGTACATTGAAACCACAGGTCAACAAAGTATTGTCAGACAGAGGGAAGAAATGTTGGAGAAATTAGAGATAGTGCTGTGATTAGTAAACTTGTGCATAGTGGAAAAAATGTGGTTTGGCTGACCCATTTTTCTCCATAATGAAATTAAGTTTGGGACCTCTAACCCTCTTTCAGTTGATGGATCTTCGCATCTGAATATTATCCATACACAAATATTCAGGAAATTGATTTGAACAAACAAAACAGTGTGTGAAAATGGGCCAGTGTACTGAAAAATATAAACATAATATAAATATTACATACATATATTTTCTCACCATTTGGTTGACAGATAAAGTGAGAAAAAGCAACCAGTAGAGGTAAAAAGAAGAAAAGGAGTAAATTAATATATATCATATTTTTTCTCAGTTTGCCACAGTTAATGGTTTAGTGAATACACCCCTGCTACTGCTATTGTGCATCAGCCAATTTTTCAAATGTACAATAAAACACCTTCAAACGGAAGTAAAGATATTCCTAAAGGTATTATACATGCAACGTGGGCTGTATTTACTATCAGCTTTATTGGCACGACCTTATCCAGTAGTGTTAATCGATATACACACACACACACACACACACTCAGATGCTAGAAATGAACTTACACTGCCCTCTACTGTTCAATATATGCCATTACAAATGATAGAGATGAAGGTTTGGTTTTTTTGAGCCAAACAATTGGAATAATTCACCGAACAGGAGGAAAAATGACAAGATGATTACACATTTTAGAATAAAATAGACACAAACACATCTCTAAGTCAGTTATATTTACAGTATTATAGTTGGTTTTGTCTTAAGTTTTGAATTCCCTGGTGAATTGCCAACAAATCCCCCCTAAGTAAATATTTAAATATTGTCCTAATTATTGCATTAGAGTGTAAACTAATTAAATATACAGATACTGGGATATCAATTCCTAAAATCTCCAAATGTATTCATTTAGTATACTCCCCAGACAACTTTGCTCAATACAGTGGCCAGACTTTATTATCCTACACACACACATCAGCTTTCCTTGTGAGCAGGATATGAAGAGCGCTTCCCTGTGGTATGAGGAATCCATAAACTACATGAGATGAGTTATTTTGAATCCAGGATAGTTTATTTGGAATACCCTTCCTAAATGGATTTCTTCCCAGAGATCTACATAATACAGCGCCGCTGTAGCATAAATGAATAAGTATTATGCATCCAGAAAAACATAGCGAGTCTGGCAACCTTGAATAATTGGCAAGTCCTTTTCCATATACTCCCAAATGTCCCTACACAGGAGTCCCTATTTTGTGCCTAAATATCACTGTCCCCCTTTTCTATCCTAATATCCTTTTTTCTAGGAGCTCCATATTGTCAGGGGCGTACCTAGAGCATTTGGCACCCGGGGCGGGTCCTGTGCTTGGCACCCCCTTCCCCCCAAAGCCCAGCCCCAGCGCCAATTTGGCTCCGCCTCTGATTTTGCTTAGCTCCGCCCCACTTTTCCTCCGTGCACCCTAACTACCATGGGGCACTGTGCGGCCACAGCTCACACAGCCCCCTCCAGCCAGGGCTGGTGCAAGGATTTTTGCCGCCCTAGGCAAATGTAAAGTTTGCCGCCTCCCCCAAGTGACATCACAATGCCCCACCCATATGATTTGCCATGTTATCTAATGCCAGTGCTGCAGTGTTTACATTAAAAGGCCTGCAGGGACAGGCTATAGACACCAGAACCACTACATTAAGCTGCAGTGGTTCTGGGGACTATAGTGTTTCTTTAATGTGAGATAAATTAGACATTAGTGCTACGAATAATATACTAGATTGCCTACTTACAACCAGATGGGGATGATGATGGGCTCTAGCTGCAGTCTGGCTCCACTGGTCTGGTGTAGAACAGGCTCTATGGAGGCGGTTTGTAACTGTGGTCACAAAAATCAATGTTCTGGGGGAACGGGAAGCAGCTCCATTTTTTTGGGGCCCTTTACACAGCTCAAGGTCTGGGTCCCAGGGTCCACCTTCATGTTCCACCAATGAGTTTGTTCACAGGGGGTGGAGTGTGTAGGGGATGTCCTAATATGTGTGTAAGGAATGCATTGTGTGAATCTGTGTTTGTATGTGTAAGGGCTGCAAGGTGTGTTTCTGTGTATGTACGAGATGCATTGAGTGTGTGTAATGAATGCATTGTGTGTTTCTGTGTGTGTAAGGGATGCACTGTGTGTAACGGTTGCATTGCTTGTGTATGTGTGTCTGTGTGTGTAATGCAGTGTGCGTAATGCATTGTGTTTTTCTGTGTGCAAGGGGTGCATTGTGTGTGATGAATGTCAATCTCTCCCCCCCTCCAATTTCCTTCTCTCCCCCCCTCCAATTTCATTCTCCCTCCCCCCTCCCAATTTCTTTCTTTATCCCCCTCTCCCAATCTTTCTTTATCCCCCCTCCCAATTTCTTTCTTTATACCCCCCTCTCCAATTTCCTTCCCCCGTCCCAATCTCTCCTTATCCCCCCCTCCCAATCTCTCCTCATCCCCCCCAATCTCTCATTATTCCCCTCCCAATCTTGCCTTATCCCCATCTCTCCTTATTCCCCCTCCCAATCTCTCCTTATTCCCCATCTCTCCTTATTCCTCCCCCCATCTCTCTCCTTATTTCACCCCCATCTCTCTCCTTATTTCACCCCCCCATCTCTCTCTTATTTCACCCCCATCTCCTTATTTCACCCCATCTCTCCTTGTTTCACCCCATCTCTCTCCTTATTTCACCCCCATCTCTCTCAACTTATTTCACCCCATCTCTCCTTGTTTCACTTACGCCCCCATATCTTTCCTTATTTCACCCCATCTCTCTCCTTATTTCACCCCCATCTCTCCTTATTTCTACCACCCCATCTCTCTCTTATTTCACCCCATCTCTCCTTATTTCACCCCATCTCTCCTCCTTATTTCACCTTATCTCTCTCCTTATTTCACCCCTCCATCTCTCTCCTTATTTCACCCCCCATCTCTCTCCTTAATTTCACCCCATATATCTCCTTATTTTACCCCTTATCTCCTTATTTTGCCCCACATATACTCTCCTTATTTCACCCCATCTCTCTCCTTATTTCACCCCCCATCTCCTTATTTCACCCCCCCATCTCTCCTTATTTCACCCCATATCTCTCCTTATTTCACCCCCATCTCTCTCTATTTCACCCCATCTCTCTCTCCTTGTTCACCACCCCCATCTCTCTCCTTATTTCACCCCCCCATCTCTCCTTATTTCACCCCATCTCTCTTATTTCCTGCCCCATCTCTCTCCTTATTTCACCCCTCATCTCTCTCCTTATTTCACCCCATCTCTCCCTTGTTTCACCCCATATATCTCCTTGTTTACCCCATCTACTTGTTTTTACCCCACATATCTCTCCTTATTTTGCCCCCCACATATCTCTCCTTATTTTACCCCCATATCTCTCCTTATTTTACCCCCCATATCTCTCCTTACTTTTACCCCCCATCTCTCCTTATTCACCCCCATCTCTCCTTGACTGCCCCCCACCTACCTCAGTTGTAGTGGCCGAGCCCTGCAGCATGGTCCGCGGGTACAGGAGCTTTTGTTTCCTGTACCTGGCCGGACTAACAGGAAGTGCACACTCAGTGGGCACTTCTTGTTAGTCCGGCCGGGTACAGGAGAGAGAAGCTCCCTGTACCTGCGGACCATGCTGCAGGGCTCGGCCACGCTACAGAGAGGGGCTGACAGGAGGGAGCGCTGAGCGCTTCCCTCCTGTCAGCCCCTCTCCTCAGGCTGCGCCCGGGCGGGCAAAGCTGCAGCCGCCCGAGGCTCTCTGCAGAGCGCTCGGGCGGCTGCAGGGGGGGGCGGCGCCCCTTCCCAAGGCACCCCCCACCCTTCTGGCACCCGGGGCGGACCGCCCCCCCCCGCCCCTCCCTTAGTACGCCACTGCATATTGTTCTTGTGTCTGAGTGTAGAACAGAGCTCCACAGCACTAATACTTCCAGTAATGTGTCTTTAAACTACAATAAATGTGTTTAGAAATAACATGGAAACATAGAATGTGACGGCAGATAAGAAACATTGGGCCCATCTAGTCTACCTACATTTTCTAAATCCTTTAGTCCCCGGCCTTATCTTAAGTCTGGGATAGCCTTATGCGTATCCCACGCATGCGTAAACTCCCTCACTGTGTTTATCTCTACCACTACAGCTGGTAGAAGTCTGTGTAATTAGTCTGTGTCAACATGATATATTGTTCTTGTTCTAAATTATATATATATATATATATGTATTACCAATCAGACCCCTAAAATAAAAGTGTCCCTGTTTGTCCATTTTAAATTTTTGGGACATGCTAATTTATGTTAATTTTAAGGGACACTTTGAAGTGGTCTAGGTGCACTGTCCCTGTCCTCTTAACCCTGCAATATAAAACATTGCAGGGTTAAGACTGCCTCTAAAGGCTGTCTGTCAGACTGCCACAATCTTACCTCATGCCGATCAGCATCCCTACCTGTTTTGCTACGTGCGAGTAGTTCATGAAAGGGTCTTGTCAATCAGTACAATTTACAAAAGAAGGGTACATATATAAGCTTTCATGTAATGAACCCCTTCACGGCAGATTATGTGCCAGGACTGTCATGATATAAGATTTGCCTTACCGCAGAAACTAAAACAGGGTGAGTGATAATTCAAAGAGAATTGCAAAATTAAGGCTAGAGTAGTTGAAGTCAAAACATGCTGACATTTTGGAGCTTAGTGAATAAACCTGTGCTCTGTTGAAATCACATGCTTTTTCTTTATTATTATTTTTTTTTCCAGATCCAAAAGGTTATGACTCTTTATGTATGTTAGACCCTAAATATGTCCTATGTAATTTCAGAGGGTCCCCACTGGTAGCAAAAAAAGTCAGTTTTATTCATCGAACCTCCCACAATAATTTGTTTACTGCAGTTGTTTGTCCGAGACCCTCATTGAGAGTGGACAAAGGATTTTCTAATAACATTTGTTTTGATTATATTACATGTAAAAAAAATAGCTAATTGTATTACATAATTTAGGTCCTTGGGAAAAAAAAAACAAGAATTCAACAACTATTTTTCCCTGTAAGTGTCTCTTGAACAACTATAGCACGTACGACTGGCAGCAGTCAAAATCTTTAATGCTCCTAAACACAGCTGTGCTGCTCGATCATATGGCAATAATGTATGTTAAACACATGTTGACAATTTTGTGTATACTTTTCTATGTAGGTGATTGCCATCATGGTGTCTGAATTTAATAAACCCTACATTTTAAAGGAATGCTCTAAAACCCTAATCAACTTTAGCTTGCTAAAAAGCTTTATCCGTGAAGAGTGTGTCTTCTTTTTTTTATTTTGCAAAAAGTGCAGGTTTTAATATAAATTTACACTTTTATAAATTAACTTGTTTACACCCCCTTGGCTTTCAAGCAGACAACAGGTGCTGTTACTTCCTGGTTTGTTAGCTTGATGCAGCTGGCCTCAAGAGGCAATAATTGCCCTGAGAACCTGCCTTGCGAAAACTTCACAGTGAGCAATATATGGAAGTCTGTGATTGGACAGCCACAGAAAGTCTGAGCAGGGCTAGAAGTGGAGAGTTTGCAAAGGCAGCAGACAAGAAAACTGCAGGTTTTGCATCTGATTTTAGATTTACTCACAATAAAAAGTGCATAATTAAATGAATGCATGTTTTCATTTGGGGCATATGTACTAAACAGTGTTTATGTTGTATTTTTGGCAATGGAGTGTACCTTTAATAAATTAAATTGAGGCAAAATTGAACTAAACTTGTTTAGATGGGCTTTAGTAACAGCGACACTTATTTTAGTGTCCGTTTTGACAATTTTGTATATAGTTTCCCTACATATATGTATTGGCCATCATGATGTCTGAATTTAATCAACTCTGCATTTTAAAGGGATGCTCCATACCCCTAAACAATTTTTACTTGCTGAAAAGCTTTAAGTGTGAAGAGTGTGTCCTTTTGTTTTTCATTTTTCAAAAAGTACAGATTTCAATAGAAATTGACACTCCTATAAATTAACCTTGTTACGCTCACTTGGCTTTCATGCAGACACCAGGTAATGTTACTTCCTGGTTTTGTTAGCTCAATGCAGCTTACCTCAAAAGGTAGGAATTGCCCAGAGCACATGGGAGTGTACCTTTTAACAAAATTTTTAAATGGGCTTTAGTAACAGCTTGGCTTATTTAGTCTCCATTTTGCTATTGGGATTGAATTTGATATATGTGTGTGATTTCAAAGAATGTCAGTACTGTATATTTACTAAACAACTTCGTGTGGTTAGTTTACAATTGAGTTGATTAATGTATGTAAAACATCCAAATTGAGGAAAATTTATATTTCCAGTTCTTCTCTTTAAGGCCTACATGCTTTATTTGTCAACTTACCACAACTGATTGGTGAGCAGGCTCTAAATTGTCTTGAACGCCTGCTCACACCTGTTAGACCACAAAGACAAAAGTTATATTACCACCTTCTGATCTGTTAATCAATTCCTTTTAAGAATGGCTGACAAGATGCTTCCGTCTTTTGACATTTCCAGTATAAGGACAGATGAGGAAGAGGAGATCCCAGTCTCTGTATTATGGGGTAAGCGTTTCTGTGTTTTATGAATTTACTAATATTTAAATTCTGCATTAAGTGCAGCATTTTATTAATAACATGTACACAAACACATATGGCAACGTGTAATATAGCTATTTATACCACATTTTCCAGCTATAGGAGAGTATCTAGTCCTTAATTTTGAGAGCTCCTATAGCATTCTTCATACTGAGGCAGCACTTTTCCTGTGCTACCCAGCAACTTGAAAAAGTGATGTGTCCAGGTTGATCTGGCAAATATACAACTATATTTTACGTTGATTTGCTAGATATGGCATTATTAAGTCAATTTATTCATGATGTTGTGTGGGGCATTCACCAGATGCAGAAGGAAATCTGTTGACTAATCAAAGCTGTGTTTCTCCTGACTAAGGATAGGACTGTATAAGTGGCATGTCAAAAAAAGCATACATAAACAAAAGAATGATACTTAACTGCTGTAAAAATACTGTTATGTGTGATGCATCTTTTGTGTTGCCAACTAAAAGGGCAGTATGATGATGATTGTAATAAGACTCTATTTAAAAAAAAATAAAATAAAAATTGCTCTAATGAACGCAGGAGCTAAATTATGCAAAGATATGAAATGGCCATTTAATTGGACGATCAGTTTGGTAGCTGAGCTCTGCTATAATATATCTTTCAAGGCAATTAAAAATAAATATTTTAAAGAAAATGAAAGGGACACTCCAGGCCTCTTGTGCACTTTAGCTTGCTGAAATGATTTGTGTGAAGAATGTGTACCTTTATTTCTTTTTATTTATTTTTTTACTGCTCCTCTTTTTCTTCCCCTCTTTTGATTTACTTATCTCTAAACAAAATGGTGGGAAATGTACCTATCTGTGTACTGAAAAATATTTACATATATTGCATTTATTTTGCAGTACAAAGATTGTCCCATGTTTGCGCTCTTTTGGTTTGTCTTACCCGTTTTTTCCTCAATTATCTTTTTTTTGTTTACATTTTTTTTTTTTTTTATTGAAATTCACGAGCTGAGCTGCCACAAGGCTGAAATTCTGCTGTTGCGAAAATGTTTTTTTATTTTCTGATAGTCTCATGGCTGATACTCTGCTAGCCAGTATGGTGATGCAGAGAGCGTCACTTCTATAAATAGAAGTAGAAGCAAGTGAAAAGGCAGGTCTCCAGTCTGACCTAGTAAGTTTCCCAAACGGCTTGCAAAGTTATCCATGTGAGGTATTGTAGTATTTAGAACATGAAAATACAACATTTGAGATCTTTTAAAATTAACCACTCATTTTCCATATGTATGTGCAAAAATACTGCCAAATTCAGCAGACGTTTTTGATGAAATGGTAAAGTTAAAAGATTCAAAATCACCCATATTAAACAATTCCAGCTTTCTTATTTTGCAAATGATATGCCAGCATGGATTTAAAGTGCAGTTAGGGCTTCCACTTTGTCACGAAAGACAGACCCAGTAAGTCAGCCATTAAACCTTGGACATTTGAAATCTGCTATTGGTATGTCTGTATTTTAACCCTGTACATTATCAAAATGTAGGCAGAGGTGTATGCTGGGGCAGCAGTAGGCAATCTAATGTTTTTATCATAGTTGGGCACCATGTCTGTGAAAATTCCCATAAAAATGAAACCTCTGTGTGAAAAACACGAAGTTCGATATAAACGAAATAAAGTATTCTATACATGCCTTGAGGGTATAATTCATGCATTGTGAGACTGCAATTACAGATTTAGCCTCCGTATACCAAATTTGACTTACAAGGTTTATATATAGGAGTGCCAATTTCTATTGAACTTCTTGTAAAATATAAATGCAAAGTAAAACATTTTAGGGGGTGTAAGGATACATACCCTTGCACTACACCACTCAAGTGGTGTCCCTGCTTCCATAAGTAGGCACCACATCAGTTTCACACCAACAGACAACTTTGCCAGTGTTTTTGATACCAGATGCTGTAGCTCTGCACCTTTTTTATGATGTCCTTAAGCCACATGCCACAAGCGTATCAATAATGGAGCTTTACATATGTTCAGTGTCATTTTGTGGTTTACATTCTGGTTATTACATTGTTGATGTATTTCTGACTCCAGGTTTATCATTCTTGGCTTGTTTCGACTATTGTCCAATCTGTATCTCTGACGTTGGCTAGTTTATCGATTCTCTGTACCTCTATAGTCCTTGACTTCGACTTGTTTCTTGACATTCCTGTTGTATTTTGCACATTTAGCCTGGCCACTCTAAGGTCCATAATAATAATAATAATAATAATAATAATAACAAAGTATTTAACCAGGAAATGTACATTCAGATTACTCTGGTTTACAAGTATGTCCTGGGGATGTTACCTTAGCCCAACATCCAGAGGTTGTTACTATTACCCAATTTAATGGTACTCGTTTTATCTACCTCAGAAGGATGAAGGGCTAAGTCAACCCTGCTGGGAGTTTGCAAATCTCTTATCTACTGTTCTATTTGATATGTATAGCTCTATTCTGCATGTTGCGTTATATCACAAGGAGTCTGGAGTGTTCATTTAAGGTGCTAATACACTTTAAGATTCACTTTTAAGCTGGAAAGCATGAGGGAAATTTTTTATGTGGTGAGAAAATTATCTTGACATAACTTAATTTATTCAACACTGCGTTTTGCCTGGCCACCAAACTGCCCATCAAACTTGCTATGGGATCTTGCTTGTAATTTCCTAACTACAAAAATAATGTAAATTGATTTACCCTTTTAATTTTTAGGCTGCAAACTAAGTAAGGAATGTAGGAAATACATTTTTGAAACCAAAGATGACTTCAGAGAACATCTGCTGAAACTGCGTACGGTAAAGTTATTCTTAAAGTTTATCAAAAACACGTGTGTGCGAATGTTTTCAAAAGCAGTGAAAATCACTTTTTTTTTTTTTTTTTCACAAGTAGTATTTACCACTCTTACAAAAATAAAGGACTGTCGGTTGTTAGCAGTGATATATTTAAGTCAGTGTATGCACTCCTAAGTCTTACGTTAAGGTTAGGATTGGGGAAGCCATTTAGGAGTGGTGTAGCACTCCTAAATGGCAAGTTAGAGAAAACTTACAGGATAGGGGCTACCTGCCATATGTGGAAGATGACTTTAAAATCCACAATACTCAGCCATATTGTTGAATGGCTGGTCATTAGACCTGATCCATATTTGTTCCCTGGGTGACCAAAATAATTTTGCCTTCCTGTGTCTAAGCAACTTTATCCCTTTTTTTTTTTTTTTCACCTTGTGATGATGAAAGCAGAGCAAACAATGTACAGTAGTGCAATATCATTTGATGGACTGTTTGTTCAAGGCTATATTTTGCATTTCAAGTTAGATCAATAAATATAAAGCAGTAGGTTAATAAGGGTAATATTAGTAATGAAAGTATTTGGCTAAATGAGATACTGTTAGCTAGGTAGCCATTCTCTATGACTGACTGCAGTGTATTTCTTGCACTTCTGTAGATCTGCCTGGGGCCTGAAGCCGAAGATGAAATGAATGTCATTTCAGTGGAATTAAAAAATTTGCAGGAAAAGCCTGTAACCATTGCATCTCTCAGACTTCCTGTTCTTCCTATGGTATTCGTAAACCTCTTGACGTTTGTTGTTTTTTTTCCTTTTTAGAAAGAACTACCCATCCATGTTGCTTAACTGTGTATTGTTGGCTTCAGTTAATGGTTTTGTTATGCAAGAAATTCTAGACAGCATGGCTTATTACATGAACATGTGGAACAGTTTAGATTACTGTGACCTTACTCAAGCCATGGCTTGTGACTTCTGTGTTCAGTAAACCCCTCATCTTACACAGTCCACAAGTATCTTTAGCATAACATGTATGATTCAGAATTTTCCTTTACAGTGGATTTATCACCACCTATCTTTATACGATGCATTCTGGGATTTTGGTATTCTATAGAACATTAAGGGACAGAAAAAATGGTAGCTGGACATTTCAACTGCCATGGATCCTCAGTACGTCCCAAGAAAACACTTTTTTAATAAAGGGAGGGAGTGATGTACTGCCACCATATTAGGGAAAAAGGAATTTATGGTGTGTAAAATTTGAAGTTTTTCCTGATATATGGTGGCAGTACAATAGGGATATATTGAGATCCAAGAACCATGGGCGGGAATTATGCAATCACCGCTTGTAACACTTTATGCCCGAAAGCAGGATCAGAGGCAGAGAATACATTTAGTCTGTAGTGTTTGATGAAGGTGTTGAACGAAGACCATGTAGCAGCTTTGCAGATATCTTCTGGGGAAGCTTGTGCTTTTTCTGCCCAGGAAGTAGCCATGGCTCTTGTAGAATGAGCTTTCAAGGAGGTAGGCAAAGGTAGATTTAAGGAAGAATAAGGCAACTTAGTGTCCACTAGCCAAAGTAGACATGGAAGCAGCATGACCTTTGCATTTTGCAAAGAAATTGACAAAAAGATGGTCAGTCTTCCTGTATGCAGAGAAGTGGTCTAAGTAGATTTTTAGAGATCTTCTGACATCCAACATGTGCCAGTAATCCTCCAGATTGGAGACCAGTGGACAACTAAAGTAAGGCCAAGATTAGAAGCCAAATTCTTTATCAAAAAGTGGCTCAGGGCATAAACTTGAACTTTAAAGGTAGACAAACTAAGACCTTCTTGAAGGCCTTCTTGTAGAAAATGCAAGATTGTATCAATAGAAGGAGATGTTCTTAGGCAATGTTGAGACATGCACCAATGCAGGAATTTCGTCCACATTTTCAAGTAGATAGCAGAGGTAGATTTTCTTGTGAAATTCAGCAGTAATTTCAATCTCTCTTTCTTAATGCCCCTGTTATGCAGGATTAGCCATGCAGCAGCCAAGCCGGCAATTTGAACATCTGCAATACCTCTACTGGAATCCCTTCGTTCTCCAGGAGCTCTGTTGTCCAAAAACAATTAGAGGCAGAGATCTTAAAGATTAGAGACTGAATAATCTCACCTCTAACCCGGGGGGTGGGGAGGCAGGTGACACGGGAGATCCTTCCTGGCTAGCATCCATGCTGTCAGAAGAATCTGCACATCTTAAATAAGCTTCATGGATTTCAAATTTAGCACCATTTCTGGGAATTTCTGATTGCGCAGTAGCGCTGCTGTAACTCTGGTGGAACGCATCACTTACAGAGTATGCGTTCTACTGCTGTGCACATGCGTCTCGTTCGGGCACTGATTGGCTGCCGCTTGAGACCTCCTACTTGCTTTGCTGGTGACCGCTCTCTGTATAGAGCAAGCTACACATACCTGCTCCGTAACTCTGCAGGATGCAAGCAGGCCACTCGGCTATCAGGGCAGATACCCCTGGCAGCAATCCATGGGCCTCACCACAATAACCTCCAGATGCCATGTGTTCATGATGGAAATAGAAAGAGAACTGAGGATCCATGGCAGGTCGGTGTCTTATACCTGTGGGAGGAGGAACTTTTTAATGTTAATTTTAATTTCATAAGCTTGCCCCATGGGAAGAGTACATCCCTATTATACTGCCACCACATGTCAGGAAAAATATTTTTTTTTCTAAATTACCCTTCTGTGGTTTAGTATTATCTTTAAATTAAATTCTAGCCATATTTTATGTATGATATTACCTTGCATTCTATGCTCAGCATTAGCTTTTTATTCTTTCGTTCTTTGATTCTTGTACTAGGCATGATGGCATGTGTCTGGCATTCCAAACCATTGTCATGCCAGCACTGCAGCAAGGAAGGAGGTGAAACACTGCCCTTCCCTTATATAATCCATTATTTTTCACAGTAATCGCAAACTGACACAACTCCTTTCCTTTGTCCTAGATTAATGTAGAAGGCTTGGAATTTATCCCTCCTGTCACCTTCATACTAACATCTGGGTCTGGACCAATTTATATATCCGGACAACATCTGACTCGTAAGTGGTAATATCTGAAGTACATTTCCAGTTGCTTTCTGCTTACTCCATTATAGGACTTTATATAACTCAGGATGCCCTCAACTAGAAGAACCTCTTCCTACTTCCACAATGATAAATATGTGAAAAGCCTTTAATCATATATATATATATATATATATATATATATATATATTTTTTTTTTTTTCCCGAGAGTAGCTTGTAATTTTGTTTGTAATTGAGTTCTTGACTTAAAACACAATATAACTGGAACAGGCTAGAGTGGTCTCCAGCTTGGGATCCAGACCTGTCTCACAACATATAACAAAGCATAAATACATGTTGGCACTCAAACTGTTATGGTACCGGTATCAAGGTTCCCCTCCTATGCTGAACCTCAAATTATTATAGAAAAAAAATATAAAGACTGATATTGCACTCCAGTGTTAGATGCTCAAAAATACTTTATTAATTGTCACCAGAAAAATAAATCCCTTCTATATAAGAGGTATCTATCTACCACATCTCTCCACCCCATAAAGGGACAAGCTAATGAAAATGTATAGTCACTCATGACCAAATTCCCAATTAACTCTCAGATATATACAAACAAAAACATGTTCTCTAAAGTCCTTGATCAAGTTGATTCACCAGAGTTCATTCCTTATCCATAAATACTACGAAGTATCCATGTATCTTTTATGTTGGCAAAAACAGACAACTCAAAAATAGAGGGCTCTATAACCCTCTACACACTTTCTAGTTTCCAATTAAAAAATGGGGAGAAAAAATAAAACATTTAAAGCAATATTCTGAGTACTCAAAATTTTTTATAAAAATCCGTAATGGTTAGATCTCACCATTTTAGGTGTGTTGCAGATGCTGGAGTGTATTCCTGTTGTAATCCATGCATTTGTCCAAGAGAAGTTAATAAAAGTACAAGAGTGAATGCCTTCTCATGGGGTACTTCTCAAAAGAAATGGTGCTGGTTGCAGGGTTCCAAAAGTGCTGGGGTTGTCCTGTAAGTTGATTTTGGGAGGTCAGGTCACCCATTGTCTGCTGGCACCAGAGACCACCACAAATCTTCAGGGTAATGTCTAATCTTCTATCCACTGAGAGACTTTACCTTCTTAATACTCGTTCTTCCAGACAAGATTAAATTTTTCTACCTGCATTGCCTCCAAATACTGCCTTGACAGGGGCATATGTGGTTCACATGCCTAGCTCTTTGCTTAGAAGTCCTTGGTACAAGAACAGTGCGTAAAATGTCCTACATTTCTGCTACTGGAATTCTTAAAAGAACAAGGCAGGGCACACCATTCCTCTTGGAACTACCATACTATTTTTTTTTTTATTTTTTTTTTTTTTATTTTTTTTTTATTTTTTTTTTACCAAGAAAAAAGACATAATAAATGAAATGAACTGAGAGGGGGTTCAAACAGATGAGTATAACATAAAGTAAAATGCGTTTAAGTGCAATGTGCACTAATATTGCATTAATAATATGCACTGGAAACAGGTAAGCAAAGACTGACCACACTGGCAACCAGACTGAGTAGATTTACAAGAGAAGCAGAGGCCGAGAATAAAGGCCCTGTTTTACCAAAGAACATAGATGGAATATGCACAGCTGCAGGGTAACCACAAAATATCCACTCAGAGAAGAGCCTAAACAGTACTGGAAAAACATCTGGGAGATGGAAGCATCAGACAAAGCAGGTTCCAGAGCCTGATCTTGGGAGGGGCACTTGTAGATTATTTAAAGAAATAATCCAGACAAAATAACCACTACAGCTCAGTGTAGTGGTTATGGTGTCAATAGTGCTGGGACCCCACAGTAAGTAGTCAAACCGTGTAAGAACAGTTTGACAACTTACCTGAGATCTGCTGGGAAATGGGGCTGTAGTAGGGCATAGGAGCAGTGGTGTGTGTGAGTGGTGCAATGTGTAAGGGGTGCAGTGTGTGTGAGTGAGTGAGGGCGGCAGTGTATGTGTGGGACAGTGTGTGTGAGTATTGCAGTGTATGTGTGAGTGTGGGCAATGTGTGTGTATGGGGGTAGTGTATGTATTCTCCTTGACCTGTCTGCGGCTTTTGACACTGTTGATCATCAACAGCTTCTTCTCATCCCGCGCAATATCAGTCTACAAGATACTGCTCTCTCCTGGTGCTCCTCCTACCTCTCCCAGCGCTCTTTCAGTGTTTCTTTCTCTGGCTTTGCTTCTTCTCCCCAACTCCTCTCTGTTGGTGCCCCCCAAGGTTCAGTCCTTGGTAACCTACTGTTCTCCATCTATACTGCCTCCCTTGGTAAACTCATTAGCTCCTTTGGCTTCCAATATAATTTCTATGCAGATGACACGCAAATCTACCTGTCCTCTCCTGATCTCTCCCCGTCCCTCTTGACTAGTGTCTCTGACTGCCTCTCTGCTATTTCTAACTGGATGGCTGCCCACTTCTTTAAACTTAACCTGAAATTCTGGTCTTTCCTCCCTAAAGTGTTGTTACTCCTGTGTCTGTCTCCCTCCAAGTCAATGGTGCTACCATCAGCTCCACCATGCAGGCTCGCTGCCTAGGTGTTCTCTTTGACTCAGACCTCTCCTTCAAGCCTCATGTTCAATCTATCGCCAAATCCTGTCATTTCCATCTAAAAAACATTGCGCGCATCCACCCCTACTTAACGCCAGATGCGACTAAGGTGTTGGTCCATTCCAATGTCCTTTCTCGCCTTGACTACTGTAATCTGCTTCTCAGTGGTCTTACGTGCTCCCAAATAGCGCCGTTACAGTCCATAATGAATGTGGCGGCTAGGCTCATCTTCCTGTCCGCACGCACCTCCCATGCCTCACTCTTCTGTCAATCCCTACATTGGCTTCCTAGTGTGTGTGTGTGTGTGTGTGTGTGTGTGTGTGTGTGTATGGGGTGGGGGCGGTGTGTGTGTGTGTGTGTGTATGGGGTGGGGCGGTGTGTGTGTGTGTGTGTATGGGGTGGGGGCGTTGTGTGTGTGTGTGTGTATGGGGTGGGGGCCGGTGTGTGTGTGTATGGGGTGGGGGCGGTGTGTGTGTGTGTATGGGGTGGGGGCCGGTGTGTGTGTATGGGGTGGGGGCGGTGTGTGTGTGTGTGTATGGGGTGGGGGCGGTATGTGTGTGTGTATGGGTGGGGGCGGTGTGTGTGTGTGTGTATGGGGGCGGTGTGTGTGTCTGTGGGGGCCGGTGTGTGTGTGTGTATGGAGGCGGTGTGTATGTATGGAGACGGTGTGTGTGTGTGTATGGGGCCGGTGTGTTAATGGGTGTGTGTGTGTATAGGTGTGTGTGTGTGTGTGGGGTGTGTGTGTGTGTGTATGGGTGTGTGTGTGTGTGTATGGGGGTGTGTGTGTGTATGGGGTGATTGGGAGGCCTGATTGTGTGTGTGGGGAGGTGTGTGTGTGTGTGTGTGGGGGCGGTGTGTGTGTGTGTGTGTGGGGGCAGTGTGTGTGTGTGTGTGTGTGATCAGGGTAGGGGGGCTTTTTATTTTATTTTTTATATTTTTTTTTAACTTTAATTAAAATAAATATTCTATGTCCCCCCCTCCCTTCTTACCTTTTATTGAGGAGGAGGAGGGGACATATTTACATACCTGGTGGTCCAGTGGGGAGAGTGAACTCTAGCCCGCGCTCCAGGGCTAGAGTTCACTCTCGCGAGATTTGGAGCGTTGCCGTGGTAACCAAGGGCAACGCTCCGAATCTCGCGAGAGGAGGACCCAGAAGAGCTGCAGCCTGAGCTCCTGGGTCCTCCCTCTCCCTCCATCTCCCTCCCCTGCCGGCTGTCAGCACAGTGCCTGCGGACCGGGGAGGGAGATCTCTGATCTTCCTCCTCGGTCCACAGGCACATTGCAGGGCTAGCACCTGCATGTGCTGGCAGGGGAGAGGGAGACTGTCGGTTTTCAATTGCCCTGTTGCCCCCTCCCTGGATCCGCCACTGCCTGAAAGCTGACCTATGCATGCAGGAATCAATCACCATCACACTGGGAGGTATCCATCAGCAAGTAGCCCACATTAAGAGTTGGTCAGCCTTAAAACATGACATGATCCACACCTATTCAATAAAGAAATGACCAATGCTGCATGAACGTCTAGCAACAGGCTCCTACCCTGACTGGCTAACACAAGGCAGAACAATACTGGTCATGAAGGGCCCTTGCAAAGGAACAACCACTGATCAATCACCTGCCTCCCTTCAACATGGAAGGCCCTGTCAGGCATCATAGCCTTCAAGATCGATGAGCATATCACCAGAGGTTCAAAACACCAACTACTGGTAGACCAAGCAGTCACAAAGGATTCTAAGACCAGAGAAGCCAATCTGTGCACAGCCTGGACTGACTACAAAAAAAAATACTCTAATGCTTGGCTCTATAAAACGTCAACATGACAATAAGAGCCTTCATCAAGAACTCAATAGGCAAGTGGTAAACTACTCTAGAAGCCAATTCCAGGACTCAAGCGGACATCAAATGTGGCATATATCAAGGTGATATGATATCCCAAATGCTGTTCTGCATAGCCCTCAACCTCCTTAGCCAGATCATCATGAAGAGTGGATATGGACACCGGTTTGAGTGGAGCTACCATCAGCCACCTACTCTACAGGGATAACTTCAAGCTGTATGCCAAAAGTGAGTGGGACATTGACTCACTGATCCACCTCACTTGGATATACAGTAAGGACATCTGAATGTTGTTCAGACTGGATAAATGTGTATGTATGCTGGCAAGAAGAGTGAAGATGATCACGACAGAAGGAGTTCAAGAACCAGAAGGCCAAATAAGAGATGTAGAGAACCGCTACAAATAACTGGGGGTACCGCAAACACATGGCAAACATGATTAAGAGACAAAGAGGATAGCAACATCTAAGTGCCATCAGAGAGTCAGACAAGTCCTGAAGTCCCAGGTGGCAAGAACTAGATCCAAGCCATCAACCCATATTCCCTACCAGACATCAGGTACCCAGCTGGAATCATAACCTGGCCAAGAGAAGAGTTGGCCACCATGTATGTCAAAACCTGGAAACTTCTTACTATAAATAGAGGGTTTCACCTGTCAAGGTCACAGTCCTGGATTAAGCAGAGTTTTCACATGTACATCACAAAGATAAACTGCTCCATGGGGTCTACTACCAGTAGAGTTGATGTGGCTCACATTACAAAAGGCAGGACTAAAAGACCACATGAGGCACTCATCCTTATAGCACAGGAACAGACATTCTGCACCAGAGCAACAGATTCAAGGATCTACCACATAAGGCAAGACCCAAGGCGCAGACACTGCAAAAAAGACTGAGACAATCCAGGTGCAAGCTGTTAGCAAGTACAGCATACACTGAGAGACACAATCAAGTTGCTGGGACTGTGTTCCCACATATCTGCTCCGAATATGGGCTGGACCTGCTTAAAGGACCACTCTAGGCACCCAGACCACTTCAGCTTAATGAAGTGGTCTGGGTGCCAGGTCCTTCTAGGGTTAACCCATTTTTTCATAAACATAGCAGTTTCAGAGAAGCTGCTATGTTTGTGAATGGGTTAAGCCTTCCCCTATTTCCTCTCATTGACAGCCACTAGAGGCGCTTGCGTGCTTCTCACTGTGATTTTCACAGTGAGAGCACGCCAGCGTCCATAGGAAAGCATTATGAATGCTTTCCTATGTGACCGGCTGAATGCGCGCGCAGCTCTTGCCGCGCGTGCGCATTCAGCCGCGTGGGAGGAGAGGAGGATCGGAGGAGAGCTCTCCGCCCAGTGCTGGAAAAAGGTAAGTTTTAACCCCTTTCCCCCTTCCAGAGCTGGGCGGGAGGGGGACCCGGAGGGTGGGGGCACCCTCAGGGCACTATAGTGCCAGGAAAACGAGTGTGTTTTCCTGGCACTATAGTGGTCCTTTAAGTCCAGATAAGCGACATCCCAAAAGGTAGTTGAGACTGACTGACTGACTGACTGACAGGGCAGACAGACAAGCAAGTGGCCAAACAATCTGACATTGTGGCTGTAGACCAGAAAGACCATACACTTAGGAAGAAGGAACATGAGAAGGTGGACAACTATCAGGACAAAGGGCTAAAATAGGAACTAGAAAGGATGTGGAAAGTGAAGGCAGTATTAGTCCAATTTGTGATGGAAGCACTCTAGGCTGTAACCCACACATTGGGGGGAGTAGATTGAGCAGATTCCAGGTGGGACATCTGAAATTGCTGTCCAGTGGAGTGCAGTGCTAGGAACAGCTTAGACAATGTCCAGAACCCTCAGACTGCCAGGGCTCTGGTAGAGGATCTGAGGATGAGGAATACACAAAGAAAATCATACCTAAGATGCTTAGGGGAATCAAATATGGAAACACAATAACCCATTTTTACTCAAAAGGGTGGGGAGGCGAGAACTTCTATGTCCATAAATATTTATAGAAACCTTCAAAATCTGTTAAACATTCAGATATTGCACACATTTACACAACAATGGATATATAGGATGACTTCAGAGAAAGTGCTGCTGTCAAATAGAGACTCTGTTACAGTTATATTCTTGACTGGCTATTTCTTAAGTGTAATGGGAGTTTCATTGTTACTATATTTGTGACTTGAACATGGTACTGGCTGTTATTTTGCTTTCTTCTCTTGTTAGGTACAAAGCCACAATCTAAACATACTAGGAGCCATATAAATTGTATGGTGTTTTCTATCTTTCTGTTGTGTGCTCTATTTCCTTCATCTTTAGTGGACGAAGACCTTTGATGAAATACAAGAGGAGTCTTAATATTAAGCGCATGAGTAAGTATATATACTAACAGTTGATTATCCATGGTGAGATTTTAGTCTCCGATCCTAAATAATAATTAGCTACTGTGATCTGGTGGTTTTACAGGGGAAATATCTACTTGGCATTGAAAAACTATTTTATTGTATGTTTTATAATTTTTTATGATTATTGATTATACATGGTATCATTGCTTACAACACCATACATTATCAATGAATGGACAACAAAGATATGCATGGAACATATCTTATGCCAGAGTAGACCGTTTTTGTTTGTAACCAATAGAGTAGAAATGTGTAACATAGAGGCAACTATGATTAACAAACGTTAAGTGTATTATGTTGTCTATGTTTTTATGTATAGATATCCTATAAAATAGATTTAAAATAAGAACCTAATTCAGTTGCTGTAGAACAAGCATGTCAAACTCAAAGGCTAGCACGGGCCACATAAACAAGGTTTAAGTTTGTGGGCTGCAAAAAAAACAAAACCTTAAATTTTCATAGAAATGTAGGTTTATTTTGAAAAATACAGTATAAAAAAAAAACCAGCATCCCCCTTCTGTACTAAATCCCAGCGCACGACGCCCCCCCCCTTCTGTACTAAATCCCAGCACCCCTCTACTAAACCCGAGCCCTTGTTTACAAAAACAAAAAACAATATTAGCCAACAAGCAGACTCCACTAACATTACTGCTGCCAGTATGTGACTCCGGAGTCCAGCCTCTGGCATATCCCCAATGGGCCAAAGTGGATCCTCCCGCTTCTCCTTAAAACACTGTGAAAGGTAGGGCATGTTGACGTCATGTCAGAATGTGACGTGGCGTTGCATGCCTCTGTGCACCTCCAGGTCCTCCGCTGTCCAGCCGCGGCCATCGCAACACTGACCATCACACTCACTCTGATACACTCACTTTCTGACACACACACACTCACATAATTTTATTTATTGCTCCCTACCTTCTGGGAGCTGGTGTGGGGCCTCTCCCTGATATTCTCTCAGGAACTCCGTCTTCCTGCTCCTCACACATGCAGTTTAGTGATGCCGGAATTATGTCATATTCTGGCACCTGGCCTCACTACAGAGGGCACGCGAGAAGGAGCAGTGAGGAGCAGGAAGACTGAGCTCCCTCGCTGCCACCAGGGACCTCTCCGGCCAGGTAATTTTGGCAAAGTAGGCACCTGCAATGTGGGGAGAGCAGGTGTCTACTCTGCTTTAGTATACCTGGCAAACTCATGGCTCGCTGGGCCGCAAAAATATGCATTTGTAGGCGGAATGAGGCCCGCGGGCCATGACATGCTTTTTGTAAAATTTAGGGTGTAAAGAGAATGTAGTGGGAGAGGTTTTGGGTGCCCTTACCCACTTTGAGGAAGAGCTAACTCCCATGGCATGTAGGGTCCACAACATGAACTTCCAGTCTACACTGAAACTTTTTTTTTTTTTTTTCTTGACCGGAGTAAATCTTGAATTCTATGAAGGAGTACATAGTGAATACTAGTTGTAATATCTTTTACCTCGCAGCCTGGTAGAAATAGTTTGATTAGCTACCAGCAAAGCTGTCACAAGTGGGGAAAGCCAATTTGCTAATACTCTGGCTAGTCATTTCAAATCTATGATTAAAGAGTGGTAGCAGAGGCAGAACTTATGCATAGGGCCCTGGCACAAGTCTTTTTTTTTTTTTTTGACCCCCCTCTAGCACTATTGTGAATAAAAGGTAGATCCCCCAACTGTTGTAGAACACCCACAATAGTATGCTAGCTGGGTATCTACTATTTGGCCTTCTTTGCAGACTTGCATTTTTGAGCAATGTTTATGCATTTCAATGTAAGCATGTTTTTGTATAGAGTATATGTGTGTATTTGAATGTATTACTGTCACTGGAATGCAATGTTGTACTTGTGTGTAGTGTTTGCATTTGAATGCAGGCGTGTGTTTACATGTAGTGTTGGCATTTAAATGCAGGTTCGTATAATTATTTAGTTTGAATGCAGGAGTGTGTTTGTAATGTTCGTGTTTTGAGTGCAGGCGTGTGTTTGCATGTTGTGTTGGTGTTTGCTGGTATGTATACACACACTGACACATACACACTGAAAGACGGATATACACGAACACACAATCTGCTGCCTGTGCTGCTGCCTACTTCTCTCTCCCTCTCTGTATGTAGCTAGGAGGAAGTGACCGGCTTTCACTTTCTCACATGCTTCCGAGATTACAGGGGGCTGGCTGGACTCACCTGAACATGCATAAATAGGGTCAGGGCCGCCATCAGAAATTTTGGGGCCCCTAACACAGCTCAAGGTCTGGGCCCCCCTTCAAGCCCGCCTCCAAATCCCGCCCACAGGAATACACACACACACTAACCGATACAAATACTGAAACAGACATACACACATGCATAGGGAGATACTGACACACACACACACACACACACACACACACACACATATATACATATATACATGCAGACATACATACTGACAAACATACATACTGCATACTGATATATACATACATACTGACAGACATACATGCATACAGACAGACACGCACTGGCATATATATATACACATGCACTGGCATACACACGCACTGGCATACACACACATACATACACTGGCATACATACATACATACACTGGCATACACACACTGGCATGCATACATACATACATACATACATACACCTCATCCCCAGCCACCCTCTCTTCCTTACCATTTCATCGCAGGAGGGTGGCTGGGGATGATGGGCATCGGCTGCCTCTCCTCAGGCTGCGTCCTCCTTCCCGCGCGGAGTAAAGTGGGAGGAAGTGACGGGACGTCACTTCCTCCCAGCAGCACTTGCTTCCGGCTGCATTTTTTTTTTTTTAAAGGGGCCCGGTCGCGCTATTACAGCGCTGACTGGGCCCCTGAAGATAATAGGGCCCACTGGGTGGTCCTAAATGATTGGGCCACCTGATGGGCCCCATCAGCGTGTGGGCCCTGGTGCAGATCCACCGGCGGCAGTTCCGCTGTTCCACGTGGGGCCCAGGCCCCCCAGGGTCACGGTTGTCATGCCCTGATGGCGGCCCTGAATAGGGTGCTGCTGGGATCCAATTTGTACAATAAAAAAAAGAAAGTCCAGCTCACTCCCTAATCCACTAAACAGCAACTTTGGTGCTGACAGATTTTTAGTTTTTAAAAACACCTAATCTAGGCAAAATAATGGGGGTTTGGTTACATTATATGATCATACATTGCATAAGCCTGCCACAACATCAATGTACCCCATCTTTGGCAGGTCCTACTCTAACAGCCTAATGGTGATGTGTACTGGGATAGTTCACTAGAGACTGCAGAAGTAGCGCCAGTACTAAAAGAATAATCTTAAAATGTTGAAGGTTGTATCCAAGTAGTTTAATGGTGGTGTGAGCTAATTTAAGATTAAGGTGGCAAAAGGATGTGAACTCCACTGTGGGGTCTATTGAGTACGAATTAACGATTTGATACACTGAACGAAACGTACAATAGCTGGCCAGAACTCTAGGATATAACGGAAGGCATTGGTAGTGAGTGCTGCATATGCCAGCAATCTACCAGGTATCAGAGGAGCCAATCCAAAGTGAGGTCCTGGAATGTTGGAGTTTAGAGAGAATGTTTGGCAGCTATGGGATGTGCATGGTAGAATGCGTGAAATTGAGAGAAGGCATCGGCTGTTATGTTGTGACAGCTTGGTATGTGTATACAGACAAGGTAATATTGCCATTGCTGCCAGCCTAGTCAATACCTGAATGACTATGTAATTGTTAGGACAGAGCTCATAGACATTCTGTGGGCTTGAGTTTGCGTGATAGCCCCCTCTATGGAGACTATGATGTGTGTGGCAGTCATGATGGTGTAGATTACGAAGGGGACTGAAGTTATGATAACGAGGGTTCGGTTCTGATTTACTGCTGGCCACTAGGTACATATGTTATGGAATTGCTACTCCTTGCAAATGGTTGCAAATACAGTGTGTTAACCGTGTTTGATCAGAGAACAAGGGAATCGTTAGATTGTGGGGGAATGAATCATGACTTTCTTGTTCCAGTGGGAGTTCGGCCGTATGAACAAGTCTGTATGAGCAACGTGCATCAAGTGTCGCAGTGCAATTGTCAGTAGAAAAACGTGTGAGATGAAGTAGCAACTCTGTGGTAAATGCACACAGCATGTTCAGAGAACCAAGGAGATCCCAATAGGAGTAGGCATAATTTCCATGGAAGGGCACCAAATCTCTCCGATATGCTTGACCCTAGGTATGGGGAGGCTAACTCCTTCTTGATAGAGTCCAGTGTACCCGTAAAAGACTATGGAGGGGCCTACAGTTGAAATTAAAGCCAGCGCAACACCTAGGAATGGAAACAAATCCATAAGAGGGAACAGCGCTGGTACCAAGTCAGGGATTTTGCAGTTGCCAATAATGAAGCTATACAGTTGAGCTTCCAAGCTGTAGCTGGAATGGTATGTCTGTACATCTGCATTCAGCAGCAACTTAGGAAAGTTCCCAGATCCCAAGGAACTCTGGCTAGCTGTATGCTGGATAGTGCTAGGGGAAGTTGTAATGGTAGTACATGTGAGTGACAATGTTTCTTAGTTCTGATGTGTGAGACATTCTATGATGAATTGTCAATGACTGTGTAGCCCTGCATCAACTGTCAGCTTGCTAAATGCTGGAAGGGAAGGCAACACCCTGCTAATGCCAAGTGGCTTGGAGAGGGTCTAGCTATGATTTTGGCGGAGAGGGTCTAGCTATGATTTTGGCTGAGAGACTGAGGCCACTAAACAAAGTGGTGGGAGTGACAGGTGAGGCCCTATCTAATAACCTGGAGAGGTTGGAGTGAGGCTTTAGCTATGAGTTGAACCGATGGGCAAATACCTCAGGTTGAGGATGGGAGTTGGCCTTGCGGGATTGAATTACAATTATACTAAAATATGGTCCACACCTATACCCATTACAGCCAGATTATCTATCCCTAAGGAATGTAGGGGAGTAAAAACGTAATGAATTGATAGAAAATATGTTAGAATGTATATTTCTTGCCCAACTTGTATGTGGTTGAGTTTGAGAATGGAATATCATAGAGTGGAACATAAAGACACAATGGGAACGCTAGTGGGAATATGCCCTGGATGGTGTAAGTGCTAATTGAGATGAGGGTATAACGTACCTGTGTTGTGGATACAGATTAAAACATGAACAGGATAATAAGTAGGGATAGTAGAAACCTAGATAATAATGGAACTTATGATTATGAGCATAAACCCAAGCCAATCTGTAACGGACCATTTTGCACACAAGGGGTAAAAACCGTTTAAGGCGATCGGCCCCCTTTCCAGAGATACAGGCACAGCTACTGCAGAACACCAAAACTCACGAACTGGATACAAAGTAGCACTCCAACTCCCGAACTGGAACCTCCCAAATAGCTGCTAGCAGACGAACAGGAAAAGCAGACAATCAGCTTACACTCCTGGCAATCAGTCTCTAACAGCATACAGTGAATCCCCCCAAGAACGAGACAAGGCTCCGTGTTGAGGGTCAAGCAGTGGTCTGAGGTGCTGGCACACCCAGCCTGGTTTTTATTACAGTCTTGCAAATACAGGACCGCCCACAGGGAGGTATAAAACAACCAATCACATCACAGTTACATCCCACATATTCCCTCCCCTTATCCTGAGAGGAAACTCAATTACACATACAGTTAAAACATACTTTCTACCCAACTTTCATAACTCTAAAACCATACATCACATTCACATAAAATTACATATACACAATCAATCCATTCAGGGGAACAACATATTCAAAAATGGCACAAATCAGACAAGGGGTTCAAAAGTTAGTAAAAAGTCCTTTGTGACTAAATGAAGCATGGCTTTCTAGCCCAAACCAGTTTCAGAGTCTTCTATCCTGGAGAGTAATTCAATTATCTCCCAGGACAGACACAAGACTCCATTAAGCACATGGTTGCAAAAAGACACAAAACACTTTAAAATACATAAAGTCACATTTATTACATAAAACACAGACATGTAACATATCCCCAGATAGCTCAGGTCTGAGCGCACATTATTAAGTGAATGGTGCTCAGACCACACGAATACAGTTTAATCGCCATGGAGCCAAAGTCTTTACAGTCAGTTTCATACGAATGGGCTCCATGGGATTCCTATCTGGGGTATAACACATTCAACCAAAACTACCGAACCCCAGGCAGAAAAGCACGAATGAAGCTTTTCTGCAGGTAAAAAAGATGTCTTTTAACAGGGGACTATAGTCCAAAGGCAGCAGGCGAGCAACCAGGCTTCTCCAATGCAATGTGGCGAGATTGGTCTCGTCACACAATCAATCTCTATATGAGATAGACACCTAAAAGTGCTGCATCTAATTTAGAGTTCCCACTGTGCATACTTCCACAAGAAGGACCTGAAGTATGTATCAAAAACATGGGAACATCTCTAGTTTACTATCAGGAAGATAAATATTTGAGATCTAGTAAGTACTAGTGACAGGAGTTGGAGATAATACGCGGATTAGTGAAACACAACGGCAGACCTGCTCCATATCATAGCATGTATATAACCAACTTTACCAGTGAGAGACCTGTAGTGGCAGGACAATTAATTAGAGATTATAATGATGAGGCATTTGACTAATATGGTACCACTGATCACAACACATGTAAAATGTCTTAAAATGGTGGTTGTAGTAGGTTGTCCACCGAGGGCCATAAGAAGCATATGATGTGGAAGGTCAAGTGAGGGCCTAATATAAACGTATATGTGTGAGGTACTGTGTCTCTCGTGGGGACTTCATAATGTCACCTTACATGAAGATTGGCCACCATATCCTTTACTGAGAATTATGCATAGAGCCAAGGGTGGACTCTAAAGTCTGTAAGTTACTTGCACACTTCATGTGAGCTGTTGTCTACCCACTGTATTTAGAGTGTGCATATATTTAAAAAAAAAAGTTTTTTACGCTTCACATGAAAAGTTTTTTTTTTTTGTTTTGTTTTTTTAAGCTTTTAAATGAGGTTTAATGAATATTGCAAATATTTGAGTAGACTGCTTGCAATTTAGTATGGTTATTGGTGACACCTAAGTGGTGCATCTGGTTCGTGGCATGTCTTTGCAGTTTGACAATAACATACTTAGATGAGGGCCGTTTATCTGGCTGTACAACCATATAACAGACAAAAAAAATGACCAACACAATTTTAAAGAATGCTTGACTAGGCCTGTGCAGAGCCCAGAAAGTAGTGAGGGACAGTGAAATAAGACAGATTATAAACAGTACCATAAATGCTAACCACGTGCCACCCACCCCTCCCCACACCACCCCACACCGAGTTTCTCATTACATTTATAGATAGGCCAAATTACCAGACAGTCCAAACACACTGTCTCTCAAACACTCATCACCTGCTTAATTATCACACTCCTGCCCTTTTAACCCCTCACACCTCTCTTGTAACTCTAATATACAATCTTATCTAATTCTGCATTACTGAAACTCCTACTCCCCTTCTATATAATATAAAATCTCTCATCATTCTTATAAAATGTTCTCCCTCATATTCTTTATCTTCACCCTCACTTCTCTCATTGCCAAAATTTCTGTCATTCTGCATACCTGTTCCTGCTGACAAAATTTTCATTGCTCCCACCCTACTTCCCTCCCCTCTTTATTCATCCCATGCACTCAACTTGTACCTTTCCAACTTATCTCCACCATCTCCTTCTAAATCCTCAAAATATAAACACTCACAAAACCTTTAAATCCTTCTCCCATTTTCTCTTCCTTTCTATCCTTCTACTCCTAGCAGCTGGTGATGTTTCTCCAAACCCCGGTCCCACACTTGCAAACCCTTCATGTGCTAACTCCAACAATCACTCCAATCTCATACCCATTTCACGATACTCTTCCTTTAACCCCTTAACGCCGTTACAGCGTTCTATGCCGTCCTGCATTAAATGGGCTTTAACCCCTTAAGGACCAAACTTCTGGAATAAAAGGGAATCATGACATGTCACGTCATGTGTCCTTAAGGGGTTAAAGCCGTTGCGGCGGCATAGAACGCTGTAACAACTTTCAGCCCCAAGAGCTACCAACTACTTGCCTCCGCCGCGATCCTCTTCTGGGGGGCTGCCTGACAGCCTAGGCAGCCCTACCCTGGCAAATGAGGCCCGGGGGGCCATGTGATCGCTCTCAAAGAGCGATCACATGGCCCCCTATAGCTGGCTGTGGATCTGCCAGCAGGGGGACTGTCTGAAATGTCAGACAGTCCCCCTGCTGGTGGGTAGTGTAAAAAAAAATAAAAAATAATTAGACAAGTTTTAAAATAAATTAAATGTATTTATATATAAAATATATTATAAATATAATATATACATCTTATATATGTAACGTCATACGTAATGTATTTTAATATTAAGTAAAAGTATAAGTACATATTGGTATTAAAATACAATTAGAATGACGTTATATATAATATATATTTATATATACACGTATAATTACAATAATTAAAATAATATTAAAATATTTTTAAATTTAATATATATGTAATTTCATTCTAAATATATATATATATATATATATATATATATATATATATGTGTGTGTGTATATGTAACAAAATACACTTAGAATGACATTCTATATCTATATATAAATTACAAATAACCGCATATATATTTAGAATTTTAATATATACACATATATGTATTTAAAGTCTACGTGTACACTTATGTAAATATATATATTTACATAAGTGTACACGTAGACTTTAAATGTATATATATTAAAATTCTATGTGTATATTTAATATTTTAACATAATTATGTGATTTATTAGTTAAAATTTGATTGACTTGCCTGACAACCCAGGCAAAAAGTGCAGAGAATTTGAATTGCAAGCATTATATTTAACCCTGTAACTTTCCAAGACACCATAAAACCTGTACATGGGGGTACTGTTTTACTCAGTAGACTTCGCTGAACACAAATATTAGTGTTTCCAAATGGTAACTTGTATTACAACAATTATATTTTTTGTAAAAGTGCCGGTTTTTGCATTTTTCACACATGAACGGCACTTTTACTGACGATATTATTGTTGTAATACAAGTTACCATTTTGAAACACCATTATGTGTGTTCAGCAAAGTCTCATGAGTAAAAGCGTACCCCCCAAGTACAGGTTTTATGGTGTTTTGGAAAGTTAGAGAGTCAAATATAAGGCTTGCATTTCATTTTTTTCACATTTGAAATTTGCCAGATTGGTTATGTTGCCTTTTGAGACCGTATGGTAGCCCAGGAATAAGAATTACCCCCATGATGACATACCATTTGCAAAACTGTTAATGGGGGCTACTGTTGTACTTCTGAGACTTTGCTGAATCCAAATATGTGCTTTTTTTCAATGAAAGCTAACAGTATTATGACATTTACAGCTAAAATGTGAGGCGGAACTACAAATTTTAAAAAAAAAATTCAAAAATTTCATAGTTTTTTTTAAATTTTATTCATAATAAATTATATTTCATTTTAAAATATTTGATATGAAATGAAAGCCCTGTTTCTTCTGAACAAAATGATATATAATACGTGTGGGTGCATATAATATGAAAGAGGTGAATTACGGTTGAACAGACATAAAGCGTAAATTCCAGTTTTTGTTTACATTTTGTTTTAATCAGAAGGTGTACTATTGACTCCGCCCTGAAGGGGTTAAATCCTCCTTCCACACTACCCTCTGGAATGCATGCTCTATTTGCAGTATTACTAAATCCACAGCTGTGCATGATCTTTTCATCTCTCGTTCCCAACAATTACTAGCATTAACTGAAACATGGCGCTCTCCCTCTGACACTGCCACCCCTGCCTCTTTATCCTTTGGTGGTCCTTCAAACCTCTACCCACACCCCCTTCCCTCTCTTTCTCATCATTTGAGATTCATTCAATCCGCCTTTTTAAACTCATCTCTGCTAACATTGCGGTTATCTATCGTCCCCCTGGTTCCCCACTTCTCTTCCTTGACCACTTTGCTGCCTGGCTTCCTTACTTCCTCATCTCTAACATTCCATCTGTAATTCTTGGAGACTTCAACATTCCCATTAACTCACCCTTGACCTCCGCAGCCTCAAAACAACTTTCTGTTACCTCCTCCGTTGGGCTATAACAGTGGACTAATTCCCACACCAATGTAGCAGGCGATACTCTAGACCTTATTTTCACTCATGATTGTACAGTCTCTACCATCTGCAACACTCCATTTCTCTCTCAGATTATCATTTCCTATAATTTGCTCTCAATAGCTCCCTCCCCCAACAACCTAAACCTAACCCCCCTCAACTCAGAAGGAATCTGAGTTCTATAAACCTCCAGCAGCTGTCAGCTGATATCAATTCCCAACTATTATCCATTCCTGCTCACTCATGTACCTCACTGGCTATCTCCTCATATAACTCTACCCTCACCTCCGCCCTGGACACTGCAGCCCCTCTCCAAATAAACACCACAAGGAGGACACTCCCATGGCACACTAAATCAACACGCTACCTGCAAAGATGTTCTTGTTCTGCTGAACGCTGCTGGAGGAAGTCTCATACCAAGTCAGACTTTCCACACTACAAATTCATATTGCGTTCATACAGCACAACCCTTGCCCTTGCCAAACAGTCATACTTTTCTTCTCTTATTCGTTCATGCTCCCACAATCCCAGGCGTCTCTTTGATACCTTTAACTCTTTTTTGCCCTGCTGAGGTCACCCCCCAAACTAACCTTACAGCTGATAGTCTTGCTTCCTACTTTACTGACATGATTGAACAGATAAGGGAAGAATTCTCATCACCTTGCCCCTCACCTTTTCAATCTTCCCTGGATCATGCCTCTCCAGCCCTTCCGACCTTCTCCCAGGCTACTGAACAAGAGGTGGCTGCACTTATCCTTTCCTCTCGCCCCACCATTTGCCCGCTTGATCATGTACCATCTCACCTTATTAGATCTCCCTCTTCTTGTCTTGTGCCCTCCTTAACACTCATCTTCAACTGCTCTCTTTCTCCTGGCACTGTTCCTGCTGTCCTGAAACATGCTACTGTAGTACCCATCTTTAAAAAAACCATGTCTCGACCCATCCTCCCCCTCTAACTATTGTCCTATATCCCTGCTCCCTTTTTCCTCAAAGCTTCTTGAAAGACTAGTCTTCACCCATCTGGCCTGCTTCCTCAACTCCTAGTCTCTCCTCGACCCTCTTCAGTCTGGCTTCCGCCCCCTCTACTCTACTGAGACTGCCCTTATCAAAGTCACTAATGACCTTATCACAGCTAAATCCAAAGGTCACTACTCCATATTAATTCTTCTTGACCGCTCTGCTGCTTTTGACACTGTTGATCATGTTCTCCTTCTTCAAACTCTTCAATCACTCAGTCTCTGTGACTCTATCATCTCATGGTTTTCCTCCCATCTCTCCCAATGCTCATTCAGCGTCTCCTTTTCTAATGATACCTCCACCGTTGGTCCTGTTTCAGTTGGAGTCCCTCAAGGCTCTGTCCTTGGTCCCCTTCTATTTTCTATTTACACTGCCTCTCTTGGCAAGCTTATTATCTCTTTTGGATTCAAATACCACCTGTAAGCTGATGACACTCAGATATATCTCTTTACCCCTGATGTCCTGCAACGTGTCACCTCTTGCCTTTCTTCTATCTCTGATTGGATGTCCTCCCGCTTTCTGAAACTGAATCTTTCCAAAACAGAACTTCTTGTCTTTCCTCCTCCTAATATTAATCCTCCTCTCTCGCCCTCCCTTCAGATTGGTGGTACCCATATCAGCCCATCCTTACAAGCACGTTGTCTTGGTGTTACTTTTGATTCCTTTGAGCCTCACATTCGGTCTGTTGTCAAATCATGCGAATTCCACCTCAAAAACATCGCCCGCATGTTTTGCATGTAAATTTCTTTTTTTTTTAAACTAATAACACCAACTTTGGCTAGCGTTTGTGACTAAGTGACTGCAAAAGACTGGAAATACCCCATTTTGAATACCCTGGGTTGTCTACATTTGAAAATTGTATACCATGATGGGGTTATTTCACATTCCAGGGATACCATATAGTCTTAAAAGGCAACATAGACCTAGCAAACCAATCTGTCCATCTGAATTGGGCAAGCCCTATATTGACCCTGTAACTTTCCAAACCACCATAAAACCTGTACATGGGGTATTCTTATACTCAGGAGACTTTGCTGAACACAAATGTGTGTTGAAAACAGTAAAACTTATCGCCAACTTCACCCAAATCCTCCATATACATACCCTCCTACAAAACTTTTAAATCCTTCTCCCACCTTCACTTCTTTTCTATCCTTCTACTGCTAGCAGCTGGTGAGGTCTCTCCAAACCCCGGTCCCATCTCGGCAAACCAACCATGTACTAATTCAAGGAACTACACCAATCTCATACCCATCTCATGTTACTCTTCCTCTCAATCCTCCCTCAATACTGCTCTCTGGAATGCACCCTCTGTTTGCAATATTTAGATTTTCTAGCCTTAACAGAAACATGGCTCTCCCCCTCTGACACTGTTACACCTGCATCTTTGTCCTGTGGTTGTCCTCAACTTACCCACAACCCAAGACACTCTGAATGTAAAGGTGGTGGTGTAGGATTTCTTCTCAAACCTCTACCCAACCCCCTTCCCTCTTTCCCATTATTTGAAATTAATTTGATTTGTCTCTTCAAACCCTTCTCTGCAAACATTGCCGTTATTTATCTCCCCCCTGGTTCCCCTCTCCTCTCCCTTGACCACTTTGCCTGACTACCCTACTTTCTCTCTTCTAATATTCCATCCCTAGTTCTTGGGGACTTCAATATTCCCTTTAACCCACCTTTGACCTCAGCAGACTCTAAACTACTTTCAATTACTTCCTCCCTTGGGCTATCACAGTGGGCTAATTCTCCCACCCATGTAGCTGGAAATTCCCTCAACCTTATTTTTTTTTTTCTTCTGCATGTACAGTATCTAATATCTGCAACACTCCATTTCCTCTCTCTGATCACCACCTCTTATCATTTGCTCTTGACTACCCCCTCACCCAACATCCTGCCTAACCCATCTCAACTGAAAGGGAACCCTAATTCTATTGACCTTCAGCAGCTGTCAGCTGATATTTTCCATCCCTCCCCTCACGTGTCCCTCACTGTCCATGTTCACATATAACACTACCCTCACTTCTGTCTTGAACTCTGCAGCCCTGCTCCAGACACGCCCCGAACATGGCATACTAAATCGACGGGCTACCTGCAAAGATGCTCCCATTGTGCTGAACGTTCCTGGAGGAAGTCTCGCACCCAGTTAGATTTTCTTCATTATAGATTCATACTGTGTTCATACAACGCAGCCCTTGCCCTCGACAAACAGTCACACTTTTCCTCTCTCATTAGTTCATGCTCCCGCAATCCCAGGTGTCTCTTTAACTCTTCTTCGCCCTGCTGTGGACACCCCCCACACTAACCTTACAGCTGATAGCTTTGCATGCTACTTTGCCGACAAGATTGAACATCTAAGGAAAGAATTCCTCCCACCTTGCTGTTCTCTTTCCCAACCACACGTAGATCATGCATTTCCTACTCTTCATACTTTATCCCTGGCTACTGAACAAGAGGTGGCTGCGCTTCTCCTTTCCTCTCGCCCCACCACTTGCCCTCTCGATCCTGTCCCATCTCACCTTATCAGATCTCTCTCCCCCTGTCTTGTGCCTTCCTTAATACACATCTTTAACGACTCTCTCTCTTCTGGCACTGTCCCTGCTGACCTTAAGCATGCCACTGTAGTACCTATCCTAAAAAAAAATCCTTTGACCCGTGCTCCCCATATCGTCCCATATCCCTGCTCCCTTTTTCTCAAAGCTTCTGGAAAGACTTGTCTTTACCCATATGTCTCACTTCCTCCATTCCAACTCTCTCCTTGACCCTCTTCAATCTGACTTCCACCCTTTCCACTCTATGGAGACTGCTCTTATCAAAGTTACTAACGACCTAATCGCAGCTAAATCCAAAGGCCACGACTCCATACTAATTCTTCCTGACCTCTCTGCTGCCTTTGACACTGTTATTCGTGTTCTCCTTCTTCAAACTCTTCAATCACTCAGTCTCTGTGACTCTGTTCTCTCGTGGTTTTCCTCTTGTCTCTCCTAATGCTCATTCAGTGTCTTCTTTTCTAATGATACTTCCTCCCCTCGTCCTGTCTCGGTTGGAGCCCCCCAAGGCTCTGTTCATGGTCCCCTTCTATCTTTTCTTTATACTGCCTTTCTTGGCAAACGTATTAAATCTTTAGGATTCCACTACCACCTGTACACTGACACTCAGATATATCTCTCCTCCCCGAACCTCTTCCCTGTCCTCCTGCAACGTGTCACTGCTTGCCTTTCTTCCATCTCTGACTGGATGTCCTCCTGCTTTCTGAAACTCAATCTCTCTAAAACTAAGCTCCATGTCTTTCCTTCTCCTAATACTGATCCTCCTCTTTCGCTCTTCCTTCAAGTTAGTGGTATCCACATAAGTCCATCCTTGCAAGCACCCTGTCTTGGCGTCCTACTTGATTCTGGCCTCACCTTTTAGTCTCACATCAGGTATGTTGCCAAATCTTGTAGATTCCATCTTATAAAAACATAGCCTGCATCCGCCCCTTTCTTAAGCAAGATGCTACCAAGGAGCTTGTCCATGCTCTAGTAATTTCCTGCATGGATTATTGTAACCCTCTCCTAATTGGTCTTCCTAAAAGCCGTATTGCCCCGCTACAGTCTGTAATGAATGCTACCGCCAGACTGATTTTTCCTCTCTAGTCGGTCCTCTAACACCTCACCCCTCTGTCAGTCCTTACATTGGTTTCCTGTTTCCTATAGGAGTCAATTCAAAGTGCTAACCCATACCTATAAAGCACTGAACAATTCTTGCCTATATTATTAATTCACAGATCCATTGTTATGCCCCTTCTCGGTCTCTTCGATCTGCCCGTGACCTTCTCCTGTCCGTTGCTCGCACCTGTACTACCAACTCCCGCTTGCAGGACTTCTCACGGGCGGCTCCCTTCCTATGTAATAGCATGCCTACCTCCATCAGACTCTACCCTGGTCTTCAATTGTTTAAGAAGTGCCTTAAAACCCATCTCTTTAAGAAAGCTTATGGCCTCCCAGAGTAATCTCTAACTTACATACCTGTCTCTTGCTTTCTCCTAAAGTGCAGCACTTTACTCTTCTCCAGCTCTGCTTAACTCCCATCTTGTTTGATTGCTATTTCTTGTCCTGATGTTTTATACCCCACCTCCTATAAACTGTAAGCTCATTTGAGCAGGGTCCTCTTCAACCTATCGTTCTTGTAAGTGTTCTTGTAATTGTCCTATTAATAGTTAAACACCCCCACCCCTCATGATATTGTGTTAAAAAAATAAAATAAAAAAAAAAGCAAAAAACAAATATGAACACTAACTTTGGCCAGAGTTTGTGGCTCAATAGTTACTACAAAAGTCTGGACATACCGCATTTTGAATACCTTGGGTTGTCTACTTTTTCAAATGGTATGTCATGGTGGGGTTAATTTTAATTTCTGGGCTGTCATACCATCTTAAAGGCAACATAGCCAATCTGGCAAAAAAACATTTACAAAAACAGAAATTGGCAATTATGTTTGACCCTGTAACTTTCCAAATCCCCATAAAACTTGTACTTGAGTGGTACTGTTGTACTTATGAGACATTACTCTACACAAATGAGTTTTTTTAGAGCAGTAAAATGTATTCTACTGATATCATCAGTGAAATGGCAGTTTGTATACAAAAACTAATAAAAACATCAACTTTGGCCAGGGTTTGTGACTAAGTGGCTACTAAAGACTGGACATACCCCATTCTCAAAGGCAACATAGTCCCAGCAAACCAATCTGGCAAATTTCAATGTGCAAACATGGAAAAGGTGAACGCCCTACATTTGACCCCTGTAAGTTTGCAAAATTCCATAAAACCTGTACGTTGGGGGCACTGTTGTACTCAGGAGATGTTGCTGAACACATATTGGGGTGTTCTCTGTCAGTAACACATAACAGGAACTGGGAATCCATGAATAAAGTACAATGTGAGAGAAAAATAACACACAAAAATGACTACCCAAATGTTTGACAAAGACTGGTGGTAGAATTAGTGCAAGGAAAGTGTTAAAATACCACAATTTGAAATACCCTTGAATGTCTACTTTAAAAATATATATGGTTTGATGTAAATTACATTGGCCGGCATGGGTCCAAGTTGGAAAACTGGAATGCGCATCCTCTAAGGTATTTTAGCCCCACACACCTATACATGGGTGGTATCACTGTACTTGGGAGATGTTGCTGAACACATATTGGGGTGTTCTTTAGCAGTAACCCTTAAAGTTCTCAGTACATGTATTCTTAAATGGCTGTGTGTAAAAAAAAAAAAAATTCACCAATTTTTATTTTATTTTGCATAGGTTGGTGGTACAATGGTTGCATGAAAAGAGTCAAAATACCCCAATTTTAATACCTTGGGTTGTGTTCTTTTAAAAAAAAATATACATGTGAAGGGTTATTCAGGGAGTCCTGATAGATATCAGTGTTACAATGTAACTTATGTTAATTCTGAAAATAAAATGGTTTGAAAATAGCAAAGTGCTACTTGTATTTATTGCCCTATGACATTACAAAAAAAATCATTTAAAAGCATGTTAACATTTGGGTATTTCTAAACTCAAGACAAAGTTTAGAAACTATTTAGCATGGGTGTTTTTTGGTGGTTGTAGATGGAGGTTTTGAGGGTCAAAGTTAGAAAAAGTGTTTTGTTTTGATTTTTTTTTTTCATATTTTATAAAGAATTATAGTAAATTATGATATGATGAAAATAATGGTATCTTTAGAAAGACCATTTAATGGCAAAAAAAAAGGTATATAAGGTGTGTGGGTACACTAAATGAGTAAGAGGAAAATTACAGCTAAAAACAAACACTGCAGAAATGTAAGAACAGCCCTGGTCCTTAACGGTAAGAAAATTGAAAAACGGTCTGGTCACTAAGGGGTTATTGTTCTGCAAGTTGTGAGGTGCGGCCTTCATGTATCAGATTTCTTTGTCCCAGCATATCCCACAGATGTTCAATTGCATTTAGATCTGGGGAATGTGGAGGCACTATGGTGCAGCATCTTGTAACACATTTATTTTATGCAAAAACTTAAAAATTTGAGTATGTAAAAATACAGCATATTGATGAGGCCAAAACCTAGCAAACGAGTAATAGAGTGAACAGTTGATGTACACACTCTAATACCTACATTAACAGTGTGCACGTTTATTCTCACGATCATAAAGAAAACATATGCTGAAGAGGAGAAATTAAACCAGGTGTCTTCTACTTCAAGAAAATAAAATGCAATATCTGGTAATAAAAAGCTAAAGTCAGTTTTTATTCAATGGAATACATTAGAAAGAAGTGACAGTTCCTCTTTAAAGGGGGGAAAGGCATCCACTTTTGTTTTTGTCACTTTGTTGTTTTGTTGAAATAAAAGTAATAAATGTTTGGGTTTTTGTGTGTGTTATATTGAATTTTATTTAGATTTAATTCTTCCCCCTCTTCTTGCCTCAGGAAGACCTGAAACTGAATGGTACTACTGCTGCCTGCTGACCACGATTCCACAAAGCTATATAAGAACTTAATGTACAATTTGTATAATGTTATTGGTACTTGATACCTAGCTGTGTCAATAAATTCTCATTTAAACTGCTAGCAATTCATTTGTTTGGGGACGGAATATTTCAAAGAGAATGAGCAAATTAGATTTAAACGAACTTGTAGGGTTTATTTAATGGGAAGTCTTACATTTTCCTTCATGGCTATACATATTCATCTATTATTATCGCCATTTATATAGCGCCAAAAGATTCCGTAGCGCTTTACAATATATTGAGAGGGGAGGATTTAACTATAAATAGGACAATTACAAAAAAACCTTTCAGGAACGATAGGTTGAAGAGAGGACCCTGCTCAAACGAGCTTACATTCTATAGGCGGTGGGGTGTATAAGACAATAGGACAGGAAATTGCTATCAAATAAGGTGGGAGTGAAGCAGAGCTGGAGGAGATTGTAGAGTACTGCCCTTTAGGAGAGAGCAAGAGACAGGTATGTAAGGTAGAGGTTACTCTGGGAGGCCATAAGCTTTCTTAAAGAGATGGGTTTTAAGGCACTTCTTAAACAATTGAAGAGTAGGAGAGAGTCTGATGGCGGTAGGCAGGCTTTTCCATAGGAAGGGCGCTGCCCGCGAGAAGTCCTGCAAGTGTGAGTTGGCTGTACAGGTTGCGAACAACGGATAGCGTGACACACTCTCAAATGGAATATGACTGAATTCCCATTACCGTTTGTGATACTGTCTTTTGGGGGTTATACATAGATAGGTTTAGAGTTGGTATTGAAATAAGGGTGAGTGTGATTGAGCTCCTGTACTCCAAGTACCTCCACCAGGTCAGCTTCTTCTCTGCTAGCAGAGGACACTAGAACGCTTAAAACCCAGTCATGAAGCTTGACTGGGGTATCTGAGGACCTCACAAAGCTGTAATTCTCTCTCCTTTCAGGCATCTATCAACAATTCTCCTTCCAAGTACTGCCATTACTAAGGCACTTATACCTCTAAGGCCTAGCTTTTTGTTAACACATCCCTGGGATCAAGAACCAGTACAGCCAGCCAAAAGGCCTGAAAACTCTGTTACTAAAGTTCCCAAGCAAACAAGACATAACACTCTTCCATTTGGAACTAACATGCAAAACTTTTTTTATGCAGGACTAGCCCCTACCCGCTTTATATTAAACTTGTGGCGACACCCGATTCAATACATATAAATCTAAATCAAATAGAGAATCATACAGGAACACATACTCAATGAAAAATGTATAAAGTTGTGGGGAAGACATTGACTAACAAGAAATGTTCCCTGTATTTAGACACCATATTATGCAAATCACAGAGTTTCGCTATTTAGGTCGTGCAAATAAGTCACAACCAACAGATGAAGCTGCACAGGCTTGAAAGAGCGTTTACCAACAGGTGACCTGCACAGGCTCAACAGCCAAAATCAACCTAGTTGGACAGGAGAGCACACAAATCACATAAAAATACACTATACTATAATGGGCACAGGGTTACTTAAACATAAGAGGCATCCTGGGACCTACGTGAAGTGTCCGTCTTGTGCTCCCAGTGATGGTGACTTCTGTCACAAGTAATTGCATAAGGAGCTCAGTTTCTGCAACAGCAACAAAAAACAAAACACAAAACTTGAAGCAAAAGAAAAATTGGGGGTTTTGCTAGTTTTCCTTAAGTATCCAAAATGTGTATATAGTTGGGAACCAATTGTTCCTGTAAATATTTTTGTTCACAGGACGTTGAGTAATATTTCACCTTTTAATATAAAGTACTTCACAGCTATCGTTCTGTGCTTCTTTAAATAGCTAAACTGGCAGCACAAAGGCAGTAGTAGACATGTTGACAATACCATGGTTACCATTAACATTCTGTTGCTACAGTAACATCAGAAATCTTTCTCTGTGTTTGGTTATGTAGAAAGTTATAGATTAGACCTATGGCCTAAAGCTACAATTGGCAGGTTGTGAAAAGCAGTTTGGAAAGTAGGGTAATCGGATTACTTCCGCATATATTTGCTTTGCAGAAAAAGCAATAAAGCAATCATTTTAACAGTCTATTTCCAAAGCCATGGCTTGAAAATGACAAGCTTGTCCGTATTCATTGATATCCCGGAGGCGTCTTGTGAAAAAGAAAACTTACTCGATAAAGCTTTTGCAAATGATACAAATGCTAAAAAAGTATTTCTCGGGCAAAGAGGTAAGGGGTTTATGTTAATATTTTAAAATCACTTCAGTCCTAGTTAACAGTTTCATTATCATTAACTAACTTATGTTGATTTATTTTCTGTCTACACTTGTCTTTTTTTAATAAGAGAAAATCAAAAAATTCACGTGTTGAAGAAACCATTGATAAAAGTAACCAGAAAATATTTATTTTAATCATGCAACTGTAACAACTTTTAATTGAGAGAGGATCATAACTGCAGTAATTTAAGAAGCCTAGTATTGTCTGATCTGCGCTGTCTATACCGATTTGATCAAAGGTGTGTATGGGTTGTGTGCAACACAGTCAACATGGACTGAACTCTCTCTACTCCCAGAGAGTTAGTTGAGCCACAAAGAGTGAAGCCGGCTGTGTATAAACCAATATGAGTTACAGTATAACTGCTATTAGTTACAGAGCAATTTCACTCATCTTATATGAGCAGTGAAACTACATGAAGGGATTGGTTAGACAGGGCTTTCTAAGATGAGATTGGACCCTTCAGACCAGAATGAAAGGCTCCTAATTAGTGGCTAGTAGGTGACTAATTGGTGGTTAGTGAGGCATCTGCCTGCAGCTGATGTGCAAATGATGGTAATGTACTAATGAAAATACATTTTATATTAAATTTTTTTCTTTATTTTATTAAAAAAAATAATATTAAAAAAATAAATAATATATATATTCATTTTAAAAGACAGATGGTCGTTCTATTGGTCTGATTTATCTCTCTTTTTCTCTGTGTGAATACCTACACACCAAAATGTAGTTAATTGAAAACTGAATTGCAGACTATAGGTAAGAATAGCTGATTTGGAAACACTTTCAAACTCTGTCAAACTCTGTTACAGTCACAACTTGGCAGTTATTTTGCCTATATTTAGCAATTTACTATAATTTTGTGTTTAATGACAGATATGAACTAAACTAGAAATAGTGGATAAGTGGTGAAGGAATTGTGACTTTTAATTGAAAATAACTGACCTGGAAAAATATGTGACTTGGAGATATTTTTGAAATCAACAGTTTTTGGCAGAAATATGTCAATTCTACACAATTCCAGACCTCATGAATCTCCCTGAATGGTCATGGCCTCTCTCAGTAAACGACTACTGGATGGTTCTCAAAAGAAATCACAAGTTTTAACACACAAGTCTAACAAGTCTGTCACAATTGATTTAGAGTTGTCCCTTCAAGCAAGCAAAAAGCAATCGGCGCATTCATTCGAACACACTAATCACGTTTTCAAATGAGCTCATGCTCAATCTTCAGTTCCTGTGCACAATCTTAACAACTTGTGGTAATTTGGTAAGCTCAGACTTTGGAGAAACATAGCAGGGCAATTTGAGGGCAAATTGTCAGTTGCCATAAACTGATCCTGAATCTGAGCCCATGTAAATCAACCTAAATGGCCCTAAAAGAACTACTAGCTCAATGTTAAATTTTTCAGCAGTTTCTTAAATTTATATATGCCCAATGCTTGCATAAAAGCTGCCCAGTGCTTGGCACAATTATAGGCACTCACCCCTTATGCTCACATATATTTAGTCAGGAAGCAAGGACTTTGTAATCATGCCACAGAATTGGGCATCATCAGACATATAATGAGTTTGCTTTTATTTATGTATTCATAAAATATTTTACCAGGAAAGATACATTGAGATTTCTCTCTTTTTTTGCATTGCTCTGGATTATATTTCAAAAGGGGGGATTGTAGGCTTATTATTCATGGAGGTGGCCTGAAGCTTGAGCAGTTAGAGAAGTTAACCCCTTATGGACCAAACTTCTGGAATAAAAGGGAATAATGACATGTCACACATGTCATGTGTCCTTAAGGGGTTAAATTCTATTTATTTATTTTTTGACACCATAATGCTCTAAATTTAGTGAACACATTCTACATGTTTCTGACAAACTCACCCCTGATTTAAAATTAGTTTTTTAATTTGGTGTTTTTCACAGAAATGTTTTAATTCAGAGGTCAAGCATTCTCATGAACAAGTGTGAAACATACACGATAAACCTTATGTGGCTAAGTATATGGATGCTGGGAAGATTCTTTAGTTGAGTAGACCAAATAAGCATATTTCAGTTAGGAATTAATTGCTCATAGCTTGATAATGAATGCACAAACTTTATTTGCTTGTACTCGCTGCAACATTTATATCTAACTCTCTAGGGGATCATTTCAGCCCTCTCCCATTTGTCATAAACTTGCAAATAACCACTTTTTTTTCTCTGTAGTATTTTTGTCAGAAAATGGACATCCATGGGTTCCAAGGCCAGTGCAAAAAGTTTGTCTTCAATTACTCAATGATCCAACACTGAATTATGAAATTGAACAAGGACTGGGACCATCTTCATTCATCGATGGAGCTAGCAAATTAGTTTTTGGGAGAAGCAACATTGCTCTAACGGAAAATAGGGTATTTATTAACCTGATAAATGTTTATTTATTAGAGTATTTATTAAACTTCTAAATGTTCTCTACTGTGTAATTACAGCAGATGAATTCACTATTTGACAGTAATCACTGAGAGTTAACTGATATTCCCTATTTTGGGATTCGCAACTTGACTAAAAAATGTTTTATCCATATGAGAGTCCCCACATTAAATTGGAATATTGAGGTAATTACATCTTTCAACTGAGAAGTAGGATTGTATGTGTCATGAGAAAGGATATAAGGTACAAATGCACACCTACATTCACACACTAACCCTCTATACAAAAACAACCATACATTTATAAGATGGCTCTCTGGACTAAAACACATCTGCATTCCCACACATTAGCCCTTCAAATAAATATACTATTCTGTCAGTGATAGGTGTGCATTTGTACCCTTTACCAATTCTCCAAAGACTGTCTAAACTTAAGCATAGGGCAATATTTTTATTTTATTGATTGATTTATTTTACATTGCTCAGTTGTTTATCACAGCAACCTCCTTTTTCCACACACTGCTCTCTATAGTCATGAGCTCACCAATGGTCCAAGTGTAACTCTAGCAGATTAAACAAGTATTGTCAACTTATTATATAAGTATGTAAGAGTTAGTGGCACATGAGTGTGACTAGTGAGAATATATTTTTGAAAGCATGGCATCTGTGACTGTCAGTGGCTAATAAGGTAAGCAAGACTAATTAGAGATGTTGTGGCTAATTCATTGTATGAGAATGAGCATGCCTAGTTATATATGCTATATAATAGTAATAATAATTACAACTGGTATGGCTCATTTAGTGTGTATGTGCCTGTGAAAGTCGAAATGTGGCTAGTTACTTGTGAGAGGCAGAGTGTGACTTATTAGGTATGTTTCTTAGGCAAAGTATACTTAGACGTATTCACATGCAAATATATACAGATATTTTTATATATATATAAATATACATACATACACTAAATATGCATGTAAGACACATGTGACTAGTAAAATAGGACTTGAAATATACTAATTGCATGTCTTGCTTCTTCTCCTCACTCTTTAATTATAACTCCACCCCCTTCACCCAAGTAAATAGGTAAAGTGGGAAACATTTTGTGAAATATGCATCAAATTGCTCCACGTGAAGTTGAACTAACTTGTATTTAATAATTTTCAATTCTCTATGTAATCACTGAAAAAAATAAAATAAACACTAATTAGGAGCTCATTATTGCTAATATTGTACAAAATAAATGTAAAACTAAACCACCTGCAGTGACTCTTTAAATAAAATGATGGCATGTTCAATTTTTTAACTGTGGGAAATTTTTTTACACCAATTTAACAGGTTGGTGGTGTACAAACGTTGGGTAGTACCGGAGCATTAAGGGTTGGAGCAGAGTTCCTGGTACAATGGTACAACACAAATGTCCAAAAAAAGGCAGTCTGTCTGATGTTATCTACCTGTGGTGAGTTTTATAACCCCACTGCCTTTCTTCCCCCCCCCATTGTACTATCACGCATATGTATTCTATGAGATCAATGTAGGTGCTAAATATAAGGCAATTAAAGTTTATATGTATATAAAACTCAATATGTCTACTAAAACAAAACCAACCTGCAATATAGAAGGTGTGGTACACATTTGGCATATTCTACATAAGATCATGAAATGTATCTACTTTGTAGCAAATTTGTTGTGTCTTCTCAAATATCACTAGTATTAGCCTCTTCCTTCTTCAGCTGCTTTGAAAACATGGAAACTATGATTATGCAATGCTGAGTGCAAATCTAGCCAACCTGGACAGGAGTGATTGAAGAGTCAGTGGCATACATACAATCCATGGGGCCCCTGTGCGAAACTGATCCATAGACATAGAGACACTTACATACACAGACACATACACATAAAGAGACACATACATACACACACACAAGACACACATACAGACAGACACACACACACATACAGAGACACACAGACAGGCACACACACAGACACACAAACACATACATACAAACAAAAACACACATATACAAAATGTTTAAGTCAGTATCCTGTTTCCTACCTTTTAGGTACAGGAGGGTGACTTTCCCTGGGGTCCAGTGGTGGCTCAGGCTGGTGGGAGTCAGAGTTCCCACTCTGAATCCCTCTCCTTCCTCCCACGTGGGCTCTTGCTGATAGCTGGGAGGAGGCAGTCACTTCCTCCCAGCTGTGATGTCACCACACGGGGCCCGGTCGCGCTGTTAAAGCACTGCAGCGCTGACTGGGGCCCCCTGTGAATTCCTCCCGCGTGGGCTCTTGCTGATAGCTGGGAGGAGGCAGTCACTTCCTCCCAGCTGTGATGTCACCACACGGGGCCCGGTCGCGCTGTTAAAGCACTGCAGCGCTGACTGGGGCCCCCTCTGAATCCCTCTCCTTCCTCCCGCGTGGGTTCTTGCTGATAGCTGGGAGGAGGCAGTCACTTCTTCCCAGCGGTGATGTCACCACACGGGGCCCGGTCGCGCTGTTAAAGCACTGCAGCGCTGACTGGGGCCCCCTGTGAATTCCTCTCTATCGGGTGGCCCTAACAGCACAGGCCACCCGATGGGCCTCTTGAACATGCAGCCCCAGCGGTTTGCTGCAACACATGGGGACGGGCACCCGGTTGAAGGGGTCCGCAGGGTGACCGGGCCCCCTGGAGTGACGGGCCCGGTCGCTGCTGCGACCCATGCGACCACGGTATGTACACCACTGCTTAGAGTATTGGTTCCCAATGAATTTCACAGCTATTCAAAATGTCACATTAAGTCAGAATGAGCATTAGTCAACTTTACAAGATGTTAAAATTTAAAGAGATTCTATAGTGTAAAGAATGCAAATCTGTATTCCTTACAATATAGAGCCCTCTGTCTCCTCACTTTCTTTGATGACTGTAGTGTCCCTTTAATTACAAAGGGTTCAAACGTAGCATTTTAATGAAGAGGATTCATACCAGCTTTGTTACAATATGATAAAACAAAAAAGCCTATGGGTCCAATATGACAACCTACTAGCTATAGGGATAGAAACTCCCATAGACCTCCACTCACTATGCTGTAGGTGGAGGGATATCAGCTAAACAGTGAGCAGCCAGCACTAGTGCCCTATCAGCTTCTACTAACTGTGTCCACACAGGTAACAGGCACCACATAAAAGGCATCTGAGTAAGCTGCAGCATGTGTAATGTAATTATTTATTTGTTTATGTTTTTTTAAGGTAAATTCAGGGTTGTCTCATTGAATTTAGTCCCTTTTTAACCCAGTCAGCCTTAAAGGGTCACTCACTGTGGTGGTTATGATATGCTTGGAGTCCTTTGGTACCATTCTCTGGTAATGTAGCAAATTGTTTTGTAATGGTTTGCCTCTCATCTGGGTCATACCATGCCCCATGCCTTTTGTCATGCTGGCTGACCCAAATCTGTCTTCTTCAGAGATGTCATTCCACCACACCCCCGGGTCATTTATTGGCTGAAACAGTCAACTGAGTGCTCTCTGCCATGAATATGTGTCTCTCACATTCTGGGCTGGCTTATGACGTTGCTGGAGGTAGAGTTACACTTCGGGCAGTAAGCTGCTATACCACTAGAATGCAAGTACGTTTGAACAGGGCGCTTCCTATATAATAATTAATAACTGTAGTGTTTCTTACTAAAACGCTGCACATACAGGGTTCTTACTCCATGACGCTGAAGTGGTCATGGTTGTGACAAAACTACATACTTTATTCCCCAAGTTACTTTCCTTGCATTCGGTAGATAAATCTACTGAACACCGACCACCCCCCTAGCTCATTAAGTTCAAAGAAAACCACAAAATTAAGTGCTCTCCCTGTGTGGCCACTGTTCGTATAGCCGATCAACACGTGCTGGAGAAAACGGCGGCCATCTTGCCACACGTTAGTAGGTGGCGGGACTTGGTCATCGAGTGTCTGGAACTCTAAGTCGGACACTCGACCGCGCGAACACCAGGCAAACTTCACGAACACCTGCTTCGTTCCACGACAAGCCAAGAAAGTGCTGTTTGGTATGTTTGTTTGCAAAAACAAGGTGAACAAACGCTACCTATGAGCCAGGGGAACTGTTCGTCCTTTTGTTCGGTTTGGAACTCTTGAAATGGACCGACCGCTACCACTGAAACTCTGGAACTGATTTGGGCAGACACCTCATGAGCAGTCGGTCAAAACTTTACACCGGTGGCGATTCGGTTGTATTTGTGGGATCTGAGCACTATTTGGACTACTTGGGTGCTGAGATCCAAGCTGTGCACGGATATAATATTTATGGGGGTTCCTCTGTGTCTTATATATGTTTTTTTTTTTTTATATTTTATGTTTTATGCACAGTCATCCTGACTAAGAAATTTATGTGTGTGTTGTGGGAGTGTTATGGGAGTGTTTAACTATATCCCTGATGTGTATAAAAGCAGGCCATCTGACCAGAATAAAATATTCCTGTTGTACCCTTCATCAAGTCTCGACTGATGTTTGGGTATGTGACTGACGAACCGCTGGATTTACTTTTTGCAACTTGGATTTCGGGAAGGAACAAATCAGCACTCCAGGCGAACAGACTATAATCACTAACCTTTCGGGAGCATACAAACGTGTATACGAAATACCAAGCGTTTGTTACAATAGTGTTTTGATTAACCCTTTAAAGATACTTTAGTGAATTATTGGGCCATCTGGATGCGTGGTAGATACATTCCTTTGCATTATTAATAAAATGGTGAGCTCTCATATAGTACACCTGTCATAACTAAAAATAACTAAAGTGTCTTTATAGAGCATTGCATTTCATTTGTACTTTGGTTGAAATATTATTTTAGAGTTTACATTTATTGCTATTAAAATTACATAAGGCAAACAATTACATCCACAAGGACCTGTGTATGGAGCCAACCTATCACCAACTGACAAAGTAGCATAGCATATCACAACTCCAAGCATACACCCACTTTGTGTGATGCGGACCATGATATTTGGGTGTAGGATGCCATCTTGTTTGAGTAGCAAACATGCTTAAAATAATTATAACCTTTCAATTATACCATTGATGGTGATTTAGAATCCACAATGTATCCAATAAAGTATACCTATTTAATCTGTCAATGAAGTGTTCACTACATCTTTTGGGAAATTCAGATTACTGAGATAGCTGAAACTAGCTCATCTAGCCCCCATTTAAGTCAAAAGGTAATAGATCAGGTGGTCCATCTTATGTTGGCATAAAGTTCCTTCCCTTCTTTTTTTTCCAAATATATACTTTTAATTAGTTTATAGTATAATAGAAATCATTACAAAAAGAAAAAGGGATTAATAAACATAATATTCCTTACGCTTAGTCATAGGTACATACAATGATATTTGCTTGTAGCAATACAGTCGTATATTTCTTGTTGACTTGTACAGTTGTAGGGTTGGCCGACAGTCACAACACACATAGTCAAGAGCATCATATACGCATTGTGGGATAGTGTTACCAACTCGCCTGCTGTTAATGTGCACCGAGTATATGTGGCCAATGAGTTTGACTTACAATATACCTTGTTGAATTAGCTACAAATTATCGTTACCACCATACTTCTCACAAAGGAATGTGATATCTACCATTATTTCGATTTAAAGCAAAGGCAGGAAAAGTGTGATGGAATCAGGAAGAGAAAAGGGGAGGGGGGATTTGTTTCAGTCCAGACGTTCAATTGAGAGTATGACCATAAGCTTAAAAAATATAAAATATAGTTAATGTGACTGCACTAGGACTGGCTCCATTGTGCAACTATCTATCAGTCATCAGCCCTATTAGTTTGGTATGTCCATTCAGGGAGAGTGCAATACACCTAGTCACTCAATCTACATCCTGAGCAGTGAAACAATAAAATAGTGAAATGCCCCTCGGTTATAGGTTAAAGTGTGTTAAGTCCGGAACTGGGACCCATGGACAACCATGAGGGATTATGAAGGAATTGATCCCGAACCATATCCCAAGCTCCCCACAGTTGTTAATGGTAGAACAGCTTACCCTGCATGTTCAAGGTCATTTTTTTCATATAAGCATATGGAATCTACTCTTTGGATCATTTCTATTAGAGGTGGGGAAAGAGTACCTTTTCAGTGATGAGCAATGCAAATTTTTGCTGCTACAAGGAGATTCAAAATGATTGTTCTATTCGGCATAGATTCAAGGCCTGTGAGAATGTGAAGCAGGTAATATTCAGGCAATCTAGGCAGATTAATCCCAGAAGCTTTATCTATTAGGGCTGTTATTGAATGCCAAAACTGCTTTAGCACTGAGCATTCCCAAAATTCATGACTGAGAGAGCCTATGTCTTTTTGACATCTCCAACATGTCTGTGAGAGTAGGAGAGGTACCAAATACCATCTCATCAGCAATTTGGCATGTGCTTTCCACAGGGATAAGCTTTTGGATGCAGCCTTAGTGTATCTGATGGCCTCTAACCATGTTGAGAACTGGAACGTTGAGTTGCTTCCCTTAGAGTGTAACTGTAGCTGGCATAATTGGAGTGTGTTTCCAGTTTGACTATTTTGGTCTATAATGTTGTGTGTCTAAGTGTATAACAGAATTCCAAAGCAAAAATACTCACACTAATGTGTCTTTAAATTGCAATAAATGTGTTTCGAAATCAGTTTGTATAAATAATATACATAGTTCTTGTTCTGTGTTACATATTAGCTGCATGAATTGTTATTAGTAAGTCACCCAACATTTCTCAGAACAACCATGCAAGTGTACACACCTCCATTTACACCCCTAACATTAAAGTGTCCCTCTTTGTTAATTTGAAATGTTGAGAGATTTGCACCCAGGCTTAACGACTGACTTTTTTTGTTTTTCTTTTTACTGATTGCCATTGAAATTATGTCACTGCTATTGTCTGTGTACAGAATTAACTTGCTGTAATAAACTGACTTAGGATATGACCTAGGAAATCCTACTTTTATGGGAAAAGTCAGTTTTGTTTGTTAAACATGTCAATATCTTAATTAACTACTATTTCTGTAGTGATGCACATTGCCTTTGAAGACTTATAAAATTAAATGTTTAAAAGATTAAATTATTATATTTTTACAGGCTTATTTAATAATAACGATAGCATAGCAATATCCCATTTAACGTATCTAAAACAGTGATAAATGTGTATTTTCCGGTTTTATCACGAGGCTCTGTGGATGCTTAAATATTCAGAATTATACATACATATGAGATTATTCACTAAAAAACAAACATTTACACTGTTTATGTCTGTTCACCTAAAATTCACTATATGTGCCAGCAGCCAAACTGATGAAAAAATAAACAAAATTGCGCTGAAATATAGCAAAATGTAATTAGCCCTCAATTGGGTCCATATATGATCAGGAATTAATTCTTGAATGATTCATGAATGAACCATGAAATAAAGAGGCCTGATAGTAGGTCATATTAGTGTAATGCCCAGAAATCCTTCATAATGGAAGCTTTATCGTTACAGGGTAAATAACATACAATTAATAACATACAAAAGAATGATATATCTCATACCTGTATGAAAATTCATTTATTCATTGCTGAAAGGGAGCTGGCATGTATTATAACAGCTAATTCAAATATCTTAGTATGTAAATGCTTTATGCAAATTTGTATAATCTGATGTAATGGATTCATTGAAAGCGGCTTTCTTAAAAATGAAATTGAATAAAACTACTGATTTAAATAATTTTTTTTTTTTTTTTTTAATAATTCGTTAGATAATGACATTTTTCATTCTTATTTTTTTAATTTCTTATATAGAATAGTTGATAGTATTTATCGGTTGTTAATTAGTTTAAAGCTGTTCATTATCATGGCATAGTGCGTTTCTCAAGAAGCGTTGCTGAGCGAAGAAGCTGTTAATTGAAGAATTTAAAGAATCCCAATCTACTGTGGAGAGGAGACTCAGACATATGACATACTGAAAAAGTTGATTATCCACTTTTTTTTTTTTAGATTTTTATTGTTATTTTGCAGAAACAAAACAAAAATAGTTATACATCTTCAACAAAAACATATTGGAGGAATCATTGAGTACGTTATAGATATCATAGTATAAATGCACAATTTATAAGTAAAGTATAATGAAACGAGGAAAGAAGATATAGTATGGGGAAACAAGTATAGCAATAGAAAACGAATAAATGTCTCTCGTAACTGCTCTGAAATGTGACAGTTTGTCACAAGGTATATTTTTCAATGGAAAAAGTTAAATCTACCTAGATTTCTGCTTTTACTTTGAATGGTGACATAGATGATTCTCAGTGAGAATGAGATCATTTTAGTATTATGTATCTGGCCTTTATATTATGTTAATTATTTAAATAAGAATGTATCTGCTCTTTTAAATGATCTCTCCTGCCCTTTCATTTGCGATCTCTTGGTTATGTAACTCTTAGAGTGTATTCTCTTTGTCCAGCCTATTCCAAGTATATAAACATTGGCATTGCAGTGATGACACCGGTGCATCCTGCTTTTGCAGATTTCCCACTGAAGCCTATAAACTTGGCATTTGTACACAAATCAAGCTTGGCACGCAAGCAACAATAACAGATGCTCATGGGAGAGATTGCACTCAATGCCACATACACAGCTTACTTCCTCCTCCAGCTTCAAATGTATTTGCTGTTTTCAGACAGTTAAATTCCTATGTTGGCTAATGCCCTCTTTGACAATAAATCACTGCATGAAAAAAACCAAAAACACAACTATATTTGTTCACTTCCTTTTACAGTGAAAACTACCTCTCTTCTCTTCCTACTAAGATTTTGATTCTACTGCCAGAAAAGATGGGTGACCACACCAACAAAAGGAAAAAATATAATGTGGCTGGTCTATAGTATACTAGGCGCTATTGGTATTCAGACTAAATATAAATAGTTTGTTTGCTTTTATTTTCTTCTTCAGATGACACGCAATGTTTTTTTTTATGGTGGCACCTCCGTTGTCTACTTACGCAATCTGTGTTTACTTTATGCAACAGCCATCAAAGGACCATTTGGCATGGTTCTATATCAGTACTATATTGTATATGTTTCCAAAATTAATAGAAATATTGATAACAATGTGCAATTTGCAAACAGGGTATATATATATATATATATATATATATATATATATATAAAACAAAAAATCAGATTTAGGCACTCACCCTTAAAAGGACTCCTATGATTGTTGCCTTTGGTGTTTCCAGCGTCAAAAAATATAACCATAGATAAATAGGAGCACTCAACAGGACTTCTTTGTCGATATTTATTGTAAAAAACTACATCAAAGTGTAAGACATCAAATCGACGTTTCGACCCCTCAGGGTCTTTTTCGACCCTGAGGGGTCGAAACGTCGATTTGATGTCTTACACTTTGATGTAGTTTTTTACAATAAATATCGACAAAGAAGTCCTGTTGAGTGTTCCTATTTATCTATGGTTATATATATATATATATATATATATATATATATATATAAATATACACACACGCGTACAAATGATGGCTACTACACAACTATGACTATGTTGACAGTACAGGGAACTTTACTTTAATCTCTGCTCAATGTAATTGTCAATGAGAAAACCGTTGTTCTCAAATCTGCAACTTTTAATTAGAAACTGTTAAAACAAAATAGACAAGCTAATGTTTTGCAAGTCTTTGCATGTCATAAAAGAGCAATATTCAGCCCCCCTCTCACTCCTTTTAACCCCTAGCCACCCCCTAATTATTTTTCAACCTAGCCTTCACACTAAGAATGGTCTAGGGGCAATAAAAGTAAATGGAAAAAAAAAAATAAGAATTGTAATACTTACCAATTCAATTCTACTTCCTAGCATCCACTTTTTACAGTTCCAAAAAGGCCCCATAATAAATCTAAAATTACCTGCAGTACTGTTTATCCGGTGTGGATATTGTAAGGTGCTTTATTGTTGAATCATCTTCAGTACTTTCTCCCATTTTTCTTTCACCAATCATAGAGCTATTACTGAGGAATGAAGGCTAGTATATGTGGGCATCTTCTGGGCACTGATCACACCATTTATTATATATGATGGTCTGATCATGCCATTATTATACTGATCAGGCCATTTATTATATATGATTTATTTTCACTCTTGCATACTACCTTATATCCTGCTACCTAAATGATATGTAAATGTCAACAGAGAAATATAATAATGTTGACTTGAATGAAAATGAAAAAGACTGGAAGATTCATTGCAACCAATTGAACAACTGCTTGCTGACTGCTAGAAAAATATCAAACGGATATCCAAGATTCCTTTCAGTGAACTGTGCAGGGATTGGAGTATTTTGGAACCTGACTGACAAATACTTTGCCTCTACAGAGTCTGTGCTATCATACCCATCTGTGAAATCATACCTTATATACATAGTGCTTTCAAATACACTTTTAGTGGCAAAACTTAGTATCAAGAAGCAAGCATTTCACTAATGAATTTTTTTATAATTTACTGGTATAGAAATGCAAGTAAAAATAATGAAAAGTTTTGCTATTATTTGCAGATGAATACAGTCAGATATTTAAAGAATCAGGTTTCACGGATATCTATCCTTATCGATTTTGGAACAGGAAAACTAGACGTCTGTCATTATCAGACATGCTGGAAGATCTTAAGGTAATGTCATTTAGTAAAATGTGAGCACTGATGCTCAGTTATATATAGAGCGGTATTAATTGTTTACATTTTTATATTATACATTAAATAAACAACATTAAATTCAAGATTGAATACGCAATGCCAACTCATAACTTGTGTTTTAGCAATTTCAGTAGCAACTCGGATATCTCAAAGGAAAATAAAAAATAAAAGACTTTATTATTTTCTTTAAAACCATGATAACCGAACATAACTATTCGTGGAAACAAACCACTCCATTTACATGTGCATTCATTTTTGTAAGAGTAGAAATTAAAAGTAAACAAGCAAAAAAAACATATATAATGTAAACAAACCCAACATCAATTCCATCCAGCTTGGACAGCAGTGATAGACTGGGAAGCTCATGGCAAATAAATGCTCTCAGCCTTTGTTGCCCAGGCTGGGTGTAAGTGATATTGATAATGGGGAAGTGGCATTATGCATTGTTATGGAAGCTCAAGAGGGAGGAATCTATGTCCAGGAAAACCCTGATTATTTGTAGGGTGGGTAAGGTGCCACTTTCTTATCCAGAGATTACATTATACTGGAGACTGATTAACTGATTGACAGATTAACTGATCAATTTAAAATTCTGGTTCTTGCTTTCAAATCTCTACATAATGCTGCTCCCACCTATCTATCCTCCCTTATACACAAGTATGTCCCGTCTAGGCCCTTACGCTCTGCTGCAGACTTACGTCTATCTTCTGTCCGTACTCACATCTCTGATGCTCGCCTTCAAGATTTCTCGAGGGCTGCACAGTTCCTGTGGAACCCTCTTCCCTCCTCCGTTAGATGCTCACCCAGTCTCCACTCCTTCAAAAAAATCATTAAAAACCCACTTCTTCATAAACGCGTATCAATTAAACTGTTAATAGCTCCCGAGTGATTCCTCTCTTGAAACTGTCATTAGTCTAACACTAACCTTACCTTTTGTGTCACTTTACCCCACTCCCTCTAGCATGTAAGCTCATTGAGCAGGGCCCTCAACCCCTCTGTTCCTGTGTGTCCAACCTGTCTGGTTACAACTACATGTTTGTTCGTCCACCCACTGTAAAGCGCTGCGGAATTTGTTGGCGCTATATATAATAATATTATAATAATAATAACTGATAAAAAAAAGAAGGGTATAGGCGCTCACTAAAAAACCAATAAGTGTGAAAGGCAGCAGTGAACCTGCAGGACTTCCCAATGCCTGCTATGTAGTGAAAGTGAAAAAGAAAATAGTGGTAAACCGCGCCGAAAGAAAAAGTGATCAAATAATCATATTTATACATACATATTGTTCTTGAATATTACAGCATTTGAAAACCTCTAAGGGAAAGAACAATAAACGATAATAGTGCAGTATGTTAAAAATATTATAATAGTGTATAAATAAAATAGACTGTGAGTGAAGAGCAAACTCACACTTTACCGAGCTGCTCGGAGCTCTGCCGTATAGCGCCTGGACGGTACAATCCCCGTCTTAGGATCTGAATATACCGGGAGGTCCAAATTCAGCGGTCATATATATGTGGAAAAAACAAAATATACAGACCAATGGTACAGTATCATAAGCTAGAAATAATATAGGAAAATGTAGGTATCCTACTTACAGTATCCAGAGCAATGACTTGCTCTGGTGATGTCAGCTTGTGGTGGTATAATCCCCACCAAAGGATATAGCAGGAAAACAGCAGCACCAGAAGATATGCAGAAGCCAAGGGATTGGAAAACTGTGTATAAAGAATGGATACTCTGGAGCAAATCCAAAAATTATGGAATATGAATCTAAGCTTGGATTTTATGCAGGAAGAAATGTCTAGGAGTGATATTGTTAAAGGACCACTATAGGCACCCAGACAACTTCAGCTTTATGAAGTGATCTGGGTGCCTGGTCCAGCTAGGGTTAACTCATTGACAGCCGCTAGAGGCGCTTGCGTGCTTCTCACTGTGAAAATCACAGTGAGAAGACGCCAGCGTCCATAGGAAAGCATTGTAAATGCTTTCCTATGAACTGGCTGAATGCGCGCACGGCTTCTGCCGCACATGCGCATTCAGCCGATGACGTCTCTAGGAAGGAGGAGAGGAGGAGGAAAGCTCTCCGCCTGGCGCTGGAGAAAGGTAAGATTTTACCCCCTTCCTCTCTCCAGAGCCGGGCGGGAGGGGAACCCTGAGGGTGGTGGCACCCTCAGGGCACTATAGTGCCAGGAAAACGAGTATGTTTTCCTGGCACTATAGTGGTCCTTTAAGAAACATACGTTAATTGGAAATAACCTTGCTATGGATCTGCCCTGTTTGTTGTAAGCATATGGATTTACATGTGACAGGGAAATGTGTCAACAAATATTAAAGTCCAAAAATCTGGCAGAACTTAAAACAGGGACTTAGAAACACATCTAAGAACCTGTATTGAAGGTGCTGGGTTTCAATTGAATTGAATCAACAATTAAAGTTGAATCAATAATAAGCAGTTTGATTCCTTGTTGGACCATTTTGCAGCTTGTCCACATCTGTCAGATGGATTTGTTTTTTAAAGACTGTTTCTTATTTAGCTCAAAAAGAGAGTTTTGCTATGCCTCAATACTACAAAATGCACTGCTATGTTTTTGATATCATAACTTTTACATGTGTAAATACCCAACAATTTTTATGTTTCTAAATGGCAACCAGCAGCAACACTTCCATGGTGATAGCTCCACATGCACACTCATGTTGCTATGATTGAATAATCATGCTTGATCAGCCTTTTTGCTAACCATATGTAAGGCTGAGGGTTTATATATATATTTAATTTTATTTTTTATACTAATAAATATATTATACTAATAGTGTCCCTTATCCAGGGCTTGTTCGGACTCTGCCTTGAGCACTCAAGTTTATCTTCTGCAATAACCCACTCAAATGGACTTCTGTGTTTGTTCTTGAGTGTGTGTAGAGAAGAAAAATTACAGACACTCATGTGCATTTATTTTCCTTTTCTTTCAGAAATCCCCCGATTATTCCATTGTCTTCCTGCAAATAGCTTGCTGTCCGACTGGAATTGAAATAACAAACCAGGATTGGTTAGTAATTGCCACTCTAATGAAGGTAAGTATTGCATTTGCAATTTGCAAAGTAAAGCTTAAAGAAGCACTCCAAGCACCATAACTAAAAGCTGCACTGGAAAACAATTCTATAGCAGTTCAATAATGCATTTACGGGACTCTCTAGAGCTCCTGATGTTTGGGCTTCGAGGAGGGCAAAAAAATCAAATTGCGAAGTGTTTTCTCAATGCTGACTTTGCCCATTACCGGTAATATGTCTTAGGGACATAAATCTAAACTTGTGAAGGTGGATCTCACCTCTTTCTTCATATCTAAGCCCTCCGCACTAAAACAATGAGAAGACCCTTTGCGCTTTCCAAGTTTATGGCGAAGCACGCTCTAGAGAGAGTTTGCAATCAGCACCAACTTCTCCTGATTTGCTACCTGAGAATGGTCCATTAACAGCAGTGCATATGAGGGGTATGATGGCAGACTTTTCCGCTCACTACAAGCTACTATCTCTGGCCAGCTCTAGACCCTTGCATCGGATCTCTGAAAGGAACTGCAAGAGGTAAGAAAGAGGACCTCTCTTGAAATAAAAATTAGCACATTTTTCTGCGCACATAACCTGAAAATCATGGACTTAGAGGATAGGTCCAGGAGGAACAACCTCCGCATTTGAGCATACTGGAGTCAGTGCTCAACTCTGATCAACAGAATTACCTCCTGGATGTTTTTCAGAATCCAACGCTTGAGATACACCCTGATCAGCTATTGTTGGATAGAGCCCACTGACTCTTCAGGTCTGAACACCTTGGACCTCAGTAAACTGCAAAAGGGGAGGTTATGACCAGGATTTACAATTTGTATCGTCAAGGCCTGCAGAAAAGGCTTATCTGATCCATATGCCAACATCAATATCTTTGCTTACCTCTCTGCCTCGATGTTGAAGTTCAGGAAAATCCTAGCACCATTTACTCTAAGATCCCATGAAATTGCATACTGTTGGGGATACCCTGCAAAGCTTGTAATTCAGAGGCAAGGAGCATTCCACTCGATTGCCACCATGGCAGAGGGCCTATAGAAATTGCAGGACTTGGAACTATCTGGACTGAATGTGCAATGGAATCAACACAGTAAAGGATGAGACTATATTTAAAAGAAGAAAAACTACCACAACATGAGGACATAGTCTTTAATTAGAGGGGCAAAGATTTAAAAAATATTTTCAGGAAGTATTACATTACAGAGAGGTTAGTGGATGCATGGAACAGCCTTCCACCGTCAGGGAGTTTAAGCATGCTTGAGATAGGCATAAGGCTATCCTAGACTTAAGATAAGGCCAGGGACTAATTAACCCCTTAACGCCGTTACGGCGTTCTATGCCATCGCGGCTTTAAAGGGCTTTAAAGCCGTTGCAGCGGCATAGAACGCTGTAACGGCTTAAGCCCCCAGGGGATTGCAGCTACTTACCTCCTCTGCGATCCTCCTCCGGCAAGTGAGGCCCCCAGGGGCCATGTGATCACTCTCAAAGAGCGATCACATGGCCCCCTATAGCTGGCTATGGATCTGCCAGCAGGGGGGCTGTCTGAAATATCAGACAGTCCCCCTGCTGGTGGGAAATGTAAAAAAAAAAAAATTAGACATGTTTTAAAATAAATTAAATACATTTATATATATAATATATGTATATAAATTATATATATAATATATACATATTATATATATATAACGTCATACGTTGTGTATTTTAATAATAATATAAGTACATATATTAGTATTAAAATACACTCAGAATGACGTTACATATATATAATATGTATATATATTATATATATATAATAGATATATACACATATATTTTATATATATACGTATAATTACATTAATTAATAAATAAAATAATAAAATAAATAAATAAAATATTGAAACAAAATGTTATTAAAATTATATATTCATATGTAATTTCATTCTAACTGTATTTTGTTATTAATATATATATATATATTGGTAACAAAATACACTTAGAATGACATTCTATATATATCTATCTATATATAAAATACAAATAACCGCAAATATATATATAAAGATAAATACATATAATTACATAAAAGATTACATTAGTATACACGTAGAATTTAAATACCTATAAATGCATACATATTAAAATTCTACATGTATATTTAAGTAATCTTTTAACATAATTATGTGATTTGATTAATAAAAATTTGATTGACATGCCTGACAACACAGGGAGAAAGTGCAGAGAATTTAATTCACAAGCACTATATTTGACCCTGTAACTCTCCAAGACACCATAAAACCTGTACATAGGGGGTACTGTTTTACTCAGGAGACTTCGCTGAACTCAAATATTAGTGTTTCAAACTGGTAAATTGTATTACAACGATGATATTGTAAGTAAAAGTGAAGTTTTTTGCATTTTTTACAAACAAACGGCACTTTTATGGACTATATTATTGTTGTAATATGTTTTACTGTTTTAAAACACTAATATTTGTGTTTAGTGAAGTCTCCCGAGAATAACAATACCCCCATGTACAGGTTTTATTGTGTTTTGGAAAGTTAGAGAGTCACATATAAGGTTTGCATTTCATTTTTTTGACATTAAAATTTGCCAGATTGGTTATGTTGCCTTTGAGAGTGTATGGTAGCCCAGGAATAAGAATTACCCCATGATGGCATACCATTTGCAAAAGTAGACAACCCAAGGTATTGCAAATGGGGTATGTCCAGTCATTTCTAGTAGCCACTTAGTCACAAACACTGGCCAAATATTAGTTTTTTGCTTTTTTCACACAAAAACAAATATGAACGCTAACTTTAGCCAGTGTTTGTGACTAAGTGGCTACTAAAAAAGACTAAACATACCCCACGTTCAATACCTCGGGTTGTCTACTTTTTCAAATGGTATGCCATTATGGGGGTAATTCTCATTCCTGGGCTACCACTCCGTCTCAAAGGTAACATTACTAATCTGGCAAATTTCAATTTGAGAATGGAACGTTCTATATTTGACCCTGTAACTTTCCAAAACACCATAAAACCTGTTAATGGGGGGTACTGTTGTACTCGTGAGACATCACTGATTACAAATATGGGCATTTTGTTGCAGTAATACCTAACAGTATTATGACATTCACAGCTAAAATGTCAGACGGAAATACAAATTTAAAAAAAAATCTTATTTTCTAAATTGTTTTTAAATTTTATTCATAATAAATGATGTTCCATATATGAATAGTTAATAATAAATTAAAGCCCTGTTTCCCCTGAACAAAATGATATATAATAAGTGTGGGTGCACTTAATGTGACAGCGGTGAATTACTGGTGAACAGTCATATAGCGCAAATTCCAGTTTTTGTTTACGTTTTTTTTGATCAGAACGTGTACTATTGACTCCGTCCTGAAGGGGTTAAAAGTATTTTGAAAATTTGGCAGACTAGATGGGCCAAATGGTTATTATCTGCAGTCACATTCTATGTTTCTATTTTTCTATGAATGTTCAATCTGGCACAGGGGCTAAGATCCCCGACTGTCTCCAGAACTGTCTACAACATGTTCCCTACTTTAATATTTATTTGTGTATTGTACATGTTTTATGCTGATAATGGTTACCAGTTTTCTATGCCTTTTATTAGCTACAAATGCCTGCTATAGTGCTGTGTTTTGTCTACTCTAGCCCTGACTTTACAATCATGCTCAATCTGAGTTGATTGGCACTATTATTTAGATGCACTTCACTAAAGCACTTTGTCCAACTACCCCACTACTGGCCAGACCTTGACTCTTACAAATTCACAAATGTTTGCTCCTGATTGTGGTGCAAATCCTTGATTGGTTGATTGGGTTACATATACCCTCCTTTACTTTTAAAAAATCTGACCTACTCTTTTATTCTTTTAATTTTGTGCATTGTTAGCCTTTATAACACAGCTTTCATTTGGCCCCTTGCGAGTTCCTCTTACATTTGGGAAACTCCTTGCCACTACCTCCACCGAATGTGCGGCTACGATTGTGTGCCCTCTGTTCTAACTTTCTTCACTGTTCTCATTCACAGGTTTTATCCCCTGTTAACCCATACTCTCTTTTCCAATTTCACCCTCCATCCCGCATACAACTTGTCTATCTTTTTGCAGCTTTTAACAAAAACTTCCTGGCATAGACATGTGTCCTGCCTTGTCTCTTATCCACCATATTTGTGTGGCCCTGACCTTACATTACTTAAAAACCAAAGAAAAAAAGTTACCTGCCCTCTTTCCTTAATCCCTATGTATATTTAAATAAATGGAGGTAATTTAGTTACTCCAATGGCCACTGGAGGGAATGCCCACCTGCCAACATCAAGTCAGACCCCCCCTAGACGGGTCCTACTCTGACACTTCACTTTGCTTCCTTAAGCTTCTGGTAAAGATATCTCCAATGAGACAGAAAGGGGTATTTTTTATATACACCCCTATATACTTATTAACACTTAATAGGGAACACATGGGATGGGCGGCAGCATTGTAACCTAGCTGTGTGATACAAAAAGTGAATACAAATACAAAAAGAAAAGTCCTGTGCTCACTCCCATCACTCCTGGGCGACAGCAACGACCACAGTACACATCAGCTCCAATACATATAGTAAAAATCAACACAGAGTGTGTTGACCTTAAAGGACCACTATAGTGCCCTGAGGGTGCCCCCACCCTCAGGGACCCCCTCCCACCCAGCTCTGGAAAGGGGAAAGGGGTTAAAACTTACCTTTTTCCAGCGCTGGGCGGGGAGCTCTCCTCCTTCTCTCCTCCTCCGTTCCTCCTCCTGGGCTGAATGCGCATGCGCGGCAAGAGCTGCGCCGCTGTTAGCTTCCGCCGCATAGGAAAGCATTTACAATGCTTTATAGACGCTAGATGTTTCACTGTGAAAAATCACAGTGAGAAACGCAGCGCCAGCGGGCTGTCAATGAGATGCCCTAGAGGGGGGGAAGGCTTAATCCATTCATAAACATAGCAGTTTCTCTGAAACTGCTATGTTTATAAAAAAATGGGTTAACCCTAGAAGGACCTGGCACCCAGACCACTTCATTAAGCTGAAGTGGTCTGGGTGCCTAGAGTGGTCCTTTAATAATTTACTAAGTGTTGATGTGTGTGGGAAGATGAAATGCGGGATTTTGGTAATGAGACTTATTGATGCATTTTGTTTTGTAATATTTGTACTATCCCAGACTATGAAAATTGTGTACTATAATGTCAAGGGGCCTAAATCCCCCGGGAAAAGGGGACTTCTTCTTTAGGACCTTAAAAAGTGCCATGTAGACGTAATGTGCATTCAAGAGTTACACTTTAATAAGCCACGCTACCCTGCGATATACACTAAATATTTCCTGACTCAGTTTCATGCCTTATCAGTATTTATAACCAGTCATATTGCTTTTGTGCTTCATGACAATTCATTGATCCCCATGGTAAATTCATAATTTTATAACATGACAGGAGGCTTCATATTTGCTTAAGTCTCTCTTTACTAGAACTCCACAGCAGCACATTAACACAGAGAAAAACAACCAATCAAAAAAAAGTGATGAAACCATAAAAGGCACCTCCCAACTAACTACTTCCTCTTTCTTTGCTGCTCCACATCAAGCACAGGTCAGAGTACCACTGCCTCCTGCTCTTAGTGGGTGGCTGTGAGATTTTGGAATTATCTATATTTGTGTGTATATATGTACCTATAGTGTATATATTGTGCATATATTGTGTATATGGGGTGTATATTTCATGTATATAGGTTGTATGTATTGAGTATAGATGGTATATTTATTGTGTGTAGATATGGTGTATATTTTGTCTATATTTATATCTTACTTTTTGTGTAGATCTTGTATTTATTGGGTGTTCATTGGCATTTTTGTCTGACTATATGGATGTCTTTATCTGGTTTCCTTTCTGCCTTTACTGCCCGGGTGCTACCAGGCTCTATCTCCCTTCTCCCTTCTATTTTTTTCTATTTTCCCCGTGAGTGGGCTTTCCTTTGCGGACATCGCGGGAGATGGCCATTTAGCCGCCTCCTCCAATCGCCCGCACACTGGGGCCGTGGAGAACGTCTCCGGCGGCCCCACGTGTTGTGTCCTGTGGCAGTTGGCATCGCGCCGCTGCTCGGACCCATCTCCTGGATTTTCCCCTCTCTTCTCCTCCCCTACCTCCCCCGTCACCAGGCCAGGAAATTAGTGTGCGGTGAGGGAGGAAAGGGGTTAGAGGCCTGCCACGTGGGAGAGGCAGCCCTCAGTCCGCCTTAGGTACCCTCCCCTGCACGGGCTCCTGCTCTGGCCGGGGGTTTGGGTTAACTTGTGCTTGGGGAGGGGGAGGCTTTTTTCCCATGCCAGTGATCTTCGTATATTGTTGGGTATTCCCTTGTAGCCAAGTGGTAAAAACATTGCTTGTTCATGCTTCTGAATATATTCAAATCTTGTTATGGTCATGAAATAAAATATGTATTTGTTTTTGTATTTTCTGTTTCTAGGGTGCAGCATGGCTATTCTCAGCTGCTACATGTACATGTACTTTTATCAAGCCTAGTAGGTTACATGATACGCACTACTGCCGTTTTATTAACATCCCATGCTGTTTTATGCACAGGGGGATGTTATCCACTAGTTAACTCTTTCACAACAATGGCTCCCGGCTTCACTCTGTTCCCCCTCCTGTCTCCAAGCGTTTACACACGAGAGGCTTTAGACCTGGAGGGGCACACCACGTGTTCCTGTTTCCCTCTTTGTTCTGCTCTTAGTTTGAGCGCATACATGTAGGGGGTTTTATGGAGCTGGGAATTGTATACTGGGTTGTCACCATTCTATAGTGCAGTTTACACTGCGTTTCTCTGTGGTTAACTTTTCAGTTGGTTTCCCTGTGTCCTGGGCAGATGGTATCCAGTATGTCTTGTTTGTTTTACAGGCCTTGTGCCCGCATTTATTATCGTATATCTCTGTAAATGTTTCGGTAATTTTTCAATTGCACTCACTGGGAAGGCCCCTGCTTGCTTGGCAGTTATATTTTATGATTGCTCTACTCTGAAACTGACAAATAATAGTGCAATACAATATGGTACAATCAAAATAAGATAAGTAATCGCTATAAGAAAACCACTCACATATGCTAGAGCTAATTAGAGCTCTGCTGTATAGCGCATGGACGGTACAATTCCCGTCTAAGGATGTATGGTGGTTGAAGTGTTGATGGTCCTCCAGATGCCAATTATATATAGATGGGAGGTAGAAGAACAAAAAGAAAACTCCAATGGTGTAGTAAGTACTGGTATATAAAATAAATAAAAAGAAGAAGAAATGTACTTACATTCTTTAGAGCAAGACTTGCTCTAGTTGAAACAGCATGGGTGGTATAATCCCCACCTAAGGATGTAGATGGTATCAGGAATCAAGCCAAAAAATGAATAAATAAATAAATAGTACTATAAAAAAGTAGCTATTTATTAGAAAGGGTATATTAACAATAAAGTAAAAACAAGATAAAAGAATCAGTCCCACTTGACGCGTTTCGCTCATCCGAAGGGCTTTATCAAAAGTGTGGGGGATGTCTTCTTCATTTTCTGAATATATAGGTTAGGCTTGATTCATAATTACTTCCTGATTCATCCTATTTCCAGTATCCGGTATCCTTGTTTGTGAGGAAAGGCCCTATCTACTCCTCACAAGACTTTATATCTTTTCTAAATAACAATTATGAAGGCATAGTCTTAACAGTAAATGCTAGTGCCACGATGGTAACCTATTTAGATTTAGACATATACGTTAAAGATAGAAAAATACACACAAGAACACATTTTAAAGACTTGCATGTAAATAACTATATTAACAACAATAGTTGTCACAATAAAGCATGGCTGGAGAGCATACCAAAAAGTCAAATGTTAAGAGTAAGAAGGAAATACTCCGAAACTCCAATTTTTAAAAAACAGGCACAAGAGTTAAAAAATAGATTCATCCAGAGAGGATATAAAACTACTAATGTAGAAAACACTATTACACATACTCTATCTCTAAATAGAAAAGATCTAATACAGAAAACAAAAATAGAACGTAAGCAAGATTTTACATTACCTATTGTGATAGATTTTAATAACAAGAATAAACAACTTAGAAGCATTTTTAATAAACATTGGCATCTTTTAAAAGAAGACAACATATTAGGCAAGCTCATACCAGACAAACCAAAAATAATATTTAGAGGAGCACCCAACTTTAAGATGCATGTTACATAAAATTACACAAAAGTTATCCCTAATAAACTTGACAATTTTCTAACAAATAAAAAAGTTTTTTTTAATTGTTGTATGGCATGCAAAAAGACGAAACCAACGTCTAAAGTAACTACTGCTTTTAAATCTAATAACACAGGTAAATCCTGCGATATTAAAGACATCATCACATGTAACAGCAAATATGTTATTTATTTATTGGAATGTCCGTGTGGGCTCCAATATATTGGCAGAACTATAAGACAATTGAAAGTGAGAATAGCCGAACATTGTAGGAACATAGAAAAAGGCTATGTTAATCACTCTGTTTCATCACACTTTTGTATACATGGAAAAAATCCTAAACAACTCACTTTCACAGGTATTGCCATTGTAAAAAATCATTGGAGAGGAGGAGACATCATAAAACAGATTGGAAAGACAGAGATGAAATGGGTGTACCATCTAGATACTCTACACCCCAAAGGTCTCAATCTGGATTTTGATTTATTCAATTTTTTATAATTTGACGTATGCTTTATATACTATCTTAATTTTTTACTATTTTTTTATCATGAGAATTTTGTAGCATACGTATATTATTATTAATATTTTTTATTTATATTCATATATTACCATATTTTATCTTATTCATTTTATTTATTTTTTCCGTTGAGCCACAATAAGTATACGTCTCTATTCCCCGTTCTTTTTACCAGTCTCCCCATCTATGTTTATGTTGTTCTTAGTGCACTGTTAATGCTAATGCACTTTCTATACTATGATATTAATTCACTACAGATCACTATTACAAGTTTTGTTTTAGGTTTGTATTTATATCTGTTTTTATTTATGATGCTCTTCTTATAATATTATACTGTTTTTATGAATTTAAATTATCCCCCCCTTTTTTACTTATTTGCTTATTTGCCAGCTTGCCAATATATATACACCTCTTTTATATATATACACATATATTCATTTTTGTTACCCCCCTTTTTGCCATGTTTCTTTTACTAATATATACTATATTTGTTTCCTTATATATAAATATATAGTACTTACAGGTTCACAATATTTATATATCAATTTATTTTGACAATATTTATTTTATTATTAATATTTTTGTATTTATCTATTTTAATGATGATATTTTTATGGCTTGCCATTATGTTGTATTGGGCGAAGTATTTACTTAATAGTTTCACAAGCCATATATACCTTTTACTTCATATATAGATTTCTACATACGAACGATATTTGGAACGCACGCACGCCATTTTTAACGTTACGTGCGTTCCACACATATATCCCATGAGGTCAACCGGCCACTGGGAACCTAATCGCGCCGCGTCACTTCCTGGTGTGACACGTGCATTCCACAGTGGCAAACAAGTCTGTTTATATATATATATATGAACTCTGACCGACTGCATCACTTCCGGTGCGGCTCGCGAAACCGGAAATAGGATGAATCAGGAAGTAATTATGAATCAAGCCTACCCTATATATTCAGAATATGAAGAGGACATCCCCCACACTTTTGAAACAGCCCTTTGGACGGGCTAAACGCGTCAAGTGGGACTGATTCTTTTATCTTGTTTTTACTTTATTGTTAATGTACCCTTTCTAATAAATAGCTACTTTTTATAGTACTATTTATTTATTTATTCATTTTTTGGCTTGATTCCTGATACCATCTACATCCTTAGGTGGGGAGTATACCACCCATGCTGTTTCAACTAGAGCAAGTCTTGCTCTAAAGAATGTAAGTACATTTCTTCTTCTTTTTATTTATTTTATTTACCAGTACTTACTACACCATTGGAGTTTTCTTTATGTTCTTCTACCTCCTATATTTATATCATTGGCATCTGGAGGACCATCAACACTTCAACCACCATACATCCTTAGACGGGGATTGTACCGTCCATGCGCTATACAGCAGAGCTCTAATTAGCTCTAGCAAATGTGAGTGGTTTTCTTGTAGCGATTACTTATCTTATTTTGATTGTACCATATTGTATTGCACTATTATTTGTCTTTCTCCTTTTTTCCCCTGAGGTTTACTACATTTCCTCAAAGGTTTATGTATGTATACATTTTAAGGCACAGTATACGCTACACTCTATTTTTGTCTATTCACCACACAAGGTTTTTTGGAATCCTTGCATTGTATACCGCAGCCTGTACTATAATATAGTGAGCACCTATACCTCTTGTTTTTTTATTCTCCCAAGAGACAGCAGGCAAGAACGCTGAGGTATTATGGTAAGGGTGAAGGCCCTGAACCTCGTTCCCAAAAGGGCCAGGCTCAAACACAATGACAGGGTCCTGTGGTCTCAGGCTCACCTGTCTGACTGAGACGTCTCTCCGACGAAGGGGAGGAGGACTCCTTACCGCCCCTGGCCATCTTGGAAGATGGCGGGCAGTCCAGTCTTCCTCAGACAGAGAATTCAGGCAGGGGTGAGGACGTGCTGGAGGTCTCTATGTGGCCCTGTGTATTCGGGGGTCATTCTACGCAAGAACCGCCCACCTCTAGGCTGGAGGACGATGTATTCCTGGATGCTACAGGCGAACCCCGTTTTGGCCCACAACACCCAGACCCCGAACTGATTTTTTTTCTCGATCACCTAGCACAGTGCATGCGCTATCGGGTCCGCAAGCCTCTGGTCATGGGGGTTTTGAAGAATTTACGGGCCGAATGCCCCAGGTAAGTGGTTAAGGGATATGGCCCCTTGTTCCCGGAATTTGCCATTTGTGTCCACATTCAGGTCACGTACCAGATGGAACCCCATGTCGGGGGGTTGCAAGTTGCCTCAACCTGGCACAGGTTTGTCCGTTGGAAGTGCTGGGCCCTGGCTGGAATACTCAGGATAGAGGATGAGGCTTACTCACAGGGTGCTTCTTGGGACCCAGCTTCCTTACGGGACTGGGCTCTGTGCTCTATTTGCCGGCTAGGCAAAACTAACGCAACGCTCTACACCGCAGAGGACAAGAGTCCTCTTACGCATGGACACCAAGCTTTTGGACTTGGGATAAAGGTAACTGAGCTCCCCCTTTGGAGAGTTTTCCTCACGGTACTGCACATGCACGTGAACATGTCAGTTGCATTGAGCAACACACGGTCCTCGATGAATTGCCTGGGGCCGCAGGGTCCATTCCTGGTAAGGTGGGCTCAGCCCTTCAGCCTTATGAGGTAGATAACATGAGTAACATTTATTTGGGTAATAATACAACCCCTGGTGTTGGGTTGGGTAAAATTAGGACATTCTTGAATACCAGAGTAATCTGAAGGTACCTTTTAGCTTTCCCATGTGGTTGGACCCGGTCGCAGGGTGTCTACGATCAAAGGACATCTGCTGTATTGTCTACCTGGACGAGCTGCTGGATCCTTTGTGAGGTAACCTCCAGGATGAAATGTCAAACACACTTTGTGGTCCCCTTGTTCGAGTCCCTTGGTTTTGTGGTCAACCAGGTGAAATCGGCCCTCTCTACATCTCAGGTAGTCGAGTTCTGGGAGGTCAGCTTGGATGCAAGGAAGTCCCTCCTACGCCTTCACCTATCCGAGTTCTCGAAAATTTGTAGGGGTTTATGGAGGATTCTATGTCAAGACCGAATTCCACTGAGGATGTTGGGCACGTATGGTGGGCCTCCTCTCCGTGTCGATTCTGGCGACATACCCGGGTCTGTTTCACTACAGGACCATGCAGAGCTGAAGGCTCGCTTCCTCCTCACAGACCATTCTACGACCGAGTAATTTTCCTATTTGGAGATGGGTCGGAATTCAACAACAACTGCCTGGAACGGCTTGCAGGATCGTTCGCGATTCATAGTCTGGCGAGTCGCATTTCCGATCGCTGCGTCCTCCTCCAGACGGACTATGCCGCGGCGGTGCAAGGCATCAACTGCCTGGAAGGAGCTCGCTTTCGGATTCTCTCGACACTGTCGTGGGAGATTTACTGCTGGTTCCTCCAACGCAACATCATCATCCAGGAGGGGTAGCTGTAGGAGGTGTTGGAACTGACAACGAATTGGTTTTCCAGACATTGGAGGGCTGCCAGCGGTTGAAGGCTCTCTCATCCCATCTTCTTCGAGATCGATGACCGGAGGGGTCCGTTCTTGGTGGACTTTTTCCCCTCCCAGACGACCTATCAGGTCCCGACCTGCTTCAGCTGACTCACGGATCCGGCTTGCTCAGCGGTGGATGCTTCCATCCAGGTGTGATTGTCATGGAGAAGCTGATGCATTTCCTCAGTTTGCTATGGTACCCAGAGTCTAACTGCAGGTTCTAGGTCTACGTGTACCTTTGGTATTACTGGCTCCGCTATGGCAGAATCAAGCCTAGTTTCCGGATTTCCTGGACCTGTCCCATATGGACCCACTGCTTCTATCACCCTATCTGATGCTCATTTCGGAATCCCGGGCCATCCTCGTCCCCTCCTGATGGCCAGCCACCTCCGCTTAGTGGTCTGGACTCTTTCAGGGGAGCCTGGAGCGTTGAGGCGTTATCACAGTCGGATAAGGACCTTCTCTGGGACTCCTGGACAGCATGGTGCTCCTGGTGTAGTTGGGCCTGGAGCGGGATACTGATCCCTTTACGGTCCCAGTAACTAGTGTTCTGGACTTTCTGTCACACCTGTTTGACCTGGGACGCTCGTATCGTTTGGATTATGTAGCTTGCTTGGCGGTTTCTGGGGTCCGCGCACCGCTTAGAGTTCTCCCCTTTGGTCAGGAACTGCTGGTTTGCAGAGTTTTCAGAGGTATGAGACTGTCACGACCTCTGAGGACTTGGTATTCCTCTCTCCAGTACGTACGCGCGTTTTTTGTCGTTCCTCCAGGATTGGCCTGCATATCGGGACCTTCCCTTCACCGATTTTTGGCTACTTTGCCCTCTTGTTATGCCTTGTTTCTTTCAGATGTGTTTCGGACGTCCAGGCCTTAGATGTCGATGCACCTTCTTTCTCTCCGGAAGAGGTCACTGACAGGGTGTCTATACATTCTAGTCGGATTCAACGGCTATATTCTACCCATATTTCCGCGCCTCACCTTTACTCTAGGTACCACGGTGCTGTCTTATTATGGGGCGATTCCTTCCTTCTTCGCCCTTCTCGTCTCGCTTGGTTATTGATTTCTTATGTCAGAGCTCACAATCCAGTCTCGTCTCCTTCTTTGGCGTGATGTATTAATGGTTGTTGGCATTGGCGGGGGTGAATTTGTCCTTCGGAACACTTTCGGTTATAGACACGGCGGCTTCAGGTGCCGGCATGGCAGGTGCATCTCTCCAGGACATCGTGCACTTAACTACTGGTGCCAAGAAGATACCCTTCGCCAATTTTATGTTAGACCGGCGGATCGTGTTTCATTTGCTTTACTGTCTAAACGTTAACAGCAAATATGAAGCCTCCTGTCATGTTATAAAATTGTACATTATACTAGCTGTAGTGTAACTATAATCTTAATTTTATTAATGACAGGAGGCGAATATTTTCCTCCCAGTTTCACCCTACCTTTGTACTTTGTTTGTTTTTATTTGACCACCTCTAGTTGATAGTCTGTTCTCCAGGGCTATAATTGGGTGGGTCAGTTATTTGCCTTCTTGAGGGAAGTCAGGGTGAGATTTTATAGATTTTGCACTGTCTGTAATTGATTATGGGTCTTCATGTTTTTCACAGTACATTTCATGCACTAATCGGAGTGTTCGACTCTGCTCCTTTCGTTTCAGTTTAATGGTTCGTCTGCAGATCAAGGTTCAAGACTTTCTTCGGGAAATGGTTGAAGGATTTATCTACTGTTCCACGTTCACTTCGAGTTTGGATGTCAGTCATCGGCTGACTTGACCCAAGCCTCCTCATGTTCTATTGAAGAGATTACTTGGTTGGACCACAGCCCGATATATTTAGAAGTACTAGACTCCTTCCAGGTTCACAGTAAAATGGCAACTCAATGAGTCTCTCCTTACTGATGAGGGTGTTCGCACCGATTTTGAAAAATATCTATCATAATACTTTTAACAAAAAGATAATGGAGAAACGTCTGATATTAATGTATGGTCTGCTCATAAAGCAGTTATAAAGGGTGTGTTTATAAGGTGGTTCTCATAACTCGCAAAGAAACACCAGACTTGTTATCTTGTTATTAGAGTTGAGCGGACACCTGGATGTTCAGGTCCGGCGGGTTCGGCCGAACTTTGAAAAAAAGTCTGGGTTCTGGCTCGAACTTGACCCCGAACCCAAACCCTATTGAAGTCAAAGGGGACCCGAACTTTTGGCCACAAAAATGCCTCTAAAAAACTCCTGGAAAGGGCTGTAAAAGGAAGTAAAATGGGGGTAAGAGTAGGGCAAGTGCCCTGCAAACAAATGTGGATAGGGAAATCACTTAAAATAACATAAAAATTAAAAATAAAGCTGAGCCATAAAATAACACTAGATGGAATCTTTGATTTTAGCTTTGGAAGAACATAAACCAAAATCTAAAGCATGGCTGTCAGGAGGATTGCCAGAATTATCCATTTGAGAGAGGGTTGGAGGGTATTCTCTTTCATTGTTCAAACTGAGCTCAACTCCTGATACATGGACAACAGGCCTTCACAAGCCTCTGCTAATGTGTACCTAGTTTATACTAAGTGACCCATAGGTTGAGGAGGCGGTGACCGTGGCAGTGTAGGTGGAAGCAGCGGTGGAGCAGGAGGTAGCCAACACTGTTTTTTATTTTAATTTTTTTTTGTTTTTTTTAAATTGCCGTAGCCCACAAAATATTGGGACATACAAAAAAAAAGAAACATTTGTGGCCTGCGGTGCATTTCTTGCAGTCCTGATGCATGGAGAAATGCTTAACTCCTGATGCATGTAGAAAAGGCCTTCACAAGCCTCTGATAATGTGTACCTAGTTTATACTAAGTGACCCATAGGTTGAGGAGGCGGTGACCGTGGCGATATAGGTGAAAGCAGCGGTGGAGGAGGAGGATGAGGTAGCCAACACTGTTTTTTATATATATATATTTTTATTTTTATTTTAATTGTGGTAGCCCACAAAATATTGGGACATACAAAAAAAGAAACATTTGCGGCCTGCGGTGCATTTCTTGCAGTCCTGATGCATGGAAAAATGCTCAACTCCTGATGCATGGAGAAAAGGCCTTCATGAGCCTCTGCTAATGTGTACCTAGTTTATACTAAGTGACCCATAGGTTGAAGAGGCGGTGACCGTTGCGGTGGAGGAGGAGGAGGTAGCCAACACTGTTTTTTATATATATATATATATATATATATATATATATATATATATATATATTTTAATTGGGGTAGCCCCCAAAATATTGGGACATATAAAAAAAGACAACTCTGTTCCGCAGAGCAGCTGTTGACATTATAGTTGAGCAGGCACTTTATTGACTCTTGAGAACCTCGGGCCAATCGCACATCCCCGTGGCGGCGACTTTGCACGCTGATGTCATCCATATCAACTTTCGATGCCAGTTTCTGTGCCTACTATGGTGACCACGGGTAATGGGGAATCAGAGTTCCATTCCATACAGGGACCCTGAGAAATGGCTACCACATGCAAGGAAGGTAGCAGGCGCGCAAATGACCCACTCCCAACGTGGGAAGGTTGTGACGACAAATAACAATACAGAACTCTTTAGAGGCCCTGTAATTGTAATGAGTCCACTTGAAATCCTTTAGCTCTGATCAATTGGAGGGAAGGCTGGTGCAGAGCCACTGACACGTGCGTGCTGCAGTTGAAACTCCACTATCGCCTGCTGCTGCTCGCACAGTCTCATGAGGCGGTGAGCGGAAAGGCCGAAGTTACGCTGCAGCGCAGACAGGCGAGCAGCAGCAGGGTTACAACGTCAAAAGCGCGCCCAGCCGCTACAGTGAATGTCACATCCTGTTCCAAGTTGCGGATCAGTCTGGTGATGGCTTCTGGTATCAAGAACTCTTTTAACTGAAGCTGTATCAGGGTCCTGGTATGTGGCAACACAAACGCTAGTGCTCAACACCAGGGGGTGTGTGGTTACCCTGCACCAGACCTACTAATACATTCCACACTGTGACTCCTAACTTCAACATCAGGCATACTGGGTCCCGGTCGTCCGACCGCCGCCCAGATAGTGTCTGGGCCCTGGTCACTGGACTGCCCACCTCACTGTGAAACTACGAATGGATCGTTAAATCTGGTACGAACCCGAACTTTGCAGTTTGGGTTCGCTCAACTCTATTATGGATCTTTTGATCGCTACATATATTACTTGGATAACTGGTAATTCTCGAGCTAATACATGCTGACGAGCACTAGGGGACGGCCGCTCCGCTTTTGCACCCTGCTCCCTCTTATGCTGTGCTGGTGCCTCTGTGCGACCAGCGCCTCTTCCTCCAAACTGCACACTTCACTCGCATGACCTTGATTCCATGTGGGGTCTAGGACCTCATCATCCTCCACATCATCTTCCACCCACTCCTCAACCCTGCCCTACTTGCCGGTATCCACACTGCAGAAAGCCACAGCAGTTGGCACCTGTGTTTTTCCAGCATGTAAAGTCTGCAAAGGACATATGGAAATTGTTTTAGAATTGTATCCAGGCAACAGTTTTCCCTATAAACTGACCTCTCAGTTTGACTTGTGAGGGTATTGCCTCAGAATTACAATATTGTTGAAGTACCTCTTAGCTATTGATCACTGGTTTAAATATAGCAGCTTGTTATCTGGTAATTTCTAGTGTAGAAAATATCAATCTGTTTTCTATCACTTAGATCTGTGTAACAAGTGCTGTAGGTGTGAAACAATATTACAAGTGACCGATGTAGTAAATTCGAATCAAAGTTACGCTTCGATTTGACTCTCAGATATGAAGTGAACACCCCAAATATACTATTTAGCACCCAAAAAAATGTGACTTTTAAAAACTCCAATGTAAGCAGCAGATTAGCAGCAAAACAGTTAAAATGTTTACAACTGTGCAGTAAGCGCACTATTTGACGCTTCTATTTGACGCCTCTATTTGACTCTCAGATATGAAGTGCACCGCAGGCCACAAATGTACTATTTAGCAGATTAGCAGCAAAACAATTAGAATGTTTACAACTGCGCAGTAAGCACACTATTATACGCTTCTATTTGACTCTCAGATTTGAAGAGCAGGCCACAAAATGTACTATTTAGCAGATTAGCACCCAGAAAATAAGAATCTTTACCACTGCGCTGTAAGCACACTATTAGACGCTTCTATTTGACTCTCAGATATGAAGTGCACCCCACTAATGTACTACCCCACTAATGTACTATTTAGCACCCAAAAAAATTTACTTTTTAAAACTCCGATGTAACCGCGGTATTTGAAGCTTCTATTTGACTCTCAGATATGAAGTGCACCCCACCCCACTAATGTGCTAGTTTACAGAATTCTTTCCTAAGCTGTCCCTATCAGCAGCAGCATTCTCTCCCTACATTAATAAGATGGCATGTGCGTGCGGCGCTACGCGACTCCAGCTTATATATAGAGGCTGGGTCACATGCTGCACTGGCCAATCACAGCCATGCCATTAGTAGGCATAGCTATGATGGCTTCTAAGGGCACACAAGTTAAATGCATGTTGATTGGCTGCCCTGCAGCCTTTGAAAACGCGCCATTAAATTGCAGTGACAGACACAGGAGGGATACCAGTGAAAATTATATTGGTCCTAATAGTATCTATTCCCAAACCAGACAAACCTACTGACAAATGAAAAACAAATCGCCCGATTTCACTTCTCAATACTGATGCGAAAATATATGGTAAGATCTCCATTGCTACCATCTATAATTAAAGATGATCAAACCAGGTTTGTACTTTGGAAACAGGGATTCAAAAAGACCTGTAAACTATCTGAAACAGCTCTGGGGTTGAATCAGGGCAATCTTTTGCTAGCATTAGATGTGGAAAAAGTATTTGACTCCCTCGGCTGGCTCTTCCTGAGATTGGGCTTATATGGATTTTCTTCCTTGATCATACAACTAATGTTTACTTTATATGCCCACCCTACTGCACAGGTGTTGCAAGCTGGCATTCTTTTGTCTCCCTCTAGCATTTCAAATGGGACGAGACAGGGATGCCCCCTATCCCCACACACTCGCCCTGGAACCATTGCTGGAATCTATTAGAGTCCACCCTAATACCAGAGTGTGGATTGGTGATAGGGTATTGAAAATAAGCACCATCACGGATGATATTCTGCTATATATCACCCAACCACAAGACCCCTTGCCTACTCTCATGCAGCCTATAGGTGAATATAGGGTGGTTTCTTATTATTCCCTCAAGATTTTTGTGTGGGCATCTCCTCTCCTCTTTATACTTCACTTTGTCAATCCTTCTCATATGCATATTCTGCATATGCAAATTAGTTCAATAAACAAATTTAAGGAGTTGTATCAATTTAGAACAGTTTGACTTCTTACCTTGCGTCTGCTTAGTACTTCACACTCCACTACTTCCTGGTTTCTGAGTGATTTGTAAGTTCTCTATCTTAACTTGCAGTTTAGGGCTCAGCTTACTGGCTGAAAGTGATCAGCTGACTCTCTAAGCCAATATCCCAGCCTTACATTGCATGGTTTAGCTCTGGAGCGCTAACAAAAGCTCCTGGAAGTAGAGGAGGCAGGAAGCAGATCCAAGATGAGAAATCAAACTGTTTTAATTAAGTTTTACTCCTTACAGTGGGGGGAGGGGAGTTTCTAGGGCACTCTTGGCCTCATAACCACTACAGTGAGCTGTAGTAGTTATGGTGCTTGGAGTGGTCCTTTAAAGAAAAACTGACAATATTTTTATTTAATATATATATATAAATATATATTTACAGTTTATGTCATTTTCTGATTTACATGGGCCATGAGCCTGTTTTCCATTTTTCTACTCTTTCAGGTCTGGCATTCCTACCTAGTATATTTGGCTGTCTTGGCAGTCCTTCAGTGATACATCCTGGTTAACTCTGTTTCTTTTTATTTATTTGCCTTTTCCCCTCATTTACTGCCTAGATTAGGTTCTCAACTCACAGTCTCCTGTCAGCCTTCCTCACATTTTATGGTTCCTTGAGTCTCTAGCTATAGTAGTGGCTACTAACTTTGCTGTTTTATTATCGATGCCTGTTTTATGCAGGTACCACTATCGCACTAGTATACAGAGCAAGAGACGAGGAAAACATAATAAAATGAATAAATTAACACTGACAGGAGCTGGTGGGCTGATAAAATAAAAGGGACATTCTATGCACCAAAATCACTACATGTTAGTGTCCCTGCAGTCTCAGCACTTGCAGTATTTACATTGCTTCCTATTCCAACTTCTAATGGCTGTCACTCAGAGATCTACTCGAGACCCTTCCTGCTGAAGTCCTGCAATTTCTATGGGACTGATGTACAGCGTTTTCAGGTTCAGCATGAAGACGTCAAACTTTTCTCATGAAATGCATGGAGTAAAAAAAACATTTTATTAAATGTAATATTTTTTATGAATCTCCTCAGGGTTTACCCATGGGGATGTCAGCAAAACATCTTTGACAATTGGCCAGCTTTGGGTTGCAACAACCATTATTTATGCAAATGTGTCTTCTGCAATGTCTCTGTTCCTTCTAAATGCATTGTTGTCTGATCTAGTATATTGTACCTTCATTCTACAGCTGTTTTTGGGTGAATAAGAATAGATAGATTGCATGAAGAAAAGAAGTGAAAGACAGTGATACTTACATATATACAAAAGAGTTCCAACATTTCTCTTCGTAATTTTACAAAAAAAAATTTCTTGTTAATTTCAGGAAAAGAACATGTTTCCATTTTTTCACTTGAAAGCACAAGGTTTGGCATCTGGAGATGTGGATAAAGACGTCTGGCCAATACGCTACTTTGTTGATGAAGGTTTTGAACTGTTTTGTGCCCAGTCCTTTTCTACAAACTTTGGACTGTACGGTATAACAAAGGCTCATTATTATATAGGAAAAGCAAGATACTGGGATATCTATAAAGTAACTGGTGTTCTTCCTCAATAGCGATTATAAGATAGCACTTTACACTTTGCATATCATTAATTATTAAGTAAAAGTGGAATACTCACCAGTACGCACTTGACTGAAATAAACATATTGACTTAGGCTGTGGTCACTGAAAAATACAAATACATGATAAAAGGTTCCTCACTCTCCACATATAAATATATGTAGCTACCATAAACTATACTTTGTTTTCCAAATGTAGCTCAGTTAACAGAAAAGAAATCGAAATGTTAAGCATAGTATGATATCATACTATACAATCCAGGTTCCAACAATGGACAAAAAGTTTTTTCAAATTTTTCATTAGTATTTATACATTCCTTAAGCGTATCATATGAGTAAAATAATAACAAACATTCTGCACTTGCATTGTTCCTCATCTGATACTTGTATCCACTTTTGTTTGAAGAAAGTTATGCCTGATACTTTGAAAGCAGAAAACCCCAATGATTTCATTTTTGTATGGACATTTGCCTCTAGACACACTAAAAAGGTCGTGAGAACTTGCTTTGGATATAAGGCTCACTTTTAATGAATGAATGCCAGTTGTTCCTCATTTTAATATGCTTCTCCTGATGTTCACTCACTCGAGTTCTAACTAACCTTATTAACAAAGCCCTATAATATATCCACTATGTATATTTATTTAAATATTACAGGTGGGCGGTGGGGTCATTTCTAGCTGAAACCCACATATTAATGATATGAGAATTTAATGGAAGATGATGGGTCTAATTCAAGAGATGGCTGTGTTAGAAAAAAATATTGAAAAAAGCAACATGATATCTATGTGAGAGCAAGATGCTGTCAACAAATTGACTTGAAAAGTTGCTTTAAGCATCTTGACATTTTTCGCACATACTAAGGTTTATATGGTGAAAGATGACCAGATTCAATCAACACATGCTTCAGCTTTATTTTCTAATAATAATCAGACAACATACTTTTCTATCTAAATGGGCACTATAGACACTAGTGTTTTTACTGGATTATTATTATTATTATTAAATATTATTATTATTTTATTATCATGATTTATATAGCACCAACATATCCACAGTGGTTTATAAATTTAGAATGAGCTTAATTTAGAATTAAGCTCCAATGAGCTTAATATTTAGGAAGGGGTAAAAGCACAAAGAGGAATAAAAGCATTTCAGAAAAGAGGAGATACCTGTGTCAAAAAAAGCTAGTTAACGGTCTATGTAGAAGACTGAAACTGTGGAAAGAGGGAGAGTGAACTGGGTTGTGGAGGTGAAGGAACTGAGGAGGAAATTTGTAATGAGAGGAGCATCACCCATGAAGATTTTAGGATTTCCTAAAGAGGTGCTAGCCATAAGAAATTCAAAATTAAACACACTGCTGCAATAAGGAAAGCTAAAATATGTAGACTCTTTTTCAGGAGTCTTATAGGGAGGCTTTATGAGAAGCTGTAGGGGGCATGAGGCAAGGGCTACATACACAATGATGATTTAACTCCCAAAATGCACCGTTTTAGTGCTTTGAGTGTCAATTTAAAACAGAGCACTCATGGTAAAAAGTTTGTGAGTGATATTAAAAAATAAAACATTGCACCATAGCATGTATGCCATAGCATGCTTGTAATAATGCATGCATGCATGCATGAAATCAGTCATCTTATAAGCCTGTTAGTGTAATGTTAGTTTCACATGTGTACCACATGTGTGCATTTTAGAATTACTCCTATTTGACTGTGACAGCGATTTAATATTTTTGGATATGTTTGTCAAATAATTTTTTTTCAAACTATTACAATATCAAAAATATATATAAAAATCTATCAAAATATACAAATATTAACATAATTTTCAAACTAAATCATATGATTCATCTTGATAACTCATTTAAAAAGATTATACAAAAATATTAAGTTGTGGCCTCTATAGGAGGACACTGATTGATTTAAATGTTTAAGCCACGTTTAACTGTTGAGAAGAGAAACATCACGTATAATTGCATGTTAAAGTGGTGGGAAACTCCTGTTATTTTTTTCTTTGTATTTGTATGCATATTCCAATGTATTATTAGCACAATGCATTTAAAAAAAAAGAATATTCCAAATACATAAGGAGAAAAGTGTGTTCTCCTTTTTCATTTTGTAAAATTGCTGATTTCAATTGAAAAATCAGCCTTTTCATCTTTAATTCACCCAGCTCCCAGTTATATTTGACTCTTCTTTATAACTCTCCCTGCAACTTTCCGGTACAAAATTAAGCTTGGAATACTCCACATAATTTATTCTACCTTCGTCACCATATTATTATTTTTACTATACCAGTTTTACATTTATACTTGTAGTTTGCCACTATAATTTTCTGTGCATGTAGTTTGTCATTGTTACTTTTATTGAATGCATTTCACTCACATTTCACGTACTTATAGTTATTTAAATGAATATTTTGGTGAGACAATTTGTTTGATATACTTTTCAAGTGTATTCAACAATGTTTGCACTATTTACCCTCTCTTTCCTTCCTTTGCCCCTCCTTTATATAACTACATCCTAAGTCCATCACTGTTCCTCAGTCCACACACCCAGCTCCCAGCAATACTGATTCGCTTAATTTTCTTTAAGCCCACCCCCCACCTGGGGAAGAAGAGGGGGCTTGCTGTAGTTGCAAATGCTAAATCTGCATTTATTGCATGCTGTGATAATATTTCATATTAATTAAGTATGATTGATTGATCACTATTGAGCAACTCAAACATTTATAGATAGATAAGATGGCACCGGTAAGCATATAAGCACACATAGCACATATTACTAGATGCAGGCTTGAAGGCCACAATTACTAGATGCATGCTTGAAGGCTTTATGCCACAGCTATTAAGAGCTGACACAGCACTACAGCTGTTTACTAAGCTGACACAGCACTATAAACTGACACAGCACTTCAGCAGTTTGAGAAACTTATGTTGCCATCAAAAACTTATGTTGCCATCTCTAGAACAGTACAAAGAAAGCTTGTAGATAAGAGATAATTAACCGCACAAGACTTGGCATAAGTTCTGGTGGTCCTGAACAGTCTGGCCAACTGCCAGGTCCATCCAGCTGCTTGTATCAAGGTATTTTGCTGGGCTGCACTGATAAGGAACTACTGACTGTCCTTGAAGACAGGTATATAAGACTAAGGGAATCTTGCGCTTCCTTGGAGAACTACCCACCCGTAATGTAGAGTTACTGGTTTCTGCTGTTCCCAGAAAAGAGGGTCTCTCTGAGTGACTGCCTGAGTTACCCCCATTCATGTGTGTCAAGGAGACAACCAAGCTTCTCTAATGGTGATGTATACTTAAGCTGATATATCTAGATACTAAGCTGTTTGAAGTAAATGCATGCAACTACTTAAATGAGAGTAAAACTTACTTTGCTTAGATCCCTTTGTGGATAATAAAGTGTAGTGTGAATTCTTATATTCAACTTGGTCTCTGTGTGATTTCTCTTTCCTATAACTCAATGTACTCTATCCGAATTGGGTTGTGTGCCCGCCAATATCGCTATAAACCTTATTAGGTATTGATTATTACTTTTTGGATATTGGTGCTTCATGAATTTAATGATTAGGCACAACACATGCCAAGATTGGAGTGTTTCTTGGCATGCAATGACCCATTATCATCTAAAGCTCAGCTTGTTAAATAATGAATATCCAATTGCAGATTTGGTTGTGATTGTGCAGAAATTAAAAATGGTTGAGCAAAGGCATAAAACTTTCTACGATTTTGGAAGGTGATTTTACACCTTTGTATCATTAGCAACGACAAACTCATGGTTGTTTACCAGACATATCATCGGCCTACAAGTAAAATAATCACTGGATGCTTGAGTCAACTGAACACTTTACCTAAATGTTCATAAGTAATGTTTGTTTTCTGACCTACAGGCGAGAGAGTTGGGAGTCTACTAGCAGTTTTGAGGAGTAATGAGGTGCTCATCTCTGTCCGGTCCCAGCTAGAGAGGATTCTTCATGTCAAGGCTTTAGAGCCACCAGCTTTTGGGTCAAGATTAGTATCTACAGTCCTGAATAATGCATCTTATTGCACACAGTGGTGAGTCTTTTTTACATTGTACAGGCCACTAAATTAACACTTCCAATACAATAATTTAATTCTCAATTAACTGTGACAAGGTACACTTCAGCGTTATTTACTAACGTGAGAATTCAAAGTGATTTTTAAATTTAAATCCAGGGCACACTGAGTTTGTTTCCGTTCACCTATTTTGACCTTGAATTTAAAATTCACCTTGAATTCTCATTTTAGTGAAAAAGCATGACTTCACACAACTGTAGTTTTTAGGTTTTCGCACCCAAACTAATTGTAAAATTAGGTTATTAAATTACTACAATTAGTATATGAGTTATGTTCCATGATCCCTTATAACCTCTATCTCTTTCTATGTATATGTATGCATGTGTGTACATATATATAATGAAAGAGAGAGAGTTTGTTTGTTTCTTCTTCCTGGCCGCTAGCATTCAGCCCTGTATCTCCCACCATTAAACCTCCCTGGAGCAAAGGTGGCCAGTATTCATAGACAGGATATGTGGAGGAGAAGGTGTTTCTCTGCCTGGTGTAGACAGAAACTGGGGTGGTGCGAAAGGGACTTAATAGGATACTTTACATTTTGTGTTTTCACTAGTTATAGCACAGAATCCTTTTTCACAGTTACTCTAGTTGCAAAAAAAAAAAAAAAAAAGAAACATATGTATATCTGGTTACTATATGCCCAGTTCTGTTAGCACTGTGATAACTAAAGTAAGTAAGACACATGTGTGCTACCTACTGGTCATGGAAAATAGCTAAAAAATGGCAGATTTTACAAATTGGTATGTGGAAAGAAATCACTTTCTATATGACCAACTGCATTGTCTTTTTATACAAACAGGAAGGAGAGCCTAAAGCTGGCAGTCCGGAGACTCATGCTAATCAGGGCAAAAATGAACGAGAGACTTAAAGTTCTTGGAAGCTGGGAGTCTTGGGAGCATATCACTCAGCAGACTGGTCCATTTACTTACACTGGGTTAACACGTATGTATCTAGCTAGCATATATTATTCATAAACAAGCCATATATTCTTTTGTAGAAGTAAATTAACTACAGATTACTTTTCTAGTTTCAAATTCTAGGTTTAAATAAAAATAAAGGAATACATTTCGTATATTACTAATGATGAAGTAAGGTCTGACTGCTTACCTTTATCACGTTTAAGACCCCATAAAGATTGGACTCTAGAGCAATGGAAGAAGGTCATGTGACCTGATGAGTCCAGATTTACCCTATTCCTGATTAATGGGTGAATCAGGGTAAGAAGAGAGGCAGATGAAGTGATGCATACATCATGCCTAGTGCCTACTGTACAAGAATGTGGGGGCAGTGCGATGATCTGGGGTTGCTGCAGTTGATCAGGTCTAGGTTCAGCAATATTATGTGCCCAAAGAATGAGGTCAGCTGACTACTTGAATATACTGAATGACTAGGTTATTCCATCAATGGATTTTTTCTTCCCTGATGGCATGGGCATATTCCAAACTGACAATGCCAGGATTCATTGGGCTCCAGTTGTGAAAGAGTGGTTCAGGGAACATGAGACATAATTTTCACACATGGTTTGGCCACCACAGAGAAAAGACCTTAACCCCATTGAGAATCTTTGGGATGTGCTGGAAAAGGCTTTTGCGCAGTGTTACGACTCTCCCATCATCAATATAAGATCTTGGTGAAAAATGAATGCAACACTGGATGGAAATAAATCTTGTGACATTGCAGAAGCTTATCGAAACACTGCCACAGCAAATGCGTGCCGTAATTAAAGCTAAAGTCGGTCCAATGAAATATTAGAGTGTGTGACTTTTTTTGGTGGTGACTTTTTTTTTGGCCAGGCAGTGTATATTGAAAGAGATAGTGAGTATGTGAATCATCCTACAATAAATTAGCAGCTAAAAATGTTTCAAATATTTGAGATTCTGTTGAAATGATGTAAGATCCTAAACAGCATTAGACTGTGTTCTATGAAACTACAACTCCATTGTCTTAAATTTTAAGATCATATTTTATCTCCATAAATGGGACAACACAGTCTGTAACAAAAGAGCAAAACTTAAGTGCAATGCAAAGCAAGCAGGCATAGATAAATATTTACTTTACTGTGCTTTTGTAAGCACCCTGTACAGAATCTGTATATAACAGCCCTTTAAAAAAGTTCACAAGCAGGTAAACAAAGATTCTAGACAGGTGCAATTTGTTTTGAATGTCAATTCGGACAAATTTCCAAGACTTCCGAATGTCCGAATAGCTGAATTGCCGAATTGCCTAAGTTCCGAAGTGCCGACGTGCCGAAGTTCCAAAGCACAGTATTGCTGAAGTACTAATATACCCAGTGGAAGAATGAAGAATGTTACACTGTATACAAGTTTAATTAAAAAGTATGCAAACATAGCCAGGATTCAGCAGTAAGCATTTGCAACACTTCAAGTAACACACATTCATATAAAATGTAAGTTACTTAGCCAGCCAATGGAATGACAGGAATGAATAAGTAGATAACTCCCTAACTCCCACGGTATTAGGGAGCTATGTACTAAAAGGCGGAAAGACCTAAATTGGTCTTTCAGCCAAATTTACTAATACTAAGTAAAGATTACTTAGTATTAGTAAATTATGCCCCTACTCGCTATACCGCGAGTAGGGGCATGTCTATTAAATAGTGAGCAGCCAAAAAAAAAGTAAGGCCCCTCTCCCAAGCCCCCACCCGTTACATGCAACTGGGGGGCTGTTAAACTAAAGGGGGGACCTATTGCCCCCCCGGCCCCCACCCCTGAGTGGTGGGTGGGGGCCCTAAATTAGAATAAGGGGGGGATCTATTGTCCTACCCCCTAGCCCCCACCCCTGAGCGGTGGGTGGGTACCCTAAATTATTTGAAAGGGGGGGACCTATTGTCCTCCCCCTGGCCCCCACTCCTGAGCAGTGGGTGGGGGCCCTAAAGTAATATAAAAGGGGGGGGACTTATTGTTCCAAAGAACTTTCCCATGCTGTGTAAAATGACACAGAGCACTCTGATTGGCTGGATTTCAAGCTAACCAATCAAAGTGCTGTGACAGGTAAATGTAGAGACTTACCTGTGAGTCTCTTCATTTACCTGTCAGAGCACTCCGATTGGATGGCTTAAACTAACCAACCAGAGCGCTCTGAGCCTAATTGCAGGGCAAGGCAAGGCTTTATAAGCCTTCCCCTGCCTTGCAGAGCTCAGTCTGTGCGGAGCCCTCCATGGGTGAAGATGAATTATTTTTTTGGCGCTCAGGTTTTTTTTTTTTTTTTTTTTTAAGTGCAACGGATATTATGTTTTTTTATTTGGCCTTTTCTGGGGCTGAAAAAAGAAGATTTTAGAAAAAAAAAGACATCAAATGGTAAGTTTTTTTTTTTTTACAGATACTTAATTATTGTTTCCCCCTCACTATTTTTAGGGTGAGGGGGGTAGGTAGGGATTTGGGAGGGGGTGACTAGGGGATTGGGGGCATTTTTATTTAGGGCCCACACCCACCGCTCAGGGGTGGGGCCTGGGGGGAGGACAATAGGTTCCCCCATTTCAAGTAATTTAGGGCCCCCACCCACCACTCAGGGGTGGTGGCCGGGGGGGGAGGACAATAGGTACCCCCTTTTATTTTACTTTAGGGCTGCTCAGGGGTAGAAGGGGGCCCTTTTTTTTGGGCTGCTCACTGTTTAATAGACATGCCCCTACTCACGGTATAGCGAGTAGGGGCATAATTTACTAATACTAAGTAAACTTTATTATTAGGTATTAGGGAGCTATCTACCAAAAGGCTGAAAGACCTAAATTGGTCTTTCAGCCTTTTGGTAGATAGCTCCCTAATACCGTGGGAATTAGGGCGTTATCTACTAAGCAGCTGCAAGAGAACATCCAAAGTCCCGAAATTCAGATGTTGTGAAGTTCAGAAGTTCTGAAATTCCGAAGTGCCGAAGGTCCGAAGTGCCGAAGTACCAAAGTTCCGAATTGCCGAACCGTAGTCCCGAAGTGCCGAACCGTAGTCCCGAAGTTCTGAATTTCGGAATGCCGAACCCAACCACATTTTTTCCCCATACACATCCCTAACAGATTCTCTTGAAAAAGTGTCAAGAATGCTCTGAAAAGATGCACAAAATTGATATAGCTTAAACAAAATGAGAACTTCCTCTTTCGCGGAATCAAAAAGACCAAAATGATCATAGCCATACAGGGAGGTAACTCGTTAAAGTATTAAATCATTCACAAATGGTTTGACCTCCTACCATGGGTTTGGTGCCAGATACGCCAGGAACCATAATTGCTAATGCAAACTTTAGCATTTGAAGTGCTTAGAGTGCCCATTTAATTTAAAATAACATTTTAAAAAACACACAATCTTTCGAACAGATATATCTTTATCTAATATATTATGCATTGTTATTTTAATTTGTTTGATATTATATTATAAAAAATATAATATCATGTAATATAAAAGATTCATAATAGCAAAACATGTATTATGGGAAAATAATTAGGATTACACTAATAAACCTCATAAAGCATGATTCACCTATATGTACATACAGCTATAAAAGTTAGCATCTATTAAAAACTTAGTTTGTATGGCATCCCTATAAATTTACTAACTTTAGGGATAGTATGCTATCGAATAGGCTAAAACAATAATAAATATTGATGTCTCAGGCTGGGTGGGCATATCCTAATGGAAGCCGTCACTTCACTATTACAGTTTAGGCTTTTACTGAACATTTTTTGTATCACTATGCAATGGGCTTTCTGCAGATCAACTGATACAAAAGGATAATCTATAGGTTACAGTATGACTTAATCATTGGTACATAAAGGGTTACACTGGATATGTCAGCTGAAATAGTTAAAAAGGAAAGAACACTCATTAAGCCAATTTCTCTTTAACCTTTTTTTGTTGTTTGTTTGTTTGTTCTTTCAGCTGCTCGAATAGATTTCCTGACTAAGGAAAAACACATATATTTAAAAGCAGATGGGAGTATGAACATCACATGCTTGAATCCCCAAAATCTTGAATATGTTATGCAATGCATACTTGAGACTACCCATCAGATCCCAGAGGAGGACAGTCAAAGTGATTAAAATAGTTGCAACTTTTACAACAAAGAGGCAGGAAATGTTACATTAAAGGAATCGAAGCAACAGACATTCAGACTTGCTTTCCTTTGAATTGGTGATATAATACGTATACTCAATATAATGCAAGCTAATGCTTGGTTCTTTTTAAACACTTCAGTACAAGTTATTTGGAAAACAAACAGGCTGCTAGAATTCTGTTTGCTTTTGGTTTTTGTTTTGTATTTTGTTTTGAAGTTGTTTCTTTTTTGGACAGCTTTAGAACCAATATTCAATGCAGAATAGAGCAGAACATGCTTACAGGCCTGTAATTATCAATCTTATTACATATTTTGCTTCCCGATGACTGGATATTTAATTTGACATATGTATTAAAGGGACAGTATAGTCACCAGAATCGCTACAGCTTAATGTAGTGGTTCTGGTGTCTATAGCTTATCCCTGTAGGCTGAGCATTGTAAACAATGCCTTTTCAGAGAATTGGTGCCACAAATAAAGCTCTGAAACACAAAATAAATAAGCATGCTTATCCATTGTCCGGTTTGTTTCTTCATGATATGTCCATATGACACTTTTGAGTTTCAGAACTCAAACAAACGGTCTATCGGCCAAAATTTTGATGAATCCCAGTTTGTTTGAAACCGAATGTCTACTGAGAACATTAATAATAATTGATCCAGTATATATTTCTCAGTATATTTTTAAAGAAAACTATCCATTAGGATAGAAAAGGGAGGGATATAAATGGACAGGAAGGGGATAAAGCAGATGGGTGATTTGTTATTAGTATGACTGGAACACCCAGAGGATTTGGTAATAGTTTATAAAGACTTTTGTCAATTTGTAAGAGTAAAGTGTAGAAAGTGTTTAACAATGTAGGTGAAACATATATGGCTACATGCGTTCCATGTGTTATGTTGCGACATAATACACATTACATAATGTGTGTGTTTTAGAAACTGAACTATTACTTGTCTTTACACGTAATGTTTAAAGGCACACTATAGGATCAGGAACACAAACATATTGTTTGGGGGTTAAAACATACCTTATTTCCAGTGCCGCGCAGGTCAGCTGGTGGTGGCCCTGCCTCCGATCCGCCTCCTTGTTGACATCATTCGAATTTACTATTTTTAGCCAATCCAATGTCTTTTCTATGAAAAGGCAGTGTTTGCATGAAAAAGCCTGAAGAGAATTATTATAGTCACCAGAACAAATACAATAAGCTGTAGTTCTGGTGACTGTAGTGCCCCTTATATATATATATATATATATATATATATATATCAATTTGAATCCTACTGAAGTTATTTCAGTAAGTATAACAAACTGAAGTTATTCTGTGTTTCTTGACAGAGATTGGCATAATATCCAATAATACATTTGCTGGAGACATATATAAGTTGGAATAAAGCAATCTGTGTAGCAGTTCAAGTACTTACTTTATGTCTATTAATGAATGCTATTCAAACAGAGAAAATGTTAGAATTTGCGATGCCTTAGGCAGAACTTGAAAGTTACTCCCCCCACTGACATCCTTGCCCCCGACAGATTTAAATATCCTTTATAAATAATAATAATAATAATAATAATAATAATAATAAACGTATCTAGTGGCCCAATAATTTTAACACTGAAATATCTGCTCTATATGGGTATGTGCCCTATATGTATAAGTGGGCATGTGAGTTCAGAACCTGTTTAGACAGGTATATGAAAGACTATTGTATATGAAAGACAATATGTAAATTCTTTAAGGAAGTTTTTACTAATAGGGGGTCCCTAGCCAGTCAAACAATGTTTGTTATACTAATACAATAATATTTTATTATGTATTTGGGAGTAATTCTCCACTTATAAATGTATGAAACATTAATTTTACAAATATAATAAAATAACACTATATACAGGGATAGTTAAGCACAGAGTGTGATTCTACTATGTACTGTTGAAGGTGATAATGTTTTTATTTATACTGTATTTTATGACTAATAATGCTAACATAATATATTTTTAGCACAGTTTTGTTTTGTATATAACTTTTTAAATACGACAGGTACTGCCCTATATGTACTGATGTCACTTTAAGACACAGTTAGATGTTTCTACTTAAGGAGTTAACTTCTCAAATTATCTCCATGATTATTTAAATGCATGACATCCTTATTACAGTGTGATTGGCTGTTGAATTTATGTTCATCTATATAATCTTTATGGCTTGATAGACACTTTATGTGTCAAAATGTTGCAATTCTATCATGACTAAATAAATCACCATTGCAGAAGAATTATTTGCCGAGTGCTGAGGCTTCCGTATTTTCCTTTTTTCTCAATGGTTTTAATGTTATTAGTCTGCCATCTGGTGGGAATTTTGGTAAACTACATGAATGAAACAATTTGTTAAGCATATCAGGTTATCATCATATTTTTAATTCTTGCTATATTATCATTATTGGTCTAATGAACTTACAATTTAAAAGAAGAAAGGCCAAGGCAATATTTAATATACTAAAAATGAAAGATAAATGGGAAATAATGGGATTGAGACCTTCCTCATTATTATTGCTTATTACTAGCAATTTATATTTTGAAACTATTTTTATCCTCAATTATTCTGCTCACTGTTCACTTGCACTCATTTAATTAATACTTAAGGGATAACTATTATCAAATGTTTACTTTCGATTGTTTAAAAGTCTATTACATTTCATAAAACTTAGTTTGAGGCGGGGCTGGACCGCCATGCTGTGTGGATGCAAAAAAAAGCAGCTCCTGCAGTCTTCCAACTATTAAAGGACCACTATAGTGCCAGGAAAACATACTCATTTTCCTGGCACTATAGTGCCCTGAGGGTGCCCCCACCCTCAGGGTCCCCCTCCCACCGGGCTGGATAGAGAGGAAAGGGTTAAATCTTATCTTTTTTTCCAGCGCTGGGCGGGGAGCTCTCCTTCTCCTCTCCGCCTCCTCTTCGGCTGAATGCGCATGCGCGGCAGGAGCTGCGTGCGCATTCAGCCAGTCTCATAGAAAAGCATTCATAATGCTTTCCTATGGACGCTTGCGTCTTCTCACTGTGATTTTCACAGTGAGAAGCACGCAAACGTCTCTAGCGGCTGTCAAGGAGACAGCCACTAGAGGCTTTAGAGGCTGGATTAACCTTGTTATAACCCTATTATTCTCTGAAACTGCTATGTTTATAAAAAAAAAAGGGTTAATCCTAGAGGGACCTGGCACCCAGACCACTTCATTAAGCTGAAGTGGTCTGGGTGCCTAGAGTGGTCCTTTAAGTTCACCTCAGCAGATAACTTACCTTTTTGACCCCTGCAAGCTGCGATCCAAATTGCAGAGCAGTGTTGGTTCCGAGGCTTAGCCTGTTAATTGCCTCTCATTCTGTGGGAGGGAGACCTTTGGTCCTCGCTGCTGAGGCCTACTCTGGTGGTGTGTAGGGTGGTCAACTGCTGCCCTGCTATCCTGCCCAATTAGATTTCCTTGGTCATTAACAAGATGAAAGATGTTCCCTGGTCACTCTCAATAACTTCATATCTGCAGATGATTTCGGTAAGTAAACGCCTTGCAGTGGTCTTGGTGGTGAGATTAGTGACAGGGAAAGCTTCTGGCCATCCCGAGAACATGTCCACTATGACTAGTGCATATTCATATAGGCCACTATTCAGCATTTGGATATGATCAATTTGAATCCTTTCAAAAACATACTGTGGTTTGGCGCAGCTTTAATTATTTTCCCTGGATTACATCTGGCGCAGTAATTTCATGTCAGGGTAGTGATACTGGGTGCTTCAAAATATTTGTCAATCAAAGAGTTCATGAGATGCTTAGATAAATGAGCTGGCCCGTGGGCCCATTGAACAACAGCTGGGTACATATTCTTGGGTAGACAGAATTTGAGGTTGATTGTGTACACTTCATTCTGAAAGGTTGCCACTTTGTCTTTCCAGCTTTGTCTTTCTTGTGGGGTGGCAGCTGCTTGTTGTTCTCTCAGGAATTTGAGATCAGTGGGTAGGGTTTGCATAGTGTAAATGGGGGTTTCTTCAACGGACACTCTTCTGCCCACTTCCCGACACTGGCGCGCTGCATCCTTAGCAGCCCGGTCGGCTATATGATTGCCATGTGCTTCTTCTGAATATAATCTCCCGTGGGCCTTTACCTTCAGTATGGCCACCTCTTCAGGAAGCAGTAAAGCAACCATCAATTCTTTGATAGCTGCGCCATGTTTTACTGGCGTACCCATTGCTGTAAGGAAACCTCTTGTTTTCCAAATTAAACCAAAATCATGTGCCACACCCAGGGCATACATTGAGTCTGTGTAAATATTAACATGCTTCCCTTCAGACATTTTACATGCTACCGTGAGGGCTATTAGTTCAGCCTCTTGTGCAGACTTGGATGATGGAAGTGAAAATGCTTGAAGTATTTGGTCTTCTGTGGTGACAGCAAATCCGGTATGATATTGTCCCTGTGTGTTTGCAAATCTAGAGCCATCCACAAACAGGGTGAAGTCAGGATCTGGTAGAGCAGCCTCGTGCACTGTTGGGAGACGTGTTGTCTCCATTTTCACCTGTTCAATACAATCATGAGGGGCATCCGGGTCCTGTTCTGTAGGAGAGGTGTCTTCACATATCTCTGCGTGGAATCGGGGGTAACCAACTGTTTTGCAGTTTATAGTTCTTTTAGTGACCCCCTCCATCATTTTCAGAGGAAGTGTGAACATGCGGGGTGGAGGGTGATTATCAGCTGGAGGTAGGTGACACACAGCTTGGGGATATTCCTGGGGAGGGTAGTACAGAGCAGATGCCTGAGGATGTACCTGTGGAGGGTAACCAGGCTGGGAGTGTGTGATTGCAGGGGCATTGGGAAACATAGGATAGCCAAACACGGAATTAGGTGGTTTGGTGATTGGCTGTTGTTGTCTAGGGATAATAATAGGATCTGTCTGCCGCTAGGACGGGTTACAGAGGGGTGGGTACTGAGGAAACTATGCCAATTGGAGATGGCAACTGGGCAGTGGCTGCGGGGGTGGGGCTAGGTTCTTTCCCATTGTGTTGGGCGCCATCATAGGGCAGTGACTGGGGAGATTCGAGAGATGAATGAGCATTGCAAACATTTCTATGATATACATAAATCAGTTGTCCTTCGAATTCTAGTTCCTCCTCTAACCAACCTCCCCGCTTGAGTCCTCTTGCTACCTGATAACAAACCTCCACAGCTTTCGTTAACCCATTATCCAACAAAAGGCCCTCCTTATCAATCAACAGTTTCCTCCGAAATTCTGATTGCAATCTACCACTTGGGGACATTTGAAAGCCACAAATCTTAGCAATCTTCTTTTTTTTTTTAACAGTCTCTTCTCCTGCTTTCTCTTTAACAATGTCACAAGCTAAATAGCCTTTGTAAGGTCTGACATGTTCTTGTCCCATTTTTACCAAACAATGTTTGCTACGTAAGAGGGACAGGGGGAGAGAGAGAAAAAAGGAGTGTCTACAGTGCTCGACTGCCATGAGAAACAAATCTTTGTGCGTCTTACCTAAACGTAGACTAGTCACAGGATCCGCCCACTCGAGATGGCAGTCACGGATCTGAGCGGAGCGAGCGTGGGTGACTAACACAGCTCTGGGCAAAAAGTACAGGAGAGGTAGAGAATAAAGGAAAAGGTGAAAGTGGAGACTAATCAAAAGACATTTACAAGAGTCACAGATGTAAAGATGTGCACATAATCCGGAATCAAGGATGAGCCACACAACACACACATAACCAGGGTACCCACACTATAACTACAGTTGAATAAAAACCACAATATAATAAAGAACAATAAAACAATGAGCATAGTAATAACTAAACAGCAAATAAAACCCTGTTCTACTCTGAACAGTACAGCAAATTTCCCAGCCCCCTCCGGGCGGACTAAATTCCCAGCCTTTCTCTAGGCGGCTCCCAGCCCTTCTCCGGGCGGACACGTTCCCGCTAGGCAGTCTAGCTATAATGTAATAGAAACACAAACCACACACCAACAGTCTCACATTCACAAAACACACTCAGGAGGCAGATAGACAATCGACAGGTTCTTATAAAGAGGTACCGGATAAGAAGTTACCTGTCTTGCAGCCTTCTGGAGGCCGGAATTGGACACGGAGGCAGACCAACACAAAACAGGAGAATACAGGCAAATTACCGTATTTAGGAGGTGATCAGGCTCCGGTTGTCCCACTTTCTGGCCATCCGAACTGGCGAAAACTGGTGCCCCACGTTGGGCGCCAAATTGTTGTGGAATCAATCAAATAATTGATAATCTTGCACATCTGAATTACATCATATGCTTTGTCAGCGATAACAGAGAATAATACATCAATAATTGGTTAGATGTTAAGTGGTTAATATATTGTTCTTCCTACCAGGTGTGATGTCACTTGCATTATGGAGGTCTCCCCAGATTCCAGTGCCATTTTGTTAATGAGGGTGTTAGTTGATTACAAGGGAAAACTCCCTAGCGGCCATTTTAGGTAAATCACGTATAATGTTAAATAATAATAATTATGGTTATGTTAAGTAAATAGGCATTTTACTAACATTAAATGGGTTAATATTTTTGTCCACAACAAAAGTTACAAAACATGATCCCTTCCTGTGGACTATAGAACAACAGAAGTTGTTTGAGGAAATCAAGAAAGCACTTATGAGTGAACCAGCCCTTGACTTACCAGACCACACACACCCTTTCTTTCTCTATGTACATGAGCAAAGGAAAAGGGCTGCAGGATTGTTAACACGATACTTGGTATCATGGCAACGTCCTTTAGCGTACATGTCTAAACAGCTGGATGTGGTGGCTAGTGGCCTTCCACCGTGTCTACGAGCAGATTTGCTTTTGCCTTCCACCATGTCTATCACCAGGTAATGGAAGGTTTGCTGGTAACGGAAGCTGATACACTTACATTGGGTCAAGAACTTTATGTCCGAGTTCCCCATGCAGTGCAGACTCTATTGGATTACAAAGGCAACCATTAGTTTAGTAATAGCAGAATGACCAAATATCAAGCTATGTTATGTGAAAATCCGAGTACATCCTGAGAGTATCAATAACCTTAACCCAGCTACTTTCTTGCCACAAGCCACCGTAATTCAACATGACTGTTTGGAAATAATGGTGAAGTCTTCTCTAGTAGGCCCGATCTTCATGATTTCCCACTTCAGAATCCGGACATACAATATTATATGGACGGTAGCAGTTTTGTTAGAGAAGGAATACGTTATGCAGGTTATGCAGTAACCACCATTGACAAGGTGATAGAAGCACAGCCATTTAGAAGAGGAACATCAGCACAGAAGGCGGAATAGTGCTTACAAGGGCCTTGCAATCATCTGAGGGGCTGAGAGTGAATATTTATACCAACTCCAGATATGCCTTCCTTACAACTCATGCCCATGGAGCACTATACAAGGAAAGAGAACTGCTAAATTCAGAAGGAAAATAGATCAAGTATGCAGCTGTGATACTTCAACTGTTGGAAGCAGTATGGCAACCGAAAGAACTGAAAAGGTGGCGGAAGCAACTCCCTGGATTCAACCCCTGATCCTGAGAATCCTTATAAGATCCGGTTGAAGTGAAATACCCAGTCCCTGGAACATGATTAAGGTAACTCCAGAATTACAAGCCTATCTTCGTGAACCCTTATTGAGAGGACATCAAAAAGCTGCAAGTAGGTGTTTTGATGGCCATAATAAAGCCTGACCACCTACCAACGTTTCATAGTCAGAGCGTCCCAAAGGGACCTCTGTGAAGGGAACAGAGGATCAGATGGACAACATTCCCTGCAGCCCTCACAACTGGGAAGCTGAGGTGCCGTTGCACGGTTAAAGATTTGGATAATGACATCTATTGTAATGCATTTTTTTTTTGTGTGTTAGTATTTTAATATTATATATGGAATGCAAAGAGATTGATGTACAAGGCTGTGATAGTTGTATTAAGACTACAAAGACAGGCAATCAGATATCCCAGACTCTCATTTGGCATTCGTATTATGAATGTAATAAATGATCTGTGTCCAAATGCAGATACCTAGATACTGATTATAGCGTATGTCAGACAGCTTCAGGTGAACCAAAGTGTTTTGATCCCCAATTTTAACCCTGTACAATTTGGTTGGCTCTTCAAAATGCTCACTCCCAGGAGACTTTAATAGTTAAAAAAATAAACAAAATTGTAGTGATATATTGGCATATCAAATCCCAGGTTGTCATGATACTCGGGAGTAGTCTGCCAGCAAACTTATTAGATCAAATAAAGGAAAACCATTTCTCTAATCAAAAATAAAATTTATTGTAAATCAAATAAATAAATCAAACATAAATGGAAAAAAATACTCTCCTACAGGAGTCCCAACCCTACGCGTGTCTTCTGACACTTCAGAGTTCCTCAGGGTAAAGTGAAAGTGGAAAGTCCAGTGTCCTGTGTATAAATCTGTTTTGCCGCCTGGCTCAGTTTTAAATCCCCTAATGCCCCTCCCGCGAATGCCATCAGCCCATCCATGTCGAGTGGATGCAGCTGTTACTCGTTGGATGCAATTTGTATTCCAAGCCTTCCTTCTGACCGCTGTGCAGTCATGTGTGCGTGTCATAGGGTACGTCTGCGTTCCAACTTGATATATAATTCATGGAATGTCCAGCGTACCATAGACAATAAAAATATACTTTTTATAACATTTTGGTAGTTTGTAGTTAACATGCAGATAAAATATACAGGATACAAAAACAAATAATATGTAAAAATGAAATAATATGCAATTTTCCTGACCATTACTCATGGCAGCATTTACTCATGGGTTAGCTCCTCCCCTTACAGCAGAAAGGACAGGAAATAGAACTTTGAAACTGGTATAAATAGATCCTCCCCCTTCCTATCAGGCAGTCTTTTTTCCTGTCCTTCACAGCAGTTTGGAAGGAGTCTGCTTAAGCAGGCCTAGATTTTTTCTTTTATGCTCACCAGGCAATATTTTTTAGGCCCTGCCGGGGTTCAGCCTCTAAGCCCTGAAGACCCAGCAAAATGCACTAAGATGAAGTGGCTAGCCTGGGTACCCCCTTTAGTGACCAGGGGTCGGACCCAACCTCTCCCTGAAAGGGATTAAAATGGCCCACTGCATGCCAGGGTTCAGCCTCTTATCCCTGAAGACCCAGCAACAGGCCAGCTTGGGTACCCCCTCAGGGGATGTATGTGATATACTGCCTACATGAAGCCAGGCCAGGGTTCAGCCTCTTACCCCTGAAGACCCAGCAAACAGCATACCGGTAAGAGTTGCCAGCCTGGGCTCCTACTTCAGCAACCAGGGGTCTGTCCTATCTCTCTTGGATGTGATGACAGTAGTCCACTGCATACATGAGGCCCAGTTGAGTCTAAGCCCTTATCCATGAAGACCCAGCAAACAGCACATGTGTAAGAGTTGCCAGCCTGGGTACCTCCTTCAGCAATCAGGAGTCTAACCTATCTCTCTCCCTGAGGGGATGACACCAGTACACTGCATACATGAGGCCCAACAGAGTTGTGACTACCGGGGTATACCTATTCTATGTATTCCACCTTGTATGGTGATGATTAACTGCATATGGGGTACAGATGAAAGCCTATAGTTTAAACAGTTAAGGCTGTCACTTGTTCAAATCCCCATTTTGCTTCTGAAACACAGGCCTGCAACGATTAAGGTAAGTGCATTAGTAATTTAGATTAAAACTAGTATAGGCACTTGGGTCTCTGTTCTTTCAGTCCCTCCCAGCTGCCTACATTAGGCTTCCTTCTAAAAAATAGGTCACATTTAGGAGATATGTGTGGTGAGCATTTAGGTAAGTTTATAAGGATGTTTGGTGCAAAAGAGTGCTGATAATACAAGTATGCATTGGGCAAAGTAGTGCTGATAATGCAAAAAGAGTGCTGATAATGCAATGAGACACTGAAAAAGAGTGCTAATAATGGATATCCTGGCTGTATAAAGTCTGCTGGAATTCCACAACCTGAAGACAGAGAAATATCCAAGGTAAGAGAACCTGCTTGGGTGTCTGATTAAGGTACACACATGTATATGACAGGTTTTAAAAACCTTACTCTAAGTCCACACACGCAATTGTTTCTATCAAGGTATGTGGCATTGATTGCTGTTATCTGTGCATTATCACAAATAAGCAGGCTTTGCAGACAGTGGAAGAATATACTGCACAGGAGACCACTGGGCCTCAGTATTGTACATGAACTGGTGGTGGTACAGTATCAGTATGTTTCCACTATATGCTCTAATGTATGAATTGGTATGAAGTCTCAGTGTGTGCCCAGTATATGCTCTAGGTATGAGTTACTATGAGGACACAGCCTCAGTATATATATATATATATACATATATATATATAACATACAGGGTTTCCTTGCACTCACGCTTGTAGACAGTTGTAAGCCGGGTGCTTGTAATCCAGGGAAAAATTGCATATGGTGAAGTAGTGATCAGCACTCTCGGACTTTTGTTGAGTTTAAAACTTTAAAACTGTAAGTTTTAAACTCAACAAAAGTCCGAGAGTGCTGATCACTACTTCACCATACATATATACAGGGAGTGCAGAATTATTAGGCAAATGAGTATTTTGACCACATCATCCTCTTTATGCATGTTGTCTTACTCCAAGCTGTATAGGCTCGAAAGCCTACTACCAATTAAGCATATTAGGTGATGTGCATCTCTGTAATGAGAAGAGGTGTGGTCTAATGACATCAACACCCTATATCAGGTGTGCATAATTATTAGGCAACTTCCTTTCCTTTGGCAAAATGGGTCAAAAGAAGGACTTGACAGGCTCAGAAAAGTCAAAAATAGTGAGATATCTTGCAGAGGGATGCAGCACTCTTAAAATTGCAAAGCTTCTGAAGCGTGATCATCGAACAATCAAGCGTTTCATTCAAAATAGTCAACAGGGTCGCAAGAAGCGTGTGGAAAAACCAAGGCGCAAAATAACTGCCCATGAACTGAGAAAAGTCAAGCGCGCAGCTGCCACGATGCCACTTGCCACCAGTTTGGCCATATTTCAGAGCTGCAACATCACTGGAGTGCCCAAAAGCACAAGGTGTGCAATACTCAGAGACATGGCCAAGGTAAGAAAGGCTGAAAGACGACCACCACTGAACAAGACACACAAGCTGAAACGTCAAGACTGGGCCAAGAAATATCTCAAGACTGATTTTCTAAGGTTTTATGGACTGATGAAATGAGAGTGAGTCTTGATGGCCAGATGGATGGGCCCGTGGCTGGATTGGTAAAGGGCAGAGAGCTCCAGTCCGACTCAGACGCCAGCAAGGTGGAGGTGGAGTACTGGTTTGGGCTGGTATCATCAAAGATGAGCTTGTGGGGCCTTTTCGGGTTGAGGATGGAGTCAAGCTCAACTCCCAGTCCTACTGCCAGTTCCTGGAAGACACCTTCTTCAAGCAGTGGTACAGGAAGAAGTCTGCATCCTTCAAGAAAACATGATTTTCATGCAGGACAATGCTCCATCACACGCGTCCAAGTACTCCACAGCGTGGCTGGCAAGAAAGGGTATAAAAGAAGAAAATCTAATGACATGGCCTCCTTGTTCACCTGATCTGAACCCCATTGAGAACCTGTGGTCCATCATCAAATGTGAGACTTACAAGGAGGGAAAACAGTACACCTCTCTGAACAGTGTCTGGGAGGCTGTGGTTGCTGCTGCACGCAATGTTGATGGTGAACAGATCAAAACACTGACAGAATCCATGGATGGCAGGCTTTTGAGTGTCCTTGCAAAGAAAGGTGGCTATATTGGTCACTGATTTGTTTTTGTTTTGTGTTTGAATGTCAGAAATTTATATTTGTGAATGTTGAGATGTTATATTGGTTTCACTGGTAATAATAAATAATTGAAATGGGTATATATTAGTTTTTTGTTAAGTTGCCTAATAATTATGCACAGTAATAGTCACCTGCACACACAGATATCCCCCTAACATAGCTAAAACTAAAAACAAACTAAAACTACTTCCAAAAATATTCAGCTTTGATATTAATGAGTTTTTTGGGTTCATTGAGAACATGGTTGTTGTTCAATAATAAAATTAATCCTCAAAAATACAACTTGCCTAATAATTCTGCACTCCCTGTATATATATATATATATATATATATATATATATATATACACATATATATATATATACACACACTATATTTCTTATGTAGTAGTTACTATGAGGACACGGCCTCAGTATATGTACCCACTATATGCTCTTGGTATAAGTTACTATGAAGACATGGCCTCAGTATATATATTGTAACGGACCGTTTTGCACACAAGGGGTAAAAAACATTTAGGCGATCGTCCCCTTTCAGAGATGCAGGCACAGCTACTGTAGAACACCAAACTCCCGAACCGCAAATAAGGGAATGCTCCAATCTCCCGAACTGCATACAATAAAGCACTCCAAACTCACGAACTGGAACCATACGAATCGCTGCTAGCAGACGAATAGGAAAAGCATCCAAGCGGCTTACACTCCTAGCAATTAGTCTCTATCAGCATTCAGTAAATCCCCCCAAAAACGAGACAAAGCTCCATGTGGAGTGTCAAGCAGTGGTCTGTTTACTGAGGGCTACCTGCCCAGTATTTATGCACTTCTCCCACCTGGTGGACACTCCCCTAGGGGACCAAATGGGAGACTGTGACAAGGGACAGACAAGTAGACAAATAGGACACACAGTCACATTGTATTCCCACAATGCATCCTGGCTTCCGCCCCTCTGCCCTGGAGATAATTGAGAAGTAATTCAATTATCTCCCAGGACAAAGGCAAATCGCCATTATGCACGTGGGGATACTAAAACAAGAATTACTATTAAAATATACTATGTGACACAAGTTACATTAAAACCATACATTTAACATATCCCCAGATAGCTCAGGTCTGAGTGCACATTATTAAGCAAATGGCGCTCAGACCACACAAATACAGTTCAATCGCCATGGAGCCAAAGTCTTTACAAAGTTAGTTCTCATACGAATGAGCTCCATGGGATTCCTATCTGGGGTATAATACAGTCAGGTAAAACTACCGAACACCGGGCCGTTCGTGCACTCCCGCCGAACAAGAAGGGAGGTCGGCAGCTTCAGCGGTGTTCACGCCAAACTGTGTCCGTTTTTAGTTCCATGAGTTAGGCATCGAACACCGCTGTGCGTTCGGATGTTTAAAATGGTTGCGACCTCGTGTTCGGTATACGAATGGCTGCCACCCAGTAATTGTCAATTAAGCTGCGGTTAACTGCAGCTTCTGGGAGGCTCATTGCCGGCACACTCCAGCTCCCAGGTGGTCTAGTCATTCGTGCGGTTGTTTGGTAGATTGAATCTACCGAACACCGGGCAGAAAAGCACGAATAAGTCTTTTCTGCAGGGGAAACAAAGTCTTTTAACATGGGGCCATAATCCAAAGGCAGCAGGCGAGCAACCAGGCTTCTCCAATGCAATGTGGCGAGATTGCTCTCGTCACATCTCTCCCCTTTTCCAAACAGACTAACAGGGCATCTGACCTCCTGCCGGTCAGTGCCCTTGTTAGTCCAGCAGCCCACCCACAAAACACATTTAACAGCACAGCCCACCCACAATAAATGGTTACTACACCTGGTTAGAGGAGAAGCTTGTCCATGTCCAGGTGCCTCACCACGGCTGGGTGGGTGACTGGTAGGCTGCTTTGGTGGGTTGCTGAGTGGGCAGAGACCAGCGGTACTCTGCCCTTGTGCCAACGCTACTGTGGAGGTAGCCTGGTTGAAGCCTGGTTGTTGGAGGGGAGACCGACTGTCTCCCCTTTAGACACACAGCCCTGCTGCTGGAGACCGACTGTCTCCCCTTTAGGTACACCTCTGGGCTGCCGGAGGGGGAGACCGACTGTCTCCCCTTTGGCTAAACAGCCCTGTCGTTGGGGGGCAGAACCGACCGTCCCTACCCCCTGTGCTGTACCTGCAGAGACCTCGGTCCCATCTGCACAGTTGTGGGGTTTACTGTCTCCTCCTGGTACATTAGGCTGCCGCTGGGGAGAGGGGGTAACACACTCCACTCCCATACATACTTCCAGCCGTGGGGGAGGGAGACCGACTGTCTCTGCTCCCAATACAGACTCTGCCGCTGGGGAATGGAGACTGGGCTCCCAATTCCCTGTTTTATCTCCCGCTGGGGAATGGAGACTGGGCTCCCAATCCCCAATAATCCGTACTGCCGCTGGGGAATGGAGACTGGACTCCCAATTCCCAAAGAATCATACTGCCGCTGGGGATCTGAGCCGACCGCCCAGCATCCCTGTAGCTCACCCTGCCACTGGGGAGGGAGGACGCTGCTCTCCTCTCCCTGCAAGGTACACTGCTGCTGGGGGACAGGACCACTTGTCTCTGCCCCCTGTAACTCAGCCTGCGGCTGGGGAATGGAGCTTGGGCTCCCAATTCCCTGCAATATCTCCCGCTGGGGAATGGAGACTGGGCTCCCAATCCCCAATAATCCGTACTGCCGCTGGGGAATGGAGACTGGACTCCCAATTCCCAAAGAATCATACTGCCGCTGGGGATCTGAGCCGACCGCCCAGCATCCCTGTAGCTCACCCTGCCACTGGGGAGGGAGGACGCTGCTCTCCTCTCCCTGCAAGGTACACTGCTGCTGGGGGACAGGACCACTTGTCTCTGCCCCCTGTAACTCAGCCTGCGGCTGGGGAATGGAGCTTGGGCTCCCAATTCCCTGCAATATCTCCCGCTGGGGAATGGAGCTTGGGCTCCCAATTCCCTGAAATATCTCCCGCTGGGGAATGGAGCTTGGGCTCCCAATTCCCTGCAATATCTCCCGCTGGGGAATGGAGCTGGGGCTCCCAATTCTCTGCAATATCTCCCGCTGGGGAATGGAGCTCGGGCTCCCAATTCCCTGCAATATCTCCCGCTGGGGAATGGAGCTGGGGCTCCCAATTCCCTGCAGGACCGGTGGAGAGACCTCGGTCCCATCTCCACCCGCCACCTGGGGTTCTTCCCAGTAATCCTCCACAATATCTACCCAGCTGAATGGGTCTGGATCTGGGTCTCCCTGCTGAGCCTTCTCACTGGAGTGGAACAGATCTTGGTAGCCCTGCTCCAGCTCCATCTCTCGGGTCACTAGGTGGACCAGGTCTTGCTCAATTTCGTGAGTGTCGCCCCAGTCATATCTGCTCTCCCTCCACTCCAAGAGATCACTGAACCCGGCTTGTGTAGGGCTCCCAAACTCAGGCTCTGCAAAATACTCCCATAACAAGCCAGGACCATCAAACTCCTCTCCCTCTTGCTTGTCATGCTCAGCTGTCCAGGGCAGGTACTGTGCCCCATACCACCAGAGCGCCTGGTAGGCATCTTCCAGCCACATCTCCTGCCATACCCGGAGCTCCAATTCCTTCACCCATTCATCCAGGGGCTGCTCTACCAGGAAGGGCATCCGCAGGGCTAGTCACTTCTGCAGTCGCTGGTCTTCCTTTGGGGGTCTCTCGCCCCGCTGGTACTCCGCAATACCCAGTGCCTGGTACCAGATCCATGACGCCCTCATCATACTCCACTGCTGGTTCCATCCTGGTGCTGTCAGGGTCGCTGTACTGGGACATGCGTTGCCCTTAAATTGTAAAATCCACGGATATGGTGTCTCCTGTAGCTGTCCTTCTGACTGTAGGAATGATCCCGCCGCTTGCCACCAATTGTAACAGACCGTTTTGCACACAAGGGGTAAAAACCGTTTAGGCGATCGTCCCCTTTCAGAGATGCAGGCACAGTTACTGTAGAACACCAAACTCCCGAACCGCAAATAAGGGAATGCTCGAATCTCCCGAACTGCATACAATATAGCACTCCAAACTCACGAACTGGAACCATATGAATCGCTGCTAGCAGACGAATAGGAAAAGCATCCAAGCGGCTTACACTCCTAGCAATCAGTCTCTATCAGCATTCAGTAAATTCCCCCAAAGACGAGACAAGGCTCCGTGTGGAGTGTCAAGCAGTGGTCTGTTTACTGAGGACTACCTGCCCAGTATTTATGCAGGTCTCCCACCTGTGGACACTCCCCTAGGGGACCAAATGGGAGACTGTGACAAGGGACAGACAAGTAGACAAATAGGACACACAGTCACATTGTATTCCCACAATGCATCCTGGCTTCCTCCCCTCTGCCCTGGAGATAATTGAGAAGTAATTCAATTATCTCCCAGGACAAAGGCAAATCGCCATTATGCACGTGGGGATACTAAAACAAGAATTACTATTAAAATATATCAGACCACACGAATACAGTTCAATCGCCATGGAGCCAAAGTCTTTACAAAGTTAATTCTCATACGAATGGAGGTTGGTGGCTTCAGCGGTGTTCGCGCCAAACTGTGTCCGTTTTTAGTTCCATGAGTTAGGCGTCGAAAACCGCTGTGCGTTCGCATGTTTAAAATGGCCGCGACCTCGTGTTCGGTATATGAATGGCGGCCACCCAGTATTCGTCAATTAAGCTGCGGTTAAGCGCAGCTTCTGGGAGGCTAATTGCCGGCACACTCCAGCTCCCAGGTGGTCTACTCATTCATGTGGTTGTTCGGTAGATTGAATCTACCGAACACCTGGCAGAAAAGCACGAATAAGTCTTTTCTGCAGGGGAAACAAAGTCTTTTAACATGGGGCCATAATCCAAAGGCAGCAGGCGAGCAACCAGGCTTCTCCAATGCAATGTGGCGAGATTGCTCTCGTCACATATGTATATATATCCACTATATGCTCTATGTAAGAGTTACTGTGAGTACACAGCCACAGTATATATATATATATATATATATATATATACACTATTTGCTCTATGTATGAGTTACTATGAGGACACAGCCTCTGTATATGTACCCACCATATGCTGTATGTATGAGTTACAATGAGGACTCTGCCTCAGTATATGTACCCACTATATGCTGTATGTATGAGTTACAATGAGGACTCTGCCTCAGTATATGTATCCACTATATGCTCTGTGTATGTCTTACTATGAGGACACAGCCTTAGTTTATGTACCCACTACATGCTGTATGTATGAGTTACAATCGGGACTCTGCCTCAGTATATGTATCCACTAGATGCTCAAAAGAAGGATATTATGGCACTAGAAAAAGTGCAGAGATGAGCTACAAAATTGATCAAAGTTTAGCGGAGCTGCAATATTAAAATCAATATCTCTGCTGGTAGACTTGTAAAACATCCAAGAGAAGCGTGGTTCAGCATGGCATATACACATTCGTTATTCGGCATGTGCCATAACCCTTTCCCAGCAACCTTTAATAAACACAGACACCAATTTTTCTGTTGGAAATATATAGTTCACAGCTTTATTAATTATCATCAATAACTTTACAAAGTTTTAGGGTCATTGCCAAACAATAAAGATATTTTAATCCAATCTCCCTCCGTAAATAAATACCCCTGGCAATGACCCCATACCAATATAACAGTATAAATAACATATAACATAAACCCGGCCTACCAAAGATGCCCATATCCAACCGCTTAAATTGTAGGGGTGTACCGAGACACCCCTACACCCCCAGATTCGAAGTCACCGATGAGCTCGAACCTACCAACCAATTGAACCACTCCTACCTAATCCAGCCTAAACCTTGCCATGACCACTTCATACTCCACCTACTTTCCATTTATCCTAGCTCTTCCCCGCAGCTGTGACCAAACGGGGAACAACCACTAAACCACACGGAGGGTGGGAGGGACAAGTAACAGGTAAGTGTAAGTTGTCAATTAAAATGGCCACTCTCTAAGATGGCCGTGCTATATCCCCCTTGACCCCACCCCCTTAACCACATGTCTAAACTCCTGCCCCCAATTATTAATACAATACATGCCTACTTTCTGGCCCTGTCAAGGCCCATTCCTCTAACTGCGTTGCTCCATGGGATACATGACATGTGCACAATCGTTATTCGGCATGTGCCCTAACCCTTCCCCAACAACCTTTAATAAACACAGACACCAGTTTTTCTGTTGGAAATATATAGTCCACAGCTTTATTGATAATCATCAATAACTTTACAAAATTTTAGGGTCATTGCCAAACAATAACGATATTTTAATCCAATCTCCCTCTGTAAATAAATACCCCTGGCAATGACCCCACACCAATATAACAGTATACAACAGTTTAAAAAACATATAACATACACGCGGCCTACCAAAGAGGCCCATATACAACTGCTTAAATTGTAGGGGTGTACGAGACACCACTACACCCCCAGATTCGGAGCCACCAATGAGCTCGTACCTACCAACCAATTGAACCACTCCTGCCTAATCCAGCCTAAACCTTGCCATGACCACTTCATACTCCGCCTACTTCCCATTTATCCTAGCCCTTCCCTGCCACAGCACATGACTAGACTCCTAAAGATCATGGGCGTCCCCCACCACAGAAAAACAGGGCCCTTGTGATACCCTCCTGAAATCCCAGGTTCAGCAAATCGCACCCCACATCTGACAGATGCACTCCGTCTCTCCTAAAATACCTGGAAGCAAGCCCTCCAATTCCCTGTGGCGCACTGCCACACCACCCAATCTACGAATAAAAACCGACATAGTCTTATTCACCTTACCACGGCATCGGGCTACCGCAGCTGGGTCCCCGGCGTGTCTCCAATTAAACCGAGGCACCATCTCCGACCATACCACCACCACGCCAGGTACCAGCCCCCGCAGCCGGTCCACATCCCTCTTCATTCACCTGACTAACTCTCTCTGGGGAACTAGAAAATCATTCCCCCTCCATGAATTAACACCACATCCTGGGTGCCCCACGTGTTACCCTACGGAACATCTCCTCAATGATGCTTTGCCAACTGTAACCCCGAAAGCCCAGCCAAACCAACGACACCATTTCCTGAGCAAAGCCCAGCTGTGCTCCTTGTCTCCGAACTGCGGCCCTCTTCTGCGCCCAATAGACGTATGAATGTCCCACCAGCCAGGCAACCCAACCTAGGAAGAAATGAAACATAGTAACAGCAGAAGAACATTAAAACATCCTGTTTCTCACACCCAGTTACACCAGCCTATCCGCCCTCAAATACGAGCTCAACCGAATAGAATCCTACCTCCTTATCTGTTTTATCCGCTCCTCCCCCAAACCAAGGCACGCCGCCTCAGTCGCTGCCCCAATTCTGAATGAGTGCACCTCGAAGTGCATCGGATCCAAGCCCAGTTTCTGTAGACCTATACGAAAAACCCCAAAATACTGAAACCGAGACAGTGCAGAACCATCAGCATGGATCAGAAAACAACCCGCCACCCCTAGGCGAAGTCCCAGAAAGCTAGCTCCACAATAAACCGGACAGACCCCTGACCCCAGCAAGGAAAACAGAACCATGGAACAACCCTTACCTAACACATCCGTTTTAGAGCAACCCAGACGAATCCCCACATTATCCGACCTCAACACCACGTTCTTGCACCGAATCCTGCTGCAACCCGAACGGTTGGCATTCACCAATTCCCCAATTTGGCAGGCTCCGAAAAATACCCAGACGAAGGCCACTGAGAATAACACCACTTCATACGGAGAGGAACACACCGCTGGCAAAAACCCCCACCAGTCTCTGCAAGACGTCAAACGACACCGGCCTCCTCGCGTCCACCGACTTTCTCCCCCTCCGGAAGCCCAGAAGCGCTCAGCGAACTAAGACATTTTTTTTAACATCCTCCCAACCATTGAATTTAAACAAAAACGCCATTGCCGACATGCAAACAGCCGAAATAAGATCCATAGAAGGGCATCCAGCCTGCCTGAAGACGACCACGCTACCCCGGTCTGCTCCACCGTCTCATCCCATTCATTCCAAACCTTAATGTACAACGCCCACGTGCCCAGTGCCAGTGACCTCCTTATGAATCCCCCGATCTGCCACATTTCGTCCGGACACGCCTGTCCCTCGTCCTGTGCCACCGGTGCCGCTTCCTGAAAATGCTGCCACTGTTAACAAGAAAGTTAATCAGCCACGATATTCAAGAACCCGGTCACATGACGTGCCCTGAAAACAATGTTAAACGACATACATGGCAGCACCAAGTGTCGCAGCAACCGCACCATGGGTATCGCGGAAGCCATTAACCACCTGAACCACCGCCATATTGTCGGAATAAAATATTACTTTCTTATTTGCAAGATCCTTGCCCCACAAAAACTGGGAAAAACTCAAGAAACGCCAGGTTCTTGATCTTGATCAAGGGGCTCTCTTCCAGGACTCCGGCCACACCTCCGCACCAGATAAAGCCTATGCTCCCCAAGGTGTCCGTGAACAATCCAATGGCCTCCAACAATGTGGCCGGAACCCGGAAGAAGACCCGTCCATTGAAATCCCTTAGAAACCGCTGCCATACCTCCAAGTCCTCTTTCATGACCGCGGTCACCCTGATATAGTGAGTCGGTAACCGCAGTCCCCTTGTCGCCCGTGCCAGTAGCCTGCAAAAAGCCTGGCTCATGGGAATCACCCTACATGCAAAATTGAGGCTTCCAAACAGGGACTGCAGTCCCCTCAAAGTTACTTTCCTCGCCTCTTTAACGGCCCCCACCTGCCGGTGGAATGTGAGCAATTTATCCATGGGCAGCCTACATTCCCCTTTCTCAGAGTTGATTTCCAAACCCAGAAAACTAAGGCAGGCGGTAGGGCCCACCGTCTTATCCTCTGCCAAAGGGATCCCGAATGCCTGAGCAAGCCATTGTAACACCTTCAATATTTGTCCGCATCGTTCGGAGCCCGCCGGCCAACGCATAAGAAATCTTCCAGGTAGTGCACTATCGCACCCCCACCCGATTCCATATGCACCACCCACTCCAAGAAAGTGCTGAACTTCTTGCACAAGAAATCGAGCAGCCCATAGGCAAACACAAGTAATAGAAAAAGGTACTAAAAGCAACAAGTTCCAAATACACACACCACTCCCTGTGTATCAAAACAGGCAATAATAATACTTATACATGTACAGGTACATATAGGAGATGGTCCATATAAAAACCTATAAAGATAAAAAATAGTACATAGTATAGCCTGTATATACAAAAGAAGGAAATATGGAAGTGATTGAATACACTCACGAATTTCAGAGCCGTGCCAGGCTCTGTATATGGTGCCCAAGGGTGCCTCAGAAGGCTCTGTGGAGAATCTTGAATAATATCCCCCAGAAGTAGGAAAAAACAGCAGCAGAAGGATGAATAAAAAATAATAAATTTATTGTAAGTAAAAATTAAAAATTAAAATAGTAACTGTGCAGGTCCCATATGGTGACACACAGAATCACAGTCATGCAGACGCGTTTCAACTCAGTCCGAGTTTTCATCAGTGCATAAAACATCCAGCTGCTGTTTCATTTTAAAATCACTGCTTATTCTAATTGCCGGTCACGTGGGCGGAAGTTCGAGTGGCCGGCGTCTGACGTCACTTCCGGTATTTCGGCACTCATTTTCCTGCTTGGTTGTATTCAATGCATTTGCCCAGTTGAAGCTGAAAACTCCATGTAGTGAATGGGCATATTGTATGATTATTAGAGTGCATACAGGAACAATGATTTATACTAAGAAAAGTGACATAATTGTCTATACAAATAGCGGTAATCATACAATGATATGTATAAAAGAGAAAATTAATTGGTAAACAACATTATAAACACATAATACCTTATGTCAGTTTCAGATAGATTTGTTAGTACATTTGCCCAAATGAAGCAAAAAGCTCCATATTAAAGATGGGCACCTTTCATATCTTATAAAGTGTGTACATATAGGTAGTTATTTGTAACATGAGAAGAGACATAACTATTTGTGCAAATAGCAACAATAGTGCAATGCTGCATACCAAAAGGAAAAAAGAAGAATATATATGTATTAATAAAAAACAACAACATATGGGCACATAGTATGTGGTATCTTAAAGGTATACATCACATCTAGGTTATGTAAATGTAGCCCATATAGAATAGGATTGGTGAGTGAAAGAAAAAAGAAAATTTAATTATAAAAAGTGAGCCAATTCAAAATCTAAATTCAAGCCCTTACGGGATAAAGTGTTTAATTCGAATATCCACCTACTTTCAATTTTGCAGAGTTCTTTGAAATTATCTTCACCCCTCCAATCCTTTTTCTTTTGAGCAATGGCAATAAAATTGACATGTGAAGGATCGCTGTTGTGACATTGTAAGAAATGTGCGGAGACACTGTGTTTGGCATACCCCCTCTGTATATTGCCCAAGTGTTCCAGCATGCGGGTTTTTAATGTTCTCGTGGTCATTCCCACATACTGGAGTCCACAAGGGCACCAGAGGAGGTATATCACATTACTAGAGTGGCAGGTGAGGATAGAATTGATCTTATATTCCTTTTTGGATATATTAGAAATAAATTTAGTGTGTGTGTCTTTCTTCGATTTTGTTCTTTTGCAAACTGTGCACATTTTACATGGATAGAAGCCATATTTTTGGTTAAAAATATTAATATTAGCAGTCTGAGTTTTTATATGGTTTTTAACCAATAGAGTTTGGAGATTTTTTGTGCCTCTATATACAATTTTTGGTTTTTCACTAATGATGTTATTAAGGCCTTCATCGGTTTTTAGGATGTGCCAGTGTTTCTGAACAATAGATTTTATATGTTTAGCATCACCACTATAGTCCAAAATTAAAAGGGGTTCCTCTGTTTGTTTAGTTGCTTGTCTATCTTTATATTCTAATTGGGACTCTCTATTTAGTTGTTTAATTTCCTGGATTTGGTGATCTAAAGTGGTTGGGTCATACTTCTTTTCGACAAAAAAGTTTTTTAATCGTCCCGCCTGTTCCTCATATTCCTTAATGTCACTGCAATTTTTGAAAATGTGGTTGAATTTACTTTTGGGTACATTGCGCAAGCACGGATCATGGAAAAAAAAACGTATACCAGCCCCATAAGTCATTGTGCCATGTAGTGTGTGTATATATATATATATATATATTTATAATCCATGATCCTGCACTTACATTTGTAGTATAAGTGCCACGGTGCTCTTTTAGCCAAATCAACATAAATCTCCACAAAGAAAGGCACACACTGGGCTTTTTGAAGAAAATCATTCATCTTTATTCATAACACACGGGTATGTATATATATATATATATATATATATGTATATATATGCGACGCAAAAAACAAAAATGTTATGGTGCGGAAAAATTGTGATTGAAAACCCCTTCCACCTGAAGTCTGTGGATAGTCAATACAATGTTAAACAAAACTCTGCACACCAGTCAACCATAGGACTTGCTTTTCCCACATATTACTACCGCAAAGGATTCTGGGTATGCAAATTAGTTCAACAAAGAATCACATTTCTGCCTCATTCCATTTTAAACATGGATTCCTTTGAGTCTGTGTTTGCTGTATACAAAGCTGTTGTATACAGCATACACAGACTCAAAGGAATCCATGTTTAAAATGGAATGAGGCAAAAATGTGATTGCTGTTGGGGACCAAATTATACAATACACAAGATCCAGCGCACTCACTTATCCACTAAACACTAAACAGCAACTTCAATGCTGACAGATTTTATTTGTTTTTTAAAAACACCTAACCTAGGCAAAAATAATGGGGGTTTAGTTACATTATATGGTAATACATTACATAAACCTGTACCCCCATCTTTGGCAGGTCCTACTCTAACAGCCTAATGTCTGCTCTTATGAGATTAACCCACTTGGAGAAAAAATTCCATCTGGGGCTCTCTAAAGTACAAGGCTAAATAGGGCCCTGGAATGAGGCACCTGTGACAGGGAGGGGTGCAAAACCAAAGCGTAGGCTAGGCTCCCAAATATATATATATATATATATATATGAAACTAGGGGGCTGCACTCACATGCATAAATGGGGTGCTGCTGCTATATTATTGGTACGTTTCCTTTTCTAATTCAAAATATTGGTCCTGTTAGTGTAAAAAAATATAAATATACAGTAAGCAAACTCATATTCAGACAGACGATCTCACTAACACAAGCACACAAGCACACAAGCTCATGGATACACAGGTTCACAGACAGACAATCACATTGATACATATAATCTCATTGACATAAAAATACAAGCTTACTGATACACGCTAATAGGCTCACTGACAGACAATTTCACTGACACACACAGACAAGCTTGCTGGTACACACACACACAAAACTTAGTACAAACTCTGACACTCACACAAGGTTACTATAGACAAACTGATTGGTATACAAACACAAACTTACTAAAGACAAGCTTACTGTCACACACACACACACACACACACATGCTCACTACAGACAAGCTCGCTGACACACACATGCTCACCACAGAAAAGCTCACTGTCACACACATGCTCACTACAGAAAAGCTCACTGACACACACATGCTCAGTACAGACAAGCTCATTGACACACATACACATGCGTACTACAGACAAGCTCACTGACACACATGCTCACTACATAATTACTTTGGGTAAAAAGGGGCCTCATGATCTCCTAATGAACTCATGAGTTTACGCTTTAGGACTTGGCGCTGCGCCGACTGGCAGCAAACCTTTTTTGATTGAAGTTGTCCTCTATTTGCAGAATTGCTGAAATAATTGTCAGAATTGCTATAAAACATCATACATTTGACATAATTGCTGAAATACACAAAATATTTTCTTTTTCTGAACCTGAAGATAATAGATAAGACCCGCCATTACAGTTTACATTAAATATGATCTTTGGTATATTTTTTATGTTTTTTATATTCCTCATTTAAAGGTTGACATGCACACAGGTGACTGGTTTGGATAGGTGAGTCGAAACTGCTTCGGTTCAAGTGCAGCATATACCGTCTAATAATCTCTTTTATCATAGTAGTATGCAATAATGACATTTAAGCTAAGGTTTGACCTTGGTTGTTAGCATATATATATATATAAAAAAAAGTTGAAAACATTAAAAAGAACAAGAAAAAAAAGTAATATATAAAGAGACACAATTCCACAACACCGGTACTCTGTGCATAGCAAGATTGCCTATCTCACCAATAACCGCGTAATTGGTCCTCAGAGATGCTATAGTACTATTCATTATATTGGTCCCAGAGGTCTCAAACTTTATGGAAAGTAGGGGTAGTATTTTGGACTTGTGGGGTTAATTTATCCATTAAATAGTTGTCTTCAATTTTAGATATTGCCAAGGAGATTTGAGGTATCTCAAAAGGGCTTATCCATTTCTGCATTGATGCTCTACGAACAGCTAGGTATATCATGTTTAAGAGTTTCTGTTCAGGTTTGGACTAATGTTCTTTGTGTTTAGAGAGAAAGCAGGCCCATGGATCTAGGGTCATTTTCTTTTGGAGCTTAAGTTTTATGCCAGTATTCTGTTATTTTGGGGAAATACCACCATATGTGGGTATAGTCACCCTCTTCTCCACATAGGTGCCAACAGGTATCCAAGGGGTTTAGTTTCCTGCAGTGTTGTTTCACAGGGATTGTATACCTATTAATAACTTTTTATAAGATTGTTCTTGAAGAGTCACACAAATGGAGACCCTAGCACTGGCTTCCCTTATGTCCTACCAATCCGTACCCTTCAGCATCTACCCCAGGTTGGCCTCCCATCGCTTTACATATTATGTGTCTCTGAGTCATCAGTCAGAACTGATATGATCATATAGTAGTATGATTAATTTAGTTTGGGCGGTTTCTTCAAAACGTAGTTTTTTGAAGAAAGTAATTGTTTTAGAAGCTGCATCCCGAACCTCTTTCTTTGCTCCATGCAAAATCTCTTATCTGGAAGTAACAAAAGTAGTCTCTCGACTGGAGCATAGCAAGGACGTGTGGTTGCTCAAAAGTAACTGTGTACTTGTTTACGTATAGGTGGATATATCTCTAAAATCCCATAACCTCTATTCCCTTGCAATCCTTGCTCTTAGTCCCAGTGGGAATTCCCTATTGCAGACCACTGGTTTCATTGGGGAGGGAAGGCTTAGAGTTAAGTATAGCCAGGCAGCAGGTTTTCAGGAATAGTCTTTCGTTCTTGGTGTCCCACATGAGAAATTGGGAGAGATCTGCCCCAGTCATCAGAGATTCCATGTCTACCCATTCTAATATAGGAGTGGTTGCAGGGTGATTGTGAACAAGAGAGGGCATAAAGGACACTCCTGTCTTGTTCAATTACTCAAAAGGAACGGGGTCTTTTGAGTGCCTGTGATTATCATCTGTGCTCGTAAATTTGTATATAAGGCCTGGATTGCTGTAACAAAAGGTTCTGGGAATCCTTGTGATTTGAGTAGTTCAAACAGAAATGGCCACTTTCAAGCACCTTCTCTGCCTCTAGTGAAAGAGTCAGGTAAGGCATCCGTGAATCTGCCATATGTCACATCAGGTCTTCCCCAAGACGAGTATTTTCATATAGTTGTCTACCCGGCAAAAAGTCGATCTTAAACCGAATGTATTAACCGTATCACAAACACTGGCCAAAGTTAGTGTTAATATTTGTTTGTGTGTGAAAAATGCAAAAAACTAATTTGAATGACAGTTTTGGCCAGTGTTTGTGACTAAGTGGCTACTAAAAGAGACTGGACATACCCCATTTGCAATACCTTGGGTTGTCTACTATTGCAAATGGTGTGCCATCATGGAGGTAATTTTCATTCCTGGTCTACCATACGGTCTCAAAGGCAATGTAACCAATCTGGCGAATTTCAATGTGAAAAAACTGAAACGCAAGCCTTGTATTTGACTCTGTAACTTTTGAAAACACCATAAAACCTGTACATGAGGGGTACTGTTATACTCAGGAGACTTCACGGAACACAAATATTTGTGTTTCAAAACAGTAAAACGTATCACGACAATATCATCCGTGTAAGTGTCATTTGTGTGTGAAAAATGCAAAAAATTTCACTTTCAGTACCCCCCATGTACAGGTTTTATTGTGTCTTGGAAAGTTACAAGGTTAAATATAGTGCTAGCAAATTAAATTCCCTAGACTTCTGGGTTGTCAGGCAGGTCCCACAAATTGTAATGAATAAAATGACCTAATTATGTAAAATTATTACATAAATATATATGTAGAATTATTATATATATACATTTTTTACATTATTTTTATTTATATTTAGCTAATATATAGTGATTTATACATATATACTTATGTATATAGATATATATATTATTTCGTTCTACATGTATTTTGATATCAATATATATATATTCATTTTATATATTAATTTTAAAATACAGTTTATACACGAATCTACACACACACACACACATATATATATATATTTTTTATTTTTATTTTTTTTTTAACATATTTACATATTTATTTATTTTATATATAAATATCTATATAATGATAATTATATATATTTAATCAATATCATTCTACGTGAATTTTGATATTAATATATATATAATTATATATATTAATATTAAAATACACTTAGACTATGTATGTATATATATATGTGTATGTATTTATAGGTGTATATATATATACTTAGATCATATATATAATAAATATCTAATTTAATTTTACACTGTTTTAAACTTTTTTTTTTTTTTTCAGGCAGCAGGGGGAGTACCTGTCTTTACAGGCACTCCCCCTGCTTGCACTGCCTTGGACGGCTATGCCGTGCATGTGATAGCAAGGTCTTTGCAAGGACCTCGTGATCACATGGCCAAGAGGGCCCAAAAAGGACAGAGGGGGACTCCCTGGGCTGCCAGGTGAGTCCCCACGCTGCGATCGCCGGCGTGTGAGCGCTGGCGACCGGGTAAGTAGAAAGGATGGTGGGAACGAGCCGAGTCCCCAAGGATGGCATAGCACGCCCGCCGTACTTAAGGGGTTAAGAGTTACCTAGTGAATAATGTGGTTTAGAGCCTGATGTGGAGCTTAGGAGTGTGTGACATAGAGTATGTGGTACATTACATACATTGATTATTGAAATAATAATAAAATCAAATTTAAACATTAACCCCTTAAGGACGTAGGCAATTGTGCACGTTTTGCGTGAAACAAAATCAAAACAAAACCTGGAATATGACTATATGTCTGGTCAACCATAATTCTTTCATATAAGGTTCAACTACATGTATTATGTATCATTTTGTTCAGGAAAAAATGGCTTTCATTTTACATCAAATATTCATATGCGAAACATAATTTAATATAAATAATATTTAAAACAAAATTGAGGAATTAAAATGTTAGTTCTGCATGGCATTTTAACTGTGAATGTCATAATACTGTTTGCTTTTACTGCAATAAAATGCACATGTTTGTATTTAGGTATATCTCATGAGCACAACAGTACCCACCATATACAGGTTTTATGGTGTTTTGGAAAGTTACAGGGTCAAATATAGTACCTCCTCTCCCGCACTAACCAAACAGTCCTCTGAAATAAGAACTAGAAAATTATGATGAGATATACGCTATTGCCTCAAATAGTGTAGCAGAAGTTAAAAATTGACAACCCGTCTAGAAGGGCATCCTCAGGTAAGTTGATTCATTTTTTTAACTGGCAGTGTACCGAGGAAGGGTGGTAATAGTTGGGCGTGAAGGTACAGACAAGACAAAGTCCAGAGGAGGTGTAATGCTTAGATGGTTGAAAAAGTAGTACCAGTTAAACTCAAAAGGGAGCCAGAAGGCTTCCAATGAAAGATGTTAAGACCAGTGTACAAATACCTCTATCTGTGGGAAGCAACCCATAAATAATAAAACTTAACTTTTAATATGTATAAAATATAAAAACAAGACACATATTCTACTAATCAAAACTACACCTATCTAATTCAGTCACATAATAGATACAATGTTGTAAATGAGGGAATAACAATGTACTATACACCTGTCGGTAGACAAATGTATCTCTACCTTAAAAAATTTAACAAGTAAAGTTGAAACATAATACAAAGGTGGGGGAGAGAATATATAAACAGAGTATCAAGGATAAGATAGGGCTAAATTAGATAAGGGATAAAAAGGGTGAAAGAGCCCAACTCTATCCTGTATGTGCCTTCGAGGGCACCCTTTAAAAAATGCTAGCCCACCCTCAAATTAATAGTCATGAACAGGTAAGTAATAAAAACAAAAAACAAAAGAGGAAATGGTAGTGTGTAGTGATACAATCTTCAATGTGTAATCAAATAGAGCTGCAGCATTGTCCCTGAATAAATGTGGATCACTAAAACACACACAACGTCCCAACACGCGTTTCGCCAATAGATGGATCTTCCAGGAGAACTGTGTCGTTGGTGGCAGGGGTTTAAATCTGGTGTCTTTGTGGTTGATTGTTTATTTTTATCCACCAATCAGAGGGCTTCAATTAAGCCAAATTCAAATTAACCGTAGCCAATTGCGGGAGATTTCAAGAGTAGGCAGATTGCAATCCAAGTGGAAAAAATTAACCCTTCAAATGCATTACTGGAAACTGGTATTGATCATGAAGTAAATACAGGCTATGCATAAGGGAATAAGGGGAATGTAAGTGTTAACGGTCGGTAATAACACTTCCGAGTATCATACATACAGAGGAAGGTAAGTTCACCTTTTGGCAATATTGATTGCCATGTACCCTGTGTCCCTAGTGGGCCAAATATTATATGGATCTGGTTTAAAGGGCTGTGAACTATAATATCTGATAAGCCAATCAAAAATGAATAATACACAATAAATAATAAAGGAAACATTTAAAAAAATTAAACTAACATAAAAACATAATGATTCTATACTAATGGTATGAGGTCATACAAAAGTATAATATCTTACAATATGAGGAGTCAAAAATGACTCAAGCATAATGATAATACAAAATAATCCTAGTATCCTTATATTTATAATTCATTTATGATGATACCAATTATAGTTAAATGTCCAGTATGTTCTACCATAGACACAAAAAGGTGTCTCAATCTGAACTCTAAACAGACATAACAAAAAAAACAAAAAAAAGAACAAATCTATTAAATAATGTTAACATTGCAAAGTGAAATAAATCAATGTCAGAAAAGGAAATCCGTAACAAAGAAAGGAGAAAAGCGACAAGATAATACAGTTTGGATGTATTCCTTCTAGTTGCCAATATCCTAAAAAATGTCATGCCTCTTAGTCGTTATCATGTTACACATGTAAATTTTGTAAGTTATAAATGGCACATTAAAGCAGATTGGACATTGTGGCGAAACCGACCTCGCCACTGGGCATTGGAGAAGACTGATTGTCAGCCTCCTGCCATGTGACTATGGCCCCTGGGATGTATTGCCCTTTAAAGACATGATTTGGGCATAATGGATTTTTGTTGTGCTGCTTAAGAACCATCTGGGGACATACTGTGGAGTTACTGGGTGTCCACCATTTCATGTATCAGAGGCGCATAGTGAGAACAATGGCTGATGCACATGGTGAGAACAATGGATGGCGGCCATTTTAACTCACAGACACTGTTTGGACTTTTCAACACGGTGCCATCTCGCCGGTATTTGGTGCACAGAGACATTGTGCAGTGGTTTTGGACTATACAGCAGGGGACACATTATACAGTGATTGTTTTTCATTTAGCCTGTATATGTTCTGTGGAATATGCATTAAACTGTATCTTCCAAAGTACAGAACGGATCTGGGTGAATTTTGGATATGTGGTTCACCCAGATCCCCCGGTTCCAATGATATACTTTATGGGGTTATTGCATGTTTTGGGGTCCCTGTGATGTGTTTTATGAAACTGTATTTCTCTGTCTGTGATAATAAGATTACCCATTGTGTAAGGTAATTGTATTACAGGCAGAGGGGAGGATTTTGTGTGGGAGTGTCTGTGTGTATTGTACAGATTGATTAGTTGTTCTGTAAAACCCTGTGGGCAGTACTAAGTTTGTGGATTGGGAATAAAAGAGGCTGTATGTGCCAGTACAGTCAGTTCCTGCTTAACCCTCAAAGTGAAGTGTCGTCTCATTATTGGGGGAGGATTTATTGTATGCTGTTCCAGTTTGACTGCTAGGAGTGTAAACCTATTCGCATGGTTTTTCCTATTCGGCTGTATACAACATTCTTGAGAGCATTCATATGCTCCTACGGTTCGGTGGTTTTGGTGTCTGCTGCAGTGCTTGGAGTCCTCAGGAAGTGCTAGGAGCATCCTTTAACGGAGGTACCCAGTCGGGGTGCCAGGTGATCCGTTACAGACATAATTAAAGGTGTCCAAATCAGCATTTCAATATTAATTGCTAATATAAGCATGGTACAGTCTGTGTGTAACGTGTAAGAGGTACTAAACCGACACATCAACGGAAATTAGATACACTCCTATGACATCAATGATGTCCTATGCACCATCTGAATTGTCATTAGTGGTTGTCAACCTTGACACAAAGTATATGTGAAAAATGTCAGGTACTGGAAGAAACCTCATTTTTGTAATCTGTTAAAAAGAGCTCTAAGTAGTAGTAGTACAGTGATCTAGCTTCAGTAGGCAAACACCAATGTAAATATGTTACTGAAAACAACCATATTCTCTATATGTGTAAATGTAAAAGATAAATGTAAAAATTAAATAGGCAAACTGGATTAGGTATGGATATATAGAGTCTTATATATGGATATATGGGGTAAAGTTTAATTCTTCATTTAGTCCTTTAGGTGACAGAGTGTTGAAATGGTAAATCCAATGAGACTTTGCTCATAATAATAATAAATTAATGTTCCCTTTCCAATGATTTAGATATAGTTTCTGGATGACTTGGAAGCTCAAAGTCATGGGGTCAGCTGCATGGTTCAGGTGTACATGACGGCCTACAGGAGTATCAATCTTGAGATTGGTAATAGAATTCACATGTTGGAGAATTCTGTGGCGTAGTTGTTGATAAGTTTTACCAATGTATTGTAACCCACACATACAAGTGATGAGATTAGTGACATCCATAGAGCTGCAGTTAGTAAAGGAATTAATAAAAACTCCTTTAGAAGTTTGATTGCTTTTGGCTGATTTAGTGGGACGTATATATTCACACGCCTTACAGTGCCCAAATTTGTAAACCCTTAGTTGGTTGTAGCCACATAGATTTTAGTTGTTCAGGTTGCAGGTGGCTATGGTTTAAATAGTCGTCCAAGCTTCTTGTCCTTCTAAATGTCATTGAGGGGTTACCCGCCACCTTCATTTGAAGCAACCTTCCGGTAGGGAATGGCTTCGTCCCGCTTTGAAGTCCACATTCTTAAAAGGGTGCCCCTAGGTGTAGCAGACCTTGTGATATCAGAGTAAAGTGGCATTTTGGTAAGTAAGCTCATGGTCCCTTCCATACTTTCGTATGGCCTCTTTGGTAGAGTAAAAGTGGAAGCAAATGATGATGTCCCATGGGACTGCACCTTCATTCCCCTGGGCCTGAATGGCTCTGTCAAATCTATAGATTACCCACTTCTCCTCTTAGATGTCATGGAGGAGGTGTTTAAAGTATTCTGCCATTTTTTTTGGTAAAGGGCCCATTCGACATCCCCAGATAACCCTCTGATTCGGAGGTTATTGTGCCTTCATCAATTTGAGAGGTCTTCTCCCATCATTTCTAGGCTGCCTACCTGTTGTTCCAGTGACTTGAAATGCATCACCACTGTGTTGTGAGCTTGCACCACTGTTTTGACTCTGCTCTCTGGGTTTGATATGTGCACCCCAGGGCCTGCATCTCTGGCTTAACTTCCAAAGAGCTGCAGGATAATTGCGGACCTCGGATAGTTTTGTTAAAATTTGGGAGGATCTTCCAAGCTATAGTTGGTTTACTGCCTGAAGTGGAGGCTGGAGAGAGGGAGCCCTGTGGGTTTGTGTGGCGGCCATCTTGAGCTGCCTCTGAGGGCCATGATGCAGAATACATGTGAACCACAGAAAGGACAGAATTGCACTGTTTGTTGCTGAACGGTTCGCCACGAACGGTTCGCCGCGGACTCATCATTGAGTAAACTTTGACCGTGTACCTCACAGTCAGCAGACCCATTCCAGCCAATCAGCAGCAGACCCTTCTATCTTATTTAGTAATTAATTTGACCAAGAACTTGTCAAACATGCATTCATTTAACCTTGCCAAGTTGTGGCCAGAACTTAAAAAAAGAGTTGGTAAAATGGTCTGAACTTGTGTTATCCTGGTTGGGGATGATAGCTTCTATCAAAATGAATATTCCCCCTAAAGTCTTATATTTTATAAGATATATACCCTTAAGTGTTCCCTTGTCTTTTTTTAGGAAGATAGAGTCAGATCTTATCTGGAGATTTATCTGGAGGAACAGAATGTGCAGAGTTAAGTTTGTGATTCTACAGAACTTGAAGGGTTGGGGAGGCCTGGGGGTGCCAGATTTTAAAAAAGTACTATTGTGCGGCCAATGCAGCAGCTGCTATTAGATTTAATTTAGATTCACATAAACCAAGGTGGTTAGAGATGGAAACAGAAAAATTAAACCCATACTCTATTAAAGAATTAATTTGGTTCCCTATTTCTAAAAGACCTAAATTATCTGCAGTGTTTCCATCAACAAAAATCTCATTAAAAGCTTGGGATATATTGTTTAAAAGTTTAAAACCCAACTTGTCTTGGTCAAGAGCTATGCCGCTTTCTGTCCTAAATCATGATTATCCACAAATAGATTTGACTGATTGGTGCTCCATATTCATAAACAATATTGATAGTTTTTTCAACAATGATTCGCTAATGTCATTTGAAAAATGTAAAATTTTATATGATTTGAACGATAGTTGGGCCCCCCGGTACTCAGTAATTACTGAGATCCTACATAAACAATTTGACATCCCCAATCTTGACCACAAATTTGAAAATTTAAAATTGTGAACCTTGAAAACATTTATTTATTTCACCCAAATCAAAAATATATGATCTCTTATTTTTTTCAGTTTAAGATCCAAAACCAGATTTTTTGGGGCGCGATGACGTGACCCGCACGCACGCACGCACGCATGCGTTCCATGTGGTTCCAGGGAGGAATGACGAGACGCTCGTATGGCTGCGGTAACTAGCATACTGACCACCTCCAGACGATTGGTAAACTAAAGGGGTTACTCCTTCCTTCCAAAGTCTTGCTGAATTTCTTGCCAAATTTGATGCTAGACAAACTGTTTAGGCTAAAGATATAAAGCTGATATATGATTAATATAAAGATTATGACGGCTGTGGCAGGAAGATAATGATAGAACAAACTCTCCTATACCTTCTTTATTGCCTTTCAACAAATTCACCCACTGAAATGTTTTTTTTACAAACTTAGTCTCTGAATTGAGAATTGATTTTTTTTTCTTTTTTTTTTTAAGCCAGATTTCCAAGTCCCAGATCTTAAAACTGGGCGTGATGCAATTAATGCAATTAATGTAATTGATGCAATTGGTGGCAATGGGTGGTTGCTAATACTATATATATGCATGGAACTTAAGGATAATCGAAAAACGATACCTTCAATGACTGTAATTAAAGTTATTAGGTTGGAAAGATTGAAGAATGGTTTGGCGTTTAAACAAATGACTTGTTGGAACATTGCTGCGATATTGCTAAATATTGCTAAATCAGGAATTGGTACTGAGTTAATAAATAATTGCTAATTGTCAAGCCAAGCTAGAAGACTAAACCGTTTGGCATTTAAATAAATGACCTGCTGGAATATTGCTGGGATATTGATAAATACTGCTAAATCAGGAATTGATACTGAGTTAATAAATAATTGCTAATTGTCAACCCAAGTCAGAAGATTAAACTTGACGATATAAAAATAAAGCTGGAAGGTTGGAAGATTGGCCTGGTGTAACTAGTAAAATGGCATCTTTAACGACCGTTCTTGGACAAATGGTGAAGATAAAACGAATGGCGATAATCTGTGCTTAAATAAATAAACAAATAAACTGCTGGATCATTGCTATAACAGGAATAGAAATTGACACCGAGTTAATAACATTGTGCCAAGCTAGAAAGCTGGAGAAGGCCAGTGTAATCAATATTATGTATATATATGAAATCTATAATTGGCAATTGATATATGACACCCATAACGATTGCTTTAAGAAAACTATTGAAGATCATTAAAGACAAAGGACTTTTTTTTTTTTTTTTTCTCTACTATGGTG